>CM050322.1:2367071-2512596 GCA_027475135.1 Bactrocera correcta
TATTGGATTATATAGTAGTTAATATAGAAAAGCAAGGCTAAAGCTAGTTCTAAAGGAATTAGAATTTCAACGACTTGCTTTTGAGTCGTCGAAAGAGATCAAAGTGTCGCTATCGTTGCAATTCAAGTATTCACTTTTTAATTATTCCTCCCAGCCCCTCCAAGTCACTCAGTTGGTGGTTTCAAGGATAATATCTAAAACCTTTTGAGATAATTTATCTAGCTGTTAGAACTTGCAAAATCCATGTCATTACTGTTAAGATCCAGGAGCTTCACTCATGTGGCTTACAAACGTGTGGGTTGGTTGAACACCACTGAGCTCGGGAGTACTGTTAAGCTTCCAGTAGTCGATAGTTTGATTTTTGAACTGCTTACTCTCAGCAGGTTTCATCTTGTCCTAGTTGTAGACCTCCTTATGGTGGAAGTAAACATTTTGCGGAATACCAGTTATTAAAGATGACGAAGAAAATAATCTTAGTCCTGTGCAGATTTCACGATATTAACTTGCGGTTGTCTAGGCGAACCTACTAAAGTCTAAATTAGCTACATAAACAGGGCTATGATTTGTTCAAGGTGCAAGAGGGCTGAGATGTATCTTTAGGTGTTTCTTATCTTAATTTTTGGAGTCCCGTTAGTATCTTCAGAAGGCTTTATCATATATTACAACTTAAATTGTTATCAAATGCTACCTTAGATCCAAAAAGAGATGTTCTTTTTTTTTTAAATTTAATCAATTATAAGAAAGATAATAACAACAAAATAGTCAGTTCGCATTGCTGCGAGGTGCCTTTTAAGGCTCAAGAACGCTGGGCGTAGAAGAACGCGCTGAATTTCATTATTTCCCTTTCTTTCCTGAAAACCGCTACTCATATACCGACGAGGTATAAATGGATGACGAAGATTCGTTGGAGAAGAGCGTTTTCACGGGTGGGTCGAAACTAGGAGGGAATATTGGAAGCTAAGTGGCTCTCCGTCAATCCTAACTTTAAGCTACCGGACAGCTGCAGGCGGAATAATGGAAGCTAAGTGGCTCTTCGTCAAACCTAGCTTTAAGCTACCGGACAGCAGAAGTGGCTGCTACTAAAGTATCGGGAACATAAGCAGTGGCTCCGACGCAGAGCGGCAATACTACCGCTGACCGCTGAGCTTGCTTGTAAAGTAGCGTCTGTTGTCACTAAAAATAGCAGCAGCAGACTGGTTTGGATGCCTAGAACTTGGTTATAGCAGAGTCGCTGGCAACTGCACAGTCGACGAACTAGCTAAAGGTGCACTATTGCCCCTCTTACATTATGCGCTTAGCAGTTGCTGGTCGATAACCCGCGCTTGTACAGCTTCAATATCCTTTCGACCCAGATAGAACACAGGAGATTTTCTGAACTATGTGCTCTTAGCAAAGTTCGTCTTGCCGTAGTTGTAGGGGCTCTTACTGGACATTGTCCAGCAAGCAGGCTAAAAATATTGACGAATGATGCAAGCTATCAAAGCTATAGGGAGAAAGGTGCAGTGAAAATATGCTGATACTTTTTTCTCCATACTCAACGGTTGCAAAACTGAGGTTCAAACATGTCGGCAGTTTTATTTCAGACCAGCATTTGTTTCCAATATGGGATTAAAGGATTGATTCAAAGGAGAGCCGTCAATGAAGCTGGCGGCATTAATATTCGAACATCTTCTCCTTCAAATACGGAATAAAAAATCTGACTCAAAAGGGGTCGTCAATAGAGCAGGCGGTTGTTTCCTTCACTATACTCCGTGGTCGGAGCTCTGCAGTTTTCCACTGGTGATTCCTATTCCTTAAATATTTCGGTATAGAAATTTCCAGTATCAGCTGTTCTCTCTGATTTGATCGAGACCCATTACATGAGCCACTTAAAAGAAGAGTTCTGAAGATAGGCAGTGGGAATTGAGTATCGAGTCTCTTTGCTCACTAATCTGAGCTCTGCAGTTCAATATATGTGCTACGCTTCGAGAGCTAAGACAAAAAAATCTGAAAGCTACTAAATAAACTATATAATTGTGATAAACAAGAAGTATTTTTTTACACGCTGAGTCTAAATCTAAACTCAGTTATATGGGAAGGCTCAGGTCACTTCGCTCCGTATATGTGATTGCTTCTTGCAGCAGCTTTAAGAGATCAAACGCTGTAAATACTGTGACTTCAGTTTCGATATGTTAAAACATCAATCATTTAGATATAGGAGGCGCGCCAGGACACTTGCATGTATCGATGTCCACTTTCTCCCCCCTCCCCATTGTAATACAATTTAATTGAACCCACACTATCTGCGCGGTCATCGTGTAATTACTTCTACTATTTGGCTACCTATTTAATCAACTCCTTGCACGCTGCCTTAAGACGATAACATTTTATGGCCACCGAGCCAGCTTCATTTCCTGCTTCTCTTTCATTAATGCAAAGCGTTTGATCGTTATTCAATGCAGTCATGCGTACACACACACAAATTCACCTATAATTGTTTGTGTGTTGGTTGCAATTTCGATTAATGCGCGAAGAAAACATTGAGGCGCATAATGACGGAGCAACAGCAGCGCCGAAGCAATTACAACGAAGTAGAGTTGTGGAGCACAAGCGGACAGACAGGCGATAAAACGCTTAGGAAAACATATATGTATGTATGTGTATGTGTTTGTCGCAGATCTCCACATTCGCAAACAGTGTTCCAGGCTCATAACGGCGGCTTAATTTTTATGGACTACTTGCTACCCCACCGCAAAGTCGTTTACCACGAACCACAAGCTGTTGCTGCGCCAAGAAACTCAACGAACTAAGCAGCCACCACCAACAACCCAAGCGCAATTTGCCAATTTCGAACTGACCGCCCGATATTAGAGTCGATTTTATTGCCTGAGACATATACACAACATCCTCCTGCCGCCCCAGTTGTGACCCTTTGCATTACCCACTACAGAAACTATCATTTTGAGTTGTTGTATTTACTAGACATGCACTTTGTTGTACTATAAAATTTTATGACTTTTTTTATAGACAATACAGCAAGTTGTGCCTTTGACCTATTAACACCCCCCACTCACCTATCACCAAGTCATTTTTTCGTGCAATTTTTTTTCACTGGACACAGACTACTTCATGTTCACAGGTAATTTTGCACAACAACACTAAAATGTTTACACACAATTGAGCAGTCGGTCATCAACTGGCTAAGTAGACGCGTCCAATTAGTTTGGTGGAGTCGTGGACATGTGCTGACGCAGTTATGGTGTATAAAAATGCCACTAACCCACCGTTTAATGTCTTCTGTTGAGTTTGGTAGCCAATTTTGTTGTCGGTGCTTATGAGTAACTGAGCGGGTCTTACGAAAATATTTGCTGTAGTGTGAGAAAAGGAGACAAAATTATGAGCAAGAAGCAGAACTTCGTGCAAATTTGAGTTATTTTTAGATAAAACCTTAAGCTCTAACTCGCTTTTTTAAAGATCCGCGAATTTCGTCTATCTTGGAACCAACATTAACACAAACAGCAACATCATCCTCAAAATCCTACGCAGAATAATTACTCGTATTGCAAAGAGGTGCTTCTTCGGACTGAGTAGGCAATTGAGTAAAGTCCTCTCTTGACGAACAAAGACCAAACTCTACAAGTCACTCATCATCACCTCGCTGCTACATAGTGCAAAGGCATGTTTGGTGACAAGATCTAACGATTCGGCGTTAAGAGTTTTCGAGAGGTCTAGGTCATATTATCCGAATGGATTTAAACAGCTCTGAAAGCATTCGACGCAGTACCCGCCGGGGAAAGCAGGGGAAGAGGAAGACTTCCAATCCATTGGAAGGAACAAGGGGAGAAGGACCAGACTTCGCTTGTAATCTCCAATTAGCCCCTGATAGTGAAAAGGAAGAACGACTGGCACACAGTTGTAAGCTCGACTATCACCGAATAAGCGGTATCCACACCAATAAAGAAGAATAAGTGTACAAGACTAATAACCTGAAGAATCAATCAAAATACCTATTTATTATTGGAAGATATTGGAGGAATATAGGAAATCTTCCAGACTTTATATAACATTTTAAAATTCCACGAACGGGACTTCGAACTGCGTTTTCATCTGTATTCTTAGGAAGTCGATCCAAAAGACTAATTTAAGTTTTGAGGATTCAAAAGAATGCTTGCTGGAAAGAAACTTAGCGAAAATGACAATGCCGTTTTGCTTGCGATGACAGGAGGGGATGGAATTGAGGTATGGGATCTTTTCTTGGAAATTCAACGGCTTTACAATTTCTGGTGGTTTCGTTGTAGACATGTACCCAGACAAGTTTCATTTGGAAGTAGCTTGATGCTGCTGCTAGCGAAGTAATGCCCACATTGAACTGCTTTGAGATCGCCGTCAATCTTAGTTCGAGCTGAACTAGGATTCTAAGAGTTGTCCCAACTATTCCTGCTCAGGCTCCGAAGATAAAATATAAGGTTCCAATATCTTTATGATTTGTTGAGAATAGTCATTGTCGCGATTAAATGGCTGAAGTTTAAAGCTAATAAGTAAAGACAGCGCCGGCTTCATCTCTTCTCAGACAAAGCAGGATATTAGCGGGAACCACCTATGGCTGATGAAGATAAGTTAATAGGACTTTCGCCAGAAGAGAAAAGAAAGTATGCTAATATTCAGATCCAACATCGGCGAATCGACTCAGCTCATAACGCTGATTACTTATGTACATACTCGTATGTATAGATCTAAGTATAATTTATGGGCTCTCCCACGTTTCTTTTTGGGTGTTATATAATTCCAAACTTTATATACCATGTTCGGATAAAAGAAGTACTGTTTTAATGAAGCTTACTTCTCAGACCAATTTTTACACATATATATATGTGACCTGGTCTACGAAAAGGGGGCTTAGGTGTCAAAAAATCAATTTTTTTTTACTTTATTTATTTATTTTTTTTTTGTTTTTATTTTTATTTTTTTTTTGACACCTAAGCCCCCTTTTCGTAGACCAGGTCACATATATATATACGTACATTCTTTATAGCCCACTAGAGCTGTACAGTTAACGCTGCACGTGGCAGCTGTCGAAATCATGTCATTTGAACCTTCCTAAGCTATCTTGTTTCGAGCTGGTTTCCGTTATAACTGCTGCTATAACTATATTTTATCTTCGAACTTTCGAACTCGAAAATTTTTAGTGCCTGATTCTCAGTCTTCTTTCATAAAAACTACAGTGCAAACTATTCAAAACTTTATTTTGCAACTTCGCTAAATTTCCGAGATTCCCACCCCCCTTCGCCGCTCAACAAATGGTTTCACGTACTTCACACTTTCACCTCCCAAGCACGCCCACACATTTTATCGCTTGCTAACAAGCGCAATAACATTTATAGATACGCATTAACTTGGACGAATGGCGCGAACGCAACAAGTAACGCATCAGCCGACGCGACACCACAATTTATGGTGGCATGCAACAGCAGCGCGCTCAAATGCGCTGGCGTTCTATAAAATATAGTTAGATGGTGGAGACAACGCGTAGCAGCACGCAAATTTTCCAATAAAAATTAAAATGGCTCAACATAAATCTCACCAAGTATCATTAATTTTTTTTGCCGCGCGTTGCAGCGCATATAAAACCCCATAAATACACGTGTATGTGTGTGTCTGTACAACCGTGTCTTCTGCCGCCCTCTGCCGCATTTGTCATAGGTTAATGGCTGCGCTGAAAGTGTAAACGCCAACTCATGTGTTATTGCGCGCTTTTACTCCCGCTAGCCTGCCATTATCCTTGCCATCGACATATCCTTATGCACCTCGAACGGCACTTTTCATATCTCAACTACTAGTATTATGATTACTTTTTTATATTTCTTCAGCTATTGCTTTTATATTACACGCATTGTTGTTGTTGTTGCGTATTTTAATGGCATTGCTTCTTGCTGCTCGGAAATTATTGCACGCTTGTTATGATTTACAACAATACTTTTTATTTATTTCTTACTGTATGCGTATCTTTGACTCGGTGTCTTTGGGATGCCTTTGCACGCATAAACCTAAGACGCTCCACCTCAATTTGTCATGTGTGTAAGTATGAATATATATTTTATATGTTTTTTATATTTATGTACATTAGGGTGTGACTTAAATGTTGCTAGAAAACTGTTGAAGCAGATTTACTGAACCTAGAAAAGTTGGCCTAACGGCAGGTCACAACTTACTGACATTATATGCAAGCCGGACGGGCAAAAACAACGACGATGCATGCAGAAAATGCAGGGAAAAGGGCAAGACAAAATTGCTGGACTTCTTCTACGCAACTGTGCAGCCTTTTCCAGAACTCGTCATAGAAAGCTAGAAGCTTCACAGTTTAATGGATTAGATGAAGTTTCAGAATTAGATATTAAGTCGCTCTTGACGTGCTGTATGACTCATAATTCAGGAAAAATTAAACTGAAGCTTCATCTGGCTTTAATAAGGACAGTTAAGTAGGTCTACGAGGTGTGTTCAAAAAATATCGCGAATCGTAACTGACAGTTTTCTTCGACTGCAGGGGCGTGGTGCATCATGAGTTCTTGCCACAGGGAAGAACGGTCAATAAGGAATATTACTCAGAAACGCCCGGATTTGTGGAAGAACAAAAATTGGCTTTTGCACCACGATAACGCCCCTGCTCACACACATCGTTGCTTGTGCGCGACTTTTTGACCAAAAACAACACACTAATGATGCCGCAGCCACCGTATTCCCCAGATCTGGCCCCCTGTGACTTTTTCTTGTTCACTAAACTGAAGAGGCCCATGAAAGGACGACGTTACGCTTCTCTTGACGAGATAAAGACGGCATCGAAGGAAGAGCTGAAGAAGATATAGTATAAAAAATGATTTTTTGAAGTGCTTCAAAGATTGGAAAAACCGTTGGCACAAGTGTATAATATCTCATGGGGATTAGTTTGAAGGGCACAAAATAGATATTCATGAATAAATAAATAATTTTTTGAAAAAACACAAAATTCGCGATACTTTTTGAACACACCTCGTATACTTTTAATATTAAATCAGAATACGCCCATTTTTTTGTTTTTTTTTTTTTTTTGTTTTTACCCACATGTGCCACTTGCTACATGATTCTCTGTGCCAAATTACAGTTTCAAATCTTAATTTAGTAATCAAAATTTTTTTGGAAGCGGGTCTGAAAGATACATTTTAATTGAATTCTTAAGAACCACCCTAATATACATATTTTATAGATTACTTATACATTCGCCCATCCTTAATTTGTTTAAAAAATAAAATAAAAATCTGACTAGTATAGATCATTATTTTATATTTGTGAGAACTGCCCTAATGCACACCTACGGCGCTTTGCTTGTTTTCGCGCTCATAATTTTTTAATGTGAAACCATTTGTTATAAAGCAATTTGTAATAAAATATATTTCGCACGTAAACATCAAATGGTTTTCACAATTCGTTTCGGTGGAAGGAAATCGATGCTTTGAAATAAGCATACAAACACACAAGGTTCTCCTTATAAATTTAAAAAGTCAATAAAAAAAAACACGGCTTGATATTTTTCAAAGGTCTGACATTTATTTAAAAGCTCGTTTTATGAAATTTATTTGTGGAAAACAATTTCGGACAAATGAACACCACGGCTGCGTTTACAGTAGCTTAGCCGATCCACCCAATTTTGAAGTACTTTCTCGATGGTTTTAGGCTTCATGGCAGCTACAGCAGCTTGAATCTCGTATTTTAGATCTAACATTGTTTCTGAGTGGTTGGCGTAACATTTATCTTTAACAGCTCCTTACAGAAAATGGTCCAACGGAGTTAAATCGCAGCTTCTGGGAGGAAAATTCACATCACCTCTTTTGCTGATTATGCGATTTTCGACGATAGGGCGTAAAAGATTGAGTTTAGCGTTTGCTGTATGGCACGTAGCGCCGTCCTGCTGGAACCAAATGTTGTCCAAGTCTTCTTCTTCAATTTGCTTGAAGAAAAATTCGGTTAACATTGCGCGATATCGCTCATTGATGGTTACGGCGGTTCCTTCTTCATTTTTGAAGAAAAATGGGTCGATAATTTTACCAGAGCAAAATCCGCACCATACAGTGATTCGTGCTGGGTGCATTGGCTTCTCGACAATTACATGCGGGTTTTCTGTGCCCCAAATGCGACAATTCTGCTTGTTAACGTAACCATCGAGGTGGAAGTCAGCCTCGTCCGAAAAGATGATTCTTCGGTAAAATTGACCATCCACTTGACTCATCACTTTGCAAAAGTTTTCAATATTTCAAAGCTTTCTTCTAGTGAATAGCGACCGATTTCGTAAATTCTAGACTTTTTACTCAATATCTGTCACTTTCCGAATGGTATTTGACGTTTCCAATGTCGAAATATAGATAATTCAAATTTAAAACGTTAGATCGCCCACCCGCGCTTTTACGAATTTTTAGAGATTTTTGGAGTTTTCTTTTAAACTATAATATATATTTTTTACACCTTGAAATTCATCGTAATCTATGAGTTGATATTGTAGACTCCAGTTGAATGCTTTAGCTTTTGAAACGATTCCAGCTTGTTTTTTTGTGGTCGAAAGCTCAATCTTACTGGTTTCAAGTGTTTTTGAACGGTTTTAAAATTCTCAGTAAAGTTTTTTGTGCGCAAAAATATCAGCGAAGTTTCCATATTGCTAACGAACGTGCCCACTCTCTTCAATTACAAACACAATTCCTTGAACTCGTTCCACAATTAGCATATATTTTTAGTAATGGCGTCATGCGCCGCCATTTTGATTGAGCAAGACGCACTTCAGCACACACAGCGCCCATTTCGCAGATCTCTTTTTCAATTACTTATGCGTTGATTTTTTTTTTACCATTTTTAGTCGTTTTATAAAAATGCAGTAACAATTCAAGATGAGCATGAATAATTAGAATATGTTAAGTGGGTGCGCCACTTATGCATCCGCAATAATACAGAAATATATATATTTACATATACATGCATATGCATTAGGCAACTTATACATTAATACATATATGCATACAAAAATAACAATAATAATGCATGCATAAAAACAAACACACTTATCTATACGTGTATGTATGTGTGTATGGGTAGCACATCTCATGCTGATGAAGTGTGTGCAAGTGTTGAAGAGGCGCCTACAAAGGTGCTATAAAATCTGTTGTCTACTTATATTTACGCTTGCTATTGTTGTATTTGTTGTTATTGTTGAATTGACTGACTGACTGGTTGTTTGAGCCTGCTTAGTGGACTGAATTTTCTTTGGCGCATTTTTAAGTGGTTGTCTTATTATAAATAAACACACATGCATTCAGAATTACACACCCACACACATTCATAAAGAGTTACGACAAACAGCTATCGCCAGCAGTAACAATAAAAGTAACAAACAAATAATTTCAGCGCAACAACATCATAATGATTATTACAATAAACAGCATTCATTACAAATTTACACTTAGTACGTACTCAGTTGCTGCATGCAGGGGTGCCTGGGTGCAAATTTTGAGGGGTAGCGTTGTGTAGCAAACTCAGCTGACAGGTGTGAGTTGTATTACATAATCTTTAGTGTGACTTTGTAAGCAGTTATAATATATTTAGAAAATTGTGCCTCGCAAATGTTGGCAATATAACAGTGTTTGCAGATTTTTCAAATTTGAACAAACTGTATTAGATAAAAAATGCTAATATTTTCCCAAACAAAAGCATAACAACTTTTTCTTTTCGTTAAGCAAAATATGGTGTTGCCAGATTTTTTAAATACAAAGAAAATGTACTTAAAAAATTTAAATATTTTTCATAAGCATCGCGAATTTGTTAAGCAAAGAAACGATTGCTGGTAAAAAACAAAGTTGCCACATTTTTTTGATTTAAAATAAATAAATTTCAAAAAATTTTGTTATTTCCTTTCAAGAGAAGCATAATTGTTTCAGCATTAAGCAAAGAAATGCTTGCTAGTAAAAAACAATGTTGCCAGATTTTTATAAATTAAAAAAAAAAATTAATTTTTAAAAATTTTGTTATTCCCTCTCAAGAGAAGCATAATTCTTTCAGCATTAAGCAAAGAAACGCTTGTTAGTAAAAAACGAAGTTGCCAGATTTTTATGATTTAAAAAAAAAAGAAATTTTAAAAAATTTTGTTATTCCCTCTCAAGAGAAGCATACTTGCTTCAGCTTTAAACAAAGAAACGCTTGTTAGCAAAAAACGGAGTTGCCAGATTTTTATGATTAAAAAAAAAATAAATTTTAAAAAATTTTGTTATTTCCTCTCAAGAGAAGCATAATTGTTTCAGCATTAAACAAAGAAAGGCTTGTGAGTAGAAAACGGAGCTGCCAGATTTTTATGATTTAAAAAAAAATAAATTAAGAAGATATTTCTTCTCACGAAAAGCAAACCCAGCGCTTGCTTTTGCATTAAACAAAAAAAACAGAATTGCTTGCCTACTTTTAGGCGTTTTAGCGCTTTAAACGCTTGAAACTAATACTCAACAGAGAAATTTTTAGATTTTTGGATTCTTCATTAATAGAGTATTGGATTTTTCTTAGATTATTTTTCAGTGCTTTATATAAGGATGGTGCAGTGTTGCCATATCTTTTTAATTTCACGAAAAATTAACTAAGCGAAAATATTTATATTACATAATATATTGAATTTTTACTTATTTTTTTTTCAAAGCTTTATAGAAGACTTGTCGAGTGTTGTCATATCGTTTTAATTTCTTGCAAGATTAAGTCAGTTAAAATGTTAATATTTAATATTACTGGATTTTTCAAATATTCATTTTTAAAGCTTTTTATTTAAAATATCGTTTTAATTTCAGACAAAATAAATTAAGTAAAATTGTTAATATTGCGTGATATAATACATACTACCTCCCTTTTTATTAAACCGATAAAAAAATTATTGCATACTTTTAGGCGGTTTGCCGCTTAATATGCACAACTTTATTATTTCGGCAAAAATTTTTTAACAAAATAAACTTTTAATTTAACAAATAAGTTAAAAAAATGTGAATTTTTCGGTAAATCCGGCCATGAAGTCTACATATTTTTGTGGCAATATTTTGATACTGTTTGTCAGAAGTCTCTTTTGAAGAAAAAAAATTTAATGTTATGACTCCCAAACCATCATTCTATAATTTTTCCAAATTTTTTTTTTTTTAATTTAGTTTTTAACATGATATAAAAGATACGAGCTTGCATTGAAAGTAAGCTCTACTTTGGTGAACCTCTGATCAGCGAAATGGTTAGTGGCTGTAAATCCTTTGTTGAATTTTGTTTTGACTAGAATTTTCTTATGCAAATAGATTTTAAAAATTTTCTTAAGGCTCGAAAGAATTAAAGTAATATAAGTTAACTAATATTAGATATCTCTGCTAATGATTGAATCCTTATTTCTATTTCACGTCACATTTCAACTAGATTACACAGTTCAATTTTAGGTTCCCACTTCAAGATGCCATAATTGTGCCACTTTTTCAGTGAACACAGCTTCCAGAGACTTTTTCGGCTTATGCACATCCTAAAAGGCTCAAAACTGTTAGATATGTTTCTTTTCAAACTTAAGTTTATTTATGTTTCAATTAAAAACAGATCAAGTTTGAACTTTCTAGCGCTGAGTATGTTTCAGAATATTCTACGAAGAGCGTGTTTCCAACTGCAAATATAAAGCTAATGAAAGCAGATTGTCATAATGCTTGTCGCTTGTTCTTTTCAGTGTGATCTACGAACTTTTGTCCTCACAAAAAATATTTTTTTACCCAAGATTTCAACCGCAACCAGATGTAAAGCTACAAACAGCTGCTTGCCATGAAGCTTAGCTATTCAGCGGTTCAGTGTGATCTTTGAACTTTTCAAACAAAAAACATTATTTTACTTAAGTTTTCAACTTGATCTTGCTCAAAGTTTGAGCTGCTTCTTTTACAAATGATGCATTATTCAAGTAATGAGGGCTTTCTCACTCGCAATTGATTTTGTCATAAAAAATATTTGACAAGCTCTAGTACAACTAGTAAGATCAGGCATTTCAGATTGAGTTATTTGAAAAAGAAACCTAGAAAATTTCTTTCAAATAAGGTGCAGAAAATGGAATTTAAATGAAGCATAGAAAATGTCATGCAATTGGCGAAGTATATATTTTCCATTACCATGGTTTCTAAGAAAATTTCAAGGAATGTTGAAAGTATATTAATAAATTAAGGCCTCTCTACTACGCCATTTATTTAGTCCAAAATCCCAAGTAATAAATTACTCCTCAAGGATCTAGCAACTGAACTCTATCTGGTATCCAAAACTGATCTGTGCATGGCTTATTTGCCTACCAGATTAACCTAACCTAACCTATTTAGTACAAACCTTCAAACAAGCAAATATTATTATGCTTTTTCATGCAGTGGCAACACTGTTGCTGGTCATATAACTACCTACATATACTTATAAATATTCATATATACTTGAAGGCATACAATCTGCATGCAGAGAAATCTTAACAATTATTTTATGTTCGGAACAACGAGACAACAAATTGCTAGCAATAACAACAGCAATCAACTGTATAAAGATATATGGTATGTGCTTTATATTGTAGCACATAGTTGCTACAACACCAACAAATCCGACTATAATACAAACATAACGGTGAAAACACTTAAGTTTTGTACTCACCTGACTTTTTGTCACAAGCACATGATAACTGTACCCCGAGTTTTCCACTATATTTATTTGCAGAAGCACAAGCAAGCTGGAAATAAAAATGGAAATATTTGTGTTAATGTGCCTGCAAACCCTATTGGAAATAGTATGGGTTAATATTTAGATATAAATTATATCAAGAATATAATTAAGATTGAGACTGTTGCTACAAAGTTACAAATTCATGAATTCCTTTTTCCTGCGCCTGTAGGCTGCTATGCAGTCAATTTGCAGGTATTCTGAAGTTTCAGTCTCCCTGTCGTAGAGACGGCAATTTTTACAAAAAGCTAGGCCCATGTTATGTAAGTGCATTTTCAGCTTACAAGTTGCCTGAATTTGTCCCTGAGTTTTGCTAAAACCTGCTGATGTATGCAAGTCGTTGCAGCTTCGAAAACAGATAGACTACCACTTCATCTGGTGGGCAGCCTTTGTAGTACCGCGGCGAATCCTGGTATCCTCTATTGTGGTTTTGCTATTCAGGTGCACAGTACGGCCTCTACCCATCTGCACCTTCGATGTCTAGGAAGATGCATAAAACTCCTTTACCTTCTTCAGCGAACTTTGTATCTCCGAAGTTAAATGGTACAGAGCAGTATTAGTTGATCTGCTTACTCTATAAGCATGCTGATTCACATGCAATTTTCAGCGCCTTCGACCTTATTTCGTGATCCGCGATCTTTTCCATACTTTTTACAGGAAGGTTGTTAGACTAATTGGTCGGTGAATAGGTATACGCCATTATAAGGCTATCCTGACAGTAGAGCCTGCTCTCAATGTTGTAAGAGTGCTGAAAAGATACCCCCGGAGACTTAAATTTTGCGAACGAAGTCCAAGTCTATTTGACTGAGTTGCTTAACTTAACTTAATTTTACTTAACTTTACTTAACTTAACTTAACTTAACTTAGCTTAGCTTAACTTAACTTAACTTAACTTAACTTAACTTAACTTAACTTAACTTAACTTAACTTAACTTAACTTAACTTAACTTAACTTAACTTAACTTAACTTAACTTAACTTAACTTAACTTAACTTAACTTAACTTAACTTAACTTAACTTAACTTAACTTAGCATAACTTAACTTAACTTACCTTAAAAAAATTGTTCAGACCAGATCACTATAGCATATAAATTAATGATCAAATTAAGAATATATGGAACAAGTTTTTATTGATTAAGGGTATTGAAGCTTCGATGTAGCCAACAATAATGTTTTCTGTTCTTTATATTATTATAACTATTTTAATTTTTTTTTCGCAATCAAACTGCTTCTCATTGGGTACTTTGTGCGCTGATTTATGCATTTTCATGTGAATGCATGCTTATGCGCCCATACATATGCAACGAAATTGTGAAGATGATGAAATAGAAAAATACGAGTATGTGCAGAAATAAAGACAACAGTAAAAGAAACAATAAGCAAAAGAGAGAATTTACAATGCAATTGAGTATGCAAATATTGCCTACTTCATATACAAATACATACTGACGCATAAAACAACACATATGAGAGCATCTATGCATATACATAACTGTATGCTAAGCTTGCATAGAAGTAGACTTAAAAGAAAAACGCTCATTAACACAAATTTCTTAGCATTTGAAAAAATGAGAAAAAATAACAAATAAATAAAAGAAAATTCGAAGAATATGCATTTGTGTGTGTGAATACTTATAAACACACATGCACATATGTATATAAATGTATATGATTTTGCGCACCCACACATAAGCAAAATTTTATGTATATATTTATTTCACAGCTCACCATTTGATGCTTTGTTATGACAGCCTCGCAACCAATTTGGCTTGTCAGCAGATTTGTCTCACGAAACAGTTTAGCATTTTCGAGATTTTGTTTCGTATTTTTATCTTATGCGTCGCATGTTTATTTCTTTAGAATTTATTTTTAACGCCTCAGTGCGCCACTCGTTTATGCCATACATATAATTGTAGCCCAACTTACTATTAGTATAGCATAAATTCAGGCGTTGAACCAATGTTGCTGTAATAAAGCGGTGATTGTAAGCAACAAAACACTTGCAGGTGACAATTGTAGGGTAGAGGCACTTCAGTTATTGCATATAAAATGTGGACACCCCAATCCTCTACTATTCATGTACATATATATATACATACATTTGTTTAGGTGTGTACACATATACGCCCTCACCTACTTTAGCAACTAAAAAAGATATACTAAGCTTATTGTTGTTACAGTTGTTGTAAATTTGAGTGTTGCTTTTTTAATTATTATAAAATGTTGCTGCAACATGAAAAACATGTGCTACTTATACTAAAAATAACGGCTTATTAAAACTGTAGCTATTGGCTCAGTAGCTCTAACTATTAATATGTACTGTTCTGATACTTTATATATATGTGACCTGGTCTACGAAAAGGGGGCTTAGGCGTCAAAAAATCCATTTTATCTATTTATTTATTTTTTTGACACCTAAGCCCCCTTTTCGTAGACCAGGTCACATATATATATATATTTTTTTTTTGTAACCAACTAAACAGTACAGTATGAGGACTTCTAGAAATCACTCTATCATAAAATTAAACCCTCCTCCATTTTAAGTAGACTGAAAAATAAATACTATTTGTATTAACGCAGAATATTGAGAGTTGAATAGACCAATAGACCTTAAGTCCCGGTCAATCTTCATTTATTTACCCAATATATGTCTATGGAATGCCAAACAGAACGCTGAGTTCTTTGACAGCTGTTCCTCGTTTTTCTCTGTGAGGCTTTAACCGTTAAACCTATCAGGTTTACTACAAAGCGACCACCCTAACAGATATCTATTCGTCGGAGTCCGCAGATTTTTGGACGAACCTTTCTCTTGATGAAGATAAAGCAAATCCAAGGATCTGTAAATATTTCGCAGCCGTTGAGAATCTAAAGAGAAATTTCGAGCATTTTTGAAAAAATTTTCATAACCAGCATTATTTTTTGAAAATTTTTTCTTAATCAGCATATATAGTAGACTGACAACTTTTTTAAATACTATATCAGAATAGCTCAGGCTCATATGATTTACTGCTGTTGGTAAAAAATATCAAGATTTTAGTCCAAATGTCGCGCGAAAAACCATTCGTCGAAATATTTACGAGTATATTTATTTTGTAGGATGGTAAATTGTATCAAATCTGACATAAAAATTATCATTGCTGTTTAGTATACGCTTGTCTTTCTGAAGTACATAAAGTGCATTCGAAGACTTTTACGTGAGGGAGATTATTCAACAAATAAGTTCCAATAAATTTTATCTGCAGAATTAAATTTTTGAAGCCGAAGCGTTCAGAATGTTGATGATAATTGCTTGTCGCGAGCAAGTGTTTTGATTGATACAAATTATTCAAAGCGGGTCGAGAACGCGTTGACGATGAACCACGTCCAGAATGGCCATTAACATCAATACGTCAAAAAAAAAAAAAAATTGGTGCCTGAGAATCAACGATTAACAATCAAAGATCTTATTGGCATCGTTGGAATATCAAAAGGAAAAGTGAATATCTGTTTTAAAGATCATTTTGGGTCTAAGAATAGTGTAACCAAGATTGGTACCAACATATCTCAATCTTTTCCAGAAACAGCGTCACGTTATATTCTGTAAAACAATGTTTTCCGACTACCAGGATATCAAGAAACGTATTATCACTGGCAATGAGTCTTGTATCTATGCTTGCAACCCGGAAATAAACGATCAATCGGTCAAATATCGTGGCAAAGATGGCCGAAACGAAATAACCAAGTCAAAGCTGTTCAAAAAATAAGGTTATGTTAACAATTTTCTTCGATTATCGAGGTATAGTGCACTCCGAAATGCTTTCTATCAGTCAAACTGTCAATAAGGAATACTATATCAGTGTTATGTGTCGGTTTTGCAAAAAAAAAAAGTTGGTAAACAAAGTTTCAAATTTTTTGAAGATAGTAGTAAATCTACAGATCAGCTGCACGAAATATTACCTTCAATACACTTTTGAATTGGTCGTGACCATACATTTCACAAACCGCAATCTTGAGGCAGACGTTTGCTCATCATGTTCTATGGTCAGCGCGAATTACTCGATGAATTCAAGGAAGAATTTTTATTGTTTTTTTTACTTTAAGGCTAAACTCGTCATAAAGAACCAAAACATTTGATCAAAAACCCGGATACCGTTCTTCCCAGTTTGTTTGTTGCAGAAGTTTTGTTCAAACGGAAGACGAAATTCACCACTCAATCACCTCTTTCACTTGAGGTTTGGGCCGATAACACAATATTTCGCCAGTCTGCTCTATCCTTTGCGAGGTCATGCCAGTTATACATCCCAAGTACAGATAGACCGCTATGCCCCTGATGCTTCCATTTGCTGCGTGACGCCCTTGCTTGCGTTGTTCACCCAAGAGTCTCGAATCAAAGGAGATTTTCGCTGGAGCATTATCTTTCATGAGAGTGTCATGTTCTAACCAGCGCATGCTTTGAAATTATGCGTTTAATTATATCCAAGTCGCCTTAGATCTCATAGAGTTTGTGGTTATATCGTGTTCGATCTTGCGAAGAACAGTTCTCTCCAATGTTTCAAGTGCTGCTTATGTTTCTTCATGTCATTTTATTATACCCTGAACAGAGACCCTATAAAGTATATATATAAATGATCAGTATGTTAAGCTGAGTCGATTTAGCCATGTCCTTCTGTCTGTCCGTCCGTCTGTCTGTATGTATATATACGAACTAGTCCCTCAGTTTTTAAGATATCCTTTTGAAATTTTGCAAACGTCATTTTCTCTCTAATAAGCTGCTTATTTGTCGAAATGGCCGATATCTTACCACTATAACATATAGCTGCTATATAAACTGAACGATCGGAATCAAGTTCTTATACGGAAAACTCTCACATTTGACAATGTATCTTCACCAAATTTGGTATAGGTTATTTTCTAAGGCAACAATGTAATCTCCGAAGAAATGGTTCAGATCGGACCACTATAACATATAGCTGCCATATAAACTGGACACATGGTAACTAACAGAAATGCACCTGTGAAGGGTATTTAGCTTCGGTGCAACCGAAGTTAACATTTTTTCTTGTTTCTTCTGAGTCTAAGATTAGAGTAATCTTTTTAATGAGTGTATGGAAGAAGTAAAAATGAAAAATACTCACCGTTTGTGTTAGTGAGACATGTTATGACATAAGTTGTTCGAAATTGTATTAAAAGACGTTTACGAAAGATATCTTACTACTGGAAGAATAAGGTTCTAGAAAATGTAGAAGAAAACGTTTACGAGGTAGAACTTATTACTGGAAGAATAACGACAACTGACTATTTCATATTCTACCTTTCCTTTACTTTACTCTCTCAGTCATTCCTACTCTTAAACTGTGCTCTTTTTTCACTTAATATTTTTGTTGTTGTTGTAATCCCGCTAGGATGATAAAGATGAAAACTTAAGTTGTCGTCGACGCCATCCAACGGCAGTCCCAGGAAACGTGCGGTTTCGACGGTGTTGGGCGAAAGAGAGAAGGGTGTCAGATGAGTAGGGTTACCAAGGCATACAAAGAGGTGACCAGTGTCATGCGGGAACTCATTGCAATCAATTCTCATAACAGCCGGTTCTACGTACCAGAATTAACCCAGATTTTATCCGGCCAAGGGTTGTTATTTCGGAGATCTAACCCCGTTTCGATCGATAAATCTTAGTATAAGTCTTCAGTTACTCTGTTTCTCCAACTAGCTTCTCTCTAATTCAAGCTTTCCTGCTTCTGTTCTCTCTGTCAGTCACTTTGTCCTCAGAAGGCGTGCTCTGTTGCCATTTATCGTCTCGATTCAGTAACTATAGTTCGAGGTTTTTTGCATAACTTTTTTATGCTTTTATCATTATTGCCAAGAGCATTGCTAATTTATCCCGAAAAAATGCGCCAATAACCGTATCGTCCATTAAATAAAGCAATCAAACCTGATCCATAATGTACAGCTCATAAATTTCACAATCACTATGCTTTCATAAAAATTAATAAGTAGAATAATAAAACGCAACAAAATTAAGCCATTCACTATGCCGGATTGGCATGAATCGTCGAAATATTTCAAAGGACAACGCACAACTGCAAGTCAATGTGCGGGACGAAAAATCACCAAGGATCACGCAGAAAAAATACATAGTAGCAATAATATAATCAAACAAATTATGCTAACAAATTGAATTTGTGCGCACAAACACAAAAACGCAACAACAACAACACTGCAGTTCACCAAAAAAAAAAGGGTTAAAAGCAAATATTGGCTAGGCAAGGATATGTGTAGCTAATGTTTTTGTTGTTGATGCATATATGTGGAGTAATGTGTGATTTGCTCAATAGTGCTTGTAATTTGGCCTTACGAAGGGTCGCCCAAAGCAACAACAAAAAACATGGAAAAAAGTGAAAAAATGCGCAAAATAAACAGAAGGACACGCACGCATGCGACCGCAGGACACATACGCGTCGACAAATCGACAAAGGCTGGGGTTAAGACAAAGCACATGACTTGCTAAATCGCTTAAGCGGCTGCTAAAGAAAATAGACAAATAGTAAAGAAACCAAAAATTCTTTAGTGTGGGCGAGTAAAGCAATGAAGAATTGACAAATATGATGTGTAGTGTATGTAGGTGTGGGCGAGTATGTGAGCGCAGTTAGTTTGATGGACACAGCAACCCTTTTAGATGACACTTTAGTTGCGACTTTGCCGAGTCATCCACACAGATGCATATATTTATGTGATTATATGTATATGTGTGTGATTTTTGGTTGTATATCGCTGTATATTTGTATCATATGTGTGTGGGTAAGTATATGGAAATCCAAATATGCATTAAGTATGTCAAGCAAATGAACAAAACCATAACAACGTGCAAGCAAATCCTTGAAAAAAAGTACACACACACTTACTAACACATTTGCAATACTTTTCCACCCACTCACTTCGTTCCACCCACATATCCTTCTATACACACCACTCTGCATTAAGCAGAAAAAAAATAAAAGCGACATGAAGAGTCCATACAAAATTATTGCAAATCACATAATGCCAACAACAAGTACAACCAAATAGTGGCGTTAACAAGCAACGCTTGTTCCTTCGAAGGCTGGCAATATACAATTCAATCAAAATTGTTTGGCTCATCAAACATGCAATTACAGACAATAAATTTTGCAGATTTTGGGTTGTGTCTTTTGTTGTTTTCTTTTCTTGTTTTTTTGAAAATCAGCAGAAAATCAAATTGTGGCAATCACTAACGCGTGCCGCAAAAATAAGCCGTTACTTGGGTAGTTTGCTGAAAATCCATGCATGTGACATACTTTGATAACATTTAATATAAAAAAAAACATTATTTGAGACGAAAACTAGTAACAGAACTGGTTTCTTCGCAACTAGTTCAAATGTAACCTTATTGTTACTAGTTACTGGCATAATATATATCATATTTAATGCATAATGAAACGTCAGAGATCATATAAAACATACGAGAGTTTGACAATTAAGTAATGAGACTGATTTTATTGCCGCGCTTGTGGTAAACCTGTGAACTTGAAATTCCCTTCGTCTTTTTCCGACATTCCTTCTCTCTCCATTGATATATGTACCATCGCTCTAGCTTATTTAGTTCGCCTGCTGCGTTAAGTTGAGTGGACGCGTGTTTTCAGTGTTCGTCACGAATATGGAAAAACGAAATCAAGAGCAACGCGTCGTGATAAAATTTTGCGCCAGATTGGGCGAAACAGCTTCGGAAACATACGCTAAAATTGTAAGATTATATGGTGATAGTGCTCTTATTCATGCCCAAAGCTCACAATGGTTGTCTCCGCGCGCCCCCGCCCGAAAAAAGCTCGCATGAGCAAGTCGAATGTGAAAACGATGATTATTGCCTTCTTTGATGGCCGTGGAATCATCCACAAAGAATACGTTCTACCGGTGAAAACTGTGAATCAATTCTACTATTGCCAAGTACTTGAAAGATTGCGAAAACGAGTCAACAGGGTGCGCCCAGACATTGCTCGTAACTGGATCCTTCATCACGACAACGCGCCGTGCCACACCACCCTCAGCGTGTCCCGGTATTTGGCCTCTAAAGGGATCGCCCTGTTGCAATCGCCGCCTTATTCGGTCGACATGTCACCCTGTGACTTTTTTTGTTTCCTAAAATAAAATCAGTGGTCAAAGGAACCCATTTTAAGTCGATTTCGGACACCCAGGCTGCCGTGACGAGAGTACTCGCGGACATCCCAGACGAAGCGTTCCAGAAACGTTACGAAACATAGAAAACGCGTCGGAATCGCTATATGGCTGCCCAAGGGAACTACTTTGAAGGAAATGGCAGAGTTGTAGAATAATTTTCAAATATACGGTTTTTATGGAATCCGTCTCATTACTTAATTGTCATACCTCGTATGTATAAATGATCAGCTTGACATGCTGAGTCCACTTAGCTCTGTTAGTCTGCCCGTAAATGTCTGTAAATGTAGTCGAAAAGGCTATTATGACTCAGCAGTATGTAAAGACTGAAAACTTTATTTCAGCAATTTTACAAACTTTTTGAAGGAAAAGAATATCTAATTACGATTCTTGATTTTTTTTTACGAAATACACACTAAACTTTCCAGCACCAGAGAAATTGGCTACTGGGTTGGTTTGACTTTCATGTGTGCTCATATGTTTGCATATTATAAACTAAATTTATTTCCTTCTTAAGTATGTCTGAAGTATGCAAAAGAACCCCTTCAATGAATTGTACTTTTCTGAAACAAACTGATAAGTTGTATCTTTATGCTCGAAGGCAATTCATAAGTGTTGTTGCCTCAATAAAATCAGATACGAAAATATTTTTATTGAAGAACCAACATTTGTGTCATCTTAATCTGAGGAAAAATTAAGTTTAGAGATTTGATTTTTTTTAGAAGATTACTCGTTTTTTATGTGTTCCTTTTAAAAATTTATAATTTTACTCAATAAATGAGAAGAGCAATTTCTCTAACAAAATTCAAACAATAGAATGACGATATAGTAGTGGCATAAAACGTTCCGCAAATAATTTTGAAGAATGTTGCCTTTGGCCAAAAAAAAATATATATTTTCGTTTAAATTACGTTGACCCATCTTTTGTCGCGAGTGGTTTTTAAAAGGCTGTATATATTATACATCATCTGTATATCTATATTCACAGCCACAAAAAAGTGTAGATATTCATCTAAAGAACTCAAAAAAATCGCCATTTCAACTTTCTAATCGACTTAAATAATTTCTGAATTTCTACGACTACGAAATATTAAATTTTGGTGGTTGTGATCTAGAACGTGACAACGTCTAACTTCTCTCATGATTTTCAAGCTCTGGCGGTGGCAATGGGACGCTAATTGATTGAGTTAGACTCTCTGCTCATTAGTCGGTCAGTAAAATGTGGTCCTGATATGGCCCACCAGTAAAATCGATACATTGCTAGACTTGCAATCTGAACTACAGCATCGCGATACCTTCTGCTGGAGAAGGCGTGCAGTGAGCTTCGTAAGGATTGATAAGAAGATAAGAGGGAGAGTAGAAAGAGAAGTCTTCCGTTAGTTTCATGCTAACAGTTCGCTGTAACGTTTTGTAAGCGTAGGTGACTGCCTTCAAATTGGCAGTAGATGTACTGCTTCAAAGCGCAACTGTCTTCAAAGAATTGTACATTCACTACGATACCCGAGTTGCCATACTGGCAGACTGCAAGATCTCATTAGTAATAGCTTCAAGCTTCTGTCATATTTCATTTGTATTGGCAACCCTTTCCAAATATCATACGATTGGAAGCATGTCGGTGTTCCGATGTTCTTTTGCGTTCTGTCTTCAGGCTTATGGAGAGCTCAGCAAACTGCAGGTCCACAACCAGAATTTATGCAACTGCGGAATCCTTCTGGCCTAGAATGAACCGTAAGAGATCCATCGACCTACTTGTTCTTACCAAAACCAATCTCGCCGAAATTGCACGTGTTCTGAGTGAACACTGTCCAATAGCCACAGATGAGGTTCTTTTAAATACTTTTTCCGACGCTCTCTGCCAAAGTTGTATAAAGGAAGCCGAAATGGAATAATCTTGTCACTTTCTCTTCTTTTATCAGGCTTTGCTACTAAGATTGGGATATCTCGTTAGACGCACAAATCAGCGAAATGGTTGGGAATGATATCAACTGGCTTTAAAAATTTGTGGAAAAATCAAATCGCTTCGTCGAACTATGAAAATATGGTAACCATCTTTTAAAAGTTTATAAATAACACGATGGAGGTATATCCAGTGATATCCAACGATCAGCTAACCTAACCTGCACTCATTCAAATAGCTCGAATTAAGCTAAAACTTAAGTAAATAAACAGAAAAGTTCCAAGAAGATCCGACGTTTTCGAGCCAAACTTTGTTCAGCAATGAAGCCCGACTCAAGCTCATTGGACGAAAAGCAACCTGAAGAGTTTTAAGAGCTGGCTTTTTATCCTGAAAAACAACAGTTTGATGTGATTTGTGGTCCCATAGAATCATCGGTCCATATTTCTACAAAAATGATGCCGGTGAGAAAGTAATCGTTAACACGCCAAGATAATCGACTATTTGATGCCTACAATTGATCTCGGCGACATTTGGTTTCAACAAGACGGCGGCACTTCCCACAAATCGCATAATCAATGGATTTAATCAGAGAACACTTCGGTGGGAAGTGAATTTCACGTCTTGGGTCAACCGATTGGACATCAAGATCGTTTGATCTGTTTAAGTCTAAGGCTATAAGAATCCGCTCTCGATTCAGGTCTTCGAGCAAAACATCACGCGTGTTATGCGCGTGATGCAGTGACCAGTCGATATACTCGAAAGAATCATCGAAAATTGAAGTCAATAGATGGACCATCTGGGACGTAGTCCCGGCCAACATTTGAAAGAGGTAAAAAAACCGGTATATCCTAAAGAAGTTTGCCTGATTTTCACGTATATCAAATTAAATTTGATTGAAAACTTATTTAATTTTTTTACAGCTGATTTGCTCCAAAGTTCACCGAAAGAAAATCAACATTATTAGTGGAGGTGATATCATCAGAGGTATGCTAATACGCATTGCAAGTACTTTAATTGTTTTGTTGCGCTTAACTTTCGCAATCCGGTAAGGTGTGAAATTGCCGAACGCATTAAATATCAAACAAATACAAGTCTGTAGGGTTGGGAGAAGAGTGAAATTCTATAAGCGCCTCAATTGCTAAACGAGTTAAAGGTGGAGATGTTGGAGTGCAAAGTTTGCCAGAGCCACACTCACACGCCCACAAACCATGCGCAATTTGAAATATATAACAACACTTAACACCTCAACACTCGGCGAGCGTTGCGAAGGAAGAGTGTTCACAGTTTGTGGGAAAAAATGGCCGCAGGCGCCGAGTTGCAACGAGCACGACGGCAATACGTGGAACGTGCAACTGTGGCAAATACTGCTTATTAGGTAGCATATTTATGCATAGCTGGCAACACCATTAATTGCATAATGAGCCGTAAGCAAGCGCGTCGGCGAGTGGGTGACTGAGTGAGACACTCCAAACGCAAGGCGCTCGTGTGCGAGTTCAAGCAGAACGCGCGCAAAAAAACAGATGTCAGCTGTGGCAAGCGAATTAATTTTATTGAAAGTTTTCTGAATTATTAGCACAACTCGCTAAAGTGTTAATAAAATTTTGCCATTATTATTGTTATTGTTGTTATTATTGTTTCACTTTGGCATAAGACTTGATTAGCGCAAATT
Organism: Bactrocera correcta; assembly: GCA_027475135.1. Lineage (NCBI taxonomy): Eukaryota > Metazoa > Arthropoda > Insecta > Diptera > Tephritidae > Bactrocera > Bactrocera correcta. The sequence goes on from CM050322.1 coordinate 2,391,528, forward strand.
TGGCGCATTAAAATTTCGTGCATTAAAAGCAACAATAATTGTTGCGCGCCACGTACAATAGGCATATAAAGCCACATAACGGTATTGCGCTTGTAAAATGTTTATTGTTTTGCAGTAAACCGCGTTTCTTTTCCACGCGCCAGCCAACAGCTATTGTTGTTACTTAAGTGCGTCAATGTGCGGCCGACAAAGCAACCAGTTGTGGTCGGCATTAATCGTTAGCGTCTATTGGTAGCGTTCATGCGTCAGGCGCAAGAAAGCGCTAGTCGCGTTGGCAACTTTACAAAGCGCTTACCAGTGGCACCCCTGTCAACGCAGCCGCGCTGCTAACTAATAATAATTAAAATGAGCACATAATTTTTGTCACTCCAAAGCATCGATGAAAGGCTTCGCACTTGCAGCTGTATTGTTGTTGCCACGTTGCTAGCGAATGAGCGCGCATTAGCGGCTGGCCGGGGCACAGTGTGGTTTTCCGGGAAAATATACGGATTTTTGAATTTTTTTTATTGAATGAGTAAAATATACTTAGCCAAACCTAAAACTGAAAATATGTGACCTGGTCTACGAAAAGGGGGCTTAGGTGTCAAAAAATCAATTTTTTTTTTTTTTTTTTTTTTTTTTTTTATATTATTATTTTTATTATTTTTTTTTTTTTTTGACACCTACGCCCCCTTTTCGTTGACCAGGTCACATTTATCAAAAACAAAACAGTTTCTTATACTTTTGAGGTTAAGTTTGTCTGAGAGACACGCTTGGAAATAACAAAAAAAAATATAAAACACTGAGTCGAAAAACCATTTTTTTTTTTTTTTTTTTTTATTTTTTTTTTTCAATTTTTTTTTTTTGTTTTGACACCTAAGCCCCCTTTTCGTAGACCAGGTCACATATATCAAGAACAAATCAGTTCTTTTTACTTTTGAGGTTAAGTTGGTATGAGAGACACGCTTGGAAATAACACAAAAATTATAAAACACTGAATCGTGCACTAAATTCTTTTTTAATCATAGTAATAAGTGTCTTTAATTTTTAAAGAATTTGGAGATCGGATTGGTATTCTTCTCTGTTTAGTGGTGTAGACCGCGGTTATAGCCGCACGCCATTTCATATTTTTTAGATTATATAGTATACCACTTTGAGAATCTATGAAGGATACTATTTTCGAGGTTAAGTTGTTCTTAATATAATATTTTTGAGCTTAAGCTCCATTTTTAAAGCTAAAATGTCTAGAAATAAACCAAGGATGAAAGTTTTAATATGAATATTTAAATGATAAGAAGAATATTTCGAGAAAACTTCACTTTTATACAGCAATATATGTGACCTGGTCTACGAATAGGGGGCTTAGGTGTCAAAAAATCAATTTTTTTAATTAATTTTTTTTTTCAATTTTTTTATATTTTTTTGTATTTTATTTTTATTTATTTATTTATTTATTTTTTTGACACCAGCCCCCGTTTCGCAGACCAGATCACATATTTCTATTTTTATATTTTAAAGAATTTTGAGACTAAATGCTAAACGAAGTTTTATAGCAATATTGAGGTTAGTTCCTTTTTAGTGTACTATTTTTGAATTTTGGATTCCAGTTTGAGGTTATAAATCTTCGACAAAAGCCAAGAAATTAATTTTTATTTAGATTATTTGGGGAAACCCTATTCTAAGTTTTAAGATATTTTTTTAAATTTATATCAAATCTATAGGAGTAGATTTTTTATTATATTTTTAAGATTATATACCATTTTGAGAATCTATTGGGTAGTCGAAAAAGACTTTTCGTATTTTGTCAAAAGATGTCGGTGCAGTCACATACATATCTACAGTGTTAGCAATCACATTGTGTCTTTTTATGTTGAAAATTGCGATGTGAAAGACGCCAGGATCATCACCTAAGCAGTCATGACATCGCTATGAATCTTAACATTCATCATCAAACGGTTTTGAACTATGTAAAAAAGGCTGGCTTCAAACAGAAGCTCGATGTATGAGCTGCTTCAGCCTGTTCGAACGATTGATTCTAAATTTTACTGTCAATAACTGATGAGTTTGAAGCCAGCAATCGTAAAAAAATGGCTAGAACTGATCAACAGAAAGGGCTTCGTCTTCCAACAGCACAAAGCTAGACTATACACATCTTTGATGACTGGGCAAAAACTGGGATAGCTTGACTGGAAAGTTGAGATGCATCCAAAATATAGCCCTGACCTTGCACCGTCGGACTATCATTTGTTTCGGACCATGCAGAAGTCCCTTACCTCTAATTTTAATCCAGTTGGCTTCAAGGGAAGCCTGTAAAAATTACTTGCCACAGCTTTTACCTGAGAAACCAGAAAAGTTTCACACTAGAAAAATTGCAAAAAGTAGTTTGATTAGTGATACGAAAAACCTTTTTCGACTATCCTATATAAAATATTCTGTGTCTAATCTGGGGATCATACTCTTAATGTGGTTTTGTGCTTAAGCTACATTCTTAAAGTTAAAATACTTCATAATATTCTGGGTTCATTATATAATTCTTGTAAAATAGAATGGAGAACATTTGAAGAAAATATCATATTATTAAACTTAATAATAGCAGTCATCTATACTCAGGTTTTTTTCTTTAAAAGCAAAACATCGGTCTAATAATATAATAATAATAATATATTAAATGATATACACACAATCACTAAAAGAACTTTCTACCACTCGATAACTATTTGCCAAAAATATATAAGAATATACCACTGTGCAATGCTCACCAGCGCTACGCACCGTTATCAATGTCAATTCTTCAGCAGTGACGTACTTTTCATACAAGTTGCCAAAGCAACGCATTAAATTGGCTGCCACAAGTCGGTGACGCAGTTCAATAAAACTGAAACGTCTTTTTCACACAAAGTGAAAGAAAAAGGCAAAATGCGGGCTAAAATAATGTGGGAGAAGTTAGGCCTAGAAGCTGTGTAATCGAGACGCTCTTTTGGAACTCGGATGTGCATGAGTTAGATGGAGTTAAAGAGGTCGGCACTTGGTAAAAAGAACTCTGTAGGGCTATTTAAAGACTGTTTCCGAAATACATATTTCATCCCTAAAAAGTAACTATACACATAGACACAAATTCAATTTACCTACAGCTATTTTTTGGGCTTACTGAATTGAATTAAAGTGAAATGGAATTTAGAGGTAGTAATAAGGAACCATAAAGTACAAAGGAATCTGTTTAACACAATACATCGATGAAAAAAAAAACAAAAGTAAAATAAAAATATACAAACGTTGGAAAGAAGACCCTGAAATATCTCCTCCTAAAAATCAAACTAAACAGAACCGGATTCCCGAGCAGGAAAAAATCATTCCAAACCATTTATACCAAATCAAGTTTTAGACGAAGCGACCCCTTAGAGAACGAGATCTTTAATCTACTGCTTGAGGAGGTAATCTGCGTTGCAGACCCTAAGCGTACTGGCACTACCTTTTCCAAAAGTCACCGCTTATTGGCATACATCAATGATATCAACAAAGTCAAGTAAGAACATGGCAATGTCTACAAAATTCTCAAAAATTCTCAAAAAAAGAAGAGATGTAGATGGGTCTGGCGGTGAACAAGGACAAGAAGAACTACCTCATATCATCAAACAAAGGATTTCAATGTTTGGAAAATCACGCCACTATCGGTAGTTATAACTTTGAGGTAGTGAAAGACTTCGTCTATCTAGGATCCAGTAAAAATATCAATAACGAACTCAGCGAGAAATCAATCAGAGAGTTACTTTTGATGAAAGGTGATAGGACATGTTCTCAGCAGGCAATTGAAAAGTGGAGACTTCTCACAAAACCAAACTAACCCTCCATGCCTTACTAGTAATACCCGCCCTGCTACCGCGCAAAAGCATAGATAATGACGAACAGCTAAGGCCAGCAGAAGAGAAAAGTTCTTCGATGGAATGATATATTCAGAGGTATGGGCATAGTTTTGTTGAGGCATGTCGCCGCATGTATTCTAAATATGGCCTGTGATTGTATCTACAATGAAATTAGGGGCAAGACGAATCATCATTGAACTATTCAATAATAATTCATGATATGAGACTAAAGACGAATGCCAATTGTTGAACCTTCTCCAAAAACATGCTTTAGCGAAGCTAACTTTGGCTTGGAACTTTCACTTTTCATTCATCCATCCTCAAAGAAAAACCAAGTGTTTTAGCCCTTCCCGATATATGAGGAAATAGATCCATCTTCAGCATCTTTTATCTAAGACTGAATTATCGTTTCTTGATCATTAAATATATCCAAGCAGCGTTCCAAAGTAAACAAGACTATAAAAAAAAAAACAGAATAAATAGTTTTTTCGGCAAAATTTTAAACTTAAATTTATTTTATTCAAAACAGTCTCCTTCTGCTTCAAAACAGCTTTTTGCACGGTCCAAAAGCACGTCGAACGAGTGTTTTAGCTCGTTGGCCGGTATGGCCGCCAGTATGCCGGCGCAAGTGTTTTGACTGGCCTCTACGCCTGCTTTCCTTTCATGAACAAATGCATTTTTCTGAAAAGGAAGAAGTCGCACGGTGCCATATCAGGTGAATACATTGAGTGGTTAATGGTTAAAATGTGATTTTTGGTCAAATAATCAGTCACAAGCGTCGATCGATCTGAGCAATTTTTGGTCGTCAGTCAATTTGTGCGGATCACACCGTTTCATCACCTTTTGCAAGCCTACATTTTCGGTCAAAATGCGATAAATCGATATTTTGGAGATGTTCAATTCTATTTCCATAAATTTTAATGAATTTTTATAAACTTATGCACAGTTTCGATGGAATTTCCGGTGATCACGGATTTTGATTGGCTCATATGTTGTTCGTCATTTATGTCCTCGCGACCACTTTGAAGACGTTAAAACCACTCGTGCACTCTGCTGCGAGTTAAGCAATTGAAACGTTTCGGCAAAAGTTGTATCAATTTTGAAACGAAACTTAATATTAGCTCTTTGTTCAAAGCTGATTTTCGCACCGAGAACACAAACATACTGACACTTAAAACGGAATAACTTCACTTCCAATCTATGAAATATCATGAAACTGGACAATCGATAAACATAGCAGATTCTAACGCACCAGTTGACATATTGATGGTGCCACCAGGGGGTGCTAGATTCAAAAAGTCCCGTTTACTTTGGAACGCACTTTGTATCTTAGTATTTGGAACGACTTATAAGAACTAGCACTGTTTGTGGCTTCGAACATGCTGTCCGTTAGACATTGATAAAAATTGGATTTAAATTTTCCTAACCTTGAGAAGCTTGCTTTTCAATCTTTCCTTTTGTAGTGTGTTGTAATGGTGAACCATCATTTGGACCACATAAAAATTAGTGTCCATTCGGCTTACGTAGACCTAACCGAAATTCTAACAGTTGCCTTACTTTTGACAATACTAGCTTCTATCGTATTGGGCGCTTCTGGTCTTCACCTCATATAACCAATATACAGCTTGTGCGTTAAGTGTGGAAAAGTGTTGAAATTAGCACCTAATAACTGTAAAAGCAGCAACAATAGCGTATTTGCTGAAAGCGAAAGTATTGAGTTACGAAACTTTGAACCCCACTTTCGCTAAAGGCGCAGCACGAAGCAATATGTTGTCGCGTCGGTAATGTAACGAAGAGAAGATGTGGCGCGTGCTTGGAGGTGTAGTCTTATATTTATTATAGAGGCATATTGGCCACTCAGTTGACACGCCGAAATGCCAACACTCATTGAACGCCTTCGAGTGTCGAACTTTTTGAAACGGCAGTGTAAAGAATTACAACAAACAACAAAAGTTTTTGCAAGACTTTACCGAATTCCACGCAGAACAAAGGCACTTAAATTTCACTAGCTACTTAGACGACTTTTATGCAAGCTGCTCGCCCACTCCCTCTCCGTCTCTCCCGCTCGCTGTCACTTTAATTTCACTGTAATTCAAGACAAGCTGCTGTTTGTAGCATATTTTATGCGTCGATTTGTTGGCGCCCAATACCATACAAGTTGCCACAAACGCTTTCAACGCAATCTACACAAAGTAGCACCGTCCCCCCGCTCTTCCCGCTTGCCGCACTCGCGCACTTTTAACCCGCCACTTGTCCTTTGCGTGCCTTGTTTGACGCTTTTGTTTGCTTTTTTTATGCCCGCTCACTTTCAATTGTTGACTGCTGCTTTTGTTGTTGTTATTTTGGTATTTTATGAAAATTGACACCACAAAAATGAGTTAATAAGGCGATAAAAAGTTTGACAAGTGCCAATGTACCTAAGTGTGGGTATATTATAGAAGGCAAATGGCGCGCGGCAATGGCGGCTGTGTTCTTTACTGTGAGTGTGTGGCTGTGTGTGTCTGGTGTTGCTGATTTGGTGGCGCTGTTTTAGGCACTTAGCGCGCTATTGTGAAATTAAATGTTATAGCTTTACGCGGGTTTGTAAAAATTTCTTTTAAGACAATGATATTGAGGACTCTACAGGGTGTTTCATGCATTATTTTTGAAACTACAGAGTACAGGGTGATTCATATTAGTTTTAAATACTCATTTATACAGTTTTTTAACACAGACACTTGGTGTCTATTGGTAGATTACAAATTCTTTTTTGGTATTCTAGTCACAAAACATACCAGGAGGTAACACTATAATAAGATTTGTCGGTTTTCCATAAAAGAAATTGATTGTGTCCGATTAGTTTGTATTACAGCTTTATGCTAAAGTGTTCCGATCTGAATAATTTGTACGCAAAACTGAAAATGCCAGGCGTTTTTTAGTACCAATTAGCAACGAGGAACTACCTTTGAAGGATTCGAGTCCCATCTACCACTGCCGTACTGTGGCCACCCGGTTAGAATGCAACTCCACAATCAACTGATAGAGTAAAAGTTCTTCCCGCGTTCGGAGTTTAAACATAACCACCTTGATACTACCCGAGGGGCACTCCGCATGAACTGGTTGTGGCACACTCAAAGGGCTCCTGCTTCCGAGACGACTGAAAACAACCCTAACCCTTCGGCATTCCGAGGAGTGGAGATCACACTGCTTACATGTAAATGTTAATCAGTCCGGCTAAACGTCATACAACGCAAATCCCTAACGTCCGAGTACATCGGGCATTCTGCATTAACATGCACCCAGTCTTCGACTTGTAAGCAGAAAACCAAAACTCAGACCATATCTGAAGTCTTGGTTACCCTCTACAAACGTAAAGTCCCGAATTTCCTTATAAGCCACCCTACCGTCAGGGTAACTGTCCTAGCAGTATTGCCATCTACACCTGACACTATCATCTAGCACCCTCCCTAGATATTTCTACTTCTCCACGTTCGCATCGGAAATCCAAATATTCCCCAGTGACACACTGAAGCTTCTTCTTAGCCTGAATGCAACAGCACGCTATATGACAAGCAGGTCAAGACCCAACAAAACCTGCATCACATCCGTCGAAATGGTGCGACTTACAGCCAAACATGCACGCATCATGCAACGTTGCAATGAGAGAAGTTTTCGGCAACCCGAGACCGTCATCACTGTTTACCACCATATTGCGGCTCCATAAGTGGCACAGGCCACAAAAAAACCACGACATATCATGCGAACAGCACGGCGCCCGTCCTCAGTCACTCCGCAAAATGCGTCGGATTTTTGCCTACAATTGCCGGCAGAAGCTTCTTTACATTTGGCAAGTGCGAAGTGAGCTTCATAGTTGAACAAAATTCTTGTAAAAATGTGATCGGTGTCCATCTCGCTTTGAACCTGTTCACTTAACGAACGACGCTCTCAACGGTCATTCGACTTCGATTCTTGCACGAGTAAGAGCTTGTAAGCCCACTAAGAAAGCTCCAAGTATTCCGCGCGATGGCGAATGTGCTAATTCAAGACTTCATTGATACTCCACAGCAGCAATTGCATTAGGTGAGTTAGTACCGGGAGCTCAAATTTTTCCGTAATGGGATTTCTCTTGATGGCAAAGTTAGTCATCATAACTTCCGCAACTGACATTCAGAGAATCCAGACGTTATCAGAGAGTAGCCAATGGTTTTATGAGTCATTTACCAATCTCAACAAAGTACTGCGATTTGATCAAGGTATAGACAACATGAGACCAATGTGCGAGCATTCGATGAATTTTTCGAAAAACTTGTTCCAAGCGACTTGAGTATCACTTCAAACACTATATTTTTCAGAAATCTTACTTGTTTGAGAGACGACAGCTAAAATTTTAAAACCCTCAGAAGCCGAAAAATACTTTGCAATCACTATCTACATATAATGTTGGTAGGTGAAGTTCTTCTAAACTTTTGCATTAAATTCAACCGGTTTTGGAGTCATGCAATTTGACTGGTGAAGTATAGATACGAGCTCTTTATTCTGCTTAAGGCAGATACATACTTCAGGAAATGGTATGGTAGTTATGCTGGGAATCTTTCTCTACCAATCTCTCCCTCATGCTTCGTTTTTCTTAAGTCCAATCTCGCTGGTGTAACAAGTTTAGTTTCCATATAGTACTTCAGTGGTCGCTTTAAGTTTACTACAAAACAGGTTTTCTATTTGAAAGGTCAGACGACTTGAGACCCTCGGATGTAGTCGGGAATTCAGTTTATTTAAGCTGCCTTCATACTTCAGCTCAGTCAAGGATTTGCTTGCAACGAACTCTAGAGGAACACCTCAGGTCTTGGAACATTAGCTATGCAGAGCATATCACAAAAGTACTTTCAGGTAGTCTTCCTGGCGTTCAGATCAAAATGCTTCTTCTTTTCAGTACGGGGGAACTTAGCGCCATTGTTTGGGTCATTATATGGTATCTATCTCTAGGTTCCAACCTTTAAAAACTTAGTAACTTTGAAATAGATAAAATACGTAGAGGACAATGAGGGATGATGGGACAACTCTTCTTTCTGATAATTTATATATGTATAACTTTATATCTAACTCAATTAGTTTCAGTTGGTACAAATAACCGTTAGGTATACAAAACTATAATTTTATGTAGCAACTGTTTGCAAGAGTATATATTATATAAAAAATATAAACTCTATTTGTGATATTTCGACCTCACTTTCTTCTTTTCTTTGCTATATTAAAAGCACTTTATTTACCGATGACAAATATATATTTATTAATACGTCCATATTATAAGTATATATTAAAATATATACGATTCCAGAAAATAACGGTACAAATAAAGCCACAACGAAACGGTTAAAATGAACCATCTACTTTTATGTGGCACATTTTAAAAATAAATTATTTAAATAAATAAGTAAATAGCTGCGAAGAATTGCGGACACTACGGCGCATATAAAATGCATGAATAACCGTAAAAATATACACATATGTATATATAGAGTACATACAGATAGCTATATACATATTTGTCGATAACTACACTTGCGTGTATAACAAGCGCGACAACAATAATAAATATGACAACAAACGTTTGGCATAAACGTGCAACCGCAAAACAGTTACAACTACAAAAACAATAATAACAATAAAATTTACAACATTAAAGGCAAACAACAACAATAAGTGCACAATACAAATGTATAAATGTGTTGATAACCCGAAATGTAATAATTAAAATGGCGATTCATGTTGCGTATACGCAGTGGTGGCACGAAAAAGTAATGCTGTTGGCATTATGGTGGTACTAAAATAATGGAAAGTATTTTTTGAAAGCAGAATTGGCAAACCTCAAACAGCAAGTAGTTATGAATTTAGTTTAAAGCTGCGCAAACAAGTTTTGGCCGTTTCAGGTTGCGGTTAAGGCGTGGCATATAACGGCATATTATCAGATTAGTCTGGCAAGGCTCTAGAAAAACGGAAATTTCTAAACAATATTTTAATATTTATATATTAATATTAGTTGTTGATGTAAAACAATAAATATAAACTACATTTTTTTGGATCTTAATAGGGAAACTTGTAGCTCTAATGGACATTTCATACTAGTATGCTTATTCTTATAAGAAAATTTTTTAATCGTAGTATTTCAAGTTAAAAATAAGACTTAAGGGGGTATTCTACTCTAAAACTTTGAAAAATTCCATTTTTTTTCATATATTTAAAGTTTAGACCCTTAAGAACATATCCTCCTAAGGATTTTTAAAAATTAAATTATTTTAAGAGAATCCTTTATCGTTCCTACCAACATCGTGTCATAATTTTTGTTTCTAATATTTTAAAAAAATTCAGGTATTTCAAAAAAAAGCGTAAAAAATTATTTTTATTTTCAGGCAGTCGCCATTTTTCAAAAAAAAAAAAACAAATTTTCATGTTCCCGGACTATAACAGCATCCTTACTGATTAGGAATTTTTTTTGATTTTTTTTCAGACCACCAGGTGAGTCAGGATCAATGTCACCAGGATGCGCTATTTTTTTAAACCTGTCTCTCCCCCCTCTAATTATTTTAAGTTTTAATATTTTTTTGTAAATTTTTTTTCTGTATTCTTAAGATATCAATAAAAACGCCATAAAAAATGTACAATAAAAATTTTTTTTGGTTTTTTTTTTTAAATAAGGTTCAAAAAACTGCCCAAAATTTGATTTCTAGACTAGAAAAAAAAAAATTAATTAAATTTAATTAGTTAATTAAAAATAATTATTCGAAATTTTTAAGAACCACCCTCATATAAATCATATCAGCTTGCTTATTCTTATAAGCAAACTTTTTAATCGTAGTATTACAAATTAAAAAAATTACTTAAAATTTTTTTAATTTTTAAGAACCACCCTAATGTGCATATATAGTATATATGATGCTGCGTATAAATGCTTTAACCTTTTATGACTTCGTAGGTCACATATTTGCTCACCAGCGTTTGGCTACCGTTACACGGACTTTACTGACTTTTTGACCGCCAACAGCACACACATACACTGCGCCTCATATGCAAACGCACGTTAAATGTAACACGCATCGGCATTCGCTTGTGTCAATATAAATGCATGTACATATGTGCGTTTTATTGCATTTATTTATCATTCAATTAAATATTTATAAAATTACAATATAAATATACGTTGTTCAACGCTGTTCACCTTTCGTCGGCGACACTTGTATGCGTCCGGTGATTGCAAATCTGAAATTTTGGCCCATGCACTCGATGTATTGAAATTTTAAAATAATAAATAAATAAATGCATATAAATGGAGGCAATATAAAGTGGTTACGGATGAAAAGCCTTGTTGGAAAGTAAAGCATTAAAAAAGCTTCGAAGCTTGAGGCGTGAAAAATTTTAACTTCACTGAATTTGGCATAAAGTGACTCAACTGAGAAAACGACACTTTCAGGAAAGCGGAAAATTTATCTCCACTCTGTCAATCGCTTTTGCTTGTGCTCCACAGCTCCGGATTTATGAACTAAAATATAACTTGGACAGTGCGCATCGTTTCCCAGAAAGTCGAATTTCTTAGTAGGCATGGACGCAAACTTATATCTGGCAAACTGCTATCAGCACGGCAATATTTCTAGTTCAATTTTCATACTGCTTCATCCTGCTTCAAGAACCATATTAAAATCGCTCTGAGAACATTCAGGTCTTGGAATTGGTATTATGGGATTATGTAGTGAGATAAAAACTTGATGAACGGTTTGTGTTAGAAGTTGGATTTCAACGTCATTATTATAGAGTATTCGAACCCAATCCGAACCCAATCAAAGTTTATTGGAATTTACGTTCATAAGATAATATGATCCAGTAATAGGGAAGAGCTCGCTTCCAGGTTCCTTATATGAAAAGTCAGAATGAATTTAGGAGCGTTGATCCTCGAAATTTGGTATTTAAATATCAGTGTGAATAAGAACGTAATATACGAAATAACTGTAGAAAAAATTCACATTCACTCTAAAAGTGTCGCTAACGCAGTGTGATTGAAAGGCCTTGCGCTAAGATGCTAAGACTTCAACATAGAAGAATGCCTCACTTGAATTGATGGAGGGCAAGATACATAATATCGACAGGGGTTGTAGTCATAGAGCAGTCAAGATTCACAAACACTCTGGCATTAGAGAAACTGCTTTGAAAAGGCAAAGAAGAGCTATATGTGAAACGAAGATAATAGTTGTTGAAAAATGGGAGAGGGAAGAGTTTGGAGTTCCGGACGTTTGTACTTAGGCTTTAACTCGCATTTTATTATTTCATAAATTATATTTTTTTTTGTAACTGTATTTTTAAATTTTCTGTTTTTTGAAAATATACATTACTTTAAAACTACTTTGGAACTAGTTACTAATGGACGAGTTTCCTAAAGCGCAGTATCACGAATTGGTGGCTGTTTAGTTATATTTTTCGGAATTTTTGAAAATATACATTACATTGAAACTACTTTGGAACTAGTTACTAATGGACCAGTTTCTTAAAGCGCAATATCACGAATTGGTGGCTGTTTAGTTATATTTTTCCGAATTTTTGAAAATATACATTACTTTGAAACTACTTTGGAACTAGTTACTAATGGACGAGTTTCCTAAAGCGCAATATCACCAATTGGTGGCTGTTTAGTTATATTTTTTGAAAATATACATTACTTTGAAACTACTTTGGAACTAGTTACTAATGGACGAGTTTCCTAAAGCGCAATATCACGAATTGGTGGCTATTTAGTTATATTTTTCCGAATTTTTGAAAATATACATTACTTTAAAACTACTTTGGAACTAGTTACTAATGGACGAGTTTCCAAAAGCGCAATAACACGAATTGGTGGCTGTTTAGTTATATTTTTCCGACAAGGTATGCAAATTCAAACAGTTACATATGAGTATAAAAGATATGTATTTATTTTCGGCCAACATTTAGATCGCCCTCTTGGGTGCGAATTTTATGATTATTCATTGTAAAATTAATTGACATTTTATTTAGTAATTAATTGTCAGTTGGCATTATGGTATGTGTAAATACGAAAGTCAGCAGATAGTTAAGTGACATGCAACATTGTATCATAGAATATTCTCGTATAGTTTTAGGCGTAAATGTTTATGTTTTGGCAATTATTGTAATTTCAACAATCATTACATATGTATTTACCGCATTTTTATTAGTATTGACAAACATTTAATGACCGCACATAATTATTGCCACAATTTGTTGTTGCTTTGTGCTAAACTCACTTCAAATCAGTTGTTACACTGCACACAAAAAGTGTGTAGATAATGCGCGATTATAATAATTTGCCTAAAAGTTAACACATTTGCTTGATAACAAAAGCATAACGGTGCAGTGAGACGTGAAATGAATAAATAATGAATAATTTTCAATTTCTTTGAATGGTAAGTGGAAAAAATGAAAAAACAAAAATAGTTTACTCAAATATTTTGAGATTAAATTATATACATAATTTGGTATAATAACCAAAAATGCTGTTTCTACTCAAAATATCATTATTTTATTTTCTATTTATACTTTTTTATTCTTTTTTTCTTTCTTCTAAAAACTGGAAGAATCGAAAGACAGAAGCATAATTTAATTTTATAACAAAAGATCTTACCTCGTCTTGTTACACCACATTGTTGAAAATCTACCTTTTGCGTCGTCCATTTTCTTCTTTTTGATTTGCTAGAATTTATGGCTACTTCAAAACAGCTGTTTCTTCGTTTCGAAAACATAGTCCATTCATACTCACTCAATTTCTTTCAACTTCAACATGTAGATACTTTGATGACACAACTTATCCGTTAAGTTTCCAAGAAGTAACATTCACTCTATGCGAAAGTGAAACTGTAGAGTAAAAAATTAGGATTTTTTTTTGGCATGGTTAGCCAATATTTAATCAAGCCCAATATATAAAAAATATCTAAAACCCAGAGAGTTCTTAAAATTAGGTACAGAGAACCCTACCACTTTGACAAAAGTAACTATTTCCTATTTCTTCAGTTTCTGAGCTTAACATCAGCAAACATTCTTAAATATTTTGGGTATGAAAGAAAGAAATATCAGTACTGTGAAGTTAGTTAGTACTGAGAAGTGGAATGATCGAAAATTTTACGAAAAGTTGCGGCGACTACCAGAAGGTTTCAAGTCCATAGCATACCCTTGTAGAACCCACAGAGATTATCTAACACTTGGGATAGATACCGACAGCTGAAGAGGGAAGCGAGACGCATTTGCAGACAGAAAAAGAAAGAGGCCGAAATGCGTGAGTATGAAGATATTGATAAGCTGGTCGACAAAGGTAATGCTCGAAAATTCTACGAAAAAATACGGCACCTAACAGAAAGTTTGAAGACCGTAGTATACTCTTGTAGAACCATTAAAGATGATCTGATGACTGATGCCCAGAGTATACTTAAATTATGAAGGGAACACTTCTCCAACCTGTTGAATGGCAGTGAACGTACAACGCCAGGTGAAGCCGAACCCGATTCCTCAATCGATGACGATGGAGCAGACGTTCCATTGCCAACCATGAAGAAGTTCGAATAACAATTACACGTCTGAAGAACAAAAACGCAGCGGGGGCCGATGTATTGCCGGCCGAGCTATACAAATACGAAACTTATAAGGAGCATGCATCAGCTTATTTGTAAAATATAGTTGAATGAAAGCATACCCAACGATTAGAATTTAAGTGTGCTCTGCCCGGTTCACAAAAAGCGAGATCCCACAATCTGCGCCAACTAATGTGGGAGAAGCCTCCTCAATATCGCATATAAGATTCCAACGAGCGTACTCTGTGAAAGATTAAAGCCCAACGTCGACTGTCAATAAACTGATTGGGCTTTATCAGTATGGCTTCAGGTTTGGAAAATCAGCAACTGCCTTATATTCACCTTGCGTCAAATCTTGGTCTGTGTAAACTGATATTGATGACAACATCTGACGAGCCGGCGTTACGACTTCTCCGGACAATGGTTCTGCGGGAGGTATATGGTTCTTTGTGCATTAGCAACGGAATCTGTTTTACGTCTCTCTGTATGTAAGCTCTTCTATTCATGAAAGATGTGAGGAATATCTAACAATTTGTCGGAGTAGACCTCATATTATTATGTAGCCATTTGAGAAGTAACGATTTAAGCTTCCAGCTTTCTGGATCTGACTATAAATACCGTCTCTACTAAGAACATCGTACTTAACGTTTACAAAATTTTCATATAGCGGTGAAAATAAAGTGAGCTTGGAAGAGATTTTGTCTTTAATGTAAAGTATTTAATAGCAAAGATTATCATATCTAAAAATACATCTAATAAAATTTTCTGACTTCGGAAACCAAGACAAGTCTATTATACTTGAAACTAAACTTCTCCTATTTTGATGGTTGAGCTTCTCCCATATGTCGAGCAGTGATATAAAATAATTTTATGGAGAGTATGTATAAATACTGCGAGAAAATATTCATCAGTAACATCTATAAAACAGGCAGTTGAAAAAATTAATACCTGACTTTAGTGTATAACACAAAAGCTCTGAAACTTAAAGGAACATATACTATATAGTAGACTGAGGCATCCATCGAAAGCTCTAGATTTGAGTATCTCATAAAATCGATTCAAAAAGCAGACACATTGTTTATGTTCGAAATTTTCGAGATCATTTCCTGATTGTTCTTTAAAAAACTGGAAATTCCTAAAATAAGATTTTGTAAATAGTTACAGTTATACAGAGTCGCTGCTTAAATAAGTCATATTTTCTCATATTTTCTAATCTATGACATTCTTTTGTAATGGACTTTCACCTTTCCGAAGCAACGAGTTCCGCGCTCCACTGCTGGATGCCACTACATATTTATCCAAATACTGTGACATAATTTAAACAAAAATTCAAATCCACTGCAGTCATAAACTTAAGACCAGACGGAAATTATGCTCAATACCTTTGGGAAGTCGCAAATGCCAACAGTCGTCGGGGCCAATGGCAGGAAGTTGACGCTGCCGTGAGATCAACTCGACATTGCTGAGAAGCGCGACGCAAAAAAAGTGAAGGAAATAAATTTTTCACGGACACGCAGCAATGGCAGCAGCTGGCAAACGAATGGGGAGCAGCAGCACGAAACAAAGGTTAGCATTAAGGAAGGCGGAAAGTAAGAGTACCGGATGCGGGCAGACAACTTTGAAGCGCGCAGCGCAGCGTATATAGATTATGGTACTTGTATTTGTATGTATTTCCATTTGAATTTTCGTATTAAAAAGATAAAGTTTTATTAGTTTTCGGATATCTCTAGCAGCGACGAGCGAAGTAAACACAAACATGGCGTATCAGGTTCAAAAGCTGCCACGCAGAAGATGTTCACCATCAACTGGTATATAGCTAAATATACCTAATGACAGCACGAAATTATTAAAGATTGTTATAATAAATGTAATAAAGAGTGCAGAGTGGCTAGACAGATTGTAGGCGAGCGGCGAAAATAAGAAAAGGTAATTAAATGAGTGATATATAATTAAATAACATTACATGACATTAAAATGAAAAAAATCGACCTTCACATTAATCTTGCTTTATGAAGAAATTTTGATCAAATGGTTTACCCACTACACCACATTTACGAAAACGAATGTAGTAAGCGCTTAGAATCGTCCAATTATTATTTTTTCTTTAAACCGCCGATGTAAGAAGGCCTTTGAGCATAATGCAACTGTTATCAGCACAATGTGACTGCCAGAGGAGCCTAGCTGGAATATCGAATTGCCGTCGAAATCAGCTTCTTCTACTTTACTGGCGTAGATACTGACCTAGACTTAGTGATTTGAGTTAGTTTCTTTACCTAATCTTTCTAATGGAGTGGCGGTCTTCCTCTTCCTCTGCTTCCCCTTTCTGTGTCGAATACTCTCAGAGTTGAAGTGTTTTCATCTATTCGGAAAACATTTTTCCACCAAAGTTAATTCCACAAAAAATATTATTATGTTAAGAAAAGTTGCTTGGTATGATTTCGAACGTATGTGATCTGAAAAACTGTCTCTAGAACATCGACCCCTGTCTTATATTTATACCACGATATTAAGTTGCCTAATTCAAATATTTCTTACACTAACAGACAAAACGTATGCACCCGTCTACTCCTCTAGAGAGAAACCGAATATTGCTACAAAAAAAATATATTTTTATACCCGTGACAGGTTTGCTACGATATTTCTAACACCTAGAAGGAAAAGTTGGAGAACTTATAAAATATATATCTAAATGATCCCCGCGACGAACTGAGTCGATTTAGATCGTCTATCCATCAGTTCGTGTATCTGTTTACACACAAGAGACTTGGACCACTACAGCATATATCTGCGATACAAACTGAACGATCGGGTTTAAGTATTTGCAGAGAAAACTTTTTCATTTGATAAGATATCTTCGAGAAATAAGGACTTATTATTATCGAAGGCAATAATGTAATCACTGAGGAAATTACATAACTCAAAGTAAGGTTCTTTTGAAATGCGATAAACCATAAGAGATCTATTGGACTCATCAATATTATCAAGGCTAGTCGTTCCGTGGTTGTAGTAATTCTAATCCACTACTATCCAGAAACGTCCAAGTGTTACGAGAAAGACCTATCTGTCAAAGTTGTTTGGAAGTAGTTTTGAAATGTAAAATTATTTGGAAAATTTTTATCTAAATTAAGAGGTTAGGGGTAGTCAGAGGCACGAAAAAAATTAAAATTTTCAGTATTTTTTTTTTTGTTGCTATTAAATCGTGTTATTTTACAAAAGCAGTAATATGGCATTATTATATGATGTGTTGACTTGAAGTCACGAAATTTTCCAAAAAAAAAGTTTAATTTCGAAAGGTTTAGTTGTTTTTGTTGTCCCAGTTCCAAAAAAAGGTATTTGCGGGGACAACTAAAAGTCCTTGGAGATTCATCTATAATAAAATAATAAAATCAATCGGACAAAAAAATTAGTTTTATAGATAAACTCGGGCCTGATCGAAGGATTTGTTTTTTTTTTCAAAATTTTTTTTTTTTTTCAAACAAAATGGCGGCCTCAGAAAATTTTTTTATAAATTTTTGGAAAAAAATTAACAGTAAATTGGTCTTAAAAAATCGAAATTTTGAAAAACAAAAGAGTACCACTAGTCGTCAAGCTAAAACTGTTGTGGTCGAAGGGCGATGAGCCGGCGCAAACAATGAACACAGCTGTCTTGATGATCAAGAGGAAGATTTTGCTATGTGGTTAATAAGATTGTCATCTACTAAGAGCTAGTCTCCTACAGCCAAACTCATAACTCGTACATAAGCTATCAACAACTGGACTCTCTGCAGGCAGCAATAGCTCAGAGACGGTCAGCTTTGGGTAAAAGTAGAGGAATAATGTACCATCAGGACAGCATGAGACCACACTCAACGATAATAACTTGCCAGAAGATCTGGGAGTTGGATTGGAATTTTTTATATTTTCATCTTACAGTCCGGACCTTGCCCAAGTGATTACTAGCTGGCTGGTAAAGTACTCACCTCAAGTATAGCTCCAGCGATTACTACCTAGCTGGCAAAAAACTTACCTGAAGAATAGCTAATGAAAATTGACTGTTCTAGATTTTTTTGTCAATAGAAACGAGGGTTCTCTATGAGAGTACCATTATGAAATTACTTTTGAAATGGCAAAAAGTTACCGAACAAAATTTTTCGTATAAGTCACAAATCGAAATATTCTAGATTCGTCTCAACCAAAAGGGCTACTTTAAACTGCGTAGACAATTAAACAGTAAAGTTCTCTCTCGACGAACAAAGACCAAACTTTCCCTCATCATTCCCATCCTGCTATATGAAACGGAGGCAAGGACAATGAATGTATCTGTTGAGTCGGCCTTAGGAATGTTCGAATGAAAGGTTTTGCGGAGGATTTATGATACATTGCGTATTGGCAACGGCGTATACTATATATGGCGGAGACGTAATTCAGTGTATCAGGAGATTGTGGCTGGGCTGGCTAGGTTATGTTGTCCCTATGGCAGAGAACACTTCAGTTTTAAAGGGTTTTTTTTTTTCAGGCCCGTGGAAACAGAAGAAAATGAAGACCTCCACTCCGTTGAAGAAATAAGTGAAGCAGGACCTGGCTATATATGGTATCCCAAATTGTTAGCTCGGCTATAATTTCGTAAGCGTAATTTTGAGGAACTGCGACTTTAATTAAGACTTTGTTCATTCTAAACCGATTTGAGAGTTATTATATATCCACTGTACCATTTAAGAATTAATTACATATTCAATTTCCACTCCAATTATCACAACTATTTGCCAAAAATGCAAATCATTTAACAACACTTTGTAGCGATAATTTTCCAAAGCTTTTTAAAAGCATTTAATAATTTAATTTATCCAAATTATTTGGTGATAGTATCTATGGCACCAAAAGACTCCACAAAGCAGCCATATAACTATAATTTTTATGACCAGACGAGAGCTACTCGGCGCGCGCCCGAAATACACAGCGGCTGTAGACTCTAACAAGCTAAAAATGATTGCTTTAATTATAGGTGAAATAGCCAGTAATAGCCAAAACTAATAATAATATGCATGAAGTAATGCAAAATAAATATAATTATTATAATTATGAGGCGACGACAAAAAGTGGACTAACGTCAGGCGGATTATCGCGCTATCCACGCGTATGTTAAGTGAAGTATGAAAATTCTCGAATTTTTGGCAACTCAATTTAATGATTTGGACTATAAAAGCCAAGTGAGTCAAAGCCAACAACACAGTGAGAGTAACACTCTGCAAATCAGCGCGCATCAGTAAAAACTTCCTTTGTATTACAAAAATGTCGAAAACCTTTCTACTCTTTCTACTACTAACGGTGCTTAGCAGTGGTTTGGTGGTAAGTGAACTGAAAACCCTTATACTCTATTTCCACTGTAAATAATTTAAACTCATAACTGGCAGCTCGCAAGACCGCAGGCAGGCTCTACTACCGCATCACCCTCAACCGGTTCAACGCCGAATGGCGGCGCTAACGCTCAGAACATACGCGGAGGTATCACATTCTCTAAATTATAAAAAAAACACTTTTTCCAGTTTTACAATTAACAATAAACATTGCTACTACATCCAAGCTCCGTGCCGTGGTCCGCCAGCTGTTGGGCAGTACAAATTCAACTGAATTGAGATGACGCAGAAGGAAGCATATTTGGACCGGAATTTGAGAAGTAGCTGCTGGAAATACTGCTTAAAAACTGTGAAAAATAGAAAGCGACCTCAAAATTGTTTCGTTCAATAAAACTTGATTGGCATTTCAATAAATGGTTTTCTAAATTATATATTTTATTAAGTCGGTTAGGACGTTGGTATAATATGCGACTGAAAAGCCACTGTATTCCTTATGGAATAGTCAGAGACGATAGTCAGAGTCAATGTTACAATTTGAATTCAAAAATCAGAAAGTTCGGACTGACGTTGAACAAAATGTTTTCTTTGGATTTATCTACTTAACAAACACAATTCCTCTATTTGGAAGAAGTTTAGATATTAGAAAGATCTCAGGTAGAGCTTTCTATTAACATCAGTAATGGCTTCCAACAGCAAGTCTCATAAATATTCTTCGAAACAAAAATATGTGAAAATTACTCTTCCGTCTTTATTTGAGATATGATCACTTGGTTTCAACCAACATTTAAAAATAAAGAGATATATTGTTTTCTTTTAATCAGTGGCTGTTGTGTAAGATGGAATGATGATTGGTAAATGCAGTTATTTGTAAATCCAGACGAGATAACTTCTTTAATCAGATCTTAAGTATCAACAAAGCGCCTTAAGTCCAATACACAGCTGTTTCGGTATTTTATTTTTGTGCCCACCCGCTCACTCTCTGAAAGTGTGAGCTCGCAGTCGTTTAAGTCTTGATGTCACATAGAAGGGACAATCAAAAGGAAATTGGAAATGGAAGCCCGGAAAGATTCCAAATTTATTGCGTGGGTAATGGTCAGTTAGATCCCCTGAAAATAAGGTAAGACTAAGCATATTCAAAGCAAGTGGGCCCTTGTGATTCACTTCAAGCCTCTTGTGATTCACTTTGGGCCAAAAAGACAATTGCGACAGTATTAGAAGTAATTGTATCCTAGCACCGAGAGGTCACAGCTTTGACCTGTTCAACTTCTATTGATTGCGGTGCTTTTCTTGTCAGCTCTTCAACTTTGTGATTACCTCATCTGGCTTTTATACCAGTCTCTTCACAAAGTGACTCGATGAAGTTGATAGCAAGATAAGGCTTTAAGGCTAGGTTGAACACAAAATCTGTTTACTCAAGGTATTTACTACCAGTAAATTTAATAGTCCTTTTTTGAAGGAGTCCGCTTTCCCGAGCAGTTTTAAGGACTACCATATATGTGAGTTGAACCTTTAATAAGTGGCGGCTCAAATCTAGGAGTAAAATTTTCGTTACACTAAATATTTGAAGTGGATAGGTAGAGAGCTGAAAGAGCCATGTAAGACCTTATATAAACCATAAATTGATAAGCAACAAATTTATCCGTAGTTACTTTACACCACTTCCAGCTCAACATGATTTTCTTACTTAAAAAATGCCACAGAAAGGGATCAACTGCTCACTAGATCTGACTTGGCTTGCGTCAAAAATTGAAAGACAACCTAAATCAAGATCAAAGTACGTTTGGTCTCGGGAGGTCACTATAGCCTTCCTTAGACAGCTAAAGAGACGCGTCTTGTCTATTGTGATGCCCAATACTTCTAGGAATGGCTGAAAAGGACCGTCGCATATCGACGAAATGCCTGAAGCGTGCCGCAAATATATTGAAAGGACTAATATCGACTGCAGCTAATTCGCCGTGTTCGTAAAAAGTATGGCAACAGAGTTGCTTCAACCTTTTGGCTGACGAAACCTGAACGGTTAAGGAGAAATAAGTTTGGAAGATGCCTCAAAGGGTCCACTTACTCTTTGCCACTTCGACAAGTTGCCTTCCAAATATTTAGCCTTTCCACATGAGCGCCAAAAGGATGATATAAATACGCTGATGTGAGGTCTTACTAAGACTTAAAAGTTCAGTCGACCTTTTACATACTGCTCAGGCGAAGCTCTCGCGAAGCCCATAAATCCAGCGTTCAATGGCGTGAAGACAGGACAAGCCTTTCGTTCACATCCTAATAAAATTTGTGCAAGGTGCCTTTTCTTGCAAGCTCATCGATTTTACAATCACTGACGATTCCGCTGTGGCCAAGCAAGGTAAGCGATTGGTAAATATTGACACTAGCCAGCATATGCTTCTTCCTCAAGATTGACACTAGCGAGCCTGTGCTCCTTCTTCAAGTCGCTGGCCGACAGCACATGGGGAAAAGACAAAGAAACCAAAGCCTGGTTGCAGTGAAACGCAGACGAAGAAGCTCCAGACATGCCCGACTGCACTTTTAACTATAATAGTATGCATTTTGGTATCTCCGATCAAACATCTACACAATGAGGCCCCTTTGCTCCCAGCTAGGGAGCTTAATAAACGCCTCTCCAAGCAGTCTCTGCTGGGCTGTTTTCGAAAAGTCGCCTTCTTGAAGCGGAGCGAGCTCGAGTTGCCACGAGAGTCGAAAGGGACCCTTGCGTAGCTTCTTTTTGGATACTGTAGCCGGTTAAACTGCTACTTATCCAGAATCGACCTCGACATACCAAACATATGTCCAGCATGCAATAAGTCCCCACATGACTCTAATTCCCTTTTTGCATGCCCAGCTAACCCTACATATCTGACAACCTTCTTTCTATACTCCGACAACGTCGAAACAGACGTAACCCTACCGTTAGATGACATCGATGACAACTTATCAGAATCTTACCACCCTAACGTGGACTAGACACCCGTTACAAAAACAGTTTTGGATTCGAGGAATATTCTTGACATAGAAAATAGTAAAAACTCATTTCTGATGAGCTTGACAAGATTTGAATTAAGTGCATTAAAGCAGGGAATATCAAGTCACTAAGAGCTCGATTTCTAACTTAAAAAGATCTCAAAAACTCATAATCTTTTCTGTTTTCTAAAGTAAGTTGCGACGTAAAGCACACGTTGAAGAAGATTTTCTTTCAAGCTTCAGCTATTGAGTTCGAAAAAAATTTCAGAACAGTTTTTTCAGATTTTTATTCCAAAAGTAGACTAAGTATATAACCTCAAAATAGTCAATTTTCTTGCTTGAAAATACTGAGATGTTGCAATATATATTTCAAATTTTAAGTATTATTTTACAGATTTTTTTTTTTTTTTTTTTTTTTTTTGTTTTCCTGCTTTTTACCTTTTTTTCATGCCTCTTCTTCAGTATTCCGTAGCTTGACCGCTGCAAACATAATTGTAGGCGAGTTTGGCAATCCAAAAAATTACAATAACAATTTACTGCACGGTACTCGCATATACCCACATTAAGTGGTCATATTTATGCATCGACAAAACCAAGCATTTTATGTTTATAATTAAGTTGGAATTTATTACTGCGGCAGATAAAATGCAGCAAAGACAATAATTTACCTTTATGGTTTTATTAAGCCAATAACAACAGCTGGCAAAAAATTTAACAACAACACCAAGTGAGCTGTGAGTGGACTGGGATGGTAGTATATTATATACTCACATTGAAGGAAAAAGAAAAAGTAGATGATTTGCTGACACAAAATTAAAACTGTTTTTACCGAACAGCTTTTTGTTGGTAGAATTAATTTTTCTCTTAAATATACACAATTTTTTTTAATTTTTTAATGCATTTTAATTTGAATTTTGTTAAAAAAACACAAGTAAGCTGTTTGCTAAAAAATTGTAGATCTGTAGAATTAAAACCAAAACTGATTCTTAGAGGCTTGTCCGTTGTCCATTGCTTTATTCGTATGTTGTTAGGCGATTCAATTAGCCCGAGCTGCTGCTATTGGTTGGTGGGGGACCGCGTTCTGCAGAAAAATTGTAAAATGTTCAGATAATGGCGGCTGTGTTTATTAAGTGAACTTATAGAGCGTGCAGATGGAAAGGCGAAATTTTGTGAAGAAAGTGCTATATATATCAATTTTCATACAGAAATGAGCCCTTGACTTGGGATTTGGAGGGAGTTGTGTTGCCAAATATATGTATACTTAAAGTTTGGTGCCACCTGTAATTCTTTTAGATGAATACTTCCAAAAATAGTTAGTAAAGCTTTGGCTATATAACAAGAAATTTACTAGAAAATTTCAGATGACTTCTCACTAAGCATTTGCCTCTCAATTTTTTCAAAACATCTTAGCACAAACGTGACTAGCGTTGCTATTTTTCGTATAAAATTCATAAATACATGAAAGCTTTGATAGCACAATCGACAGATGTCGCTGATACCGCAATAATGCTGTGAAGCTTTTGACACTCGATTTAAAGCCTCTTGAGTTTTTTATTTTAATGCCGACTGATTAGGATTATTCACAAAATAGCATGATTTCTTGACTATACTCGCATATATCAACAATAAAACGTTTCCTGAGTCACAGAAGCTTAATAATGTCTAGAAAATCAAAACATTGAAACTTAGAAATCAATTTATGTAATTTAGAAAAGAAATGGACTTTTGAAATTCTAAATCATATAGGGAACTTTCATTACTTATAGTTCGTCTGAAAATGAAAGCTTTTAGCACACAAAACGAGAAAACTTAGTGCAATTCGAGCTTTGAACTTTTAAGCTTTTGTGTGATAGGAGCTTTCATAAAAAAATTTCATTAAAAACTTCCAAAGTCAAAAAAAGAAAATGGATTTTCGCAATTCTAAATCATTTAGGGAACTTGCATCACTTATAGTTTATGTAAAAATGAAAGCTTTTAGCATAGAAAACGTGAAAGCTTAGTATGATTTGAGTGTTTTAAAAACTTTCATTGAAAAATATTGTTTTCCTTACAACTTTGTGGCTAAAAAATATAATAATGACGATACCACTAATTAAGCTTTTGTAAAAAAGCTTTCATAAAAAGATTTTCATTGAAAGTTTCAAAATTTAGAAAAGAAATTTTCGCGATTATGAATAATTTAGGGAACTTGCATCACTTATAGTTAATGTAAAAATGAAAGCTTTAAGCATACAAAACAAGAAAGCTTAGTGTGATGTGAGCTTTAGAAGGGCTTTCATTGAAAAATGTTTTTTGTTTTTAATTTTGTAGTTAAAAAGTATAATACTGACGCTAGCACTAATTAAGCTTTTGTATGATAGGAAGCTTTCATAAAAAGATTTTCATTTAAAGTTTCAAAATTTAGAAAAGAAATTTTCGCAATTCTAAATCATTTAGAGAACTTGCATCACTTATAGTTTATGTAAAAATTAAAGCTTTTAGCAAACAAAACGCGAAAGCTTAGTGTGATTTGAGTGCTTTAAAAAGTTTCATTGAAAAATAATGTTTTGTTTTCTAGTTTGTATTTAAAAGTATAATAATGACGCTAGTACTATATGATAGGAGCTTTCATAAAAGTTCCCAAAACTAGATGAAAAATGAGCTTTTGCAAATTTAAAATCACACACACTTATAGTTCGTCTAAAAATGAAAATTTCTTGTAAGAAAAGAAGCTAATAAAGCTTAGTGTGCTTTTTCGAACATTGAACTTTTAAAGTATTTGCATCGAAAAAAGATATAGATTGTGCAGAATAACACTTACACCACTTAAACTTTCGTGTGTTAGAAAGCTTTGCATAAAAAGCTCCCGAATTTTAGAAAAACCATTCGAATTTTGCAACTCCGAAATTTTAGAAAAAACTATTCGAATTTCGCAACTTGAAATCACTGAAATTTAAATCGTTAACTAGCATTACCTGTAGTTCATCTGAAAAGAAAAGCTTAGTGTGCTCTCTTCAGTGTTAAGCTTTTAAATGAGTTTCAAAAAAATTACATATAAATTTTTTTTTAATTTGTAGTTATAAAGTATAGTATTAACGTAAATATAGAAAATATTTACTTTATACCTAAAGCAAAAGTATATATTAAGCTTTTTTAGAAATCTGAGCTTTGCAAGTTTTGTGAGTATTGGAATGATGCTCGTGGTAATGACCTCAATAAGTCTCAAAAATATATAACGAAATTGTTAGCTTACTAATATCCTAATCACATCGGGTATATTTATGTAAACTAAAGATTGTGCTTTTCTAATATGGAAATCTTGTTCTTAGTAAACATCTACTTACTGCCGTTTGGTGGCGGACCGCTAGGTGGCGGGCCGCTAGGACGTGGTCCATTTGGTGGAGGACCGCTAGGTGGTGTACCACTTGGTTGTGGAAGAGCCTGAAATGATAAACAAAAATACATATAGACATATATATATGAGAAGTTGTAGATATAAATTTTTCTCTATTAATATTTGATATAATTGCAATTATCGACACACCATTATGACACCGAAGAGTGCGCCTATTATTAGAACAATCAGGAAATTCAATTTCATTTTGTTAGCACGATTTATGACAAACTGATGTAGAGCGACAGTGATGAGCGGCTTTTATAATGGATTGTCAACATTTTTTGCACTACAATAGGGTGATGCGAAAATTTTTAGAATTTTTTTTTTAATAAATTTTTTTATATAATCAGTGAGTCTGCAAAGAATTGTTAAATGAAGTTTGTGGAGTATTGATAAACTAAAAGTTGGAGTGTTTGAAGGCTACAATTTTGTGCTCAAACAAAATATTTTTTTGCTTTATTTCATTTTATTGTCCTCTTTTTTTGCACGGAAACCAAATATAAATTTCATAAAAACTACATATCTCTAAAATTCCAAAAACAAAAAAATTTTGTTCCACCCTAAAAGTTGTTGAAATATATACAGGTTGTGTAATATTTTATGTCGTCAACAAGGGTTCGGGAATGGCTGGAGTACGCTCTTCACTTTTTTTCGAATAACTATGTCAACCGCAGGCAGATGAAGTCAAATGATGATCAGCTTGACCAGTTAATATCATCATATTCGATAACTGAATATTGTTCGTTGTTCCTTTGATGTTCATGTTTGATACTTTTAGAGTCATTGCGGTTTAATATATATATTTAATTAATATGTATATTTAATTAATGTTCAAAGACTTTACTAAATAAATAAATAAATAAATAAAATATTGAATGTCCTTTTCTTGACAACTTGTTTGAGAGCTGTAAATTGCTGGTAATGAAACAAAATCCGTCGATATTGATTTCCATAAGTTTGGCTGTACAATTAATCAAAGTTAACGCACCCTTTATATAAGTACTTAATTTTATTTTCTACTTTTTTATTCAAAATGAAAATCAATTATAAATGGACCGAATGCAAGCATGCATGAAGTGCAATTAAGTATTTAAAAGCAGATATAGTTTGTAAGATAATGGAATTAATTTGAGAGAGTGTAAAAAGTCACAAATGTTTCTAACGAATAACTAAAACACTAACAAAAAGTTAGAATAATATAATTTCGTAAATTGCGTTTTCATTTTTTTTTTTTTTTTTTTTTTTTTTTTTTTTTTTTTGTTTTGTTAAATGCGAACTCAATGTGTGAGCGAAATTAGAAAGCTATGGTTTTGCTATAATTTTATTTCAAATTAGCAAAAAATTAACCACTTTGAACTACATTCAAACAAATTAAAGCACATGTTTTTTTTTAAATTGCTGAAATTGAAAATAAGTTGTAATAAAAAAACTCGCTTTGGTCCTAATAACTCAATATTACAGCATACACAACGTTTTTGTCATATTGTTGAATATTTTGCGTAGTAAGGGCAGGTCTAATGTCTATCTAACATTGAATACCCCGTAAAATATTTCCGAAATATTTTATGCAGATAAAGCGTGATCCATTTCTAGGTTTCCTACTTGTTTAAAGAATAAGGAATTATAATTTATCATTTGGAGATGTCCGAGTGAAGCTATACATAGTAAAGGACTGAATTTATGGGCAGAAAAATCGAGGATTTTCGCTATAATAATGTATAGTTACAAAGTAGTTTGCGACCGACTTTTTGGCCAATCACTCACCCACCGCATTCGACAGAATTAGCTCCCAGTGCCTTGTTTCTGTTACAAAATTGAAAATTCCGTTCGGAGACCACGCCAAAGCGCCATTGAAACCATTTTAAGTCATTCGCTGAAGGAAGTGAAGGCCATTCAAATGGGACTTAAGTGCTTGCAAGTCTATGGAAAATTGCATTATGGGTGGGCATGATAGTATTGGTTCAAGAACATTATATTTTGAAGGCGATAAAGAATATTTGTATTAAGTACGCATAAATTTTGTTTTAATGTCAGCTCAGGTTAATACGAAAATGTTGCGAAAGATCTGTCAGTTTGATTAACGTAATACTCGTAAGTCCTACTTGCTTACGTATGAACTGACGTCGCGCGTTCTAATTGGTCCAATAAGCGAATCAGAAGCAATTAGTCAAACTAACAAAGTAGGCAATGGGAAAAACGTGAGCCGATCAATCATACGTAATAACGTTCAGAGGGTAGAGTTCAGAGTACATTTTTTATTAACTTCCACTTAACTTCAGAATTAACTTTAACAGAATTTTCTCTAATTTACTCAATTAATTAAGGTGTACGAATTTTTAATGACGACAAAGTAAGATTAAACTGATTCTAAAGAAATCAAAACAAGAGAGTTTAAGAATGCCTTAGTAAAGTGGTTAAACTGTTTGATATGCTATCTAACTTATGTCAATTGTTTGTTCGATTCGCCTATCAGAAAACTTTGTTGTATCGAATGCAGCTTATATTATAATTCTTCTAAGCTACTTGGAAGACTTAAGATAAAATCGTTCAAAGTCTATACATCATCAGCCGTATTTGATTCACCCATTACTTGCAATACTAGCTCCACTTCATCTCTGAGAGAACAATGATGAATCGCATACAGCTATTGTTATAGTGAATCTGAACTGATTAGAGGCGGTAAACTAAAATCTATCGACGTATTTATATTATAAACCGCCTTAGTCTCTACATACTCCAGCTGCATAGGTAGCATACTCCACTAATTTATGAGACTTTCTTTGATGTACGCCAATTGTTTGTTCGATTCACCATATTAAAAATAGCTACTCATTTATTCATCTTTCTTCATTTTCAACTCAGTCTTCCAATTTTAACCGCTAAGAGCGCTTTACTCGTCGCTCATTTAGTTAGCTAAATTTCATTTGATTTTCTTTTTCGAAAGCAAACTTTTCAAGAATATTTTCTTCACCGCTTTCGCTACTTACTTATATACTTAAGTGCTTGCTCACCACCACACGTCTATGTACATACGAGTATTTATGCTTCTAGGTATGTTTGTTTATGTATACACTCGCGATTAAGTAGATTATTAATTTTGAAGTTTTGAAATTGTCATTCGGTCGTTTGTAAAGCTGAGTGTGCAAATAAACTTTCTTGGTAAGCCATACACAGCCGTATGCATGGCAAACGCTAAGACATGCATGTGAATGAAGGAATATGTGTGATATCCATATCCGCCGTTGATGCTTACATTAATAAAGGTAAGTACTTCGCTATTTGACTTCGAGGATAACATTCGCATATGTGGGAAACATATATAAAACGCAAAAACAAAATTATTTTTCTTCACACATTTTAGATTTTTGTTCTAGACTACTTTGTGGGCAAAATTTTTTCTTCTGGCTACACGAGTAGAGAGAAACTGTAATGAAGTAGCAGTGGGTGGCAAGATTACTGATTTAAATATCGAAAGTTCATTAAAAATGCTCTTAACAATATATAGAGTTGACGAGGTCTAATAAGCCTTCTTGGCAGTAGAATATACAGCAGATGAATCGAACTAACCTTTATCTTCCTCTCTCTTTCTCTTTATGAGAGATATCCATCCAATAAGTCAATCCTTTCAGCATAAATTGAGATTACTTACAGAAACTCTGTACTTATGTTATTTTGACAGACAATCACGTATTCCATCGATTAAATGAAAAGCTTATTAACAAAATATCTGCTGAATTTTTGGAACTACATATGAGCTAAGCCTTTATGATATTTAACATGGGGATCCCACTTGGCCTATTATACAATATATAACTCTTTGTGAAGTCATAAACTATACCTTCTATAAACAGACCTTATTTCAAGTGAAGTCAAAAAATATACCTCCTATAATCAGACCTTATAAGTGGACAAAGTACCTCAAGGGCTACTCTAGACAGTCCTTAGTGAAGCCATAAAAGAGAACACCTGCAATAAGATCTTAACAGTCAACAAAGCGTCTCGTAACTCTCAGATGATGTATTGCCCACTGAGAAGGTTGCCTGAAAATGTGAGCTTTCAGCTGTTTAAGTCTCGTAAAGGCAAAACACTCAAGAAGCAAGTGTTGAGATGTTTCTTTGTATGGCGTCCGGTAAGATTTCCAACGTTGCCGCGTGGATACCGATCGAGCAATCATCAATTAAGAAAAAAAACATATTCTTACTGAGAATCTGGAGTTTTTGCGATCCACCTGGTGCCAAAATAATCCTCCGGCAGTGCAATAACTAATAACAACTCGGCACTGTTCGAACTCCTACGCAGCACTGCCACCAAGTAATAGAACGTATGAGGAGAGCAAAGCACCGATCCGTTCCGATTATTCTTTTTTCATTGTCAGCTCGTCAACTTTGCAGTATAGTATGTGCGCTGTTGTCTGGCGTCAATTTTTTTTCGCTTTCTTGTTACCAAAAACTTGAGAAATATCTGTTTAGTGGTTTCAAAGTTGTGTGGTTATAAATTAAATCAAAAACGTCGGATCTTCATGTTGCGAAGCGATGACGCTTGGGAAGGTCGAGTGGCTACAGTTCTTGTGCAAGATATTTGTACACTTTAAATTAAAGATCTCGACGTAAAATGCGCCAAGTCGTTCCATAAGTTAGTCCCAAGTTGCTACGAACAGCGACGAAACGACTCTTCACGATCTTCAGGTACTCGCTCACAGGTTTTATTAATCACAGGCAGGAACTATTGAAAAGTCCATTGAATAGTTGAAGTACATAATAGAAAGAGGTGGAAACAGTGGAAGGAGAGAGAGAGAGAGAGAGAGAGAGTAGGATGCATCTATTGGTGTAGGCATGAACTTGATCGAGTGATAGTTAGAGAGACACTGATAAAGACTAATATTATGAGGATGAACAAACTGATGGTACTCATGAAGTCTTCGCTTCTTCTATAAATTTATGATAGATATGTTTAAAAAATAATTTCAACGTTAGGAGGATATACCTGTATGTATGTATGTGCGACTCAAACGAAATTTCACGAAAATATTTTGCCTTTTCTGATTTCGCCTTCCTATTGTGTACCGATAATGAAGAATTAATCTAAAAATGCTTTTATTTTCATACACATTTTTTATAATATATCCACAGACATTTCAGGAATTCATAATTCCAAACGGCTTATCACAATACAATTGTATATCTTGTCAGTGAATTTGTCTTCCCACTAAATGTAGACAACCACA
This sequence comes from Bactrocera correcta, assembly GCA_027475135.1. Lineage (NCBI taxonomy): Eukaryota > Metazoa > Arthropoda > Insecta > Diptera > Tephritidae > Bactrocera > Bactrocera correcta. Next base: position 2,422,841 of record CM050322.1, read on the forward strand.
TGCAAGTACATATGTGTAGGTGAACCTAATCGCGCACACATGCATGCAAATGAGCAAACAGTTATGTAAACGCCTGCTGCCAACATAAATTCAAGAAATTATTATTGTAATCAGCATTTTGCATTTGTAAAAACCACAAAGATACACATTAAACCCAACGCGCCCGTTCGCTCTGCCCACACGAAATTTTTAACTACTAAAAAACGAGCACAAAAAAAGAAACAAATATTCAAATTGACGGGTTTATCTTGTAGAATAATTTCAAATGTGGGCATACAATTTTTGGTACACTTGCGGAACTGAAATTAAGATGAATATGTAAGTAAATGCCTTTGAATATCTCGATTTGCTAAAATGTGGGGAGTGGCGAATCGAATAAGCAACTGGCGTAAATCAGCGAAATAGATATAGTCAAATAGAGAAGGCATAAAGAAGGTTATATCATTTTAAAGGGAGAGAGAGAGAGCTGTCTATGTGGTTTATTGTTTTAAATGTAGTTGTAAAACTTTATTGTTACACTCACAGATGAATTATTTGGGAAGAGAGCAGAACAAAGATTTGTCAAAAAACAGCAAAAAAAAAGCTTGTATTTCGAATCAAACACCAACAAACTGTCTTATGCATATTTACAAGTGAATACAAATCTAAGCTTTTGGTTCGAATCCAAAGTTTGTTTTCTTGAAATTTTAGCAAAAATATAAATGATACAAGTAGCCTGAAAGCAATGTTAAAAGAAGAGAAGTGTCACTACCTAGGTGCAATCTGACATTTCCATTGGAAATTTTGACATTTTTTAGCATAACATCACTCAGAACGTTTTGTCATTTAATCGTGAATTGTTTTATTTACAGGGAATAAAAAAATTCATCTTGGCCAAAAAATGGAATTAACTCGTGAACATTTTCGTGCGATCATTTTTCACAACTTTCGACGTGGATTATCACGACAAGAGTACATCGATGAACTAAAATGTTTGTATGGCTATGAAGCACCATCCTATAGCACTGTGAAAAAACTGGTACAACGAATTCAATCGTGGCCGACGCTCGCTCAAAGACGAATTCCGTGAAGGTCGTCCAAAAACAGCCATTGTGGCAGAAAACATCGGTGCCGTACGTAAACTGATAATGCAAGACCGTCATGTAACATACCTTCAGATAGAGGCATGCCTATGAATTTCTCCCACCGGCATACATTCGATATTGCATGAACAGCTGGCCGTAAAAAAGGTTTGTTCTCGCTGGATCCCGCACAATTTGACAATCGCTCAAAAAAAGGCTCGTGTGGATTGGTGTAAAAAAATGCTGAAAAAATACGATCGCGGTGCTTCAAAAGACGTTTATAAGTTCGTCACAGGTGATGGATCATGGATCTATGCATATGAGCCCGAAACAAAACAGCAATCGACCGTGTGGGTCTTCCAAGATGAGCCAAATCCAACGAAAAAAAAAAAGCATTTTCGTTGACAAATGTGCCTATTTTCATTATTAGGTCAGAAATATTTATAGCAGCCCTCGTATATATGTAAGATATATTAACAGAAGCCAAGGTGCGACATATCAAACTTGGCTGTGATTACTTTTTGACGAAACTTTAAACGTGAGTTTGTAAAAAATCCACCAACGAACCCGGCGCCGGGTCTCTACGGCGAATATTGAGAAAGAAGGTCTTGAGTAAGTGCAAGAAAATGTCACTCAGGTATTGTTAAACTCACTTAAAGAAGATCTTGAGTTCTTTCTCGATATATCCACAAATTATTATACATACCTACATATATATTAGGGTGACTCAAATAAAATTTATTTTTTTTTTTCGATTGGTACCTGGAAAAATGGGTTTCTAGACACCTCTAAGAAAGCCTCTCCAAATATGAATTTTTAATTGTAACGGGAAGATCCTCCTAGATACAGTTTTCTATTTTTTCTTATTATCAGATAGAAAAATTTATATCTCGCTTCCAACTACTTGAAAAAATATCTTGTTCTTTAGATTTTGTAGGAAATTGAATGTTCTACAAAAAATGTCTCTTATGATTTTTTCGTAGACTCAACCGTTTAAAGGATATTAACAGTTAAAGATATTAACAGTACAGTCGATAACGACTTTTTTAAGAAAATCATTTTTTCGGATGAGGCTCACGTTTAACTGAGTGTTGCGGTAAATAAACAAAACTGTCGATTCTGATACGAAGAAAATCCAGAAACTTCATGAATAACCATTATATTCGCCTAAAACACAGTTTGATGTGGTTTTTAGTCTTGTTGAATCATCGATCCCCACTTCTTTCGAAATGAAGCTGATCCTAATTGAGAGTGCTTTAGATCGCTGATAATCAACTTTTTCTGATCGCATTTAGAAGAAGTTGATGTTGACAACATCTGGTTCTAACAAGATGGGGCTACGTGCCACAACTGAATTATTGCGAGAAAAGTTTGGAGAATAGATTATTTCAAGAAATTGTGCCTCCAAGAAATTGCGATTAACACAGTTAGACTACTTCTGGCGGGGTTATTTGATATCATTGGTTCCTTACAATAAACCACCAAAGAGAGTCAGACTTTAGGAGTCCAAATTGAATGTGACATTCTTGAAATAAAACTGAGTTTTGTGGAAAAAGTGCACGCAAATTGGGTTCGTTGCTGCAAAAGAAGTCGTAGAGGCCATTTGAATGATGTTACATATATTCAGAGCTTAATTGTATTGATTGTACTTCATAATAAATGAATAATTTGTATTTCCTTAACAATTAGTGTGTTGTTTTTAGAAGTTATATCACTCTTACTGGAAACCCCTATAGTTGACATACAAAGGTGTTTTACAAAAGTTTCCATACAAATAGCCCGTTCGAACTCACGTCTTTGTATGAAAAACTTGTTTATTTAAAAAGATGTCTCCGCTATATTTGGCAAAGATTATTATCTAAAGCAACGCAACAATCTGCGAAGAAATTATTTAGTGATCGGACCGCTATAGCATATGTGACCAGATCTACGAAAAGGGGGCTTAGGTGTCAAAAAAAAAAATAATAATAATAAAAAATAAAATAAAAAAAAATAAATAAAAAAAATAAAAAAAAAAAAAATTTAAAAACAAAATAAAAAAAAAAATATTTTTTGACACCTAAGCCCCCCTTTCATAGACCAGGTCACATATAGCTGTCATACTAACAAGCTGTTTAAAACTATAAAGGTAAGCCTTTTATGCCATAAGAAATACGGTGATTATGTCTTCGGTGTAGCCGAAACTATCATTTTATTTTTTTAAATGATTTTAAAAGTCGCTCTATATAGATCAACCGTACTCAAAGAGATTTAAGGGGGTATTCTAGTCTAGAAATCAAATTTTGGGCAGTTTTTTGAATTTTATTTAAAAAAAAATAAAATAATTTTACTATCTATTTTTTATGGTGTTTTATTGATATCTTAAGAATAAAGAAAAAAAATTTTACAAAAAAAATATTAAAAATTAAAATAATTAGAGGGGGGAGAGACAGGTGTAAAAAAATGGCGCATGCTGGTGACATTGATCCTGACTCTCTTGGTGTTCTGAAAAAAAAAAAAATCAAAAGAAATTCTTAATCAGTAAGAACGCTGTTATAGTCCCTAACACAGGAAACACGAAATTTTTTTTTTTTTGAAAAATGGCGACTGCCTGTAAATAAAAATCATTTTTTACGCTTTTTTTTTTTGAAATTCCTGAATTTTTTTTAAATAATTTTTAAGTTTCGAGAAAAACGCGTTTAAAAAAGTGAGCCTACCTGCCTACCAGGCTAGGTACTGCGTCACTAAAGTAACTGTAGCTCTTAAACTAATTTTAATTTTTAAAAATCCTTTTTAGGATATGTTCTTAAGGGTCTAAACTTTAAATATGTGAAAAAAATCGAATTTTTCTAAATTCTAGAGTAGAATACCGCCTTAAGACCTTCTTGCATTTTTTTCGCCACTAGTGTAAAATGACGTGGATAAATACCGTATTATATTTTTAATTTTTGAAAATTATTATTTCTGTTATATATCATTTAATATATTTGTATCAGCACGTCTACTTATACCTATAATGAGACGGACCCAATACCGTTATTTGGCCTACTGAGTATCAATTCTGCAGCTCTCCGACTTTCGCACTGAAATTCGGAATCATAATTAATAAAAAAAGTGATATTTGCATGTGAGCATATAAACAAGCCTTTGTAAATATAAATTACATAAATGTGAGCACACACAAGCATATATGCAGGTGTATGTGTTTGCATACAAGCTCACTTGTATTTAAAATGCAGCGCCAATGTAGCTTTGTGACCCAGCATGCGGTAGTATCAGTCATATCAGTACCCTTTCTTTGCTTATGTATGAACTTAAGTGTAGGCATGTGTAAGTGTGTGTGTGAGTGACTACATGTATGTATATTAACATACACGTTCGCCACCCATTCAAGCCGCCATAATGTCTTACATGTGGCTCATTTGTAGCTTTTTTCAACATGTTTGTGCTTATAATTATTATCTTGCGTCTGTATGTGTGTGTAACTCACATACATATGTATATACCTATATGCGTTATGTATGTATGCTGCTTGGGTTTATTTGTGTTTTATTAGGCATGTTAATTAAAAGACATGAAATGAAAATAATTTAAAATTTTTATTGCTTTTCAGCAAAGCTACTTTTACATGCGCCAACCTACAGTGCCTTACAAAAAGTAAGTATACACATGGGTAATCACATAGAGACTCATATATGTAAATAAATAAATTTATGCACGCATTTGGTTTGCGATAATGGAAAATTTTTGGAAATTGAAAATTTTTGACGGTCGTTAATGAAAATGCATATAAAAGGAAAACTGGTATTTTTATTGCTCATCTGTTTGAATTTGAAAATTATGGCAAGGAGAAAATGTGTTGGCGCACCGAAAGGATTGTTCTAATATAAAATGACACCGAAGTTCTGCGGCAGGTGGAAACCGAGGGAAGCGCAAGAAAAGAAAAAAAATTTAACTTCGTTTGCACCGAAGCTATAATACTCTTCCCTCGTCAAAATTTTCCATTCAAGAATCTGATTTGAACATTTCAGTTTGTTTGCCAACTACATTCTAATGATTAATTCTGAAGAATTTCTTCGCATACCAAAATTTTTGCATGCTTCTCGTCCATCAAAAATTTGTTTCAATTTATGTGCCAGCTATTTGCCATAGTGTCTCGATATCGGGGGTTCCAATAAATGAATGTCTCTTTGGAAAGTACAGGACGTGTGGAAAATTTCAGATCCATATCCCGAAAACTGAGGACAAACTAGTCGCTGTAGTGCATGTACAGACGGACGGATATGGATGTCCTTTGTTTCCTTTTAGGTGTTACACACTTCGTGTTAAACTTAATATACCCTGTTCGGGGTATAACGAGCGTGATACGAGTATGAGTGAAAATGATTGCAAAGAAAAATGTATTATACTATCAGCTTACGAAGAGCTTCCATAAGTTTTTTTTAAAGCTCGTTGCGAACATTGTTTAAGCAGAATATGAAAAAGCTTGAGCATGAGCTTTAACTCTTGGTGGAAGCTATGAACAGCTTTCATATGTATAAAAAGCTATGGTGCTTTCGCAGTCGATTTAGGACACAATGTGTATGTCTGTTATACAGAAACTTTCACTCGTTTTATTAGCTGCTTTAAAAGCTTTCTTATACAAGCTACGACTTAAGTAATTTTTACAACCGATTTTAAAAAATTTCGCAGTATGTTTGTAATATCCGTAAAAAGCTTTAATTAAAACTTTCACTCGTTTTATTAGCTACTTTAAAAATACAATACATTTACAATCGATTTAAAAAAAATTTCGCAGTATGTTTGTTAACTCCGTAAAAAGCTTTAATATGTATAAAACGACTTGGGTGTTAGTAGCTTTCACATTCCATACTGCAGCTTTTGTTATCTGTTCGTGTTCATAAAACATGTCTCATGAAAAGTTCTTAATTGGAGAGCTTTCACTTGGATTTGAAAATAAGCACTGTGAACAGCTTTCATAAACGCTTCAAGGGTATAGATCTGTAACAGTCAATTTAGGAGACTACGAGTATTTAAAGGAAGGAATCTTAGCAAATATTGCTTTTTCTTAGTAAGCTTCATTGAAAGCTTTATTATATAATTTGTTAAACTTTATAAATTGAGTAACTTCCAAAGTCGCTTCAAAGTTTTCATAATATGAAAAGAAGTTCCGTAAAAATGTATTACTTGCATAAAAAGCTGCAGAATTTAATAGATTTCGCAGTGATTTTCAAACTTTCTTCGTTCAATAAACAGCTGTTTTACAAATATATCAAAGGAGCTAGGAGTACGAAATTTCACAGTGATTTTCAAACTTTCTTCGTTCAATAAACAGCTTTTTACAAATATATCAAAGGAGCTGGGAGAAAGAAATTTCACAGTGATTTTCAAAATTTCTTCCTTCAATAAACAGCTTTTTACAAATATATCGAAGGAGCTTGGACTAAGAAAAAAAGCTTTCAAGTGTAAAAACATGTTTATGATCAAGTTTATAGTTTATAGTTTTCTTAATATGGAAAAAGCTCCATAAAAATGAATCAATCATTTGTATAAAAAGTTGTAGAACTTAGTAGCTTTTACACCAATTTTTCTAGCTTTCGCAGTTCTATAATAAGCTTTTTAAAAAATATCACATGCATAGAAGCTGAAATGTAGGATCTTTCATAATATGTTCGAAAGTTCTATGAAAAGCTTTCACATACATGAAAAAGTTTGTAAAGATCTATGAAAAGCTTTCATATACATGAAAAAGTTTGTAAAGATCTATGAAAAGCTTTCATATACATGAAAAAGTGTATAAAGATCTATGAAAAGCTTTCATATACATGAAAAAGTTTGTAAATTGATGAGCTTTCACGCTAGAGGTAAGAGTAAGTACTTCAACAAGATTTTATGTCTATGAAAACATTTCAAAATTTAAAAGCTTTCGGGCTCGATTTAATGGAAAACTAAAAAGCTTTAATTCTTATGAAAACGCATATTAATTGAGGAGATTTTTCGATCTCTTAAGCGTAATACAACCTTATCAAGGTAAACAACTTTTTTAAAATAAAAGCTCGGTGGACTAGATCAACTAAACATTGGTAAAAAGTTTTAGAAGTGTATATTGGAGTGCTCCACCTACTCACAATAAGCAAGGTTGCAGATAATAGTGGCTACCAATAAAAACACAGTAAAAATGACTTACAAGATGGAGCGGAGACAGCTGGTCATGTTTGGCTCATAAATAGATAATGCGAACTAAAGCTCAACCACAAATTATCTTCCTTCAAGTTCTTCATGTTTTCAAATGTACAATCATCAATTCAAATAACTCAGAACGAATCAAGAACTATCTACTCTCCGCCCCATAAAAACAAAGACACAAATGTCTGGTCTCACATGCCCACCTCACTCCACAAAACAACAAAATGCGGCCCACTTTGGACACATTAATAAAACACCAGTAATAACGTAAAAGATAACAAAATTTTACGACATATTTGTGGAACAAGAACAATTACTACAACAAAAACAAAATTACAACAACAGCGAAATAATAAGGTAGAAAATGAGAACGCGCATAAAAACAATGCCAACAACAAGAGCGAACTTGAAACAGAATAAAAATGAAAAATATTCTGTAAAGTAAAAAGAAGAGGAACCAAAGGAATATTATCATACAAATGGACGCGCATAAAAACACACACACACACACACATGTGCAAACAAGCACACAATGGATATTGCCTGCTGTTCCTGCCGCGACGGCGACGCTGCTATATATAATAATCATCTATATTCATGGATTAGGATTCAATTTTTGCGCCGCGCCAACTACATGTGGAGCGGGGTGTGCAGGGGTGGTGCAAACGCCGAGGGAGGCCAAGGCATAAGGTACGCTTGGTGCTAAATTGGAATTGAGTAATATTCAAAGGTGCAATTGCCCATCAAGAAGACAAAGAAGTAAAGAAAGCAAAAGCAAAGCAAAGGAGGAATTATAAATATGTTAGCATAAATATAGGCGCGCAGGAGAATAAGCAACAGAAAAAAAAACAAAAAAAACAAAACAAAGAAAAAAAAAACAATGTTTAAAAATTTATGCAAGAAAAATATTGCCAAAGCGCTAATAAATTTCCAAAGATCGACGTTGCAAGCAGCGGTAGTGGGTGGGGAAGGCGAAAAGCGCTGCTCGAGGGTGGTTGGCGTGCGGCTGTTCACAGGTATGCCTTGTCGTATTGAAGTTTGAAAAAAGCGCACATTAAAAAGAAAAGACCCCGCTGCATAGGTGTATGTGTGTCGCCTGTCTCTTTGCCGTCGCTTTCGTTATTGTAGAAATTATAGTCACCGCCAGCGCGGTAACGTATTAATGAATAATATTGTTGGCTCAACGCCACAGGGGTTAATAAGTAATCTGCATTTTCGACATTTATTTATATGCATACCTATCCACTACATACATATACTTACATTACTTACATATAAATACTTATGCTTGCATACTTATGTATTTAAGTATATATACTTACATACATACATACTAAATACCCGAGTATTTTATATGTGGTGGACTCAATTCATACACCAGCGCTATTTTATCTTTAATAAGCATATAGATGCTCATATATATGTGTCTCTATGCCATTGTCGTGGTCGGATTCACATTATCTAATCAAAAATTTTAAACGATTGCTTCGCAATTGCTATGAGAAAGCACACGTGAGGCAAACAAGCTTGACACTAAAGTAACGTCGTACGATTTTGGCATAAGAGAGAGATAGAGATATAGAAAGAAATTAGGTTAGCTTACTCTGATAGGTGAGCCACGCATTAAGCAATTTCAGTCTTTAGTGATAGAAATGATATTGTTCTTGAGTAGTAGTCATCCTTTAGATTGCCAACAGATTTTGTAGCCTCCCTAACTATACTTCTTCTAGTGACTCACACCGGGGGACACCAAATTCTTGAAGCGTTGCCTTGCCAATACGGCACAACTGCACAATATACCCTCGATTGTCATCTCGAACTGTCAGCCTCATTCTGTAAGCGTGAGACGTCTCCAGACTACAGCTAGTGTGTCCAATCATAATACTACAGTTCCTTCAATCTGGTGTTTGTGCTCTGTGTATTTTTGAACTACAGTAAAGCGGTTCATGGACTCCGGTAGATCCTTCATCATGATTTGACTCTCCTTGTCATGCTCTAGTCTACACCGCTGTGCGTTTAGAAAATGCATGGATGGGTTGGTCATATTGTCGAACTGTACAGCCGTATATCTTTCTTGCCAGTCTCGTCCACTATCTCATTGCCATCGATACCTTTATGACTGATACTTTGTAAAAGGGAAACCGCTTATTCCTGACCACATTCTTCACTGATATCCTGCTTTGCAAGACACTTCTGGTTCCAAGAATGTCTGGCGAAAAAAGGTCATTACTTTCATTACGGCTTGGCTGTTCACGTGGATGTTAACACTGTTGTGTTGCCATTGATGAATTAAAGGTTAGCGCCACGACATTCCCAATAGTAAAAAGTACTGCATGAAGTAAACTACAGTGCTCCGGCACCTTAAACGGCTGTATTATGCCTAATTTGAGACTGTATAACCTCCCACCAACTGCGTCTTCCAAACATCTGGTATTTTGTTTACTCTTAATCATCCCTTAGAACTTAAAAGTGGGAACATGTAGTCGGTACTTTCCACACCCATTAACCACTGAGCTGCGACAGGGAACCTGAAACCCCGGAGCACCTGCTAATCGCAGTCTGGAGACGCAGGTCTAAGGCTCTTGGAACCATATTACCGGATAGGGATCACATCGACTCACTAGCTCCCAGCAAAATCCTAGAATTTATCGATTTGCTGGGGTTTGGTGAGTCCCTGTGAGTTAGGAGAGGGCACAATAGACCCAAGGTTGCACTGCATACCTCAATCAAATTCTATGTTCTATGTTCTAACCACCGAGCTATGCCCGAATGTTCTGTATGCAAATTCACCGGCAGCCAGTGCAAAATCTCTACTAATCTAGGTCTACTCTCGAAAAGTTTTGCTTACTTTAAAAGCGTTTTTAAGAGACATATTACTGACATGAACTCTATGATTTTTGGTATGAAAGCTTATGCTCCTTCACTCCTCACAGGGCAGCGATTATTGCCAAAGTACAAAGCCGCAAAAAAATCCTCAAGTTACTAGCCGGCATTATATGGGAAAGATGCAAAGAAACGTTGTTAACAACATTCAAGGCAAACGGCCGCGTGGTTCTTAACTACATCGCACTAATATAGTCGCTTGGATGCAGTGCAACGTAGACAAGGAAGATACGGACATGTCAGAACACTGCACTCTGGAATACAACAGGATGGCTCTTGATGTCTCCCAGCGAACGCTTACCCAGTGAGGTCCAGTTTAGGAGCACAATGAAGTCCTCTTCATGCAGTTTCTGCTGGGATACTTTCGCAGAAATCATCCCTGCAGTCAACTGCTTGGAGCGGAATCGCCCATTAGGAGCATCAACAGGTGCTTCCTCATAAAACAATACGCCGACCAGACAGCGAATGCAACGAACTTCAGACATGCACAAACCGCCTTTTACGGTGAAGCCATTAACACGTTCACCGACTCCCTCTCACAGTGAGTGGCGTACTGAGAGCCAAAGCTCGAGTTGCCGCGAGAATCGAGAGTTGCCTTTGCGCAGCCGCGTTCTGGCAGGTAGCTGACTGTAGCCACTTAAATACCTACTTATGCAGAATCGACCCTGACTTATCAAACATGTTTGCTGCGTGCAACACCAGCCACCTCTTTGTATGCCCTGCAAACTCTACTCTGGCACCCCTCTCCCTATGGTCCGACGCCGTCGAAACAGCGCGTATATTCGACGCTGTGTGTCTTCGTCGATATGATTCAGATTTTCGAAAGGGAGCATTATCTTAGGAACATCTATTGCTTACCATTTTCTTTTCATTTGGTTGACCGACTGAGGAGATACTTCAGGCCATCTGATATTGGTAGAGGCTCTTTGAAGAAGACTTCTAGTCATAAAAATTTGGTTCAGAAGTGTAAAACGTAAGGCTTAAAAATAACGTCGAACTTATTTATAACTAGTTATAGGCATTATCGTTGAAAAGCTCAGAACGTGAAATAATCTTAACTATCTTCACCTATACCCGCAAAGAGAAAATCACTTGTATTATATTTATACCTAGAAAATGTCGTTCAGAAGACCAAATCGTGTCTTTTTCGCTGACCATTTAATAAATGCATATAGAAATTATATATATGTACATAATATGTATATCCAGACAGTTTCACCATTTTTTTGTGTTCTCCTGCATACCTTGTTGCACAACAATTTGTCTGACCGCAACACCGTTTCATTGTGGCTTTCGCCATTCTGAACGCTGTAAAAGCCTCCTAGCCATTTATATCAAATGACTTTTTGTGTAAACATATATATATTTGTTGTAATATGCATTTATAATATATATATATATATCTTTATATACACATAAATAATTGTTGCTCTTGAGTGGCTCGTTTTTTACACTTTTCTGTCAATTTTATTTGGTAACAGTAGAAAAACTGTTCGCCCGGCCTTCTTTGCTCACAGTGCCGACGTCACACTCTGCCACTTGTGCGTTCCCTGTACCCATTTCGGTCCCTTCGATTCGCATTTTGTGGCACTCTTCTTCTTCTCCGCCTTGTACTACTTCGTTCTTTGTTCATTTCAATACAATAACTTGACTGCTATTTAATGTATATAAATATATATTGTGGTGGCAACTCTTTTATTTTGCTCACCGCAGCCAATTCTGTAACCAGTTGTGAATTCAACTTCATTGCTTCAGTTATTAATTATTCATAACTAAATATATTATAGTCAGTTATGTTGACAGTGGGCCTTTAAGCATGTAGTGAGAAGCAAAAATATATTAAACGTTATATTTATTGTGAAATATTACGACTCAATGGATTGTTTGAACACAAATCATATAGAATCCAAGGAACATCAGAATATATTTATTTTTAAAAATCCACTTCAGTTCGAGATCGGAACCACACTTCTGGTACCACTTACCAGTAACCTCAAAACCCGTTTGAAGGCTAAGAACTGCTGAAGCAATATATTTTTCATTTCAGTTCGGAAGCATCATTGACTACTTTCTGTCAACTTTAGAACAGAAAGCTTTTGAAAAGCTGTACGGACAACCATTTTTGATAGATTTTTAATCATCCACTTCAGTTCGAGATCGAAACCACACATCTGAAATGCTTACCAGTAATATCAAACTCGTTTTAAGGCAAAAAACTGCTGAAGCAAAATATTTTTCATTTCAGTTCGGAAGCTTCCTTGACTAGTTTTTATAACTTTCAGACCAGAAAGCTCTTGAGAATCTATGCGGACTAACATTTTCTAAATAAAGTAGTGAGTTAAATTGTACTTATACCCTGGTTTCGTGACGAAATGCTAATTTCTGTTCATTTAAGAGTCTTTTTTGTTCATTTCTGTTTACTTTTTACTTGGCAAAACTCGTTTGATGTTACACGTAAAGCTTTCTTAGCCAAACAACCCTGCTAGTTTTTCAACCACTTTTGACTCAAGAGATTATGTCACGTCATCTGCCAATTTTCATTGAAGAAAAAAAGTTCTCGTAGAAAGTCTTCTTATATCGTTCTTTTAGTTTTGAGTAGTTTAAAGTCTTCGAACTGACTGAAAAAGTAGTAAAACCTTTCAACACATATCTTTTTAACAAAAAATCTTCATAATATGACCCACTGTACCATTTCAATCAGTGTAGTTACATTGTCCTCGGGGACATTGACCAACTACTCGAAACCGTAACGAAACGACAAAAACTACAAAATTATGACAGCCGGACTTTGACACCATCAATGGAAACCCATACTACTCTTATAACAGTTATAAATGAAATGAAATATGAAATGGACAATAATAATATTTGAAGAGTGAACGAGAGTGTGAAAGGGAGTACACATAACGGTAAGGTGGTCATAGTATCTACAAATATTTCAATAACTTTGGCGCAATAAAATTAAATGACGGTTAAAGGGTGGTAGAGTACAATGAATACTATATATATATACATACGTTCTAAAAACTGAGCTTTGTAACAGTAAAAAAGGAGACGCTCCCATTGAGACTTCCTCATCGTACCGCAAACGACCCGGAAACCGTTTGTATTGTCACAAGTCAAGCAACAATCGAAAGCGACCTCGTAAATACTACGAGTTAAATACATAGGAGCGTTCTAAGCCGATTATTGTCTAGTAAAAGTACGTTAGTTTGGAGATATAACTAAAGTCCAAGAGTCGACTCTACTAGAAACCTTTTTTTTTTGTAAACTTAGAGCTTGTGGGAGAAGAGTTTAGGTTCCTAAGTTCTATTATTCAATTATGGAGCTCGCAACTCTTTTATAGAAAGTTTCTTGTGTGAAGAATGAAAAAAAATTTGCTTTGACAGCATATTTTTAACATCCAAAATTCTGTAAATCCGGGTTTGAAATCATATGACTCCGTCGACCAAATTCAACTACATAATTCACAAATCAGCTTCAGCTCTTGCAAAAATTGTTTCATAATTGTTAACTTCTAATAGAACTTCTCTCTTCTTGGCTTTGGATTTTCTTTGTAGGATATGTGTGATAAGAAAGCAGGTACTTTCTGAATCAGAATTTGAATATTTAAATTTTTAATATTTTTTAATTCCGTAATTGTATCGAGAACAGTTAGTTTGATAAATGTTTTTCTGTCTCTCACATTCAAGTTCTAAGGATGTCCAAAGATGAAGGGACGTGGATAGTTACAGAATTTTTGAGAAAGAAGGTTTCTCTCACAGAATTTTCATAGGAGATGGAGGATTTTTCGAATTTTACTTAATATTTTGTAAAGACAATATACCGGGTTTCACTGCAAAAAGTTTGTCTTCAGAGACACTGTACCCATATAAAATCAACCGAGTGAGCCCAATAGTATAGTGTTCGAACTCAAGCATTCCAAAATGTACGTCCACAGCATGTCAAACAAAGGTTTGTGGATAAAACTTATGATTTAGCTTCGAAGTTCCATAGGGTCTCACTGGCAGCAGTCTGATAACTGTGTATGTAAATTGAATACTTTTCGGACCTGGGCTCTTTTTATGGTAGCTGTTGACAGAAGAACTACAAATATGAACATTCGGTCCTGGTCTCTATGCACGGTAGCTGTTGACAGAAGAACAAGAAATATGAACCATTTCCACTAGAAATTTTTGGATTTCCCATCCCTAGTCGCTACTACTGCAGAGATCTCACAAATATTCTCGATCTATCAAAGATACTTCGCAAAGGCATCAAAAGCTTACAAATACCTCCAATTCAATGTTATAACTGCCATAAGCTCCAACTATTGCTGACCAACTGATACTCAGACAGCGCAACCGCCACTTCAAACTATTCGAAATTGTACCGTTATCGGCACGTACATGGGACATGTTGATTATTTTTGTTTAGTGCACTACTTTTACTACCCACTCACACAAGCTTCTGAGTCCAGCAGAGGGTCGCCGAATCTCTACAAGTGAGTAAGGGGTACCAACAAAAATATTTTTGAAAATGAAGTCATCGAAGCGACCTTACTGCGACGCAACAATTTGCATGACTACAAGTAGCTTGCACGTCGGTCAACTTGTCGAGTGGCGGCTAAAGAGTGCTTGCCCACTGAGACCATACTCGTGAAGCTGTGCTGACTGTACGATGGCATGGCGCCACCTCAATCATATGCGGAACCCTTAATTAAATAAATTCAATATGCAAGTGACGCGTTTGCTTACCGAGCGTTGGAGACTGCTGGCTGTTATAGAGAATCGTGTGACCGATACCGGAATTGTAGCGAAGTGGTAGTTTACCATATGAAATGGTAGTGTGTGTGAAATCGTCATGACATTTAATATTTAAAAGCGTTCACCAAACTTGTCTCAACCAGCGTTGGGTGTACGACGATCGCAAGGGACGCCAGCATTTTGGTACATAAAACCCGACTGACTCGGTATGTGAGGGAGCTCGCCTGCACAGACTGCCCAGCAGCAGCCACTCGGTTAGCTTTTGCCACAGTAGCTCGATGCCAACTGGGTGGCAGTTACGTATAGAAGTGTATTTGTGTGTGAGTGCCGACGCTCTTGGCTGGTCATTTTGTAGCCGAGGGTTGGGTGCTTGGTTTCGCCATTGGGTACGTGTGGCCAGCATCGACATTTTTGATAAGCGTTTCGAAAGCGCACGCTAGCCAACACTTTCAACTGTAGCAGCGCTTCATCTACAGGGTGTTGGAAGGGGTTATAAGCAACTTGTAGTGTGTGCATGTGTAGGGGAGTTGGTGCGCTTTTAAGTGCCAACTGGTCGAATAGTGTGCCAAAAGAGGATGTTATTTAATGAGCTAGACTTCAGCACAACAGCGTTGGCTAGTCATAAATGAGCAAGCAGATAAGTATGTGCATGTATTGGGAGACAAACCAAAGCCATTCAACCGAGCAACGTTTATGATAGGGATGAGCGCTGGTGACCATACACCAGCACAGCAACGACAAAGCAGCTAAATTGAGTTGACCTGACCTCTTTGCCTTTGCATACATTAACGAAAACTGTCATATATAAGTATATATGGTCATATGTGTATGTGTGTGTGTGTGTGGTAAGTTTTTGGTCCCTGGTCGTTCGGGGCGACATGCAATTGATTAAAAATTCAGCAGCGTAACGAATGCGGAATTGAACAGAAATTTTAATGAGCACTTTCTTTACACACACTTATACATATATAAAATGCACACATATACAGCACACATACACGTGTTTGTAATATTTATACTTATAAAAATAAAACAACAACACTAACAATTACTAATTTAACTATGACCATATGAGCTTTGACGGCGTTGAGGCAAAGCGCGGGGGTGAGTTGGGCTCGAAAGCGGCGCCGTAGAAGTTATTGCAATAGTTTCGGTTGGCAACGCTTCATTTTCGAGTTTACGAACTTGTTCAATATCAAAAGGAATTTTTTGCCTTTGAAGCCATATTGCGGAATTTGTATTTGGAATTCATTAATGGCAGTTGTGTGTTGAGGAGGTTTAAATGAATGGCATGAGTTACGGCATAAAATTCGTTTTCTAATACTCGAATGCAAAAATATTCGGTTGATACCGAAATTTTATGATTTTGAAATAAACTCAAGGCTGTTTGCACTACTTAAAACCGAGTAAGAGCTGAGTATAAGTTCATACAGTGATAAATATATTCATATATTATTGCAACAAGCATACTTCAGGGCGAGGCAACACTTTTTTGTGAAAAAGAATCCTGTGTTGAGGGTCAAAGAGTAACTCAAAACTCAGTGAAGAAAATATAATAAAAAATAATCGATAATGTTAGGTGATATCGATAACATATGGTGAGTTCGCAACCATTTTGGCTCTTGTAGTTAGGCTTTTTTCTAGTGAAGCAAATGAAAAATCGATAACACATTTTTTATATCGATATATTTATGTATGTATATCGATAATAAATTGTCATTTTGTAACCATTTTTCAACCGCAAGTAAAGAAGGAGAAGAAGTTACATTTTTTTCTGTTGAAAAATCTATAACTGTGCTATTACAAGTCATAATCGATATACTTATATGAATTCTTTGTAAGTTGAGAAAAGCTATTTTTGAAGCATAAGTAAGGTTTTCGCTGGTAAAGCGGGGGGAAAAATGCATAGCAATTTATAATTTGTGAAAATCGATACACATATATCGATAAAAAATTGTGAGTTTTCAACTATTTCTGAATCTGTAGTTGGTTTTTTTCTGTTGAAGCAGGTGAAAAATGGATAACAATTTACACTTTGTGAAAATCGATAAACATATATCGATAATAAATTGTGAGTTTGCCACTACTTCTGAATCTGTAGTTGGGGTTTTTCTGTTGAAGCAGGTGAAAAATGGAAAACCATTTACAATTTGTGAAAATCGATATACATATATCGATAATAAATTGTGAGTTTGCCACTACTTTTGAATCTGTAGTTGGGTTTTTTCTGTTGAAGCTGGTGAAAAATGGGTAACAATTTACAATTTGTGAAAATCGATACACATATGTATATCGATAATAAATTGTGAGTTTGCCACTACTTTTGAATCTGTAGTTGGGTTTTTCTGTTGGAGCAGGTGAAAAATGGAAAACCATTTACAATTGTGAAAATCGATATACATATGTATATCGATAATAAATTATGAGTTTGCCACTATTTCTGAATCTGTAGTTGGGTTTTTTCTATTGAAGCAGGTGACAAATGGAAAACAATTTACAATTTGTGAAAATCGATACACATATGTATGTATATCGATAATAAATTGTGAGTTTTCAACTATTTCTGAATCTGTAGTTGGTTTTTTCTGTTGAAGCAGGTGAAAAATGGATAACAATTTACAATTTGTGAAAATCGATACACATATATCGATAATAAATTTTGAGTTTGCCACTATTTCTGAATCTGTAGTTGGGTTTTTTCTGTTGAAGCAGGTGAAAAATGGAAAACCACTTACAATTTGTGAAAATCGATATACATATATCGATAATAAATTATGAGTTTGCCACTATTTCTAAATCTGTAGTTCGGTTTTTTCTGTTAAAACAGGTGAAAGATCGATAAATATACATGTTTTTTCAAAAAATCGATAAAATTGTATATCGATAATTATTTGTCAAATTACAACTTTTTCGGAGCATAAGCTGAGTTTTCCTGGTAAAAAAAATGTAAAAATCTATAACTTTTCGAAACGATTATCGATATACGCAAAACGATTATTTTAAGTCGATAACTGCTGTTTTTGAAGCATATAATAAGGTTGAAGCTGATAAAGATAAAGCAGGTGAAAAACTCGATAACAATATAATTTAATTATCGATAAATGTGTACCGATGTTTTTCCCAACACGTTTTCACTCATTAACAAGTCATCTATTAATACTCAAATACAATCTGCTATTTTTAGTAGTCTCCTTCGTATATCGGACCATTCATTAAATTTCAAGTTGGAAAAAAATGCCCAAAAGTAAATATAAAGGCTCAGTAGTTACGTGGGTTGGGAGATAGGTTAGATTAAAAGTCATGACATTATTGCGAGAGGTGTATCGGATCTTCCGTGCACATGACTTTTTTCGAGGCAGTAATTCCTCGATAGCAGCGTAACAAATTAACGTTTATTATGAGAAAATGTAGGCCAAATTGAAAAGAAGACAGTTTTTTTTTAACTCTTATGCACCATATATTGATATAAGAACAGAGATTAGGTCAAAGCTTTGTTTACCCTGTTCATCACGGAGAAAATCTTTAGAAATTAATATTAGAAGAAGTGGAACGACACAATTTTCCAACACACGTTTGTTGGTATCATTGCGATACAAATTTCACTTATGAAGCTTCATAAGCTGAAGGGATATATATCCATAAGAAAAAGGGCATATAAACTCAAAATGAGTGCGATTTCACCATTTAATCTGCAATGATTCGCGCACCTTGCATTTAAAAGAGTCTTGAAATTAGTGAAGGTAAGAGATTAACAATTTATAAACAACCTGAAATGATACTTGAAAGTGTTCTTGTGTTTTACAGAAATCTATAAAGTATATAGTAAATTCAAATTCAAAATTAAAGTTACAAAGTAAGTATATATTGTGGCTAAATATCATTCTTACAGTAATCAAGTTTGTTTTCAAAAAGCCAAAAAAGTTTCCCAGCTTTAACAAGAGATTATAGAATGAAAGGATGTTCACCAATAACATACTCTTTCCAGAAAACACTCTTCAATAGACTATTAATAACAAGCACCAGACAAATTTTCGCAATTAAAATCTTACAACGCTCAAAGTCAAGGAATAAAGATAGATTATACGCCGCTAAACTGCGTAAAAACGTCTCGTGACTTTTTGCTATGCACAAGTATATGCAGCTTCATTTGAATGTTGTTGGAAGGCCAGTTTATTAAATATTATATAGTCAACTTTTTTCGTAAAACTAATTACACTAGTCTACAGGCAATATGCAACTGATTGGCTATTGGTGTTTTTATATTAAATTAGGTGTACTAATAATCAATTCATATTTAAAATTTCCGTACCACGTAAGATTTTTCAGAATTTCAATATTATTTTTTTTACGTAGTATTAAGTAAATTTTTGGTTCTACTTGCGCCAAATCCATATATACTTTGAGTTATTTGTTAGTCGAGAGTATTTATGACATTTCTCCTATGTCTTATCTGTATTCTTTCTTGTTTATCAATTTCATACTTGAAGGCAGTTGTATATTTATTGCGATAGCCGTGGAAAGTGAGATTTTTTGATTAAAATGTCTAAAATACGAAAACGTGGTTGTAATACATCGACTGATTCATTTTGTTATGTTTGTGGCTTGTATACACCTAAATCCCATGCCGGATTAATAACTAAAGTGACTGAATTAGCATATCCAAGTATTTTGGTTTTCCTATAGTGAATCAAGATCGGAATTGGACTCCTCATATTTGTTGCCAGACTGGTATGTCAAACTTAAACCACTGGCTTAATGAAAAAAGACCATCAATGCCCTTTGCTATTCCGATGATCTGGTGTGAGCCGACAAACCATGCTACCGATTGCTATTTTTGATGACAAACGTATGTGGATTTTAAAAAAAAAAAAAATAAGCACAAAATTCAATATCCCGACATATCTTCAGCTAAACGACCTGTTCCTCATGGTGAAAATTTACCAATTCCCGTTTCACCATTGCCACAGGACTTAGATACAGAACTTGGACGTTGTGCTGTTGATGATGCTATAGAAGAGAATATTATATCCCATAAAAGAAGCAAAGAGTCTCCTGTGTATCAGATTTCCGAAGATGAAGAAGAAAAGAAAAAAACACATTTGATCGAGCAGCCTGAACTTAATGATTTAGTGCGTGACTTTAACTTATCTAAACAACATGCAGAACTTTTAGCGTCAAGGTTACAGCAGTGGTATTTACTGGCCAAAGGTACAAAGGTCACCGCGTTTAGATACCGTAATGAAGAGTTTGCCTGTTTCTTAAATTACCAGATAAAATTTGCTTTTGTACTGATCCTGCAAGTGTTATGGAGAAGTTAGGCTATCAACATAATCCAGAAGAGTTGTGTTTATTCATAGACTCATCTAACCCGTTTAAAAGCCGTTTTGCTACATAATGGCAACACTAAATTTTCAATTCCACTTTCCCACGCTGTTGATATGAAGAAAACTTATGAAATTATGTCATTGATTTTGAATTGCACAAACTACAACACATACAAGTGGCAGATATGTGGTGATCTTAAAGTCATAGGACTACTTCTTGGGCTCCAAGGGGGATTTACTAAATACTGCTGTTTTTTGTCCCTTTTGGGACAGTAGAGCAACAGAAAAACATTACAAAATAAAAGATTGGCCACAAAGAGGTGATTTCGTGCCGCGTGAAGCAAACATCAAGAATATAACTCTAGTTGACCCTCTTTACCTTTTACACATAAAACTCGGATTGATGAAAAAATTTGTTAAAGCTTTAGATAAGAATAGCGAAGCTTTCAAATACCTCAAAGAAGTTTTCCCGAAGTTAAGTGACGCCAAGCTAAAAGAAGGAATTTTCATTGGACCCCAAATCCGAAAAATTCTGAAGGACAAGCAGTTTGAAGAGAAACTAAACCCCCTTCAACGTAAAGCCTGGATATCATTTAGAAGCACTGTCACGGATTTTTTTGGAAAAAAAAAATCTAACACTTATGAGGAACTAATCGACGAGTTGCTGGAAAACTACCAAAGAATGGGTTGCAGAATGTCACTAAAAATTCATTTTTTACATTCACATTTGAGTTTTTTTCCACAAAATTTGGGTTCCGTCAGTGATGAACAGGGAGAGAGGTTCCACCAAGATATTATAACAATGGAACCTGCAATGATGAGGGATTATTGTTGGTTCCTAATGAGCGAAAGTAATAGAGAATACAAGAAAAAAACGCCATTTGCAAAAAGGAAATCTACAAAACAGGTTCAATAGTTATATGTAATTATTACACGATATAATAAACGTCTTAATAAAGTATAAACTTTTTTGTATTTTTAAATTTTATCAGTATATTAGTCAACAGGGCATTTTTTAAATATTTCTTCAAAGAGATTTTTTTTGTGTTATTTTGCCAACCTTCATCTAACAATATTATTTTATAACAGGTTCCAGTCCTTATATCCAATATATTTAGGTTCGAAAGCTTTGAGTTATACCAAAAACCAAGGATATAGCAGTAAAACGTTAACTTTGGATGTACCGAATCTATAATACCCTTCATAAGTACAAAATATTTCTTAAAGGAACTTTGACTAATCAGTTAATATAGCAGCTATGCTATACTTAGCACAACTGAACTATTTCTTGAAGATATGCAAGCACCTGATTCCGACCATTCAGTTTGCATGGCAGCTATAGGCTGTAGTGGTTCCGAGACCTGGAAGTTTTGGTGAGAAAAAGACAAAATTTCAGGACATGACTTAGTCTGCTTAGCTCGTCATGCTGATCATTTCTATATACAAGTAAGTTTTAAAAGCAGGGTATGGAGATAAACTTAACCTAGAATCCCAACTGAAATGCTCTAGGGCGAAAAGTATTTTTTTTTTAAAAAACTCTAACTTGTCACAATGAACTTGGCATCTATGGTTCCATACAACAGAGCCATATTCTAAAAAAAGGGCTACCAAAGTTGTAAAAAGTGCAGATAACCAATGATTTGTATTTAAGGACCTAAATGCCATGAAACTTGAAACTTTTATACTTATATAACATCTGTCGTCTCGTCTAATTTATACATTTCCATTTCGATACTGCAGCAAAAATTCGTAATCTTTGATTAACTTAACTTTTAACTTAATTGCAAAAAAAAAAAAATATTTTCATCTTCGTTGTTTCACTGTATGGTTATTCTCCCTATCACTCACTTATGGTCTTATAACTGAGTTATTTACTTACAGCACTATTCTAGTTCTATTAAGTACCATTAGCATTCAATTTTTAAGCTCTCAAAGTTACTTCAACTGGTCTTAATGGGAACTCCATTTGAAAAACGAGATAAAACCTTAACTTCGGGTATAGAGAAACCATAATATCCTTTACAAAGACAAAATATTTCCTACAAGAACTTTGATCGGTCAGTTTATATGCCAGCTGTATGCTATAGTGACTCGATATAAGTAATTCCTTCTGAGATTGTACCATTGCCTTAGACAATAACACATGCCACATTTCTTGAGGATGTCTAGTCAAATGAAAAGGTTTTCGGCACAAGCACTTTATTCCGATTATTCAGTTTTCAGGACAGCTATATGCTCTAGTGGTCCGATATCGGCCGTTTCGAAAAATGAGCAGTTTATTAGTGAGAAAAAAAAAAAACAAAAAAAAAATTTCCGATCAAGATCTCAAAAACTGAGGTACAAGTTTGTTTATAGTATATCAGTCGGACCTACGGACAGAAAGACGGGCATGGCTAAGTAGAGTTAGCTCGTCGTGCTCATCATTTCTATATATCAATACTTTATAGAGTCTTTGACGTTACTTTCAGTCGGTCTGTGCATTTCAAAAATAATATTCTTAAAAAGAATGTGATATCAATGTCTACCTCTAACATCCGTACACCTAACTCAGCCACCGCGCCCCACATGAGTCGCACACATTTCGCGCAAATGACTTTCGCAAACAAATTCTCAATCAGCGCAAATCCACTGCTAAATCCAGTTAGACGTCTGGCGAAAACCAGTCGCAAAATAATCGACCACCAAAACCGCTAATGTCCTGCAATTGATATCCTTTTCGCGTGCGGCCGACACCGACGACGCCAGCATATGCTGTTGACATAGTGCACATAACTGTCTCATTGTTGTTGTTTTATTGAAGTTGCGCGGCACTGCGTGGTCGGTCAAACGTTGGGAGCTACGGACTCACGCGGCTGACGGTGACAAACGGCGCTACGGGCAAGACAGACGGCAGATGCGAAATTCCGATTCACGCGGGCAGCTACACACTTACATAACGGTATGCATATACGTGCGTTTGTGTGCAAAAGGTCAACATGATATATCAGAAAAACACGCGTAATAAACGTAAGCGCCAATAAAGCACAACAAAAACGCGAATGTGTTTCGTTGGTGCGCAAACGAACCCCACCACTCAATGGTAATGGAACCGCGGGTCTCTTCGCTGGATTGTGCCGCTGCCAGCAGTAACAATTGCATGCGGCACTGCGTTGATGGACGCTTCCGTTCCTAGCAGCAACTCAGTGTTCAGCTTTTTTGCGCCTGTGGTGCTCCATGCCACCCCGTCCTCCCCTCCTGTGTGCGGCGCTTAATTGAGGGCTCGTGAGTGTATTGCGTGTGGATTCGTTTGGCTAACTGTTGTTTTGCGTAAATTTCGCGACTCTTTACACATTGTCCACGTTGACAATGTGCCGTTTGGTTATTTGTTGTTCTGGGCTGTGCTAAAATCCTCATGTGGTGAAAAGTCTTTCGAATGCATTCTTCATTAGGCTTTGCACGTTGCTCTTGTTGCTCGTTGAGTTGTTGTGAAAACAATTCTAACCTCAAACCGATAGGACTTCGATCGAGAAATCACACAACTTCGACTTTCGTGGTGGTCGATATGTAAGAGTTTTCGTGGCTTAAATTCTATTATGGCCTCTTTCAGCTTCGAAAATCGACAGCCTGTTAGGATCTCATATATTTCAGTTAGCCATTTATAATGCCTTGGGGCAGTAGTTTTGAAGATCGTGGTTAGCTTACACTTATTCAAAGTTGGTGCTTCTGGTCTTTCAAGCCGAATTTTTTTGTGGAACTGCATCAAGCAGGTGAAAATCTACTTCAAGCAGGTAGCATATTTCTCTCTGCGGAGTCAAATAAATTTAATAGCATACTAACAAGCAAGTACTCTAGAGACTTGGATAGTATAGCTCTGTCTAAGCACTTTGTAGTCCATAACTACATGTGAAGTATTTTGGAGAAAGGCCATTAAACGATCACTATAGCGGAATGAGAATAAATGCTCTTTTCAACCTAGCTTCAAGCTAAATAATAAGTAGTTTCGAGGCTTCATTAAAATATATAACAAAAGCTTCGGTGCGAACTTTCAGCCTGAAGATTAGGGTTAGAAAAAAGGCGTACTAAAAAAGAAAACCCTTTCTTCTTCACTCTGCAGTTACTGAAATCTAAATAAATTACCATCGTCTTCAGTTTGTAAGGAACATAAATCGTGATCATCTTAAATTGAAAAAATACAAAATACAGCTTTTGCAAGAAATGAAGCCGCCGTACAAGCGCCATGCGACCTCGCTTCGTTCTATGTGCTCTTGAAAAATTCCAAGAAGATCCGACATTGTGCGAGCCAAATCTTGTTCAGCAACGAGGTCCATTTCTGGCTTAATGGGTATATACGAGTATGTAATCAAGCAAATTTGCCGCATTTGGTACACAGAATAATCGGAAGAGATTCCAAAGCTGCCATTTCATATAGAAAAAGTAACAGTTTGGTGTACTAGTGATTTTGGTGACATTTGGTTTCAACAAGACGGCGTCATTTCCCACACATCGCATCAATCAATGTACAATATTTATTGAGAGAACTCTTCGGTGGGGTGATAATATGATAATTTGGGCCGGCCAATTTGCCACTTAAATTTAATGATATCATACCGTTAGACCATTTCTTTCGTGGATATGAAAATTTTAAAGTCTATGCAGACACTTCCGCTTTGATTCAGTCCAATCAAAAATTTAATTTTTGTGAAGCTATATAGAAACTGTGAATTTAACAGATAATCTCACGAGCTAAGAACAAAAATGGAAAGGTAACTCGTAGTCTAGAAAATATGGAATTAACCGTAATAAAAAATATTATTTTAACGGAGGAACTAATCAAGAAATAAACTCCACTCAAATGTGAATATGACAATTAGAGTATCAGAGCTAAATAATTTTGGATATCTGGAATTATTTTGTATTTTTTTAATTGAAATTTTCTCTGCCATTGTTTCCCGGCCCTATATAAGGTTTTAGTTGTAGGAGCGAAACTGATTGGGTTTTGAACTCAAGATAAATTACAATGCGGAACTTAAACATGTTAGCTCCGAACCTTGATAGTAGTTTAACTCACTCAGCTAGTATTTAGATACGCCAGCACAATTTGACCAGGAAAATTCGGTCAATATGTTTGGAAAAAGTATTGGTTATACTACTTCGGCTTCTTTCATAGGAAAATATTAATACAAACTCAAGGGGCCGGAAAATTCTCGACATGGCGGCTAGATTAGGCCTTATCGTCGCAAATAGGGGATCCCAAACTACCTTCAGAAGACCAGGATGTAACGGCACAACCCCCGATATCACGCTGGTGTCCGAAGGATTCGCAAGCCAGCTGCGCGAGTGGAAAGTTTTGGAAGAATATACTGTTAGCCAGCAACGACGATAAGAAGAGGAACACGTAAATGGAATGCTTTCAAGCTAGACTCAGAAAAGCTTCTAGCGGCCATAGATGAAGACCCACCAAAATATCACGCAAGTAGCACAGCTAGGCTTATCATCCAAGCAACTCTGAGCACCATCACTGAGGCATGCAAAGTAGCAATGTCCATAATAAAAGGCGGACATCCAAAGAAAGCAGTTTACTGGTGGACGGGTGAAATCCGAAACCTTAGACAAACTTGCCTGCGCAAACGACGCCGATATACAAGAGCTAGAAGAAGAGGAAGAAAAGAAGACAAAGAAAGATAAATGGGAAGAGCTACGTAACGATATAAACAAAAATCCGTGGGGTCTAGGATACAAGATCGTAATGAAAAAACTCGGAGCAAAACAGTCCACCCCTGAGTTGTAGCCTTTCGATAGTTTTCTCGACTATTTTCGGATTGCTCGCAGTTGAAGTTTCAATTGCACTTTAATCTTCAAACCGGTAAAGGCAGTCGATGTGAAATAAATAGCTCTTCCTTTGATGATTGATCTTTTTCTGAAGATGATAGAATAAGGTCTCAGATGTATTTACTGTCACTGTACTGTACTGAGTATAACTCATTGGTTACTGCTAAAGTCGACTTATATAAACAGGAAGAAAAGGTTTGAGTTCACACTGTCAGTAACTTTTGGTTTCAGAAGTCGAGAATTATTTAGAATTGGCAGAATCTAGTTAGTATTTACATCGGAACTTTCAAAATGATGTATGCACTTTGTGGGACAGGAGAATCTGTACGATTTAGACTGTCAATAAAGGAGCAGAAGAAGAGGAAAGAAGAAAAAGGAAGAAAAAAGAAATTTAGTAGAAAAAGAAGATAGGAAGGACAAAAGAAGAGAGGAAGGAAAAAAAGAGAATGAAGAAAGAGAAAATTATATCTGGCTTTGAGACTTTAGTGAATTCAACCAAGCTTTAGTTTTCAGTCACCTCCCCTCTACTGAAGAAATAAGAAAAAGATTAATTTGGTGGAAGAATAAGAAAAATTTAGACGAAGAAGTGTTAGAAAAAGGTTAACAACCAACAGACTTTGGCTTTAATATTACACCGTGTACTTCTTTCCGCTTTAGTATAAGCCCAAAACCGTTATGTGCGCACGTGTCAGTAAATATTTACTTAGCTATGTTTATATGTAAGTATACATGTATGTATGTATGCCACATTGTCGCCAGCCACTGACAAATGACCCACACGCCAATGTCCTTTTCATCAACATCATTAACATTTTGTGTTGTTGCTGTTATTGTTGCAACGCTACATGCAATTAAAAGCTAAAGAAGGATGACTACGAATAAATATATGTATGTACATATATGTACTTGCCGTCATTGTTGTTGTTGTTAATGTTGCGTAAATTCTTTTGCGGCTGGGCAAAAATTTTCTGCGCACATTTTCGCGGCAAAATGTTGTGGCATGACTTCGCAAGCAAACAACCGCGCGGCGAGTTCTTCAGTAGGAGCGAATGTGGATGTGTGTATATATATATATATATATATATGTGTGTGTGAGTGTGTTGAGTTCACAGCTACAACGCCAAATAGGAGTTAGTGGCACAAATATGATGTGAAGGACGACGCTGACGCTGCCTAATTGTGTGTTGGCTAATGTTGATGGGCCGCATAAAGCCGTGGCAAGAGCGAGTCTATAAACAGGTATATGCATATATGTGTGTATGTATATGTGCATATACAAATATATACATTGTTGCAAGTACTGCCACATGTTAATATATGCAACAACAACCACATAGCTGTCAGTATGACTTATTCAGGCCACCCTCTTCCCGCTTAGTCAGGCTTAGCAGCAACCACCAGCTCATTACAGTTACTTAATTCGGCTCGCCAATCGCTATTTTATTAACAGTACACAGCGCAACGCTGTGTTGGTTTGTATATGACGGAAATTTGCTTTGTGGGTGGCGCTGTCACAACGGATTTACAACGGCTGACCAGAAATCTTGGAATTCACGGGTTGATATACATGTGTACATACATATGGTATACAAGTATACACAACACACATATATGAATTTATATTTTTAACAAACTCCTGCATAACCGACGAGTTTTCATGTGGACTTTGCACGAAAAGTGTCTTTACATTAACATTTGTATGAGTTTTCGATTATAAATTCATAAATGTATGTAAGAATATGTTTATAAGATGAAATAAATAGACACAGGACCCAAAGTCCTTGAAAAATGCATCAATACTTCAAAATAGTGAATATACATACATATATGTATAGCTGTAGCATGTAGCAGGGTTCTGTCAAATATACAATTTATTTTTGTATGAAATCTCCCAAAAATAGAAATACAACGATCGAGTTACATCCTAAAATATTAAAGCAAGATAGCAAACTATGTGGCACATAACAGACCATTCTTAAACTACAATATAATTCATAAATGTTCAGCTGACAAAAAATCAAGAAGAATTGTCAACTTGTGCTGCTTCAAAGCTATGCAATCCTTCACCAGACCATTTTTTTTAACATCTTGCTACTCCGACCATAGGGTCTCTGATGTTTCCCCCTGTTCAGCGTATAAAAAGTTGAAAAGGCTTCCAAAATGAAATGGAATATTAACAAGTTAGGAAGGGTGTAAGAAGAGAACAACTGATACTCATGCAACTTACCAGGATCAAGTCCAGGAGAATACCTTCAGGTGCATAAGATATTTAAGTTATATGCCGTCAAGGGCAGGTTTTCAGCCGATTTCATCCATTTTCGATACAAAGATGCATCGTTATTAGCAAAATACACTCCCACAGTTTTATTTAATTTATTTAGTTTATTTATTAAATTAACCCACATACAAGTATTTGCCAAAATATGCTTTATAAAGACAATAGGAAGTTCGAAAATCTTTATATTAGGTAATTGGCGGTAAGTATTTACTCCATTCAACCTATTTTTGCCACTCAGACATGCTTTCATCAGGAAGGTATAATCCTTAAAAATTCCATAATATATACTCGTGGCCACGCAAACCTTACCACTAAAAATTTTTCAAAAAATGTGCATATGACTACACTTTATAGCGGTATTTTTTGCGGTATAGAAATATTTTATTTAGAAATAAATTAATGACAAGTTGTGAATCAAAAATATTAAAAATACATTAACACATTCAGCTATAGATAAGGGGGTATTCTTGTCAAGGTGCATGAATTTTAGGTATTTTTTAAACTAAGATAAAAAAAAAATGAAAAACATTTTTACCATCCATTTTTTTATATGTTTTTTATTGACATTTTAATAATATAAAAAAAAATTGCAAGAAAAACACCAAAAATTTGTCGAGATACGAGCCGGTGGAGTGGGGGCTTCAAACAAACGGTGCGTCCTGGTTGACGCGATTTTAACCCTTGTAGAGAGCTAAAACACAAAAAAAAAGCAGATTCTTCATTAGTTAGGATGTCGCTATCGGGTTGACCATTTTCAAAAAAAGAAAAAAAAAAAAAGAATAACAAAATGGCGTCAACTTGAAAAAAAAACTTTTTTTAAACCCGATTTTTTCGACCTTTTCGAATTTTTTAAAAATACTTCAAATAAAAATTTTTGGAAATCCAATTCAGACACAATAAAGCATTGTATAAAGAAGATATGTATATACGAAATTTCAAAGGAATCGGTTCAGTAAAACTTTAGATATCATTTCAACCACATCAAAAAAAGTAGTTTCGAGAAAAACGCGTTTAAAGTCGAGTAAAGGGTCGTCCGGCAATATCTGCCGTTCATTGTTTTAATCGCTCCGCTCGGCCGGCTCGGACGCTCTAAGCCTAAGTCTAAAACTTTCAAAATATGCAAAAAAAAAATCGATTTTATCAAAATCCTAGACAAAAATATCCCAATAAATCAATTGAAAGATAGTGAGCTTTACAAAATGGGGTCGAAATGTAAGAGACTGACATCCGATGAAAAAATTATTATTATTTTTTATTTTTTTTTATTTACACTATAATTGAAATTAATATTTTATTAATTTTTTTAATTATAACACGAAGTTTAGTTGGTGTATCACTTTAAAGATAACAAAACCGGCCGTTTTTGCATAAGCACAGAAAAGCTAATTTGTGTTTTACTCAGTAAACACTTCATTAATATGATTTAGTTTACTTATGCTTACTAAAAACATTAAAAAAATTTAAGAAAATCCCGAACGAACGAATAGGTCTGAAAAAATTTGAGTAAGTAATGTGGTAAGGTTTGCGTGGCCACTCACAGATAGACCGATATTTTTGATAAAAAATCCGCAATTGGAACTTCGATACGCATATTAGGTATCTGTGGATCTTGTGTTTTATAGTTCCGGTCCGGTTTGGAGAATAGCCTATCAAGCGCCCTGCTTGAGAAGCAGAGTTTATCTCGTTTTATTCGTTAGTTTTAGAAAGTAAAAAACCTGGCTGAATTTAAAATTGAGGTTTTTGGAAAGTAGGAAGGGTTGTATTGCGATTTCGCTTGTTTTCGCTCAAGAGCATAGCAATGTTAAGGTCATATTATAGAACAAATTTGGTCGATATCGGTCGAGTAGGTACGAAGATACGTCTTTTCGCCGAAATGTTGACGGTGTCAGCCCCATCGCTCAGTTTTGAGCCCGGTTTCTAGTCCTCTTAAATCATTCCAGTTTTAAAATTTAATGTATTACAATATCTAAATTTTTACTCAAGTTAGAATTTGCTTGGCAGAGGGATGGACAGACAGTCACTCGGTTTTCAACTCGCCTCATCATCCTCATCATTTATATAATATATGAGATAACCCTTTATCTAACTCGAATATTTTTAGGTGATTCAAACAAAAGTTTGGTGAGCAAATCTATTGCATTCTGTTTCAAGAGTATGATCACTTTAAATAACAAATTCCTATATATTAGATGTAAAAGGTGCCTGATATCCGTGAGTTTAGTAATAGACCCTAAAAATAAATATATGTAGTTCCCTCCAAAATCATCACAATGGTGTCTTTAATTCTATGCGAAAGCGTTTACAATTTCTTTATCCCTGAATGTCCTGTACAAGCAGTCACTTAACAGCGAACCCCTTGTAATGTACATTTCCCCTGCAGACAACATAGCTCTGGTGCTCCTTACGTGTAAACATAACTTCCCCTGACAAACACAAATGTCATCAAAACGACTCTTTCAACGCAATGTAAATACTTGGAAATGTACTTAACATTTTCGCACTTCCAATGAGCGCAGGGGAAATGCAAAAGCTAACAGCGCTGTTAGGAAGCAAAAGCAAAGCAAATAATTTTTCCGAGTAAGCGCATGTTAGGTCTCACATCGGCAGAGCGCGCATTTGGAAAAACAAAAGCTGAGTGTTCGCGTACTCAAATATGCGATGTGGCACGAGCGTTGTTGTGAGTGAGTCGCTGAGAATAAATGAGTGACTGCAGCGCTGATTGCGCTATATGATTTTACAGAACAAGACAAATGTCATTACTTAGCAGAATTTGGAATAAAGTTTTGATTATTTCTTTAAAAATAATTTGGTTGTCTTATAAGCATGCGACTATTTTAAGCACTGTATTAAGGAAGAAAATTCAATGTGTCATAAGAGATAATTTTCCCGATTTTTAATTGATAAAAACTTCAGAAATATACAATTGGCTTTTTGACTTACCAGATTTACAAGTTTATCTCTAATTCCATTTTATTTGAAATTCCATCGAAAAATTAGGTATTTTATTAGGTATCGAGTTTTGATACAATTTTTTTCCCAAAGAAGAGAATTTCATAATTGATTAGAGAATTTTAAACAAAAAACAATAAATATAAAGGCAATGACGTAAATTAAACCTACTAAAAAAGTTAGTATTAAAAAATATTGCAATAACGATTAAATTTAACTTAATTAAAAAATTAATTAAAAAATAATTAAAATTGTTTAAAAATTAAATTAATTACAACTTAAATGAAAGTAAAAGTATAAAAATTTAAAATATAATAAAAATTAAAATTCAAATTAAAATTAAACTCAAAATTAAAATTAAACTTAAAATTAAAATTAAAACTAAAGTTATATTAAAATTATAGTTAATTATTAAATTAAGTTAAAATTACAAAATGGCGAATACGCTTAATTAAAGTTGATAATGAGAAAAATTATATTAAATTAAAACAAAAATTAAAAATTTAATATAAATTTAACATAAAAACAGAATTAAGTTAATTAAAGTTTAAATTAAATTTAAATAATTTATGATAAAAATTAAATTTTAAATGAAATTTTTATAAAAATTAAAACTTAAATAAAAATTAAAATTTAATTAGAATTCAAACTTAAACTAAAACGAAATTTAGATACGCAATTAAAGGTAAATTAAGTTACAGTTGGTAATTAAATTCAAGTTAAAATGAAAACAAAATAAAAATTCGCACAATTTAAATTGAAAAAGAAAAAGTAAAATTAAAATTTAATTGAAACTAAAAGTAAAAATTTGGAACTAAATTTAAAAGAGAATTGAGTAAATTACAGTTTAAATTAAAATTAAGGAATTTATATAAAAAATTTAATTTTAACTGAAATTTTTATTAAACATAAAATTGAGTTTAGATAAAAAATTAAAGCTAAATTAAATTACATTAATATAGAATTAAGTAATTAAATTAAAGTTAAAATTAAAACAAAAAGCAAATTCGCATAATTAAAGTTAAAGCTAAAATTAAAAACTGAAAATTGAAAATAAATTTAAAATTAAAATTAAAAGAGAATTGAGTTGAGTAAAGTTTAAATTAAATTAAAATTAAATTAAAAATATTACTGAAATAAATATTAAAACTAAAACTTACATTAAAATTAAACTTGAAATAATAAACAAAAGATAAACTCTATTAATTTAATTAAAATCAAAAAATTAAAATTAACATAAAAACAATATCAATCAAAATTTAATTAAAATAAGTTAAAGTAAAATTACAATTTTTAATTAAATTAAACTAAAAAGTGCAGGCAAACTAAGTCAATTAATTAAAATAAATTTAAAAAATTAAAAGTAAAATTATGATGTAAGCTAATGTTACAGTTAATTAAAAGAGAATTGAGTTAATTAAAGTTTAAATTAAATTTAAATTAAATTAAAAATATCACTGAAATAAATATTATAATTAAAACTTATATTAAAATTAATCTTGAAATAATAAACAAAAGATAAACTCAATTAATTATAATTAAAATCAATAAATTAAAATTAACGTCAAAAAATTTTTAATCAAAGCTGTATTAAAATAAATTTAAAGTAAAATTACAATTTTTAATTAAATTAAACTAAAAAGTGCAGGCAAACTTAGTCCATTAATTAAAAAAATTAAAAGTAGAATTATGATTTAAGCTAATGTTACAGTTAATTAAAAGAGAATTGAATTAATTAAAGTTTAAATTAAATTAAAATTAAATTAAAAATATTACTGAAATAAATATTAAAATTAAAACTTACATTAAAATTAATCTTGATATAAAAAATTAAAGATAAACTCAATTAATTATAATTAAAATCAAAAAATTAAAATTAACATAAAAAAATTATCAATCAAAATTTAATTAAAATAAGTTAGAGTAAAATTACAATTTTTAATTAAATTAAACCAAAAAGTGTAGGCAAACTTAGTCAATTAATTAAAAAATATTTGAAAAATTAAAACTAAAATTATGATTTACATAAGCTAATGTTACAATTAAAATACAAATTAAAAAACTAAATAAATTAAAAGTAAAATGAAAATAATTAAAACTATAATTAAAACCATAATGAAATTTAAATTTCAATTATTTAAAATTGTACTTAAAACCAAAATTGAAGGCAAATTAAAGTGACTTAACAAAGAATTAAATTAGAAAACAAAACAAAAATTAAAATCAAATTAATTTTAATATATTTATATATATTTAAATAAAAAATTTATAGTAAATTAAAATTGAAATGGTTATTAAAAGCAAAACAAAAATTAATTGTAAATTAAATATTTAACTAAAATGTGAAAAAATATATATGTATATAAAAATTAAAATTAAAACAAAGCACAAAAAAATTTAAATTAATAAAATATATATATATATAATAAATAAAATAAATTTAAAAATTAAAAATAGGACTAAATAAAAATTATAATTATTGTTAATTAAAAAATAAATTTATAATTAATATTTATATTAAAACCCGAATAAAAATTAAATTTAAAACAAAAAGATTAATAAAATAAATAAAAAGCAGACATCTAGAGAATACATAACATATCACAAAAACAAAACAAAAACAGTAAAAACTAGTTTCTTGAAATTTCTCGACTAAACAGTTAATTTAGCATCGTTCCCAGCAATTTAACACATTTGTGCCTGCAGGTGTCCATATGTCTACCCAATTGTACAAGTATTTATGCAAGTACTCGTATAAGACGCTCGCATATCCCCACACTTCAAACCAAGAACAACTTGATGTCCCTTCTTCAACAAAGCACGCCAAAAACAATAATAATTTTAGTCAAGCGACAACCGAGGTTCATAATTGTATTGAAAGGAATATTCGAAATTTTTTTCGAACATCAACAAAGACAAAAGCTATGAGCGAAATAATAATAATTATCATAAAGGGATAAATAATAGTTCGTGTTTGGGATTTTTTGACTATTTACTACCATAATCTACGATATATTTTGGAGTTTGGACAGTGGTATGAAATAATGGATTACTAAAGAAAATTTATACCGAATCTAGAATTGAGTATATTTTGCTCTTGTGAATAAAAAATTAAGCCAAATAATTAATTTTTAGTCAAGTACAGCGAAAATGAATAAAATAATTAGATCTGCTGTTGAATTGCTTGCGTCTGAAAAACAAGAATGGTTGCTGTTGGTCATAGATAACAGCATAAGCTTACTTGCTGGTCTTTGCAAATATTAAATAGAAGCCATACTCGAAGCCAGCTGACCAAAATTTGGTTTAGACCAATTATTTTCACAGCACTTGTAACCAGAGATGACGTTAGAGGTACTCAGAGCGTTCGACTAAGATATAGTTGAATTAATACAGCTGCTTTTACACTTTAATTTTATTATTCCTTAATACATAATTATATGATATAAAAATTTTCTGAAAAAAGTTTGTAATATTCGCCCCACTGTGCCGCAAACAATAATCTTGCACCCAAAATTATATACCAATAAAGGATATACCCGAGTTCATTTGTCTCCGCGCTGTCTTTACAGCACACATGGCGATCGAAGGCCTCATTTTCAGCACTTTGGCTGACTGTAGCATACATTTGGGCGCATAAACAGCGCTTTTCAATACTTAACTGCCTCTCCACAGCACAGCGACACTATACTCGTAGTTTTCACTAATAAACCACATTTGGCATTCGGCAAATTTTTGTTATTGTTATGCACAACAACACCGTCGTGCCACTCATTATGCTGCCAAACGGCTTTGTTCGCTATGCGCTGCCGTCTGCGCGTCTCAAAGCATTTTGTTAGCAGCATTTTGGGCGCATATTGAAATAACAAGTGCGCTTCAATTAATCGCACCTTTTTCGGGCAAAACAATAATATAAAAGCATACACACACACAAAATATCTTCACAAACATACACAGTCACACGTCGGCACGGCGCATATCAATCGGTGTCGGTATTTGTGCAAATATTTGAATTTATAGTTGAATGGCGCACATTCATGCCAAAGGATATGCAGCAATAAGTTGCTTAGCGGCTGGCTGCCCAAATGGTTTTGCATGCGTGCTGCTTCAAATGAGGATGAACTGTTTTTGTGGCACTCTATGTGTGTATGTGTGGCTGTGTGCGCGCATTTTCGCCTCAAGTATTCGTGTATTTTGCTTTAAAACTATCAAATACAGAACAACTGTAGTATAATTGGAGACATGCCGCTGCTATTGCACACATACAAGCACTCAGCCTCACACACATACATACATATGTATATATTTATATGTTAAATAAATCCTTGCCTTCAAAGGCAGCGCCAGAACTAGTCTATTATTACAGCCAACTTCACTTGACTCAAGTACTTTGAGTTTATTGTGCACGGACATATGTAAGCACGAATGTGTGAGTGCGTTCATGTGTTTTGCTCTTAATTAAGGATAAACACACGCAGACAATGGCTTTCGCGTTTGATTTCTTTTCAAATTCAATTAAAACTGTTATGGACGGAGATTTTGTGTGTATGTATATGTGTATATAATATGTAGTGAGGCGTCCAGCGGTGAGTGAATAGCTTTAAATTCGTATGGCAAGTTGTTGAATGGAAACTCGTGAGGAAAATTCCCTGAGATTCTTTTACGTATGGCTCAAGCAGCTCACAACTTCCGGTCTTTGACCAAGTAGCATCTGGGTAGCTTAAGAACATCCGTTTGAAGGCGAGCTAAAGTGGGAAGGCGAAACATCCCCTCCACAAGGTCAGAGACGAGTCCGTCCTTGTGGCATTTACTCCAGTGGCCATATAAAGGAGCGTAAGTTTGGTGTGGGATTCGTGCTGGGAGAGAGAGTCCGTTGGCGAGTCCTAGCACTCACCTCCGTGGATGAAGTCTAGCCGCGATCCGCAACAAAGTGAGGTTCTTCAACATATCGCAGACTTTCGCCCACGCTCCGACGGAAGAGAAGGACAATGTGACCAAAAATGAATTCTATGAGCGCTTGAAGCACACCTTTATGAGCTGCCCGCTCGACGATGTCAAAATTATGTTGGGTATCTTTAACACTAGGGTGTTAAGGAAATTCGCCGAAGTCCGAAATATGGTGAGATACCTGGCCGTCCCCGGATCGAAAAGCCACCAATCCGATCGCTTATGTTGTGATAGGTGGAAGACACGTCTCCTGCATTTTAGATGTGCGTTCGCTCCGAGCTCTTAATATTTACTCGGACCACTAGCTTGTTTGCAGCGAAATATGCATCGGCTTCTGTGCAGCAAAAACGTACATCAACAAACACATGGAAGACTCTACGTCGATAAGCTGCAACCACAACCGACAGTCGAACAATTTTCTGCTCTCTGAGAGCACTAATCAGCAACCCGATATAAGGGAATTGTCTGACAGATTTTCAAGCTCCTTACGTACAGCTGCAATGGGTTTTCGGAAAAGACAAAGGCAGCTGGCGCGATGAAGATTACTACATCTCAGCGTTGAAAAACAGACTGCCTACTTTGGCACGTCGCAATCAACCACAAAAAGTGCTGGATGGGATAGATACCGAGATTTGAAGAGGAAAGCGAGACGCCGTTTGCATACAAAAAAGGGAGAGGCCGAAATACGTGAGTACGAAGACCTTGACAAGCTGCCCGACAGCGTTTTTGCTCGCACATTCTACGAAAATATGGGGCGGAGAAGGTTTTAAGACCGAAGCATAATCTTATAGAACCCCAGAGGTGATCAAGTGACTGATGACCAGAGCTTACTGAAATTATGAAAGGTACCCTTCCCCAACCTGTCGAATGGCAGTGCATAACGTGAAGGGAAGGCGAACCCGATTCCTCAATCGATGGCGATGGAGCAGACGTTCCATTGCCTGATCATGAAGAAACTCAGAAACCAAATAGCCGTCTGAAAAACAACAAAGCAGCAGGGACCAGATATTCACCATGCGACAAATCTTGACCAAATATAGCTAAACCTATGCCGCCATGTCTGAATTTGGTAAGCCCGATAAGCAATACCAAAAGCTCCATCAGGATCGCGAAGGACCTCTCCGAGCCGTTTGATACTAAATCAGATATCAGACAAGGGGACTCTTTATCATGCGACTTTTTCAATCTACTGCTGTAGAAAATAAGTCGAGCTGCAATGCAGAATAGAAAAGAGTGTTCAACTGCTGGCTGATATTAATATCATTGGCCTTACGGATGACAGCCATAACTTCAAAGTCGTGGATATTTTGTCTATCTTGTGAGCACCCTCAACATTAACAGCAATAACAGCCTTTGTAATCCACCTCGGAATCACTCTTGACAACAGGACTGAGTAGGAATTGAAAAGTAAAGTCCTCTCTCACCGAACAAAATCTAACTTTGTAAGCTACTCATTATTCCCTGTGCTTCTATATGCTGCGGAGGCATGGACAATGAATCATGTGATGAGTCGACCCTAGGAACGTTAGAGAGAAATGTTTTGTAAAAAATTTATGGGTTTTTCAGCAAATCAAGAAACAGGAACTGAGCTCGCTGGGTCATGTGTTCCGGTTAGAAGAAAGCACTCCAGCTGTGAAGGTTTTCGATTCAGTACCCTCCGGTAGAAGCAAAGGAAAGAGAAGAACCCAGTACGTTGAAGAGATCGGATGGAGAAGGACCTCGCTGCATTTGGTATCTCGTATCAACGCCAAATAAAATGTTCAATATTTGAATATCGACATAAATGTTGAAGCACCCTGTACCATAACTATGACAAACAAACAAAGAATT
The DNA here is from genome assembly GCA_027475135.1 of Bactrocera correcta. Lineage (NCBI taxonomy): Eukaryota > Metazoa > Arthropoda > Insecta > Diptera > Tephritidae > Bactrocera > Bactrocera correcta. Next base: position 2,460,828 of record CM050322.1, read on the forward strand.
ATATAAAATAAATAAATAATTAATTCAAATGCCACATTTGTCACTATCAGACAAACTTACTCTCAGCTAACAAATACAAGTCATTGGCGTTTGGAAAAACACCAAAAACAAAAGCCAAAAAATCGAATAAAAGTAGGCAGCAGCTGGTAAATTAGTCTCGCATGAGCAGTGGTTTGCTGGCATTATAGGCTCAACGCCAGCGCTAAGCGCTAAACATAGCATAACATAAGCTGATCCAAGCCAAATCGTGCACACATATGTTTTTGCATCAACACACACACACACACATACCTATATATGTTTATATAAAGTTTTGCGGCTGTAACGATGAAAAAATGCTGTCCATTAATCGTGTTGGTGTTTATTTAGCTTGTAATTACATTCATTTATTTACTTATTGACTACCGACAACTGAACTGACAAACCACTCCCCTCGTTGCTCCCTCACATACCAACGAAATACCAAGAAGCTTAAGGCAACGCAGCAAAACGGTAAAGTTTGCGACGAGCCGCAGGAGAGGAATAGAAACACAACTTAAGGCGCTGAAGTACAGACACCTACACATATGCACACAGCCACTGACCTGCACTCACCGTATTTAGGAAAAATTTACCACAAAAATTTTTGTACAACAAAAACCGTAACATTAATAGCTAAATCTAACAAACAGCTCAAGGCTTAAAAGTTGCCCCTGTTTTTGGGGGCACCACAAAAAATGTCTTTGGATGACTGACAATCAATTTCGTTTGTCTACGCGTCGCGCTGGACATCCAGTAGTTAAGTCAAGTCGTGCCGCCGGTTGCTATGCCATCCAATGCTATGTTTACACTGTCTTAGGTCGCAGTAGTTACTTCAAACAGCAGTCGCCACCAACACACAAACACTGATTTGTTTTCTCGTACACCACCCCAACACACCTTCATTGCTTGCCCTTAGCCCGGCTGCTAACGAACGCTGAAAATTACTTTGACATAAGTTAATTAATCTTTGGCGCTGGCGTTCGCTCTGCTAGTTCGTGTCTGAAATATCGAAATGAAATGCCTGGCATTGCTCGACTATTTGCTTTTTTGCCGTTAGTCGCATTTATTTATTGTATTTTGCCAATTCGGTTTCCAGGCAATTTCTTTGCATTACTCTTCGGCGTATTGACTGGTTCAGGGGCGCCGTGAATTATGAGCAAATAAGCGCAGGTAATTTACAAGTCGGATTTGCGGTGGCGAGCGGGCTTGTTGTGTTTAAGAGTCTGGTGGTAATTGACAAGACACTGAGCTTGAAAACTTTATACCGAAGGATGACTGACTGAAACGAAACCACAGGAAATATTTATAACCAGCGCAAAGCTTTCTTTCCAATTTCTTCCGATTTCTCGTGTATAACTTCTTATTATTCCCTCTGTTTTTGTTTTCCTACATATACAATTTCTAATTTTTATTTCTGATCTGTTTATATTCTCTCCCTCAATTAGCATCCCATTCTTTACAACTTTTACCTTATAACCTTAACGTGGTTTATTCTTTTTTTACTGCTTTCTCCGCCACTTTTATTCCATCTTATAACTTTCCTTCATAAATTTTCTTTCCTTTAAGGTTATATACATATATCTAAAGCATGCCTAGTGGTTTCAAGAAAAGCTTACGAACTCAAAGATCCGAAACCATCCAACGGACCTAAAAATTTCTGGGAAAGCTTACCAACCCAAAGTTCCAAGACCACCTTGCTTACGTACTCAAAGATCCGAAACCATCCAACCGACCTACAAATTTTTGGTAAAGCTTACCAACCCAAAACCCAAAGTGCCGAGACCACCTTGCTTACGTACTAAAAGATCCGAAACCATCCAACCCACCTAAAAATTTCTGGGAAAGCTTACCAACCCAAAGTGCCGAGACCACCTTATCGACCAAAAAGTTTCAAGAACGGGTTATGAACCCAAAGTTCCGAAACCACAAACAATTTACTTCAAAATCCGACTTCTATATTGAGCAGCTAATTTTTACTAATTTACTTTCCACAAAAATCTCTACAAAAAACTGTCGTAATCGGTACAGTTTATCCATACCAAAGGCGTAACCAGAAAAGTCTTCACTCGTGATAATAGTTCCATCCGGAAGTGCCCACTATTAAGATAGCATTAGATCTACTGCTTCGGATCGGAGCCTCTTTCAGAGTGTTGACCATCCATTCCGATAGTGTGGCGGCAATGCCAGCCTTGAGCTCGCTATCTGTATGCTTTACGAGTACAATAGTGAAATGTCGACTCGACTCCTTATCTCTGGCATAGAGTCACTTCTTAACTAGACTGTCTTGAATGCTTTTCCAAAGCAAAATTATAAAAAACTGCAAGACTGATTAGCAGGCAGAATAGGTACTTCTGACTCAAAAGCTGCAGAATGAGAAAGGCGAACAGCTCCACTGGCTTACTTCCTTACTGCTGGATGACTGAGCCTAAGGTGAGCTTGACAAGTAAGAGGTCTAGTGAATCCTCACCCTCAGCATAGTTCACCTATTAGACATAGTAGTTCTAACTGGACACTGTCGGATCCTGGTTCGTTGTTCGGGTGGCAGTTGCATAATCTATTTACAAGAGAATGAGATAGAAACCTCATAAAAATTTCTTCTTGGATGTGTAGCTTTTGTCAGATCAAGGCTAAATTATTTCGGAATTTGCACCTTCATATAATATATAAAATGATAAAATTGTAAAAATATATGTAATAAAGTAGCTAAGCAGATAGGTTCATACCGCAAAGGTAGGTTCAAGGCGTTTGGTCAAGAATTAATATCAAAAGCTTCACAATGGGCTGTACTTAGCTTCACAATGTGATCACTAACCATCTTGATGGATCAGCCACCTAACCTAACCTAACCTAGACAAGAAATACTCTAGTCTCAAACATACTGACCTTGTATCCAAACTAGTGCCTTTAAAATTCAGAATTATATCTAGTTGAAAAGTTATTTGCCTGATCTAAGCCTGCACATTTAATATTGAAAATATTGAGAAACAGAACTAAAACCAATCTTATGAAACCGACTCCAAAGCAATGGATATTTAGCTCTAATATATAGTAACAGAGTTTTTTTCACATAATAGAAGAAATAGTTTTATGAAGGTCTGGTCGATTAGAGAGATATAATAGATCTCAAAGATAACTCTAGCTTTTTTCACAAGTCCATTCTTTACTTGTATCGCAGTATGATCTCAATTCCGCTTTAAGTCAAGGTGGCTCGGTACCGGCTATGGAACTTGGTAGATTACTACCAAACTGGGTAGAAAAAGGACTTTAAATTGAAGTCAGTAAATGAAAGAAAGAGAAGGGGTAGATCAGAGACATATATAAGATAGATTGCCGGGCCTGGAGTTCTCAGGGAGACCTGGTGTCGTGCAAAAATTATTCGCAGTTTTTTTTTTCCACGACTTTCTTTCTACGGTCCTGATCGAAGTTATTAAAACTGCTCACCAACGACTCAGCAACTTGGAGAGTGATATCACTTTCAGAAAAGTATACATTTATGCACTGTAACCGCGTTGGAAATTGGTGGTACCGCTTATGTTTACGATTACTTGGCCACAAAAGCGTATTTAAAGCTAGGATCATAACAGTTTTGAGAGCAAGTCAGATTTATACGGATTGTTAATGCTTCCTTTTATGCACCGCGCACTGCACTCCTTCTCTTTTTGCTGAAAGTTCTGTTGCATATTTTCAGGCTTCAAATATATTATTTTTGTTCACGCAATACTCCCAAATGTATGCTTTTATTAACGCATAACTCCCAAATGTATGCTACGATTTATAGAATTTGTTTGTATTCAAAGCATATTTTTGTAAGATTTTAAACTCAACTTAACCAACACATATTTGCCAAGTTAAACACTTAAGCTATGTCAGCCAAAGAGTATGCAGCATTTTTCTTAATTCATTCATATATAAAAAGTACATTATGTAGAAGCTTCTGGTGCTTCAAAATGCATGCAAAGTTAAAAAGGTTGCATGCGGAAACATTTAAAAAATCCTTTAGAAAAATATTTAAAAAATGTAGGGTGAGCACTGCAAAGAAATACCACAAAAGCATACTTTTCGGCATTGTCTTTTATACCTTAACCGCGAACAAAACGCAACTGTCTTGAAAAGAAAAAATATTGTAACTAAATAAATACAGCAAAGGATTACGTTGCAAATTTTTGCAATTTACACGCGCTGAAAGAACATCTTTACGCTGAGATTTTGTGTATTCGGGTAAAAAGAGCAATTTTAAAAAATATTTGCCCACAAGCTTAAGCGTGGCTCCCGCGCCTGAAATTATGCAAAGCCTCGCTGGTTTCAAACAAATGGCGCATACATCGCAGGCATTCACTCGCGAAAAAACGGCAAGTGAGTGAGTCACATGTGTGACTTGTCTCTTCGCTTAGCTTAAACGCGTACAAACGCATAGCCTAGCTCGTACGTCGCCTGCGGTTTAATGCTTCGTTGCGCTTCGTTTTTTTAGTCACCCTTTGAAATGTCACCACGCAAAGAAATACCGTAAGTGCTAGAGTCGGCTTGGTCGCTTATTTAAGATGACATTCAGCTGGTCACAGCTTTTGCGTATAATTTGGAGTTGTATCGCTCTGTTGGCGTAGTGGAGGTCTTGCACGGCACACCTGATAATAGCTGAAACAAGTTGTAAATACAGTTGGTAAACGAGTTGAGCCGCCGAGAAAACAGTTTAAGCTCGACGACATTTTTTATTAGTAGAACAACTGTTAGTGGAACAACTGCTAGCCAATTAGCTTTCACCGAGCTTTTTTATATCTGTATATAAAAGCTTTCGTGACAGTGCCAAATTTCAAAAAAGCATCTGTCATGTCAGTAAGGCTATAAAAGCAGCGCTTTTGAAGTTGTTATATAACCATTAATTCAAACACAAAAATTTCCAAAATTTTATGAAAGTTCGATCCATTACGATATAGCAGGTGTTAAAGAGATTTTTCTTCTTCTCAGACTTTTTTCCGTGGTTTTCTCCCGGTAATAAATTGTTTAAAAAACTATTACAAGCCATAATTGTAGTATAGAAATTTGCAAGAGAGGTCCTCACATAGCATTTCAATCAATGTGGTTTATGATGGAGAATGAAAATTCAAAATGGTTAGTGCCATTCGAAGGAACTAATGAGAAAATACCTACTTAATTCAAATTGTACGTTATTAGAATCTTTTTCCGTCTCTTAAGGTAACTAGAACGATTCCACTATAGACTTCAGAGAAACAATAAATACACCCTAAGACGTTGGCCTCCAAAATCCAGAAACTTGGGGTTTGATTTTCGAAGCCCTATTATTATTAATATTTATAAAACTCAGAGATAAATGTTTTGAAGTTTATCAGCACTAAAGGATCTAACCAGAAAAGTACATTTTTTATTGTTACCACTCATTACACGAAACTTTCTCTTTCTTGGTAAAGCTCTTAGATAAAATTTTATTCCCGATTGTAATCGATCACTGAACTGCTTACTACATTACCGCAGATTCAATCTATAACAAGGCAAAGAGGAATATTGCTGGATATATTGAAATTTATTGGATACTATAAGCTGGGTGTTCACTTGAGGAAAACTTTAGAGGAGCTCAAAGTCATATTCAAAAAATCACTAAGAAGCTGGGTATTCACTAAACAAAGACTGTAGGTTGGCTGATAGCGCAAAAGTCGCCTCTAAAAGGTCTAAAGGAGTTATATTTTGGACTACAATATTTACTTTAAAACTTTAGATCAAACATTTGAATAATACCTAACACCTCGATAAGGATTCCGAAGCACTTTAAGATATCGGTAATTGATGCCACAACTTTTCCGTCCAAATAATCAATGTAGTTTACACTAAAGCTTCACTTTACGATGATAAACGAAAAAGCAATAAGACTGATCTTTTAAATTCAGTGTCTGCATCTCTGAATGAACTTTTTACAAACATTTAAGAGAGTAAGAGCTTTTAATAGAATTCAAGTAGAGACCGCACTAGAAAATAAATTTTATAGCCTGCAGCAGCAGTACGAAAGCGAAGAGCTTCTTTGAATCTGACAGTGCTTAGCAGAAAAGTTCACGTACTCATTGCTCAAATAACATGAAGTGACAAGAGGGCTTTCCAGAAAGCGTGGATCTATAGTTAAGGCCTTTTTTAAGATAAAGAAAGCTATTGGTTAGTGAAGTGAAAGCTGTGGTCACACCAAACCAATATTGGTACTTGTCGCATTAAGTCGGAGTCGGAAAGCTCAAGATACGTTAAAAGTTTCTCTCAACTCTCTCGATGCTTATTTACATGATTCGGAGACGAGCAAGTACTTTACTTGGTTTCTAATAATTATATAACTTTTTCTTTATACATCACTAATGGGTAATTTATAATTCGTAACAGAAGGTATATTTAGATTCCAAAATCTTATTTGTCTTCTCACTTTATTCTCATTTTAACGCCTTTTAGCAGCTTTTCTCTTATACGACGAAGCATGAAAAAAGCTTTTTGAGTTTTTCAGCTTTATTTCTTCTGATATTTCATGAACTTTTAGCTAAAAAGCCTCAATGAGAGCGCTTAGTAGCTTCATCGAAAGAAAGTGTAACGCACTCAGTTCTTAATCAGGTAGACTGTATACTTGTAGAATAACCTGCAGAAACCAAAAACACTCTTTTGAAAGTTATATTCGGACTAAAGGCTTTCTTCAGAGCTTTCCATATCAAATAATAATAATCTAATACTTTCGGAAGTCTTTCAAACAACCGCAGCTACACTCCCTCACTCTGAAAATCACAGCACTCTAACATTGTACATTGCTTTCATTTCATTATACCATATACGATTTTATTGCCTTCTAATTAATTCGCAGCATAATGTGCTTTCATGAGCTGATTATTTTACCCGTTAGTATTTCATTTCATTAAAATTAAACACATCTCCTGTCAAAAACAATCGCTAATTCAACGCATTAGTGTAATGCAGGCAAGGAGAGTGCAGAAGTGGCGCAAGTAGGCAGATATATGCTGAAAACGGAAGGATGTGCTATGGAGCTTTTGCAGTGAAAAGCAGGACATAACGTTTGTATGCGCTTCTAAGTAGCAGCTAATATAAAAATAACAAGAACAGGCTATCAAAGCAGACAACATATGGGAAGTGAGAGGCACATAGGCGTGTGTTACACTTTGCAACAAATTTCTTTTTTCAAGCTTAAAAGGTTCAAAACTTGGTTTTAAAGTAAACGATGGTGAGCCTCTACAAGATTCCATATTTCATCTCTTTTCTCTTAAAGAAGCTGCTCATTTCTCCGAACTGCCGATATTGGGCTACTATAGCAAGAAGTTGTACGCTTACGAAGCTAATAAAGACATGGAAGTACTAGAATTTACATCTGGTAAGTAATAAAGCTACTCAAAATCAGAAACATTTTAGAAAGAATCACCGAAAGTTGAGAACTCTACAAAAAAGCATAAAGCTTTATGAAATTGTTTAATTTTTGCACAGTTTAAGCATAAACTTACTTTATACTTTTTGAAATATTTGAGAACTGCAAGGGTTAACTAGTCTCCACAAAATAAAAACTCTCAAAAAAATTTTTTTTTCATAGTGTAATGAATAAAGTGGTCCACAGTTGGTACTTTTTACCTACGAAATACTTGGCGATGTTGTGGGGTTTAAATTCGCGACACAAAAAAAACTCTACAAAGTATTAACAAGTACGTAGTACTTTCCGAAATTCTTGCGAACTTAGAAGTGTAAAAATTCTACGTAAAACAAAATTTCCTACAAAACAAAAACTCTCCACAAAATAAAAACCGTTCGAAAAATTTTTAATTTGTTGCATTTTGTAAAAAAACCAATTGAAGTCAGGATCTTATTAAAAGCTGGGGATAAAATAAAATCTCTCCAAAAAATTTTAAATTTCTGTTTACTGTAAAAAAAACCAACTGAAAGCTTTAAACTTTCCGAAACGATTGCAACAGCGGGCGAAAAACTCTCCATAAAAAATATCTACCAAAAAATTTTATCTGTTATATAATGTAAGTAATAAACCTATCAAAACCAAGTACTTTTTACTTTCCGAAATACTTCTAAACACTAAACGTAAAAAGTCTCCAAAATTTTTAAATTTGTAAAAGTAAAATAATCGAAAGCTTTAAACTCTACGAAATGCATTGAAACTGCACTGGGTTAAAACTCTCTACAAAAAAAAAATCTCCACAAAAAAACTCTTCAAAAAAAATTAATTTGTTACATAGTGTAAAGTGTAAGTAATAAATTTATTAAAACAAGTACTTTTTACTTTCCGAAATACTTCTAAACACGAAGCGTAAAAACTCTACAAAAATTTTAAATTTGTAGTTTGGTGTAAAAGTAAAATAATCGAAAGCTTTAAACTTTTCGAAATGCATTGAAACTGTGAGGGTAAAAACTCTCCACAAAAAAACTCTCCACAAAAAACTATTCTCAAAAATTTTAATTGTTACATAGTGTAAGTAATAAATTTATTAAAACCAAATACTTTTTACTCTCCGAAATACTTGGAAACAGCGATCGTAAAAACTCTCCACAAAAAAACTTTCAAAAAATTTAAATTTTGTTGCACAGTGTAAGTAATAAAGCAGCACAAGGTACACGAGCTTAGCCGCGCAGTACATGCATCACCTTTTGTGCCTCAAAAGGCTACTTTATGCCACAAATATGCGCATGAGCACACACACATGCACAGAAACGTCCGCTCGTATGACCACAAGACTGCGCAGAGCCCATATGTTTACACATTAAATTAAAATGTAACATAAAACGTATGGTTGTATGTGTGCCTGTACCTTTTCCCTGCAGCCTTGCAACAAAGCTGCCTGTTACTGTCGCCATTTTCGCAAGTATTTGTTTATGTAATTTGAGGTGTTAAATAGCTGCTTCAGCAGGGAAAAGTATAAAGGCCACTCATACTCGTACTCTCGCCAGCCCCAACGCTCACACATGACACACGGCATACGGCGTCATTTCATGCTCCAGCGCTGACGAATCATATTTTTCACAAAGTGCATTTCAAATTCGCATTCTTGCGGTGATTCTGCACATGCTAATTTCCATTTGCCAGCTTCTTGTGCATTCTGTGCGCGTTTAAATGCTTGCAAGCTTACAAAACTGCAGCGGCAAAGAGATAACTCTTTGTTTTGCATTTCGAAAACGGAAAAATATTTTACTGTGGTTTCTATTATATGTAATTATTTTACTTTCAGAGAACGCTAAAGTTGAAGGAACATTATTTTGAGAGGTAAGAGGAGTGCCAAAGTCGCTTACGAATACTCATTTTCATTCTACACTCAATTCTTGATCTCTCAGTCGTCTTTATAAACTGAGTAAACTGATAGTACCGAAAAAATAACATGTGCTACGATGCAGATTCCGAAAACATCTTGAGGAAATATTAAATCGGTCAGTCTTGGAGCATTAAAAAACAGAATAGCAATGAGACGTTAATGAATTCAATGAATGCCTTAGATAGCTAAAGCCTCTCTAATTACTTGCAATATATAATAATTCACTGAAATAATTCGATGGAAGTCCAAACGGTCAAACTTTCTTTATCTCCTATCATTTTCTCTTCAAGAAGCTGCTCATTTGTCGGAACGGCCGATATCGGACCACTATAACATATAGCTGCCATATAAACTGAACGATCGGAATCAAGTTCTTATATGGAAAACTTTCACATTTGACAAGATATATTCACGAAATTTGGTATATATTATTTTCTAATGCAACAATGTAATCTCTGAAGAAATTGTTCAGATCGGTTAACTATAACATATAGCTGCCATACAAACTGAACGATCGGAATCAAGTTCTTATATGGAAAACTTTCACATTTGTCAAGATATATTCACGAAATTTGGTATATATGATTTTCTAACGCAACAATGTAATCTCCGAAGAAATTGTTCAGATCGGTTAACTAAAGCATATAGCTACCATACAAACTGGACACATTGTTACTAACAGAAATGCACCTGTGAAGGGTATTTAGCTTCGGTGCAACCGAAGTTAACGTTTTTTCTTGTTTAGGTATTTGAATGATCAGAACAAATAAAGTTCAGGATAGTATTCAACCTACGAATTAGTTAAGAAAGTCAGAATCCGATACATTATTACTGGTAATGATGATGAAAATTCAAACTATTCGATATTATTGATCGAACACTGATTCATTAACAAAAGAGTTTCTATTCTGACCACACGTTGGAACTACCTTTTCGAATACCTTCAGTCCGAAAACGGTTGAGTTCAAACAAACTTTGGTACCAAGTAAATCGGGTGTGATAGTTGCTCTTTGTACCTAGCCACAGTTGAGCTGCCATACTTCTGCGTCGAACATCCGAGCAACGTGAACAAAGTGAGATGCGGTAGCCAACGCGGTTGCAACACGGGGCCATGGCTAATAGAGAGGGAGCTTTGATGGGGCCACGCCGAGGTAATCTGTTTAAGCGCTCAACAAGGTTGCAGCGTCTGTTCACCAGAAAGCGCGGCGGCAAGCGGACGTCTGTCTTAGGGTGCCCGCAGAGTGGACACTTAATGCCGAGCCGAGCGGAAATTCACTTGTTGCGTAAATGGAAAAGTGCGCTCGGCTCGGCTTTAAGCGTCCACTCTGCGGGCAGCCTTAGAACAAGCGGCTTACTATATACAGGTGCTCAACAAAACTTTTTTCCTCTGATGGAGTTGTGCCGCTGAATTTTGGACCCGTTAAAAAATATAATTCCAGTGAAAGGAATGCAAAAGCCTCGGATATTGGCATCACCAAACGATGACGACTTCAGCAAACTTACAAAGGAACACGATTCACTGATTTGCACCTAGAATTTCGGGACCCTATATAAGTGAATTGCCCCCTATCCAACTGGTGAGTGTCCTCGAATACAAAGCCGACATCACTGCCGTCCAGGAAATGCGTTGAATGGCATATTTTCTAAATGTTCAAATGGAATTCAAAGTGCACAAACACTTTTTATACTTTTTTTTTATATACATAGACTTGATCCAACTCAAAACAGACGCCTTCCGCCGCATTTGGAATAAACTTGAAGTAGGCAATCGTCATGTCAGTGAAATCTTAAAACCAATGTGTGATAATTAAACTCAAACTGCCATAATGTGCTGGATAAAGTAGTATCTATAGTATATGGACAAAGTAAGACTTTGTTGCTGCTCATTTTTGCACCAACACGTTTAATAAGTAGTTCTTTTTTGTTCACATAATCGCAGCTTCAGCTTTTCTATTCAATCCAATACGACTTCCTCATATTGCTACTTTATCTCCTTTTCGATTGAAAGTCTCGCGTTACTGCTTTCTTGACATTCCCTAATTTCAATTGACAATTGACGCAAAAGGATACGCCTCGTTGGGCAGCTGGAAACGTGAGTTGCGTAAGCAAGCGTTTGTAAATGGGACCGGAAGCTACACAAACATCGCTGCCACTTTATACCCAACCCCAAACCGCCTTCACTGCCAAATGCACTGCTTCTACGCAAGAGCACACAGCGTCTATGGTCCATTGACTTCAAAAGCTTCAACGTCTGACTGCTCAGTCTAGCGTCCAAGCTGACGCTAAACTCTATTTCAATCAGCAGTTGACTTTATTTCTCTTATTTCAAGTGTCACTATTATTGTTGTACATTTTGCTGTCACTTTTAATTCGTTTTGTTAAGCTAGCTGCCACCTGAACTCTCGTGTCTCGATAGCAGTACTCTCTGGAAACGGAGCTGTGTGCTGTCAACTCTGCGCGCGTAATTGCTCTGAGGATGCTTGTCAGCCAATGTCCTTTCGATTTGTAGTTAAGTTGCCGAAGAATGTCTTTTCGTATCAAAGTCTAATAACAGCTCTTTGGAACATGCGGGTGGTGTAAAAGCAAATTAATTGATTAAAGTATAATTGAAGGAGTGCACTGCACTAAACAACTGCGTCAACTGATTGAACAAGAACTTTGCTGTTGAAACTATTTTGGAAGCTCAGGTTGAGTTTGTCACTTGGCGTTAGGGACTAGGATATTAGATTGAGTAGATTAAAAAAAAAAGTGAGTTTATATTGCTATACAGCAAAAGCTTATCGTTGAGCCTCTGATATTGCCACGGACTGTAAGCAATTAATTTATTCTTTCCTGAAAATATTGCTGAGAACGCCATTTTTCTCAACAACGAGAGTTTCGGTCGAAAAACTAAATCGCGAACTTTGACTAGACCTCGTTCGGCTGTTATGAGGTCACTTCGAAGCTGTGATTTGATATACTATAAGTAAGGCCTTTTTATGGATTAACGTAAAACACAAAAGCCTTATAAATAATACCTTGAGAGTTTGAACCTTGAATTGAATGTTTAACGACCTTTTATTGAAATGATAGAAAAAGTCTCTTATATACTTGCGAACTTAAATTGATAGTAGATTCAAGAATCTAGTTCCTTTAAGAATTCTTTAATATTATAGTTTTGGTAAGCTTTTCTCAATATTTGTATTAAAGCTCAAACCTATAACTAATCTACACTGTGGAATTTATATTGAATGGGATCTGTTCTCATGACTTCCCTTCTTTCTGGATCAGTTTGGCAAAATTAAGTTTAAGCTCATCCGCTTTCATTTTCATAGCTATCCAAGGGGGATTTCGTCCTCAGGAATGATAGTCATTCAAGACCGCCCCGGAGACGTTTCAACAGTAAGTAAAGGAATTTTCGCTCGGTAGTCGCCTCCAAAATTTAACCTCGCAAATTCTAAGCGTCTCTCAATTCAACTGGGAGAAGAAAGTGGTTAAAGTTTCACTTGGAAAGTCGTTCAAGACCGCTCCGGAGACGTTTCAACAGAAAGTAAAGGAGGTAGTCGCCTCCAAAATTTAATCTCGCAAATTCTAAGCGTCTTTAAATTCAACTGGGAAAGAAAGTGGTTAAAGTTTCATCTTTACCTTTTAGTTGAATCGTCACAGAGGGTTTGAACAAGCTTCTGCTCTATATAAGGTCTTTGTAGTTATTAACCAACAAATGGAAGATCTTAGAGTTTTAGGCGCTTTCAAATTCTGAGGGAGCCTCTTCTGTGAAAAGTAAGTTATTCGAAGTTCTTCCAAGAGCGTTGAAATATGTATAAATATTTTTATGACGGAATATGTATATGGGGTATTTCATACCAAATCGACCACTTTTCAACCGGACCCCTTTAGATTTTGATGAAACTTATCCATCCTTTTCTACCCTTTGAAAAACATTTTTGACAATTTTTTCAAAATTTTTTTTCCAATTTTAAAAAAGTTATGAATTTTTCAAAAAAAAAAAATGGCTTTTTTGTTTTCAAATAGCCATAACTTTTGTAGAAATTGACTTTTGGGAACCATTTTTTTTTTTTCAAATTTTTATTTTTGAATGAACTTTTCGAAAAAATACATGAAAAAAATTTAACACGATCACTTATATAAAATAATCGGTTTTTTCATCATTTTTTGGAAGTTCGCCATTTTTTGGAAGTTCGCCATTTTTGTTTTTTTGTTTTTTTTCCTCAAAAAAACTTCAACTGATTAGACAACTATCCCTGCTAATCTTGGAGTGGGCCGATTTTTTTATATATTTTTTTTATTTATTTAAAAAAAAATTGTCAAATTTTCAAAAATTAAAAAACTTTTTTTCCGTAAACTTTATTTCTATTATATAATTTAACAATTTTATGATATAATATTCTCAAATAAGTGTTGGCAACTTAGATTTAATTTTCGATATTTCACTTAAGACTAAAGGTCGTAAAAATATTAAATATAAACAATGATGCAATTTGGTCAATAATATGTCCAGTCACCACCGGCGTCACTAATTGGCATCTACAAGGCATGCTTTCTACTAATTTGACGGCGCATTCTAGTGGCAAGGATCTCCAGATCCGACGAATTTCGTAAGGCAACTGCTTCAAAGTCTATGTGCGTCTTCCACGAAGCTTCTGTTTAATATATGCCCACACATTTTCAATAGGGTTTGCATCGGGCGACTGCAACGGCCAATTAAATGTAACGATGCCAGATTGAGTTTTCCACTGAGTACAGAGCTTGCTGCGGTGTTTAGGCTCGTTGTCCTCCTGTAAAATTCAATCTTCATGTTTTCTGATGAACCATCCTTTGGCAGATAGCAGTAAAGCCTTTTTGTAGATTTTTATCATTTTCTCGGCGTTTAGGTAGTCAGTAAGGAGGCACAAAATGCCGAATACCAGCTTTGAGAAGCAGCCTCAAAGACCATATATTACGGTCCGCTGAACAAGCCTATTGGTGGAACTTGACCAGACTCGCGTGAGAACAAAATGTGCCCATGTAGAACATTCATTAGTAAAAATGACATTTCCAAAATCTCCATCAATATTCTCATGCGCCCAAGCGAGTAGCTTTTTCACAAGTTTTTCAGTCAACAGCGGCTTCTTCATTGGGTTGCGCCATTTCAGATCATGAGTATGAAGAAGGATTCGGATAGTTTCGTAGGATATATTTAAATATTTTGCCATTAATTTTTCTTGTCCTTGCCGCAGTGTTAAAGCAGAATTGCGCGAAAACCGATTCACTATTCTTTTTTCATCTTTTATGTTCACTTTTCCTATCGAACCACGTTCTGTTAAATAATCGACATTTTGTAAGTATCTCTAAAATATAAATATGAAAATATGTCAAATATCACTGATCGTTTCTTGATCAAGCAAGAAAAGGCTGCAGAAAAGTAGTTATTATAGCTTCAAAAATCTATAAAAACAAGAAAATATTTCTTTACACTCACAAAACACTTTTTTCAGCACTTTTTACCCGACAACGCCATTGAACTTCTGACAAAGACGCGCTTCTCTGCATGCACCCATAACGAGCGACTGTTTGACCCATTTTTGGATTGCGCACAAATGTCGCATATGCAAATCGGCAATTGCAGTTAGCCACGAAGTAACCATCGGCCGCAATTATGCAGCGTGTTTAACCACTTTTGGGTGTTGCCTGGCAAATGATTACAAATTCTTTATGACCTCGATGCTGCTTTATTATGCGCTTTAAGAATTGGCTATGGTTTACAAGTTGTTTATGTACTGCCAGTTGATTAGCTTTATAAGGACTTTGGTATTTTTGTTTCTTTTGCAATTTCTGCAAGTAAGCTCTTTGGTTAACTGATTGCGTCTACGCACAATGCCAAGCGCTTCCGCTATTGTTAGCCGATAAAGATCAATGTTATTGACCACTTTTGGTTTGTGGCCAGTTTGCGCATGCGCTGTTGACATGGCAGGCTTTTTGTTGCATGTTTGATTATGTTTGGTTAGATTCAATGGCACTATTTGCATACAATCAACTGAAGTTGTAGTTTAATGAACTTGATATGGGGAAATGTGATGCTGGAATATTGGCAGAACTCATATGCGTTAGTACATAACAAAGAAAACAAAAAACTTATTTGAATAAAGTGTAAAAAATCGTCATCATATATTTATTTAATTTCATAAACATAAATAAGCTCAACTTTTTCACTCGCATAAACTTTCGAATTCGGGGAAAAATTATTTAAACCTACGTCAATGCCAATTGGGAAAGGAGACCGACGAAGAAATTTGCGGCATCGACAAATAAGCAGCTTCTTGGGTTGGGAAGAAACAGAGTTTCAATGGAATGATTCCATTAATAGCAGTTCTACCCAATTTAAATGCTGAACCGACAGCAGCGGCAGCCAAGAAGCCGAGAAGAGGTTAAGCCGTCAATCAAAAAGCCGAAGGCAAAGTATGTGTCGTCCACTATATCGCTTGCTGATGTGCCACGGCACCAAATTATCGTTGATGTGCTAGATGAGGAAGAATTCGAAGGAAAATTTTCCAGAGATGCGGAAGTGGGTGCAAGCTGCCCTGGGTGGTGCTGGAAGTACTATTAGTAAATCCGGGTACATCGGGTCAGGCACAGATGCCGGCTGATACTATAACCAAGTGATAGTGATTGTGTGCGATGATGACGGGTCGGTTCACTCAATAAAGAACTTATAGACCAGGTTGGGTAGTTATATCCTGGAGTTAGGCTGGTAGCGGTCAACAAGAAGGATATCCCATTTAGACCAAGAACAAAGGACCGAATCCCGTCAACATTAACGCAGTCATAGATGCTCATTAGAACCAGAAACCCAAATCTATCAAAAAGGTCTTCGAAGACCCCGCAGTGGAAACTAAAATTACCACGATAAAGAACCCACTACTACCAGAAAAGGAATCCATCGAACCGCTGGTAAACAGTAATAAGTAATAGTGGCAGGAAGATCAATAACAAATTCACTAAAGTGAAAATCACAAAGTACAAGACAGACGCCGATGTTACAGAACACCTAACATCGGAAAACGACTGAAGTTAAAGAAGATGGCATGGAGTCTACCTCAAGCGAAGTAGAGTTGATAAAGAACACTTAATTCAAAGTTTCAGTTCGGTGGGATGTCTGAAGGCATAAGCTCTCAAGTGTTTAAACCTTGACCTCCCAAACGCGAAAGAGTCAAGAAAGAAGTGTTAATTTATTTCCAGCCTTACAGCATGGGCACTAATAGGCCAGAGACCTGTTAAAACACCCTTAAATAAAAACAGTCTAGCCTTACTAACAGCAAAGATATCACTAGATTTCGTGCGATTGATCTTGGAGCAAAAGACCAGCCCAACGCCGACTAAGCTCCCGCAAAACCCAGCTATCTAGTAGTAAAACAGGAGAGGATAGGGGAGCACTTCCCGCATCCATTTTACTGATAGAGTTCCAAGGTGCCTTTCCTTGTTAGCTCATCAGCTCTGCCTGCGTTTCCGCTGTGACTTGATACCCACACCAGTGTTATAACAAAGATACTCGATGCTATT
This sequence comes from Bactrocera correcta, assembly GCA_027475135.1. Taxonomy (NCBI): domain Eukaryota; kingdom Metazoa; phylum Arthropoda; class Insecta; order Diptera; family Tephritidae; genus Bactrocera; species Bactrocera correcta. The sequence goes on from CM050322.1 coordinate 2,477,678, forward strand.
GAAAACGAGGTTAGGCACTCCTGAAACAACTCTGAACGTATTGTAAATGAATTCAAAGCTAGTATCGTCGCCCTGCTATTTGAGTGGTTGGGCTTCTTTTAGAGGGACTACACTCCGGACCAGTAAATTTACTGCTGCCTTAATTATTTTAAACTTAGAAAACACTGTAATAGTCAAGAAGACTGAAGCTGAAGTTAATAGAGGGATCATGAGGGTAAACCCCTCTACAAACCTTCCCCCATGCTTTTACCCGTTTTTAAAGAAGCTGACTACGCCTCCCCTCCAACCGTTTTTTTTCCGCCAAAGTTCGGTTTGACCACACAGAGGAGTTACGACTGTTTTCGACAGGACGGACTCAATAGTATGTGGGCTGTATCCACTGACCTACCATTAAACTGAGCATTTTGCGCTCCTTATAAATGGTTCCTCGGAATGCAGCTTTTTGTGTATCAGTTCATCAGTCTCTCCAAAGTTTTTAGTAAGAAAGAGGAGAGGCTGATGGACTGGAATGGTAACGTGGCAGTCTGGCCATACAATTTAATACTCCTACTCCCACCATGCTCTAATCTGATCGGTAAATCAAATTGTAATATCGAATAAGTGTACGTGGAAATTAAAAAGACGAAGCAAAAAGAAAACAGCGGAGCCTTGAGTAGCTTCACATTTCCGCAGCCGTCATTAATCATTACCCGACATGATTTTCGCAATTTTGCGTCACATTCAATTGACATTTCGCAGGGCGGCATCTCCATTTGTATATATGTGTTTCGGCTTTTGATTTTCCGTAGTCTTAAAGCTTCCTTAAAAAAAAAAAAAAAGAAATCTTGCAATCCACAAACAGAAGCTAATAAGACATAAGTATCTCAGGCGGTCCGTCGAAAAGAAAGTAAAAAATAAATTAAAAAGAAATCAGCGAGAAATGAAAAATGTTGGCACTGTGCGGTTTTATGCAAATTTTACGATTCGTTTTGCAGCCGGCGAGCAAAAGCGGCAACGTAAGAGAGACAGGGTTGCTTTCTATAGGCACTGCTTGCTTGCCCGATAGACGGCGCTTCAGAGACTGCTGCTAAAAGCATTGATAAATCATAAAAAGTATTCGCACATACATAAATACTTACTTTGAAAAACAGATTTATTACCAAAACCACAGTGTTGCAAAAAATTTGGCGACCACAGCCCCTTTATTTCATCGCCAATCGACCATAAGCAGAAATATTATAAAAAAAATTTCAAATCACTTCAACCCCACATTTTTGCTGAAAGCCTCTTCGAAGCGATTTTATTGGCATATCTTACGAGCTGTTAAACCGCACTGGGCACAAAAAGCAACGAATAAATAATGGCAGCGGAGATAAATGCAGAGCTGTGCAGCAGACTTATTGATATATAATTTTTAGTTAAGATATTTTAAGTAATTTGACTCGGGTATTAAATCATGGCATATATTGATTTCTCATTCACAAGAAAATTGTTTTTTTTTTTTATTAAGTCATTAAGACAGAGTTTTGAAGCGATGACCGTGAATTGGTGCTTCATTGATTCTAATTATAGTCAAGGCAAACTCTAAGTTATTGAAAAAATTTATCCTTATTCGGTCACACTTTGCCCAGAATGAAAGGTTTTCAGTTACGAAAAAGCCACTCTTAAGCCTCACAAGCGAAAAGTGGTTAATAATCTGGCTTGTTCCGTTTTTCTTTTAACGGAAGTACTATGTTATTCTAAAACCCGTAAGTGCACCTCATAGATCCCTCAAGAAAACCCGTAAGTGCATGTTATAGATCTCTCAAGAAAACTATTTTTTCTTATGAAGCCATTGATCTTTGTCTAAGCATTGAAGTGATGATCATTAAACGAAAAGACATTGGTTCCAATCGCAGCCAAAACAAAATTCCAAGTCATACAGTTTTTCAGTTACGAAAGACTTCAAAGAAGTCCCAGAAACCGTTCAATTGCATTTCAAAACTTTACTTGGTTCAATTTCCAGGGGACGTCAGTAACCTGTTATTCTAAAGCCCAGAAGTGGAACCTATAGACTACACTCTCTCTCGAGTTTAAGTTTTGTCTACCAGTAAAATAATGAAGCAATAAATAATATTGCTTCCCGATAGAAAATTGCTAAAATTATGCAAAACCCTAACCGATGGGATTCAAACTTCATGGTTATCCCCCCTTAGAAAATATGACTCAATGTCTTTGAGCCGTAAAGCTAATAGCGTAGTCTTTGAGTGCTCCTATCTGGGTTAATTTTTCCGGTTATTGATATATGTGACCTGGTCTACGAAAAAGGGGCTTAGGTGCCAAAAATTCATTTTTTCTTTTTTTTCAAAAAATAATTTTATTTTTTTTTGACACCTAAGCCCCCTTTTCGTAGACCAGGTCACATATATTGTATTAACAAATCGAGGTCATTAGTCCAGAAAGTCGCCCCCATGTTACATTATAGGCCAGTTAGGAATCCATGAAATGATTAAAAAGGTTCTATTGTTGGATTGAAAAAGATAATACTTGAAAAAGTTAAGACCTCACATTCACCATTCTTAGTTTTACAAATTTAAAACTCTTGAAATAGCTTCTCATTAGAACTGATTCGCGAGAATCCACAGTTAATAAAGCGGTCATAATTGTCATTTCGACCAATAAACCTAAGTAAGTGTAATTAAAAATCTTTCACCAAAATCACTATAGTCGAGGTTGTCTGGATTCAGTGAGGCATTTATCTAAGTTTCTGTATCATACTGTTTCAACTTCTGTATGCCTTTGTTTCTTATTAAGGTAACCAACTCGAAATGGCTCTAACAATAAAGATACCCAGATTCTTTAACTTATTTAACTTAGTCCAAGAAAGCGAATGATAGTTTAAACTTGCCAAGATTTCTTGATGTATATGGAACTAAATAAACACTTGAGGGGGTACTCTACTCTAGAATTTTGAAAAATTCTTTTTTTTTCATGTGTTTAAAGTTTAGACCCTCAAGAACATATCCTCCAAAGGATTTTTAAAAACAAAAATTATTTTAAGAGCTACAGTTACTTTAGTGACGCAGTACCTAGCCCGGTAGGTAGGGAGACTCACTTTTTTAAACGCGTTTTTCTCGAAACTACTGTGTTCCACACGGTACCGTCATTATCTCAAGTTCTATACAACCGATTTACTTGAAATTTTGTGTGAACCTTCTTTATATAATCTTTTATCGTTCCTAGCAGCATTGTGTCAAAATTTTTGTTCTTAATATTTAAAAAAAAAAATTCAGGAATTTCAAGAAACAGCGTAAAAAATTATTTATTATTTTTATTTTCAGGCATTTTATTTTTAGCCATTTTTCAAACATTTTTTTTTTTTCGTGTTCCCTGAGCTAGAGACTATAACAGCATCCTTACTGATTAAGAATTTTTTTTGGGTTTTTTTTTTTTCAGACCACCAGGACAGTCAGTATCAATGTCACCAGGATGCGTCATTTTTTACACCTGTCTCTCCCCCCCTCTCTAATTATTTTAATTTTTAATATTTTTTTGTAAATTTTTTTTTTTAATTTTTTATGTAAAAATTTTTTTTTCTAATTTTTTTTGTAAAATTTTTTTTTTAAAGTTTTTTTTTTAAATTTTTTTTTGGTAAAATTTTTTTTGTAAATTTTTTTTTTGTAAAATTTTTTTTTGTAAAATTTTTTTTGTAAAATTTTTTTTTGTAAAATTTTTTTTTTCTGTATTCTTAAGACATCAATGAAAACACCATAAAAAAGGGATAGTAAAAATATGTTTTTTTTTTTTTTTTTTTTTTAAATAAGATTCAAAAAAATTCCCAAAATTTGATTTCTAGACTAGAATACCCCCTTAATTCGCCTTAAGGGCATTCAACTTCTAAATCGAGCTTTAACTCGAACTCAAATATTACGGCTTAGCACCAGTGATGGATTTTTAAGATCACAGCAACCCTCGTCCAGCTGCTCCTCAATCCACTAACGGTTAAAATTGTCAACATTTGTGCTTTCGTATGAAGTCAATAAGCTAGCAGAGGAGAAAGGAGCAATACATCGTTTTCTTACTTCGGATTAAATTGCATACTGCCTTCGATGTTAATCTCATATTCTACATACATACGTATAAGAATATGATATATAGAAAATGGAGATGTGACTTATCGAAGGTCACTTGCAACTTTGCATATTACTTCCTCTCTTCCACTCAATGCCAATTAAACTTATCACATCTCTGAATTGATATTTGAGTTGAAGATTTTCGCACTTGAGCAATAGTACAAATCTTTTAACGACATATTTACACTCCGTACAAAAAGTAACTGAATTTGAGTTTTATGTATAATATAATATATTTACCTAAATTTGAAATGCAACGGCTTAAATGATATGTATCCGATATCTCAAAGATAGTAATAGTTCCATTAGGTAACTTCATTACCTTTCTTTAGCAATCAAGCCCATCCTCTTCACCGAACTTCTTTGACATGGTTTACTCAATGTCCGCTGAATAGGAAACTAAACTATGTCCAGAACTATACAGAGCGCTTAGCCCACATCTCTTGCTATCAAATATGAATAAAGATCTCAAATAGTATGTTTCTTAAATACGCTATGAGTCCTCCTCTCCTCCGAACGACTCTGATTCCGTCTGTTTCTCTGTAGAACAGCCTTGAACTAGCTAAAACGTTTTTTCAATAGTTTTTCGGTATGCTAGTTTGCTGACAGCATATGTGGGAATATAAATAAGAGTCCATTGGGGTATAGTCGGAGCTACTTCCAAACAGCAGTACTTCCCTTTGAAAAATGGGCCCCCAAGATGAACGAAGCCCATATAGAAATATATGGACACTTTTCCTCTAAAGTCCAGTTTAGACTGCCTGTAAAGCATCTCGCTTGTCATAAGTTCGCTGGTTTGGCCAAATGGGCAAGAAAATATCTCCGTCACATAAAAACTCCGAAACCTAACCTAACTTTAACTGTTAATTGAAACATGTTTTCAATTATGGCGCCCTGGGATCTCCAAACTTTTCAGATACTTTAAAGTACAGCAAAAATATAAAATAACCAGCTTATAGCTTTTTGCATCAAAGACGAATAAAATCTCAAAATTTTTGGGCGCTTTTGTACCAGAAGTTACATAACCTTACAGCACTGTAAGCGTCATTTGGGAAGAAAATGCCAAAAACCACAAGGCACACACAAATGATTGCTTATCGAAAGGCGCAAGCAAACAGCAAACGCACAAACACACACAGCTAACGGTAAATATGAAGCGCCGTTGTAACCTTATGGCTTCGCCTGCTGTTAGCAAATGTCAAAGAGCATTGACTGCAGCGCACAGCACTTGCCCTTGCTGCCGTACCAGCTGCATTGCTTGTTGCAAACAGTTGCCAAGTGTCAAACGTTTACCGTTATTCAATATGTGTAATTGTGTCGATAATATGCCCAAACATGCCTCCACACATACACGCGCGTACAACCGACGCTGTGTCCACAAAAATTTACACTTGAACTTAACTTTTGCCCGCACACACCCACCTCCCGACTTCGGTGCGCCACAGCTCTTTTAACAGCGTTGTTCAGTCGTCAGCTTGCAACGTATTTGTGCGGTGACTACCAACGATAACCCTGTCCTGGTGCTTTCCTAACTCATCCACAACTGTTGCTGATATCGACATTGTAAGCTTTGCTGCATATTTCATCCCAACAGCCGTGTTGTTGTCGGCTTCATCGACAGCAACTTGTTCGAGCCATTACACATCATTTGCTTGCCGAGCTAGCTGTGGCTTTGATGGCTCACTCTCTGCTGTCTTTATGCGTAAGTTACGGCATTCGGAGCCACACCCTCTAAGTCGATCAGTGGAACGTTAACTCTTTGGTCGCCTTAGCTTTGACGTATGCTGGTGTTGTTTGTCTTCTGTCACTTATGGTGTTGAGGCGTCACAACCAAACACTTTGGAAATTTTCATATTACAGTTACCGATATTCTGTTTAGAATGTGGTTAACATCTTTGGTAAACCCCAAATGTGTTGCCGATACGGTTTAGTGGCAATTTGCGCATTTCGAAAAGGCATTACAGCTGTCAATATAGATGTACTATACGTACATACATATGTGTTGGTTGTATTGGGTAGGAAATCTTAAAGTCTTCGGAAGTTAAAATTTCATTTGAATATTGATGGAAAGGATCAACAACAACTTATTTTGAAATTTATTGTTATAATCGGTTTTTCTAAAATTTTATAACTCCTGCACAATTATTTTTTATAAATTTAATATTATTGTTATTATATAAATTTAATGTTATTGTTGTGTGTGACACTGTTAGAAAATTTATATTGCCCCAAAATGTAAGCAATCATTTTTTGAATTTTACTGAATTCCCTGCAAAAATTCAGCACAGAACACACGAAAGGGGGTTACACGGGTTTTTGGGTTTCAAAAAACCGAGTTTCTATCATCATCTTATTAAATTTCACAACAGCTCTCGGATATTGTCCTAAAAATTCAAGTTGATCTGAATAATAGTTTCGAAAATGGAGTCTTGAAAATGTATGAGTTGAAGTCTAACTAGCCTAAGGCCGCTGTCTTTAAACATGTTTTTCTCGAAACTCTGAATTACTCAACCAATCTTCAAAAAATTTTACACAGGTCTTTGAGACACGAAGAATTTTTTTTTTTTTTTTTTTTTGTTTTTATTTTATTTTTTTTTATTACAAACACGTCGTGAATTTTTCATATTTTTTTTTTTTGTAAAAATGTCCGCCAAAAATCCAATTTTTAGTTTTTTTTTTTCCTTTGTCCTAGTTCTAAATTAAAGTTTAATCTAAAATACATATTTTTCACTTTAGATGACCATGTAAGCAGTTATCCTGCAAAAGCGGGCGCAAATTTTTTCCGTGGGAAATTAAGTCGCAATGGCCGAGATTAAAATTTTTTTTTTTTTTTTTAAATTTCAGAATTTCTTTGTTAATAGTTTATGTTTGTAACAATTAAAAATTCTAATAAAATATTTCATGTTTTAAATGAGCAAAAGATTATTCAAAAAGGGAAGTTTTGTGCCCTAAGAAATACATGTAAGCCCGTAACTAAGATAATGCTAATACATTTAAGATGTTATATTTTTAAAGAATTATTCTGGGCTTGAAATTTGAAAAAGGGTTTCAACCGGTAGTTGAAATATGGCACGAATTTCATAAAATATCTCTCTATCACCTGAAAAAATTTAAAAAATGAAAAATAAAAATTTTAATTTTTTTTTTTTTTTTAATTTGACAAAGTTAAAAATCATGGCGGCAAGATTACTAGCCTTACCCCCTTTTTTTATTAATTTTGTGTACTTTTCAAATATGAATAAAGGAAATAAACTCTAAAATAGATTACCCCTTTAAGTTCTCAAATATTTCGAAAATTAGTGGTCGAGAAGTACAGCAGTAGCTAGGTGCCCGGCCATAGCAGAATCGTCAAAAATTGTAAATTCGATGAGCTTGCCAAAAAAAGCATCCTTGCACAAATTTAATGAAGAAGGGAACGATCTGGGGTTCCTCTGACAAGCATTTATCAAGAACAAACACATTTGGGTTGCAAGCCTCTTCTAACTCAGAGTGGAATGAAATAGGTCCATTGAATTGCTAGCCTTAGCAAGGTTCACATTGCCGCAATGATATCTATATATATATTGTTCAGCTTTCACCAAATTAAGGCTGGCGAATGGCTGACATTGATATTAGCTACCTCAGAAAATTTTATGACGACTTTATTCTAGACAGGTTGGTTTTGTGAATAAGCAATTATATTTTTGATCTCGTCGTCTCTAGCAGTTCAAGTGATTATATCTTTTGATTTAGTGCTAAGTTCTCATTTACTTAGTCATTCAAAAATGACGCATTGTTCTAAATTTTTTTCCATAAAACTGAGAACGAGCTAGGGTTTGGGAAAGGAGTAATTTTGTATTTTGTCGAGGGCTTGCAAAATCATTATATGAATATTAGTTACTTTCTGTGCAAGACTGTTTGGTTTCTGAATATCAGTTGCAAATTATAAAAACATAACAATTAAAGAAAAAGTTATTTTTATTTTATATTCGAAAAGCACAGAGCTTTTCGCCGACATTTGAACTTAAAATATAAGCTTTCATGGTCAACTTTCTATTCTATAAATGAGCAATAATAATCGTGTTCATATCCCTGAAGTGGAAAGACTTTAAGGATAATGATTGCAACTTTCTTTCTTAGACAATATAGACGACTGCGCTATCTACAAAATCTGAGGTCCCTACCAAGAAGATGCTAGGGGTGACCTCATGCTTTCTCATCCAATGACAAGTTAATTCTTTCCATAAGTAAATTACAGTGTGGGGGTTTAAGTGGCCTAGTTGGACGTTGGTAATTGGATAAATGGATTCGGATATATAGTATATATGGTTAGGAAAACTCTACCTCCTGCTTCGGCTGATAAAACTATCTTTAGACTGAATGTTAGCTATGTGAAGTTGAGTAAAAAGGAAAGTATTTGTAAAAAACGACTAGACAACATAACGTTAGCCCGCCCGATACGATGATGACATCGGTGACTAGATGCAGATCAGTCAGCAAGCAAACTTTGCCGGTGTCTCTGTTCAGCAAGACGTTTTTAACAACATCGGTATTTACAAGTATTTAAGTTTAAAATTCCAAAAGCTTTACTGTTTGCTTACGGAAATCATAAGGATTGGAATCAATGGAACCTACTTGGATATAAACTCTAGATTCCAGTTAGTAAGTCGTTATTAAGCAAAACTTAAAATATACAATTATACTTAAATAATGTGAAGAAAGGAAGAGAAGAAAAATTTTATGAAATATTATGAAGGTTGCCATATGTTTCTTAGTAATAAAATTATAAACACTACAAAAAATTTCAATAATATTACCAAATGTATACAAAATTTCAAAAATAATGCATACGAAAATATTTTTTCCAGGTTGCCACCTAACAATAATCAAATTTTTTTTTTAAGATTAATTTCAATATAGGGTATATATATAAAGTGAAAATGTGACGATTATAAAAGTACGAGTTTAACTAAAAGTTTACAACAGAGTTGCCATATTTTTAAATATTTTTTCAAAATTTTTTTCTTAGATAATATATGTATTTAAGTAAAATTATTAAATATGATGATGAAAATAACGCTACTTAACAAAGCGTTCTCGAAAAAATATGAATGTACGACCTTGCCACCTTTTCTGCCTTGAGAATACAAATTATTTGAAAATTCTATAATCATTTTACTTAAATTTATAATGTTTATAATGTTAAAAATATAATGCAAAAAATTTAATTAGCATGAATTGAATAATATATGTATACTCAAGCCATTATAAATAATATACGACATTATAACTTTGCTTGGCTTGACATGGTGGTGGAGATTGACACCAAACTGTCCTGGAAAATAAATATAGAAAAAGGAATAAACAAAGCATACAGGGTCTACTATACTTGTAAGAGATTCGTCAGTGGGGCCTCAAACCAAGTATAATCATGTGGATGTATACGGCTGTCATAAGACCTATACTTACATAAGGAGCTCTGGTATGGTGGCCAGCGCTAAACAAACAATACAACATTAAAAAATTAAATGGAATACAAAGAGCAGTATGTGCGGGTGATACCGGTGCAATCAGGTTATGTGCGACTGATGCGCTCAATGTTTTTTATTTTATTTTATTTTTATTCGCAAAACAGCAGCTAAAGCGGCGATAAGAATAAAAGAATTGAGTGGTTGGAATCAGCAGAACTACGGACATAGTGTAATCCTAAACAAGCTCACTATTAGTAAATCAGACTGCATTCTCCCAAAGCTGGATTTCAATAGACACTTCCGGGTGAGGATACCATCTAGACCAAATGGAGAAGAGGTTCTATAGGAGAGGAGATGGTAATCTCAGTCTATACAGACGGTCCAAATGGACTGCGGAGTGGGCACGGAGGTATTCTCCGCTGATATAGGCATATCTCTCTCTATACCTCTACCGAACTCGGCTAGCATCTTCCAAGCAGAAGTACTAGGCATAGAAAAAGGCTGCGAAGTTCTATCAGAAAACCACGAGAATATACATAAAGCAACTATATTTACGGATAGCCAGGCAGCGCTCCTGGCCTTGTCTTCACCCATGACAAATTTCCGGTGTAGTTCACAACTGCAAGAGAGCACTAAGCTCAATAAAAGACAAGCACCAACTAGACTTGATCTGGGTTCCCGGCCACAGGAACATTTTCGGTAACGAAAAAGCAGACGAGTTGGCAAAGGCAGGAGCTTTCCTCAACAATAGGTGGAAAAACATTACAAAATGCGTCAAAACTGAACAACTATGGCCAACATATGACAGGAAAAGAACCAACGACTTATTAAATAGGTCAAGAAAAAGTATCTGCAGAGTAGCAGCTACCACAACAGGGCACTGGCCATTTGGGGAACATGCGTCCAAAATGGGTATGCTCTACAGCGACATCTGCCGAGGCTGCGGAGAAGCAGAGAACAAGGAAACAATCTTCCACTTTCTCTGCGAATGCCCAGCTCTAGCACAGATCCGACACAAAACACTTGGAATCCATCAAGCACCAAACCTTGAATGGATTTCCACTAAAAGCATATCAGGCATAAGTAGTTTCATCGAAACCTCAAAATGGTTTGAGAGAGAGAAGGTGAAACGTAAAGCAGATACAGGAGGTTCTACAAATAGTGTATCAAAATGGCACAACAAGTGCTAATTGAGCCCGATAGGGCTGCACTCCTACCTAACTACCAACCTATGACTTTGCCACCTTTTTGTTAATTGATATAAGGAATAAACAAATATTTAAAAATATTTTGAAAATTATTACATATCACGTATATTAGGACGATGGCAACACAATAGCCAAAAGTTAATTTAGTTTATGAAAAGGGGTTGCCACTCTTATTTAATTTCTAAAAAATTTAACTGAAGGAAATATGTATATATGCATATATTATAAGCATGAGATGAATGTTTTGTACTGTTTTAAAACTAAATTATGTATTTATGACCTTGCCACCTGGTTTGAAAATTTTTAATAATATTTATTTATTTGAATTTTAATATATTTTGTTTTGAATATTTGGTTATTAAGAAGTATTTCAGGTATTTTAAGGCTTAAGTAGAATGTGAAAGAGGTTGCCACCCTTTTTTAATTTGTAAAGAATCCAACCGGAGAAATAATGTACATATAACATAACATATAATACGAGATGAATGCTTTGTTCTGTATTAAAGCTAAAATATGTATAACAAACCTTGCCATCTTGTTTGAAAATTTTTAATAATTTTATTTACTGAAAATTCAATATTTTTTTTTTAATATTTTATCACTAATTTTATTAATGTATTTCGTTTATTGCATTCTGATGTGGGCATAGATTATTTACAACAAATTATTAATCAATATTTTTTGTAAGGATATAACGGGTGATTTTTTTGAGGTTAGGATTTTCATGCATTAGTATTTGACAGATTACGTGGGATTTCAGACATGGTGTCAAAGAGAAAGATGCTCAGTATGCTTTGACATTTCATCATGAATAGACTTACTAACGAGCAACGCTTGCAAATCATTGAATTTTATTACCAAAATCAGTGTTCGGTTCGAAATGTGTTTATCGACAAATTTTGTTCAGCGATGAGGCTCATTTCTGGTTGAATGGCTACGTAAATAAGCAAAATTGCCGCATTTGGGGTGAAGAGCAACCAGAAGCCGTTCAAGAACTGCCCATGCATCCCGAAAAATGCACTGTTTGGTGTGGTTTGTACGCTGGTGGAATCATTGGACCGTATTTTTTCAAAGATGCTGTTGGACGCAACGTTACGGTGAATGGCGATCGCTATCGTTCGATGCTAACAAACTTTTTGTTGCCAAAAATGGAAGAACTGAACTTGGTTGACATGTGGTTTCAACAAGATGGCGCTACATGCCACACAGCTCGCGATTCTATTGCCATTTTGAGGGAAAACTTCGGACAACAATTCATCTCAAGAAATGGACCCGTAAGTTGGCCACCAAGATCATGCGATTTAACGCCTTTAGACTATTTTTTGTGGGGCTACGTCAAGTCTAAAGTCTACAGAAATAAGCCAGCAACTATTCCAGCTTTGGAAGACAACATTTCCGAAGAAATTCGGGCTATTCCGGCCGAAATGCTCGAAAAAGTTGCCCAAAATTGGACTTTCCGAATGGACCACCTAAGACGCAGCCGCGGTCAACATTTAAATGAAATTATCTTCAAAAAGTAAATGTCATGAACCAATCTAACGTTTCAAATAAAGAACCGATGAGATTTTGCAAATTTTATGCGTTTTTTTTTTAAAAAAAGTTATCAAGCTCTTAAAAAATCACCCTTTAATTTCCGTTTTTGATATATTTTCGAAATCACTTGCAGCATCAATACAACAATTTTTAAAGCACTCACAGCCACTTAAATTATACACGCTTCGTTAAATTTCGCTTTAGGCGGCTGAAAAATGCAAAAACAAAATGCTTAAGGGTGCGCGAACGAACTGCCGAACACAGGAAATTTCGCAAATTGAACAAATATTTGAAAAATTACACGAAAATATTGAATTGAATTTTTTTCGCGTGCACAAAATTCGCGCGATTATAATTTTCGGTCGCTTGGCATGTGTTTATTGTTGTTGTTGTGGCAAGCAACATTTTGTTGCTGTCAAAAGTGACGCGTGCTTGCTACCACGAGGCAAACGGCAATGAGGCGCAAAGCCGGCACACACACACCAACATACATACGAACGCATGGATATTGCCACGAGCGCCAAATATTGCCAGGCGAATGAGTGCGGTGGTGGGTGCTGAGGTTTGCCGTTAGCCGGCTAAAGCTTGTTTGCAACAATATTGCGAACTGCGTAGTGCGAAAAAAAGACTGCCAACGCAAAATTGGCAACATATTTGCCAACAACAAGCATGTGAAACAACAAACATTGCCCGCCGGCGGATTTAGTGGCACAGGTCAAAGTGCTTTAGCGCTGACGCCAAAAATTACTTGTTTCCTTGCAGCTACAACAGTGTGTGTGTGTATGTGTGTTAGGGGAAAGTGGCAACAATTTCGCGACGTCTTTCCCCCAAACACGCTTTAAAGTACGCGCGGGGGCTGATTACAAACGCGCGGTTACACGCAGTACAGCGCAATTTCTCATTTTACGCCACAACCGCGTGCTGTTGTTGTTGCTATTGTTTTTTTTTTTTTGTGCCCTCCGACCTTGCGCCAAATATGGCGCACATTTACAACTGTACACATGTAGAGCGCGTATGCACACAAACTTACAGCGGCGCGCGTTTGTAATTGCAAATTACATTTTTTTAACGAAGCGCGCCTTTGCCAGGCAATGAAAAATCGCGCGCAAATCCCCAGTTGACAACAGTCAATCCGCGTTTGCATACATTTCGGCCTACACAGCATAATGAAATATTGAACTGCCAAATGCCACAAAAATCGAATAATTGACGCGCTGTTTTTAATGGGCGCACTCAAGCCACCCACCCAAACGCCTAGGCGCCGCGCGCCACCGCGCTTTGAAATTGAAACATTGCAAAAAAAGCCTCAATGAAATTGATATACTTACATTTTCGCGGATTACATGAAAGCCGCAAACCCACAACAGCCGTCGTGGATTTAAATCATAATCAGGCGCGTAGCATAGCAGAGCGCGCTGTAAGTAAAGCGCTTGAAAGGAAGCAATAATCAGCATCGACTTCGAAGCGCGCGCGAAATTTGCATAAATTTGGGGTGAGCGCGTGCTCAGCAAGGCACAAACGCGCAACGCCACCACTGCCATCAGTCTCTTTATAGGCGCTGCGCGTCGCGCCATATCAAGCGCATGCAAAGGCGTATTAAACAATTACAACAACAAGCGCGCCACTAAACGAAATGAAATTAATCACGTATAAGCAACGTTGTGAGGTTGCGCTGCGTCGTTGTTGTTATTGTTGCACAACAAATGCGCTGCTGCCAGCTCCTTGCGCTCATTATTGGGCACATCTAATATTCGCCGTTATTTTTATTATCAAACTGTTTGTTGTTATTGATATCACTGTTGCTGTTGTTGTTGCTGGCAGTTTAAAACGCTTCACTCGCTTGCACGGATAAGTCAATTTTACAGGCCATTGATGCGGAAGATCAAACTTCAAGCTCCGTCGCATAAATGTTGCTTTTTTCCATTAGCATTTTTCGTCTGTAAATCTGTTCTGGTCCAAGCCACTTCAGATTTCGACTTTTTTTGTTTGTTACTTTGCATTTCATTAATGAAATATTAATGCGCGCCGGATATCTAAGTACTTTTGGCATGCAATTGACAATTTTCAAATCGTAAAGCAGCGCATTAAGGGGGAGGGGTGTTCTAAGTGATTGTGGTGATGAGGTTGATGGTTGAGGATGATCGTAATTTAAAAAGAACTCTTACTTTATTTTTCAAAACTTAAATTAAAAAGAAAAAACGTTAACTTCGGTTGCACCGAAGCTAAATACCCTTCACAGGTGAATTTAGGTTAGCAACTATGTGTTCAGTTTGTATGGCAGCTATATGCTATAGTTAACCGATCTGAACAATTTCTTCGGAGATTACATTTTTGCTATAGTATATAATATATACTAAATTTCGTGAATATATCTTGTCAAATGTGAAAGTTGTCCATACAAGAACTTGATTCCGATCGTTCAGTTTGTATGGCAGCTATATGTTATAGTTAACCGATCTGAACAATTTTCTCGGAGATTACATGTTTGCCCTAGAAACTAATCTATACCTAATTTGGTGAAGATTCATTGTCAAATATGAAAGTTGTCCATACAAGAACTTGATTCCGATCGTTCAGTTTGTATGGCGGCTACATGTTATAGTGGTCCGATATCGGCCGTTCCGACAAATGAGCAGCTTCTTGAAGAGAAAATGAAGTTTGCTAAATTTCAAAACGATATCTTAAAAACTGAGGGACTAGTTCGTATATATACAGACAGACGGACATGGCAAAATCGACTCAGCTCGACGTACTAATCATTTATATATATGTGACCTGGTCTACGAAAAGGGGGCTTAGGTTTTTTTTTTTGACACCTAAGCCCCCTTTTCGTAGACCAGGCACAGATACTTTATAAGGTCTCCGACGATTCCTTCCGGGTATTACAAACTTCGTGACAAACTTATTATACCCTGTTCAGGGTATACAAATTGTATACAAAAAAGTATTATTTTCTTCGATTTAACTAAAGGTGATAATAGGTATGAGAATACAATTTTTTTGCATTATCAGTGTATGAATTTCAAAAGACGTCTTACTTCATTTTACGAACTAAAAGTAAATAATTTTTTTAATTTTTTATCTTTAATGTTCATGAAAATATGACATTTTGGACGGAAGCGGGAATGTGTAAGCGAATAGTTAGCTCCGTAAACCTGATAATTTGATAGCTATCTATTCAAGAAGAACCAGATTAAAAAATTAAATATATAATAATATTAAATGGAGTTAGGTCATGTTTTCAAGAAGAAATAAAACACATTATTATTGCCAAGAAATAGGCTTTATTATAAAGTTATGCTATTATGTTTTAAAAATAATTTTGGACAATTACCCGCCGCTGCTACCAAATTCCAGCCGAGAGGATCACTTCGTGCAGAAATTGGAAAGTCAGCACTAAAGCCTCTATCAAGTTTCCAAAGGAGCTAAAGCATGTTCTCTGGAAATTGCTCAACAAGTCCCTAGCTGCTATCTGGTTGCTGCCAAATCAGAAGATCCAGTAAACAATCTTTGAAATGCGACTAGACAAAACAATAAGCCGATATCCAGATGCCCACCAATTTAAAGTAGCAAAGGCCAATACAGAGAAAGCCGAAGTCTTCACTACACACTTTTAAAATACGTTTACTCCTAACGAATTTAGTGATGGATCTAGCAATTTTGCAGTCAGCAATTTTTTTGGATCCTGTTGGACAAATCGAAGTTCCGATTACTGAAATAGGTGCTGTAGAAGTGTAGGATGCGATCAAAGCATTGAAAAACAAAAAGTCACCGAGTTATGTAAAAATTAATCCAAAGCATTAAGCACTTAAAGCGCTACCCGAAAACGTGTTCAGCATTATTGTCAGGGCTCTTAAAGGTTCTTTTTATTTCCTATTGCGCTGAAAATAAGCTGACATCATTTTAACTCGTGAACATCTAACTTACTCTTATGGACCAATTAGTTTACTGGTAATTATCTCGAAAGTATTCGAAGTAAAATCTTCACGCCGGCTTTGACCGGTGTTGCAACACGAAAACCTTATTCCGAATCATCAGTTTAAAAATATTTCATAGCACAATTGAACAATGAATATGGTTAGAGCACTTTATAACTGATACTACGAAAAATAATAGATATTGCTTCGCTGAGTTTCTTGATGTCCCCCAAGCAAATAACAAAGTCTAATATATAGACATATTATACAAATTAGAGAAAAAACTACCAGCGCCTTATTATTCGCTGCTAAAATCTTACTTGCGCAATCGTAGGTTTTACGTTGATGATACAGTGATGCAGAGGATTTGAGACCTGTTCGAGACGTTACTCAAGGCAGTGTACTCTACACTCTTTATATAGCAACTCTAGTACTGCTTCCGGAAAATTGCTGGTGCAATTGAATGCTCCAGAACCGTGAAAAATGGAACACTGGAATCAATACTGAAAAGTCCCCACAAATACAGGGTAGGCCATTTAAAGTTGACCCATCTGGCAACGCTGTAACTTTTAACAGCGCTGACAAATCGGCTAATGTCATACCGCGTTAGAAGCGTCATTCAAAGACAATTTTTACCATGGAACAGTACACTCCAAAAGAACGCGCTGAAATTGTTCAGCTTTATATTCAAAATAACTTTTCAATTGTGTTAACTCAACGTGCGTTTCGCAAAAAAAATAAAGTGAAAAGTGCTCCAGTTAAGAACACAATTAAGTCTTTATACGTAAAATTTGTGAACACCGGTAATCTCAGTAATGCCAGTCATGCATCCAGACAACGCACAAGACGTTCTGATGAAAATATCGAAGCTGTACGAGCCAGTTTTGAGGAGACTCCATTGACATCGAGTTATCGCCGCTCTCAGGAATTAGACATCTCTCGCACCACTCTCCGACGCATAATTCATAAAGATTTGAAGATGTTTCCATATAAAATTCAAATGGCACAAAAACTAAACCCAGCTGATTATCCGCGACGCCTTAATTTTGGCAAACAAACAAATGGGTCAACTTTAAATGGCCTACCCTGTAGTACATACCCTCAAGCACGAAAAATGCCAAGTTTCATTTCTTTATATGGTGAGTTAGTATCAACGAACATATGCGCAAAATATTTGGGGATTACTAATGTTAACCAGTGTATTAGGCCCAATTGGAAAGATCACGTAAAAATAAAAAGAACTCAGCTAAGATTAAAGTTGGCGCATCTATACTGGTTCCTTAGGCCAAGATAATGCCACAGTCTGAAGGATAAGTTGCTAATTTATAAGGCGAATCTGGTTGTACGGCATTAAAATCTGGGACGGTGCAGTGAATTTAAATTTCAAATTTATTTAATGTTTTCAATATAAAATTCGGCGTATCATAGTGGTGGCTCCTTTGTATGAGAGAAACGATGTCCTCCGCCGGGATCTATAGTTGTTTACCCTAAAGGAAACAAGCGAAAAATTTAGAAGACGTTACCAGTTCCTTTTGGAGATTCATGAAGATATGTTTGCGATTCAACTGCTGGACAATATTTGACAATATTAAAGATTGAAATACTACTCTCTAGATCTTCTTTCGATACAATTAATGTATACAATTTTATGCCACTGCGTTGTAAAGACCAGTTGGAGAAGGTGCTAAGCAACGAAACGGGAGAACGACTGGCGCGCTGTAGTAAACTCGGATATAACCGCGTAAGCGTTGTCTACGTCAATCACGAAGAAGTAGAAGAAAGCATTGAGAGCTTTATGGGATATTGAACTAAGTAATTGAAGATTTAACAAAGAAAAAATTAGTTAAAGTAAACATCAAGACAAAAAATATAGTTACCATGAAAAAACTTAGTTCCTAAAGGTTTTAAAAATTACAGCATTAATAATTATAAAAAAGATTTGTGGTATGCCTCAGTTAGAATTCGTAGCATCGTTTTCTTGAGGTTCGCGAGCTTGCTCCCACCGAATGCAGTCAAAGAAAGGCCGATCTTACTATGTTCGGCCTACTAATGATGGCCGTTGTGCGGTGCAAAATATTTTCCATAAAATATTGAGGAATGCTACCGGCTTATTGACCAGAGAAAATCCGGGACCGTGCCGATTAGCGATAATTTAGGACTGATACAAATGGGTAGTTAAATATCCGATCTGTTGCACTGAAAACTATACAATTTCAGATCGGTACCAAGCAGCACTTGGTGTTAGTCTGAACACGAAACCGAACAATTTTCCTTATTTTGAACTAATGCGGTTTATATATTAGAACCATTTAACTTTAGGATAGAAAAATAATAGAAAATAGAATAGAAAAATAATAGAAGAACTACAAAACCCGCAAGCTGGTACCTAACCGATCTGGCAACGTTGGCAGCTCGCATGTGGTTGACAACACGCTTCTTGGCAGTGTTAGTAAAAGCAGAAGCCAAAGCAAAATCCAAGAAACAAAGAAAAAATCTGAGCGCTTTTTATGCATGTCAGCGCCATATATACACAGCGGCGCTGCAAAAAAAATATTAAAAAATAAAATATGAGGCTTGTGGTCAAAAAAAAGGCTAGTTCGCTGGGAAAAAATGAGCGAAATAAAAATTCATAATTACATTTACGCCGGTAATTAAAAATTATTGTAATATGCACGCAACGCAGCAGCCAACAAGCTGACTGGACGGCTGTCAAGTGCTGGTAATTGTATTATGTATGCATGTGTGTGCCGCTGGGTGTGTGGCAGCGTCGAGGAAGAACAGTAAGTCGAATAGTTTTATGATGAGAATGATTTACAATTGCACTACTTTGAAATTAGTTAGAAAAGGAGTAGTTGGCGCGCAGTCGAGTCTGAACCCGTGTCTGATGTATCTTATGAAAAAAATAATAATTACTACATGTAGTGAGTACCACAATGGACCTCACCGGTACTAGATCAAACTACAATGAATTTAAAACAGATATATTTAGTACCACATTTAGCCATTTCATACTCTTACAGGGTTATGTTGTCAGAATCCCTACAATTACTGTAATGGTTCCCGCCAACAAAGTAAAGAAATCAAAAAGTTTTGCGGCTAGAGCTGAAAAAAGTGTGACTACATATGTTAATACGTACATATGTATTTAAAAACATATAAATATGCACCACATCTGTATCCCATTTTTTAGCTGCCTCAAATGTATGCAAGCAATTTGTCTGCGACCACTGAAACCATGTAAAATTACGTAGAAAGGATAGAAATGTGACAGGATATGCCGCAGTGACAGTTCGCTGAATTGTTTTTGTGTTATTTTTTAAACCAGCAGATAGGCTTTAATTACTTGCTTAACTAAGAGGTACCGAAAGAAGGAAGTAGTTACAAGAAAAAATAACCAAAAAGTATTTGAGAGGAAATTAATTAAGAACTCTATAATAACTTTATGAATTTATCGTTACAATAAACACGAGTTTATTAGTTTTGAGTGAATTTACAATATTTACAAACTGGTAGGTAAATATAAAAACAAAAAATTTGTTTAAACTCCTTAATTCAAATCATAAGCACAAGTTTATTGATTTTAAACTCCTTAATCCAAGATCATAAGCACAAGTTTATTGATTTTAATTGAGTTAATTATACTCCTAAGCCATACAAAAGCAAAATTTCTTTATACCCAAAAATCACCGAACTTTAAACTCGAGTTTATTGTTTTTTTATAAATTAATATACACAAACTTAAAGATATAAGTGAAAATTTTATTTAGCTCAAAAATTTTAATACTATAAACTCGAGTTTATTGGTTTTAAGCACCTAAACATATTTTTCAAACTAGTAGCTACATATATACACTTAGAACAACAAAATTTCCTTAAACTCTAAAGTCACAAAAACCACAAACTCGAGTTTATTGATTTCAAGTACAGCTTACTATTTAAGCAAAAAAATGTCTTTAATTAAAAAATCTTAAAGTTATAAACACGAGTTTATTGCTTTTCAGTAAGTTAACAGTACACACGAATTTATAATCCCCAATTTACGTCCAACATTTTATTAAACCCTAACATCTTAAAACTAAAAACTTGAGTTTATTGGTTTTAAGTACTTAAACATAATATTCAAACTGGTAGCTATATATAGAACAACAAAATTTCCTTAAACTCTAAAATCACAAAAGTACAAACTCGAGTTTATTGATTTGAAGTAGCTACATAAACTCAAAACTTACTATTTAAGCAGAAAACTCTATTTATCTCAAAAATCTTAAACTTATAAACACGAGTTTATTAGTTTCCAATAAGTTAACAGAACACACAAACTCAAAACTCATAATTCAAATGCCAAACTTCCTCAAACTCCTTTATCCAAACCCAAAAACACGAGTTTATTGGTTTCAATTAAGTTAACAGAACACACAAACTCAAAACTCACAATTCAAATCCCAAACTTCCTCAAACACCTTAATCCAAACCCAAAAACTCGAGTTTATTAATTTCAAGTAAATTAACTGTACATACAAACTTATAGCTCCCAATTTACGCCCAACATTTTATTAAACTCTAAAATCTTAAAACTAAAAACTCGAGTTTATTAATTTCAAGTAAGTTTACAGTAAATACAAACTCAAAACTCACTACTTAAGCGCAAAATTTCCTTAAACTCCACAATCTCAAAACCAAAAACTCGAGTTAATTATTTTCAAGTAAATTAACTGTACATACAAACTCAGAACTCACAATTTAAGCCCAACATTTTATTTAACTCTAAAATCTTACAACTGAAAACTCGAGTTTATTGGTTCCAAGCAAGTTAGCAGTACCCGTAATCTTGTAGCTTACCAGACGAAAAGGAAATATCTTCAAACTCTAAAATTTCATAACTGTAAGCTCGAGTTTAAGCTGAGTTAGTAATAGCCCTAAGTATCTAGCTTGCTACACAAAAATAATATTTCTTTAAACTCTAAAATATAAAAAATAAAACTCGAGTTTATTAGTTTCAAGTAAGTTAGCAGTACACACAAAATTTTCTTTAACTCTAAAGTCTTGAGCTTAAGTTAAGTTCATTGGTGTTACATGTGCTTAAGAAAAAAAGTATTCTTTTAACTCCCTTTAAATGTCATTCAGCAGCTTCTGACATAGTATTATTCAACGAAGCTTTCATTTTTTAGCGACTGAATGCCGAAAGTAGACCTTAAATATGTAGTTGTGCTTTAACTCTGCCTTTAGTTAAACAAAAAACACATATAATTAAAGTGGATTCGTAATTTAAGTTTCCTAGCAATCTTAGTTGGAGTATTTCCCTCGCAAGTTTAACCTGTAAATCGAGCTTTTGTTTATGAGATCTACGCTAATTTGCATATTTCCGCAATTCAATAAATATTTGTGGCAAATTTCAATTACCAAAATATACAAAAGGTAGCAGGAAATAAATTTTGCTCGACATACAATCACATTGCGAGTTCGGTGTGGCCTTTTGCCGCTTCCGCAAGCTGCAATGAAGATCATTCAGAAGACATATGGAATTCTTGCTGCAAACTCTATTCGATTTACCGTTGCCTAACGAAAACGTACCTACAAATAACGGATATCCTTGAGTGTTTACAAATTTTCTGGCCAATATGATTTACAAATTTATTTGCCAATGCTTGGTGTGCATAAATTTTCATATTTTACTGCAGAACAAAGCTATTGGCTGGCGCTATGGTAAGAATAGGTTTTGTTGTTATCGTTGCTTTTGTTGCTTGTTGTTGATGATGATGTTGTTGTTTTGAATATTTTGTAATTTCGACTTTTATGGAAATAGTTTTGTTGTTGTTGTTTTTGTTTTCCGACCACTGTTTTTGTTGTTGTTATTTCATTTGGAATTTTTCGAGTTTGTTGTAATTATTGTTGTAATTTTTATGTGTTATTATTGTTGTTGTAAAACGTTCATATGTTGTTATTGTTAGTTTGGTTGTAGTTGTCGCTTGCTATTGATGTCGTTGCTTTGGATATTTTGTAATTTCAACTAGAAATAGTTTTGTTATTGTCATTGTATTTCCAGCAATGTTTTTGACATTTGACCAAAAATTAAAAACCATTATTTTTTATACCCTGAACAGGGTATATTAAGTTCATCTCGATGTTTTTAACACCCAGAAGGAAGTGTCGGAAACCCTATAAAGTATATATATAAATGATCAGTATGTTGAGCTAAGTGGATTTAGCCATTTCCGTCTGTCTGTCCGTCCGTCTGTCTGTATATATACGAACTAGTCCCTCAGTTTTTAAGATATCCTTTTGAAATTTTGCAAACTTCATTTTCTCTTCAAGAAGCTGCTCATTTGTCGGAACGGCCGATATCGGACTACTATAACATTTAGCTGCCATACAAACTGAACGATCGGAATCAAGTTCTTGTATGGACAACTTTCACATTTAACAATGTATCTTCACCAAATTTGGTATATATTATTTTCTAAGGCAACAATGTATTCTCCGAAGAAATTGTTCAGATCGGTTAACTATAACATATAGCTGCCATACAAACTGAACGATCGGAATCAAGTTCTTGTATGGACAACTTTCACATTTGATAAGATATAGTAACGAAATTTGGTATATATTATTTTCTAAGGCAACAATGTAATCTCCGAAGAAATTGTTCAGATCGGTTAACTATAACATATAGCTGCCACACAAACTGAGCGATCGGAGTCAAAGGCTTGTATAGAAAACTTTCACATTTGACAAGATATATTAACGAAATTTGGTATATATTATTTTCTAAGGCAACAATGTAATTTCTGAAGAAATTGTTCAGTTCGGTTAACTATAACATATAGCTGCCATACAAACTGGACACATAGTTACTCTGAAGGGTATTTAGTTAACGTTTTTTCTTGTTTAATAAACTCTTTTTGTTATTTAGTTTTGAATTTTTAGTTGTTGGTTTTACTGCTGCTGTTGTTGTTGTTGTTGTAATTTTATGTATTATTATTATTATTGCTGTTGTTGTTGTTAAGCGTTCATGTGTTGCTGTTCTTACTTCGTCTGATTTTGCCTTTGTTGTTTTTGCTTTAATTATTGTTGTTGTAATTATAATTTGTTGTTGTTATTGTTTTTACTGCTGGTTTTGTTGTTATTGTATTTTCTATTATTGTTGTAGATATTATTTGTTATTATTGTTGTTTATTGCTATTGTTGTTGTAGTCATTATTTGTTGTTATTGTCAAGCATTCTTGTATTGCCCATTGCAAGTTCGCTTCTGGAAACTCTCAAAACTTGCATAGAGTCTTTTGCGTTATTATTGTTTCATCTCTATGCTTCCGAATTTAGGCATTATTTGGTCCATTGTTGTTTGTGTTTATCATTTGTCAACGTATTTATCATTATTTATTTGTCTAAAGGAAAATATGGCTTAGTTTATGCAGCGGGACAATTGCTGTTTCGATACTCCTTTCTTACCTCCGATCTCTCTCCAAACTCTCTCTCACACACGCTCTCACTATCTTGGCACTAAGGCTCCTGCAACTTAAACTGCACTCAGGAACATCCGTGCGCCCACACACATTGCCAAGCTTATTTACCCAAATATGATTTATTTATTTATAAATCTTCACACATACACATACATACACAGCTACACTAGTGTATTTGTCGTCTCCAATGCTTGCATTGCTGCAACGGTATCAATTCAATTGAATTCAAATTTTCGAAAATCTTGCATTTCCGTTTGCTCCTCTATGTATATGCATGTATATGTATATGTGCGTGTATTAGTTTCAATTTATATATGTGTGTTTGTTGGCACATCCTTGAGTCCTTCGATTCAAATGCATGCCAACGCATATATTTTCCTATTTCTATTGCTTACCGTTAGCTATAAATTCCAGCTATTATTGTCTCACACAAATACACACAAATCATCGCTGCTGTTGTTGTTTTTATTGCGGCAATTTCGGTATTGTTGTTATGATGATTTGTGTCTTACTTAATGCAACATCCTGTCATATATCCTTTGACAATGCGCTTTCAAGTGTTTTGCTTTCATGTTTGCTGCCTGGCCTGAGTTTAATCTCGGCGCATATGGGCGCTTCCTTTTGCTTTGCCTTGCTTGGAGACTAGATAGCACCGCATGTGTATGTGTTTATGGTTGTGTGTGTGTGTGCGTCTGCAATTGCATTCAATTTGCCACAGTTCCATTTCTCAAGGCTCAAAGTTATTTGCCTTCCAATCTGATTGATTTAGCTCACCAATTGCAATTCAAAATTGGTTTTTAAGCGACCCAGTAGGAAAAGCGACGCAATTTTTATTTAAAAGTGGCAGACTTGTGGTATATCTATCTTTTTCATGCTCAACTTCAGCTTAACTCTATATGTATCAACAACTCCCTGGTTATGAATGAGGGCAAGACGGCATCTAACAAACATTCGTCGTATACCCGACTTAACTTCGAAATTTTTATCATTTTCTTATTTTCTATCTTCGCCAAATGCTGGTTTATATGCTATATCTGTCTCTTTTACACAAGCCTAAAGTATATTTTTTGTTCATTCTGAGGCTTTTAGTCTGAGTGGATAGCAATAGCGCAATAATAATCTGACGCTGAGTTTTCGTCTTAAAAGTAAACGACAGAAGAAAGTCCCAAATCGATCGATAGCTCCTGGCTTTGCTCTACATTATTGAAAATGGTATCGAAGAAATCGAAGAAAGTTTCACTGACCTCAAGCTTTTTTAAGCAGTAACCATTTTTGCAACACTGCTCTCATCGATCCACACACATTTAGAGTACGCACCTTTATTTTCATCGATAAATGAAGAGACCGAAAAGCTTTTAGCCGACATTGAAGAGGTAACGGGTCTTAAGAAGTGCTTTTTCATGACCAATGTAGTGTAGTGTACTACTTAAGATGAGCTCTTGCCTATGAGCCTGAAAGAAAGTTCCAAAGCCTTTTTGACTTAAAGTCTATCAAAAGCTCTCGTGATCTGAAGCTTTAAGTAGACTAAAAGCTTTACTTTAACCTATGTAATATTTCACTTCTGTATTTATATCAGTGTTCGACTTGATTTTATCTCACAGTTCGAAGGATCTATTTCACTTCTGTGTTTAGTGTTCGACTTGATTTTGTCTCATAATTCGAAGGATCTATGATTCGATTTAAGAACGGATTGCATGAAGCGCATTTTTATGGCAAGAACACGACCGCAGCCTTGACATTTGTCGCCCTGTTGCGTTTGCAAAAGCTTAGTTCTAAGTTTGCCCTGTACAGGGACCGAATTCTGATTTTAAGCAGAGGCAATTCTATAATTCATTAAAGTATAGAAATCAAACAGTATTATATAATACTTGTAGGTATATTAGTTTCTTCCATTCTTAAAAAATTTGAAGTTCTATCATTCTTAGATCATAAGACACCAAATTGTTTTCTCTTTCTGTTGGAGATGCTGGGGGAAAAAAATTTAACTGGGATCCATTTAAGTACAAGACAAATAGCCAAAAGTTCTGAGTGGCATAGATTAAGGCAGCCTAGTATTCCTTATTAGGAATGATTACAATTTCTCTTGTCTTACAAAAAATGCCAGCCTGGAGTTATTCCTTGTCCTACGACAAGCCAGCTCTAGATAATTGCTGGTACTTTTATCATAAGAAATTTCTTCTGGTCCGCTCTGAATCGTCGAAGATTTAGGAGTAGTTTTTACTCTCAGTGAAATAACTCTTTCCCTAGTGAATCTGATTGTTCTCTGTCCGTGAGAATGGTGAAATATGAAAAGTCGTCTCCGTTTTTTCTCCTACACTCGTACTGCACTGCTTTTGAGAAACTAAGTTTGAGATCATTTAACACTCATTCTGCAGTCCTAGCAGGGAATAATTTGATAATTTAGTCGCTTTATCGTCTTAAGCTTTTCTCTTAACAAGAATTACTTTGTCTTATATTGCCTTTCACAGTCGGCATATTTGGAACTGTCAGAAAATAGTAGTCATTCGGGGTTCTGCTGCTATTTCTCACCTGACCTAAATATTGTTATTTTGATCTTCTTTTAGAGAGATGTACTGCCATGAAGGTAAAGGAGAGTTAAGCTAAATTCCCGACTAAATGAGCTCGGACAACATAACAGCAGTAATCACAGCTCAAGGCTTTGAAGAAGCAAGAAGAAAGATGAATAAGTTAAAAGTCGGACGCAAACACTTCGCTTACATAACCATCAGTTCATACAGGAAAAACAGTATTACTACTGCCGACGAACAAGCACCTTCCTCTCGTAATAAGCATGCAAACGACTATGGATATCTTAAGGACAAAGCTGTGAATTATCTAGGTGTAAAACTGGGCCCCAAATTAATCTTTTGGGTTCAAATCCAGGACGTCGCAGGAAGGCAGCGATATCACTTCCAATCTTAGCAGACTAATGACCAAATGGGCCCAGACAAGAAAAGAGAAAGCTCTTAATGTCAACAACGAGCTAACAGCTGAAAAATAACAAGAACTCTACTGACCGAATGAAAATAGACATGATACTCGTATGGCAATGAAGATGGGAGAATGAGAATCACAGCAGATGGATGGCCAGACTTATAAGATCAACGGTCAGACTTATAAGATGGACGTCCAGACTTATAAGATGAACGACCAGACTTATAAGATGGACGTCCAGACTTACAAGAGATTAAACTTATGTGAGGTCGACGTTATGCTGCGACGCAACAACTTTGCTACGCCAAAAAAAGTGAGACCTGAACGCAGATGAAAATCTCTGATTGAGAAAAATGGAACGCCACGCTGAGGTATTACAAACGCGGTTCCAGCGCGGGCACCGGTTGCTCAGAGCGGGGTTTTAGTGACCTGCAAATGGCACATACCGTTGGTGTGACGACAGCGCTGATAATGCGGAAGGAAGTGTCATTCTAAAGCCTTACATTTACTTTGTTTTTGTTCATTTAACTTTTGAAATTTTCCTACAGGACCCTCCGATAGGCCTAAGCCTCTAATCGAACACTACTTCGAGTAATTACTGAGCCAGTGCTTTACGAATACCAAATGTGTCCAGCATTTATAAGAGTCTGAGTCCGAATCATACTGTAAACTTATATTGCTCAGTGCTTGCAACATTTTGTAGCACAATATGCAACATGCAGTCTTACAACGGTGCTTACCCCGCCCACTTGACAACAACACACGGCGCTTTATATGGTCAATCATTTGTCTTCTAGTCGATAAGGCTTTGCGCTTCCGTCAACGTTGCATTTTGTCCATACACACGGATATCCGTTGGCTTTTCTCACACTTGCAGCACCAGCACAAGAAGTACAATAACAACAACTGTTGCAATGCACTTATTGCAGTTTAGCCTTTAATTCGGTGCGGTGCTATGTTCCACTTTCCTTGCGTAGGCGCAGACTTTCTACGAAATTTGCATTCGCTACATTAACAGCAACAACAACATTTTGTATTTTGTGTTTTGTGTTGTTGTAGTATGAGTAGCTGTGTGCGCTTTCTCTGCTTCGCCTCATCGTTTGTTTGTTTCTTTGCGTGTATGTATGCTGCGCCTGTGTGTGCTGACTATCTTCATTGTCCCCTTGGGTGCCTTTGTTTGTTGCATGTGTTATTGGTCTATTATTGATTTATGACACTTGTCTGCACAATTGCCAAAATCACAGATTACAGATTAGCTGTGTGCGCCAAATTGAAGGCGAAGTGCCAGCACAGGCCATATGTCCTACTCACACTCACACACACATATAGCACACACCAATACAAGCGAGATTTATTTGTCGTTGCATATGCGGGTGTGTGAGTGCAGTTGCAACAAAGCTAGCTATGCAATTGATTGTTGCAATTTTCAATTTTGAATTATGACCAGCTATCAGCCATTGTATGCAAGTCAACGCACACATAGACACACACACATACTTGCATATATTGCTACTGTTGCTGCAAAGCCTCTCCGGCGCTCTTTGCTGTGTGTATGTGTTGGTTTAAGTGATTTATTGAATTGTTTGGCTGGATTTGCACTTCGACTGTCACCGATACTTTTTGACAGCTGCAGATTTGTGGCCTCTATTTGGACCGCATTGCATTTAATGCAGCAGAAATCTACATTGTATGCATGTGTGTTGTTGTTGTTGCAGTCTTAACTCCTGCATGCGCTTGCATATCGGCAACAAATTGCCGTAATTGATTTGAAGTTGATTAATGACTAAGTGAGATTTCAGAAATTTGCATACAAAGAGCACAGAGTTTATTGTGGAGCGCCTAAAAGTAGGCTTAACTAAATTTAATGTATATAGAGAGCTTAAAGAAAGAAAATTGGAGTGAATTTAGTTTTACTTTAGAAGTCATCAAAACGCATTGAAAGCAATTTTAGTTACATAAAGAATATATTGTAAATCTGTTATTAATATTAAATGCCAATCAATGTAAAATATTAAGATAAAATCCAAAATTAATATAAAAAAATATTTCTTAGTTGGAGTCTTAAATAAATTTCACTAAATAGTAGTAAATATTTCTCATGCGTGTTATGAATATTCATGTTTTATTAATTTATTAATTAAATAAAATTCAAATTGTGAATCTTTGGCAACCCTATTTAAACGAATTTATCAAAAAGGGTATTAACAGATAAAAACAATAGTATATTAATAATAACAAACACTAAATTTAAAATATATATATATACATATGTAAATAAAAATAAAATAAAAAACATTGGCAACCCTTCTCAAAAAAATTTTCAAAAAAAGTGTTAACAAACAAACATCGTAGGTTGTATAGAAATAATAGAAAAACTAATTTACTTAAGAAAAAATGTAAATCACAAAATAAAAAAATAAACATTGGCAACCCTTATCAAACAAATTTTCAAACAAACGTTATATTAACAACACAACGCAATTAACTAAATTGCTTGTAAACAAACAATTTTATTAAAATACATTTAAAAATTATAGAAACAAAAAATTAAAAATATAATATTGGCAACCCTTCTCAAAAAAAATTTCAAACAAACGTTATATTAACAACACAACACAATTAACTAAATTGCTTTAAAACAAAAAAATTTATTAAACTAATTTTAAAAATTATAGAAACAAAAAATTAAACATAAAATACTGGCAACCTTTATCAAACAAATTTTCAAACAAACGTTATATTAACAACACAACACAATTAACTAAGTTGTTTAGAAACAAGAAATTTTATTAAAATAATTTTAAAAATTATAGAAACAAAAAAAATTAAAAATCGGCAACCCTTCTTAAATAAATTTTCAAACAAACGTTATATTAACAACACAACACAATTAACTAAGTTGCTTCAAAACAAAAAATTTTATTAAACTAATTTTAAAAATTATAGAAACAAAAAATTAAAAATAAAATATTGGCAACCCTTCCCAAATAAATTTTAAAATAAACGTTATATTAACAACATAACACAATTAACTAAGTTGCTTTAAAACAAAAAATTGTATTAAAATAAGTTTAAAAATCATAGAAACAAAAATTTAAAAATAAAATATTGGCAACCCTTCTCAAAAAAATTTTCAAACAAACGTTATATTAACAACACAATACAATTAACTAAGTTGTTTTAAAACAAAAATTTTTATTAAACTAATTTTAAAAATTATAGAAACAAAAAAAAATTGAACATTGGCAACCCTTCTCAAATAAATTTTCAAACCAACGTTATATTAACAACACAACACAATTAACTAAGTTGCTTCAAAACAAAAATTTTTATTAAACTAATTTTAAAAATTATAGAAACAAAAAATTAAAAATAAAATATTG
The DNA here is from genome assembly GCA_027475135.1 of Bactrocera correcta. Lineage (NCBI taxonomy): Eukaryota > Metazoa > Arthropoda > Insecta > Diptera > Tephritidae > Bactrocera > Bactrocera correcta. The sequence goes on from CM050322.1 coordinate 2,507,654, forward strand.
GCAACCCTTCCCAAATAAATTTTAAAATAAACGTTATATTAACAACACAACACAATTAAATAAATTGCTTTAAAACAAAAAATTGTATTAAAATAATTTTAAAAATTATAGAAACAAAAAATTAAAAAAAAAAATATTGGTAACACTTATCAAATAAATTTACAAAAAAATTTAAAATATAAAAAATATGTTATATAAACAAGAAAACACAATAAACAAAATTGCATTAATTTCACAATATTTAAGCTGGCAACCCTACGTACATTTAGGTGGAAATTTTATTCATCAAACACTGTATTCTCTCTAATCTAAAACATTTATATATATATTTGTGTATTTTTAGCTGGTAACCCTAAAAAAATAAATAGTATGAATAAAATATTATTTAAAGTAGTATGAATAAAAAATTATTAAAAAACGAAAATAACATATATAAAAAAAAAATTATAAAAAAAAAGAAAAAATATTAAAAAAATTAAACGATTTTATTTAGAAAACATATTTTTTTCAGCTTGCAATACCACCTTAACCGTTATTGAAATTAAAATATTACAAACTAATTTCAGCTAAATATTACAGAATTTATTATAAAAAATAAAAACAATAAAAATAAATTAAATTAATTTCTTAAAAAGCAAAGTTGCTTAAATTTGATTAGCTGGCAACCCTACTGATCGTGTGTAGAATTTATTATAAAAAATATACAGAATTTATTATAAAAAATAAAAACAATAAAAATAAATTAAATTAATTTCTTAAAAAGCAAAGTTGCTTAAATTTGATTAGCTGGCAACCCTACTAATCTTGTGTAGAAATTATCATATTCATTAGCCAATAAAAAAAAATAAAATGATTTAAAAAACAATTTTTTTTTTCCTTTTTTAAATTTGTTAGTTGGCAACCATGTCGTAACTTATTTTGAAATAAGTTACCATGAAATATTTGAATATGCTAAGTAATAAAATAATATCAAATATAGGTAATTAAATAATTTTCAAACGATGACCTATTTATTAATAATAAATTAAATAAGTTTAAAAAAAAAAATTAGATGATAAAATTTTGATACATGGCAATCCTACATAAAATTGTGCGGCAATTAGAATATTAACCGAATCCAAAATATATTTTCTAACAGGAAAAAAAAAAAAAATAAATAAAATGATTTCATTTAAAACAAAATGTATTTACAAAAAAATGTTAGCTGGCAACCCTGTCTTGACATATTTTGATTTTATAATATCTGTTGAAAATTTTTTTTTTTAATAATTTTAATTTTGTATTATAATTAGCCAACAAAATATAATATTAAGATGAATAACAATAAGATTAATACTGTCAAGAGTAAAAGGTTTCCTTAAAGTCAAAGCCATTCAGTATATGTGATCTGGTCTACGAAAGGGGGTTTAGGTGTAAAAAAAAAAAAAAACAATAAACAAAAAATAAATAAATAAAAAAAAACATTGAAAAAAAAATTGATTTTTTGACACCAAAGCCCCCTTTTCGTAGACCAGGTCACATATATATATTTGTAACCTTAAATTATAATTTTTTCTTTGAAATATAATATATTTTTGAATATACTTATAAAATTTCCGGCTTGGAATGCCTAAATCAATCAATGTTCCAGGTTTTTGCTAAATTTTTTAATTTATTAATGCAATGGCAACCCTGCTTTAGAACAAAGTAAAGCGTGAGCTCGTTCGAGATTCCCCACTAAACAAAAACAAAAAACAAAGAAAAAAAAACAAAACACTGAAAGTTCAAATCAAATAGGTAATATTTATTATCATTCGAAGCAACATTATTTTGTTTTTTTTTTGTTTTTTTTTTAATATTATCTCTTTCAAATGTTGGCGGCGTCTCAGCTGCTCCATTCCTTGAGTCCAATTTTCGATCACTCGTTCGAGCATTTCGACTGGTAACTAGTGAGTGACAGCCGTGAATTCAAGCGGGATTGTCATCATATGCAGACTATAAACTTTACATATCCCCACAGCAAAATGTCTAACGGTGTGATATCACACGATCTTGGTGGCCAATCAACCGGCCTATAACGTGAAATCATCTGCTCACTGAAATATTCTCTCATTAAATCCATTAATTGATAAAATGTGTGAGAATGTGTGCGCCCTCTTGTTGAAACCAAATGTCGCCGAGATCACCAGCGTCAATTTCAGGTATCAAACAATCGATTATAATGACGCCATTGGCGTTTTCGTTCTCACCGACATCATTTTTGAAGAAATATGGACCAGCGAATCCCCCGGGCCCCACAAACCACACTAAACCGTTCTTTTTTCTGTATGAAATGGCAGCTCTTGAATTTCTTCAGGTTGCTCGTCATCCCAATTGCGGCAATTTTACTTGTTTACATACCCATTGGGCCAGAAATGGACCTCACCACTCAAAAGGTTTTTTTTTTGATCTCCCTTTAGTATTATAACATACAATAACAGATACTCGTATGTACGCTTAATTTGATTGTAAAAATAATATTAATTGACAGATTTATTTAATGAGTTCCTCTTTGGACACACCTTTAAATTTAAACCTACTAAATTAAAAGCTTGTTCGAGATTAACTTATTATAGTTCTCTTTTTAATGAAATCATAACTTTTCTATATTTTTATTGCCACATAACACGACAGCCGCTGCGTCGTTTCACACAATTTCGAAATTCTAAATAAGGCGAAAACGGCTGAAGTCGTGTGCAGCAAAATAGCAAATCTAGAGAATTCCAGAAGTAAAAGAAAGCCATGCTTTATGAATGAACACATATAATTTACTATTATGGTCAAGAACGTCACTAGCAGTAGAAGATCATGGATTAGCATCACTTCAAATGCGATTTTTTTTCTATTAAAAGCTAAAAGTGAGATTAATCGTTGAACAAAATTTTCTTGAGAAAATCAGTATCGGTGGTTACATCGTTTTAATCTTTTTCACAGAACATGCGAACACTTAACCGTCGTTCAATTTCAATTACTGCTCAAGAAATAGTGTAAACTTATGAAAACGACATGGCACCAAGTTAGTTAGGCCCTCATTATAAGATACATAGGTTGCTATATATATTTCTGGACTAGGCAACACTAAGGTGCAATCTGACATTTCCATTGGAAAGTTTGACATTTTTAAGCATAACATCACTCAGAACGTTTTGTCATTTAGTCGTGAATTGTTTCATTTACCGGGAATTAAAAAATTCATATCGGCCAAAAAATGGAATTAACTCGTGAACATTTTCGTGCGATCATTTTTCACAACTTTCGACGTGGATTATCACGACAAGAGTGCATCGATGAACTAAAATCTTATTATGGCTATGAAGCACCATCCTATAGCACTGTGAAAAACTGTTATAACGAATTCAATCGTGGCCGACGCTCGCTCAAAGACGAACTCCGTAAAAGTCGTCCAAAAACAGCCGTTGTGCCAGAAAACATCGCTGCCGTACGTGAACTGATAATGCAAGACCGTCATGTAACATACCTTCAGATAGAGGCATGCCTATGCATTTCTCCCACCAGCATACATTCGATATTGCATGGACACCTGGCCGTAAAAAAGGTTTGTTCTCGTTGGATCCCGCACAATTTGACAATCGCTCAAAAAAAGGCTCGTGTGGATTGGTGTAAAGAAATGCTGAAAAAATACGATCGCGGTGCTTCAAAAGACGTTTATAAGATCGTCACAGGTGACGAATCATGGATCTAGGCGTGTGAGCCCGAAACAAAACAGCAATCGACCGTGTGGGTCTTTCAAGACGGGCCAAATCCAACAAAAAAAAAAAAACATTTTTGTTGATAAATATGCCTATTTTCATTATTAGGCCAGAAATATATATAGCAGCCCTCGTAGATGCTTAAGAACCTCCCAAAGAAGCTGCCAGAGTTTCCATAACGTCACTAGAGAGAACACAATTTCTCTTCTATTAGCCAAAGCTCAACTTTTCTGAATATTGCTTTCCAGAGACGGTCCAATTGTGAAAACTAAAGATCAGAATTAAGAGTTTTGCCGTAGGTTATTAGCTCTTAGTAGATGATTTCTAACCAATACTACTAAACACATATCAAAATCTTCTTCATTGTCAATCCAATCCCCGATAATCATTTGCGTAGACTCTTTTTGTCTTAAATCAACTTTTCTTCCATGACTCGCCTTTATATCAAATCAAAAGCTACGAAAACTTTGTCACAGCTGAGCTATCGAAACAAAAATTCAATTATATTTCTAAGAAATATTATCGTGTGAAGAGATAAGTAAGCAGTTTCAGCACCCGTCGAGTGAGTTCTTCTTCAACCGGGAGTGTTTAACTTAAAAGCCAGTTTTCTAACTCTCCACTTATCTTTTAATTTGTCGGCGCATTCCTCGAATGCCACTACGCCCACGTTAATGATGCATTCGAACAATCAATTATGCTTTCAATTAACCACCGACACATGAGCGAGCACACAATGCAACGCCTTAAGCGTTGCAGGAAAAAAACGCTAACTAACTAACTAACTGACTAATACATTTGGTGGGCTGACGTGCATAATTTCAGGCGCTTATCAACGCCATCATAAAAAATACCCAAAAAATTAAGGTGTGGAATTTTAATTACATAATTTGATGAGTGCCAGCGCAACAACAAGAATAATGGCATAATATGTTGTTGCAATTGTAGTGTATGCAATGAGCAGGTAAAGCTGAATTATATGAAAATTATGAAATTAAGCGAAAAGTCAACAGAAATCGAGTGCTTATGTTTAACTACATGTATGTGGCTGTGTGTTTGCATGTATGTATGTGTATATGTGTATGTGTATATGTATATATGTGTCATTATGATGAACTAACTGCGTTGGAAATCAACGTTAGCGCAAAAGTAGATAGAGCAGATAGGCCATCTTAATAGAAAAACGCACGCGAATGATTGAGAGTGAGAGTGAAAGCG
>CM050322.1:2513596-2842248 GCA_027475135.1 Bactrocera correcta
ATAAAATGTTTTTTGGCTACTCAGAGCGCACTTGGTCTAAGACCGGAAAACGTGAACAGCTTGAGCTATGTAAAAGAATTATTTCTGGAACCTCCGAAGTGAATGGCTGCCTCACTTGCGTGAATTTCTACACATGGCTCCATCCCGATAATTGGAATTTAAGTGTATTCTGTCCAATCCACAAAAAGGGACTCCACAACCTGTACCAACTACCGTGAAATAAGCCTCCTCAACATCGCATATTAGGCTCTTTAGGGCGTTTTGTGTGAAAGATTAAAATTGACAACAAACTGATTGGACCTTATCAGTGTGGCTTTAGACCTGGAAAATCACAACTACAGATATTCTACATACGCCAAATCTTGGAAAGACCTTGAGGACTGACACACATCACTTCTTCGTCGATTTCAAAGTTGCTTTTGACAGTACGAAAAGGAGCTGGAAAGATATTACGGCTCTCTACGTCACTGTTGACAGTCATAACTTCAAAGCCGTAGATAATTTCGCCTACCTTGGAACCAGTATTAACAATCCAACGAAGAATAACTTCTGCCAATAGGTGTTACATTGGACTGAGTAGGCAATTGAGAAGTACAGTCATTTCTGACGAACAGATACCAAACTTTATAAGTATTATTCCCGTCCTGCTATATGGTGGCTAGATCATGTCGTCCGTAGTGGATGAAAACACTGAAGCTCTGAAAGTATTTGAAGCAGTACCCGTCGGGGGAAGCAGAGGAAGGGGGAAGACGTCCACTCCGTTGGAAAGATCAGGTAGAGAAGGACCTGGATGCACTTGGTATCTCGAATTGGCGCCAAATTGCGAAAAGAATAATCGACTGGTGCGTATAAAAGAACAGATTTCATGGTTTCCATATCACTTTTTAAGTACATATTGAGGCCGGTCTCAGCTTTTACTCGTCTGAGTTTTCTAAATGGAATTGGATTGGTAGTCAATCGGGCTCGTGGAGTCTTACCTTTAATATTAGGCTGTTGCTTTCACACCATTAAGTTCAAATCGGTTAGAAGTTTTCGATAATATATATATATATATATATATATAAACTAGGGTTAATTTTACAGACTTTTTTCATTGCAGTCACCTCTGTCCAAGTCTTATTTTTTATTTATAATACATAGATGCTATACTTAAATTTATGACAGCATTCAATTCAAACGAAATTAAGTAGATAAAAGTTTAATAAAAAAAACAGAAAGCGATCGAAGCGGAAAGACACTACATCAACAGTTTGGAAGTCGAGCTGGGGCTTTTGGAGTTTAATGCATGGAACCAACAATTAAGCCGAGACCTTGGCGCGAATGTAAGCTTCAAAAGAGCTCTACGAGCCCTTACAACTTAGAATCTGTCATAAAGCACTTGAAAACTTAACTATTTACTTGCTCTTTTCAGCTCTCGACTTTGAAGTTAAGTGCTGCTAAGCCCTGCCGATGCCTTAAAATATTTATGAACACGCCTTAGAATGTTCCACCAAGTAACTCATAAGCAAAGCTTGGTACTGCAGCTTTTACTACACTTCCTATGCGTCAACGTGGTGTACACCAATTTGGCAGCACCAAAGCCGACGTTGCTAACGAAGCTGCAGCCGAAGCCAAATGGACCGAAAGCGCCTTCAAAAGCTGCTACCAAAACAAGTGTCAGTGCAAAAAAGAACTAATCAATTGCTACTTGAGCGACCGCAATGGTGCGGTGACGCTCACTATTTCCTGGAATTTGGGAAAAGACAAGATTACGATGGACTGCGAAGGCGCGACTGATAATATAGACGCACTATTAAGTCAAGTGACGCATGAATTCGTACATAATGATACCTATTACGAGCTGACCAATTGTCAACAACTGCCGACTATGCTGCGGCGCCCGAACATCACTTACATAGGTCATGTGTCGTTTACTGAAGATGTTACAGTACCTGAGCGTTTGTTTTCACATACAAACGGCTTGTTGTTGTTAGTGTTTAATATAACACGTCGAATGCGGAGCTCAGTTTGCCGGCGAAACTGTTTCACGAACTTACGGAAATAAGAGAGTTGGATTTGATAGTTGTTAGTGACGCGCCAGCAATCACCTTACCCGTGGAACTTTTTCATAAACTTGAAACTTTGGAAATACTCACCTTTTACGTGTATAACGCTGCGATGGGCTATTACGAAAAGCTGAATTCGCAACGAACATCGGCACGAAATTTAACGAGCGCACATTTTCGTGATTGTAATGCATTGAGGAGTCTGCTGCTGGATGCGAATCAACTCAGAACGCTGGACCCAACAATTTTCAACACACTGCACGAATTGAACCATTTGAGTTTGAGTTTGAACGAGTTGCAAAGTTTACCCGAAGATTTATTCGTTGCGCAACAAAAGTTGGTCATTGTGGACTTGAGTATGAATGCGTTGAGCGCACTGCCGCCTCGCATATTCGCGCATACGCCACTGTTATGGAAATTAAACTTAGCTGAAAATCGTTTCCATACGCCTACAAATATTATAGCCGCTTTGCACTCTCTACACTATCTCTACAAACTCGATTTGGATAATAATAAGCTCAGCAGCATTTGGGGTACCGGCATATACAGCAATCGGACGCTACTAACACGCAGCGATATAAGAGATCCAGCAACGCTGCCCGAGTTCACCGATTATGTGACCATTGAGCGCGGCGCTTATAATGAACGCGAACTTAATATTACCATTATTAGTCTACGTCGAAATCAGCTTACACACTTCAACTTCGACTGGCTTAGTGGCGCTGATGGCTTAGCTTGCCCTTACGAGCTGGATCTGTCGCGCAATAAAATTAAAACTATTTACGCTGCCAAGCGACCGCCGAGCACCACTGGCAGGTGTCAGCGCAATTTAAATTACAATCGCTTGCATTGTGATTGCCAACTAGCTTGGTTGTATAACAGCGATTTTCTAACGAAAGATGTTGACTGGAGTTGTACAACGCCGGCGGCATTAGCGCGGAAGCCACTCAAAGAGTTGCAGCGCAGTCAGCTGTGCCTTGGGCGCCGAGCTTTTGTCCTGCGGGCTGTGAGTGTGACTATGCCACACAAGTGCTTGTTGTGAATTGCACAAACGCGCGTCTTGAGGGCATCACACAACTGCCACATGCTGCGCAGTTCGCGCTCAACAACAGCGCGCTTTACATCGAGCGCAACAATTTCTACGAACTACCTGTGAATACTACGCCGGGTTACGTGGATGTAACACACATCTACGCCGCGCACAATCGACTTGTCGCGCTGCAGTCAACTCACTTGCCGCCCAATCTGACAACGTTGGATGTGCGCGACAATCAGCTGGAGCGTCTGAGCGCTGACTTTCTGCGCGCATACCTAAATGAGAGCGCAACATTACAGGCCTTATATCTCGGTGACAATCCGTGGTTATGCGATTGCGAGTCGGAGGAGCTGTTGCGTGCGGTGCACTTACAGCGCGCGCGCATACCCGATGCCAGCAGTTTAATGTGTGCAAATTTTGCTAATGTCACTTTACTGAGTGCGCGCTTTGAAGAAATATGTAAGAAGCCCTTTCAGTATGCTAGCTGGTATGCGCCACTTATTGGCGTATTTAGCTCTTCAGTACTTATGCTAGTGCTTCTTGCGCTCTTTTACAAATATCAAGTTAACGGTGAAAATTTGGTTTTTCGGCCACAATATGTTTTTGTGTTGCATCAAGGAACACGAGCTGGACAAGCATAAAACTTTCGATGCCTTCATCTCGTATGCGCATCAAGATAAAAACTTTGTTAATACCGTGTTGATACCGGGACTGGAGCAGGGTGGCACACGTTTTCGTATTTGCACACACGAACGAAATTGGCTCGCCGGTGTTTATATACCCGAGCAAATAATGGAGTCGGTGGAGCAATCGTGTCGCACGATTATTGTGCTCTCACAACATTTCATCGAATCAGACTGGGCGCGCTTGGAGTTTCGCACCGCGCATCAGTGCGCTTTGAATGAAGGTCGCGCGCGCATAATTATTATAAAGTACGGTGAGCTTACGGATTTGACGCATCTGGATAACGAATTGCTGGCCTATATGAAATTGAATACCTACTTGGAATGGGGTGATACGAGATTCTGGCCTAAACTGCGTTACGCTTTGCCGCATAAATTTGGTGAGGTTAAAAAATCGGGTATGTTGGAAGTGGGCAGAAAAGTCTATGCGCAAGACGACTTGGAGATGCATGAATTACACATTTAGTTCCGTATAAGTATACGGCCGAATACGACTTTATTATATAAGCGTGGTTATGTGCGTGTAAGCGCTTGAGGCAGCAACAACTTATTTCTTAAGAAAATCCAATCCAACTTTATCACATTTATTGTTGTTTATATACTATATTTCTGTAGTAAAAAGATTTATCAATAAATAGTTGTAATGTTACTTGGCGCCGTTAATTGCATAATTGTTCACTTTGTAGATATTTCTATAAAAATACGTTTCTTATCACTTGTTATGTATAATGTTATATGCACATTCATTTGTTGCATATACATACACATACACATGTTTTATTTTATTTATACTTATTTCTATGAAAGTTTACGACTTTCTTATAGCTTCTTCGATTTAGTGGCCATACATATAGTATAGTATATGAATCCTATAAATATGCAGATATACATACAAATATGTATAATATGTGACCTGGTTTAGAAAAGGGGGCTTGGTGTCAAAAAAAAAAAAAATAATAAAAAAAAAATAAAAAAATTAAAAATAAAAAAAATGATTTTTTACACCTAAGCCCCCTTTTCGAGACCAGGTCACATATTATGTACCATATACATTGGTATTAAACAAAGTAATTACAGTTAATTTTTAAGGAAACATAAAATAATGATTACTTTGCCTATTTACACCAGTTCCATAATTGTAATAATCAATTAGTTATTAACACAAGCTTATAATAAAATAAAATTTGAATGTTTTCTAGTTTATACCAGTTTCGTAGAAACACAAAAATTTAAAGATGAAATTTTTTACCATATGCACCATTTTAACAGAGAAAATTAGTGTGTTTTTAAGGTTTAAAACTAATTCCAATTTATACCAGTTAAAAATAAGTGCTCACATTTCACTAAATTATAGCTTAGCAATATTTTGGGATATAAATTATAACAAAATCATAATAAAATAAAAATTTGATTTATGCTAGTTTATACCAGTTTCGTAGAAACACAAAAATTTAAACATGAAATTTTTTAACATATCCACTATTTTAACAGAGAAAATTAGTGTGTTTTTAAGGTTTAAAACTAATTCCAATTTATACCAGTTAACAATAAGTGCTCACATTTCACTAAATTATAGCTTAGCAATATTTTGGGAAATTATAACAAAATCATAATAAAATAAAATTTGAGTTTTTAGTTTATACCAGTTTCATAGAAACAAAAAAATTTAAACATGAAATTTTTTAACATATCCATTATTTTAACAGAAAAAAATTAGTGTGTTTTTAAGGTTTATGACTAATTCCAATTTATACCAGTCAACAATAAGTGCTCATATTTCACTAAATTATCGCTTAGCAATATTTTGGGATATAAATTATAACAAAATCATAATAAAATAAAATTTTGAGTTTATGCTAGTTTATACCAGTTTCTTAGAAACACAAAAATTAATATATGAGACTGTTTAAAAATTTATATTCATAGAAAAAATAATTTTTAGTGCATTAAGGGGCTAAAAAAACTATCTCCAGTTTATACCAGTTCACAATAAGTGCGGGGCCGGCGAATTTATTAAAAAATTTTTGACGTTAACTAATAAAAAAAGAGGCCAAAATTACTAAATTTAATTTTATCCAGTTTATACCATTTTCATAAGAGCCTTGAAATAAAGAAATTTCCTTCTTTGTTGAACCTTATTTCGAATAAGTTCAAGTTAATGCTGAATGTGGCATTAAGTAACACTATAAACCACTATATGGAAAAAAAAATTAATTTAATTACATTTAATTAATGATAAACACATACTGATAAATGTTTCATTTATTATACCATTCCAAATATAGAAAAACATTAATCGAATTAACTTTCAAAGCAGCCTTTTTCATTTTGGTTTTTGTTATTCATAATAGAGGTAAAATTGAGCTGCTTGGATAATGACATATCATAAATGTAATGTTATGAATAAAAATATGAAAATTAACTGGCATAAATGGTCGTATTAAATATATAATATGTTTTCTGACATAAAACTGAACAAATATTTCACCACTTTTTCCAAATAATATTACATAGAAATACAACTTATCTATCAACTGGTATAATTTTGCTTTAAACTGAATTCCATTTGCATTGTGGTTCTCTTACAACCATGTTTGTTCACAGTTCTCTGTTTAGATACAGTCACTGTTATTAATGAAGCTTTTAATAACTTTTAAGACTTTTATCTGGTTTAGACTAGTTTTAAAATATAATATCTCTACCTGCATAGATAATTTTAGTATTCCTCTTTTTATTGAACGATAACGATTATGAGTGTGTACAGCTGGTATAATAAGTATTTTGTTCAATGTAAAATGTTACTCTTAAATCAAAACATACTCATTTCATAGTTTTTGGAAATTTGTATGAACTGGTATAAAACTGGTATAATAGCAAAAGTGTTTTGTTTTTTTTTGTAAGTATCTTTAAAGTAAAATTAAACAAATTATAGTATTTCATCAACTGGTATAAAAACCGGTTTAACTGGTATAAAAAGGAATTTCATCATAACTAAATGTATTCTACCCAACGTTACCAAATATGAACTTATCCTCTCACTTTATCTGAATTTGACTCGCTTTTTTGATTATATCTCACCATTTACATACATACATACATATGTATGTTCATATGTTGGGGGGGTAAAGTAAGAAACAAAATTTTTTTTGGAGGTTTTTAATGAACTTCATGAGACTCACCCTAATGCAGGTATTAGATATAGAAAGATGGTAAAGGTGAACCGATCGGGTTGAGGTGAGGCCCCTAGATATATGTACATACATGACTGTACAGCCTGCTTTCACATCCCAATCTTAAGCGCATTTCCGCCAGATTCAACCATAAATCAAATACTCAATGTCAAGTTACGTCAAAGTATTATAGATTCCCTTTCCTTGCTTTCGCTAACTCCTTTATATTACGAGAATCTCTTTTTGGAATTGTAGCAAGTTTTGAGCAGTAGTATGGGCGCTCAAGAAAATCAAGTGGAATGCAAAATATTTGCGAAGATTATTAAAGGCAAATAAAGAAAGAAAAAAGAACAACAAGAATGATGTGAATAAGAATTGTCTATGCACACTTGTGCGATAAAAAAATGCGCGAAAGGAGTAAAACGCACACAAATCTCACATGTGAGTCGCGCTGAGCTGCGAAGCAAGGGAAATATATTATGCTTTAAGCATTACTTGCGGTTGTCAGAATGCGTGGCAGGAGAACTTATCGACAAAGCTGCCGCAGCAATTTGTCATGCATACGCGCGCACACAAGGACGACAAGACACAAACGCAAGACGGCACAGAAAAGAATTGTGAAAGGATGTGAGAGCAATGAGTTGTGTATGAGCACATAAACGCAAATATCAGCTATTGTTGTTGTAGCTCTTGAAAATGCAAATAAATCATTTACGTTGCAAATACACTTGAAATAATGCCACAATTGTACATATCTGCCGAAGGAACAGCGGCAGCAGCTCGAACTGTCAAATGCACGCACAGACATGGAATGCCAAGTGCGCGCCATTAGCTTAAGCCGTCAATGCTGGCGCGTGAGAATGTGGTGGGGGCGAGCGCACATATGAAGGATGTTAGGGTAGCACTGAAGTCTGAAGTCATCAAGACATCACTGAAATTACTTTGAATGTGATTCTTTTCATTTAGGAAATCAGATTAAAATAATATTTTTATTTCTGTATTTTTAAGTACAACCCTAATAAATTCGACTGCTAAATATGGCGTCTAGGTAAACCAGTTGCACATAAATCAAAAATTGCAGATTTTTCTTCAGTCTGGAAGAGAATATGTTACTTATATTTCCACGTTCCTTGCCACACAGCCTAAAAGTATACTAACGGTTCATGGCTAGCAAGCGTCACTAATACGACAGAGTATTGCGAAAACTTCTTTATTGGATTATTTAATATAGGAAGTGGCGTGGTTGAGGAGATAAGATGAGGACACGGAAAATGGTAAACATATACGTATATATTGGCAGTCACCAAAAAGGAGTATGTAAGCACAGGGGTATAGAAATAGATAAGTTATAGATATAGATATAGATATAGATATAGATATAGATATAGATATAGATATAGATATAGATATAGATATAAATATAGATATAGATATAGATATAGATATAGATATAGATATAGATATAGATATAGATATAGATATAGATATAGATATAGATATAGATATAGATATAGATATAGATATAGATATAGATATAGATATAGATATAGATATAGATATAGATATAGATATAGATATAGATATAGATATAGATATAGATATAGATATAGATATAGATATAGATATAGATATAGATATAGATATAGATATAGATATAGATATAGATATAGATATAGATATAGATATAGATATAGATATAGATATAGATATAGATATAGATATAGATATAGATATAGATATAGATATAGATATAGATATAGATATAGATATAGATATAGATATAGATATAGATATAGATATAGATATAGATATAGATATAGATATAGATATAGATATAGATATAGATATAGATATAGATATAAAATATAAGTACGGCGAAGATTTTAAGTGCTTTTGTACCAATGGAAATAGTATTTTTTCCGTTTTAGTAATGTACACTTGGCTAATATTCGACAAATGAAGGGATCTGCAGTTCTAAATCGACTCCAAAAGATTTAAGGATTTTATGAGAATTTTTAGTATAAACGAAATGGATCTGATTGGATTGGTTCAGTCTGAGCAACTAATTTTTTATTTTGAAAATACCTTTAACTAAATTTTTTTCCATTTCATACTGAGTACTGACACCTATTAAAATATCTGTTTAATTTTGTTTACAAGAATATTAAACAATTTCTCTCTAGGCCTTATATCTCGGTGACAATCCGTTTCTCTCTAGTGCTATAAAAAAGTTGCATTAACTCCTTAAATTTTCTTTTGTAAAACTCTTAGATCTACAAAATCAAATGCTGCAGTTGCCTGTGGCTGTGAATGAAAGCCCAAGTCATTAGAAGACTTAACTTTAACAAAATGTCATCAGCAATAGCATCAATCCCTTAAAATGTGATAATAATTTCACTTCTAAATATATTATGTCTCGAATACTGATATCTTTTGAAAGCAAAATAGTTTACAACCTAAATATCAACAAAAAAAAAAAAAACAAAAAAAAGGTCAAAAGCATAGTTAAATAGTTGACAGGTCACTAACAAAACAGCCAGGGTTTATGAAGTCAAATGACAACACAAATGCCCAAGCAAATTGATGTTCTAAAGATACATACACGTAAACCAGCAAACATTTTGTTCGACTACTATAATGGTATACAAATCCTTTTTGAGTAGATTTGACTACAGTTTGACTATAATTTTGAGGTTATTTTTTTGCATATAGGAAGAATAAATCCAGGGCATGCAAAGAGGTGTTTAGAGTCACGTTAGAACTCGTTTCACATAAACTATATATTTAGTATGTCGGGGTTGATTCGGAATACTTAGGAGTTTTACCTGCTACATTATTCAGATCAAAGCAACGCAAGGGTCACTTCCGATTGCTGTGGCAACTCGAGCTCGTCGTCTACAATGGGTGGTGGTTTCATTCCAAGTACGTCATTCACTGAGAGGTTGTCGGTAAAGGTATTCATGGCGTTCAGTGCATGCCTAAAGTTCGTTGCGTCCGAAGTCAGCATTTTGTCTTATGTCGTCGATGTAGTTGAGGAAGAATGATGTTACTAGGAGGCGATTCTGCTTCAAGCAGGTGACTGCTGCGATGATTTGTTTGAAAACACCTCAGCAGAAACTGCTTGGAGATGAGTTCGATATACTCCTTATCTGAGAGAATGTGGCTCTCACCGTGTAGATATTCAATAGGAAACATCAAGAGGCATCCCATTATAGTCCGGAATGCAGTGTTCTGATATTTCTGAAGCTTCTTCATCTGCGTACCTCTACATAGCGACCATGTTGATGCGGTGTGGATAAGAACCGGCCTGCCGATTGCCTTGTATGTTGTCAACGATGTTTCTTTGCCTTTTCCCCGTGTACTGCCAGCTAGCAACTTGAGGATGTTGTTGCGACTATATACTTTGACAATAATCGCGGTCGTGTAAGGAGTAAAAGAGCACAGGTTTTCGAGTGTCACAATGAGAATCTTAGGTTTATTGACAGTCGAAATTTTAACTCCAACGATTTGACAAAATTGCTTGAGTCTTAATTCAGCAAGTCTTCACGTTGACTGGATGACATTTAGAGACTTTTGTAAGTTACATAATCACAACTCAGTGATAAACTCATTACACATAAGCTGAGAGAAATAATGTGTTTGGTTCTCATTTAAGCTTCATCTGAGAATTTAAGCTTTCATGAAGTTGAGGTCTAAGCGGTAGATACTCCTTTAATATTCGCTTTCCAACTTTCTTTTGAAAAAACCACACAATAACTGATATTCACGCTTTAGAGCATTCTCTGAAAAAATACTCCGTCGGGCTGCTTACTTTTAATGAAAAATTTATCGAATATGGACCTACGCAAATCAAAAGGAACTAATCAAGGTTAGATCCGAGAGAATTTCTACGCAAAATGCCATACCAAGATTACAAGTTATTAATAACCAAACCCAAAAAAGTATGTCCGAAGTAAGATTGAAGGTTTATCACTAAATCTTACTTTCACTTTAAGTATTCTTCAAGTGAAATAAAAACTCATTAATGTGGCTCACTGTGCAAACTAGAGCCACAACCATTCTCTTCACCAACCAGCAGCCAATAGTTATACCCGTTTAAACTCAATGATAGTTGAGGGCAAAGACTTGACCACAGGTCAATTTTCCAAAATACAAAGCAAAATATTTTTCCAAATAACACAGAACTATAAACATACAAAAAGCACGGCAGAAGAGTTGAAAAACTAAAAGGACGAAAGAGCGACACAGCAGGCATAAGACTATGGTACGAAATGAGCAGTTGCAGTCGGGTACGAGTAAATACGAGTATGTGTTGGATCGGTGTGGCATTGTCTTCTGTTGACATTGTCTTTTGGCATTAAATGTTGCCAATGGTCACTTTTTGTTGTTGCAAGCACTTCATAAGTATGTTCTTGAGTTGCCGGATTTCCTGTCGCGCAGCAGGAGTTAATTGTAAACAAAAATAAATCATTTATTACCAAGTGAAAGCGCCAAACTTACTTGGCAACTACACGCTGCCTTTATACAAATAGTAAATATTTGCTAGAAACTAGTGCTTCTTTCAATAGCTTTCAGTTTTCGAACGCACAAAGTGTTTGACCACTCCCGCTGACGTAAATTGACCCAGGGTCAACTGTTTGGTACGAGTGGGATGCATTTTTCAACGCCCTTTGTTGTTAGTTGTTAGGGATTGCGCTTTGCGTTTGGCAGTTGCTAAGTGGACAATTAAAAATTCCACTTGATGAAGATATATTGAAATTAGTTTTGAGTTGAAGGGCTTTCGCCACGCCTGCTCTGAAGTGTGGGGTTCACTTAAATTTAAGGACTTTTGTGTTATTAATAGTTACAAAATGAAAATAGTTTTTTTTTAATTGGATTAACAAAAAAAAAAGAAAAAAAGAGAAAATGAGTTGTCTTTAAATTAGAATCATCCAGAGAAGTCGGGTCTAAGTAATCGGACTCAGATTTGTATATACAAGTGACATTTAAAACAATAATATCAAACTTTCCTCCTTTAATGCACGGAGACAGTATACATAGCGGCTGCCGGAAAGCAGACTTCATACATATATATTGGGTTAGAGGTCACAAGGGCGTTCTGGGAAACAAAAGAGCTAATGAGATTGATTAAAAGTCATCCGTTTGGCTGTCGAACCAATTCAGAAAAGTCGCTAAGAGCTTTACATAATGAAATTTCCACAAGTGCTGATAGGTGGATCAGGGCAAGATGGATGAAGAGAACTTGCTTTTTACACACTCGGTCTCGAAAAAATTGCCTGAGGTTTTTTTCCTAGAGACTTGACCTTCTAGAGAGCCGCTGAAACCCCTCCTGTGCATCTGTTCGGTCTTATTTAGGACTCAACTTAGATATTTAGGAGCTTCGTAATTCAAGGGACTGGATGAAGTATCAGAATTTGATATCACGTTTCTACTAAACTTCGCAGAAAGCATATATGTCTTTCATGATGTGAACTTCAGCAAGTATTAAACTGAACCTCAACCTCTCAAAGAACTTGTAAGTCTATGTATAATTTTATACCGCTTCTACAAAGTAAGTAACGATTTCCATCCGGTAATGGTTGAGACAATTACTCCATTCTTGATCCATATTTCTTCAAAAATGTTGCCGTTGAGGACGTAACCATCAATGGCGACGTTAACGCTCTATGATAACCGACTATTTGATGCCTGATATTGAAGCTCGTTATCTCGACGACATTTGGTTTTAACAAGAAGGAGGCACTTCCCACACATCACATCAATCAATAGATTTTTTAAGAGAGTACTTCGATGAGTAGATAATTTTCGTTATGGGCCAATCGTTTGGCCACCAAAATCGTGTGTTCGTTAGTCTGTTACCGTTAGTATTTTTCCTGTGGGGAGGGAAGGGAGGACTTTACATATGCCTAAGTTCGGACAATACCGCTTCGATGCAGCCCTTGGAACAAAATATCACGCGTGACATTCGCCAGTTATCGGTCGAAATGCTCGAACCAACATTTGAAAGAGTTTCTCTTCAAAATAAATTATAAAAAAACATTCGTTCGAAAGATAATAAAAATTCTCCATTAAATAGGGAATCTCGAAATGGATCATCCTTCAGTTTGAGTTCTGAACTGCTTTGCGTTTACAACCTAAAACCTAATTCTAACCTATGTTTCAAGTCCCGCTGTTCCTGTTGTTACGCCATTTGATAGAGAGTTATAACAATATATCTAACACAATATCTCAAAACATCTTTCCGTAAATCCACAAACTTTCAAACAACTCAATGGCCTGCTTCGTCAGAGTCAAACTCGATTTCTACTTAAGTCTATCAAGTACCACTCTAAACTTTCATACTTGTCTTCAATTTGATTAAAATATAAAAAAATCGAGTTCTCTGCTCTATCATTGTATTAAATGTCTGTTAATTCCATGGCGCATGAGTCAGACTTTCTCAAACATGTGTCTAGTTATTGTTCACTTGAAAAAAGAAATCAACAATGTTCTTTTAGTAACAGCGACTGTTGGTCTATAAGTCGGTATAAAAGACGATTATTTTGATTTTCGTGGTGCTTTTATAGTGGTACTATCGTTGATATTATAATTCCTAGATATATAGTGAGATTTCATGAGATCATCTGTTTCCACTAATGTCGTTTGATTCCAGTTATACTTTTAGAGAATCAATTAGGTTATTAAGAACCTTAGTCTACGTCTATTTCTTTCATCTATAGCTCTAATTTATCACTAATTACATTAATAATGCTAAGGCTATTGTATCTTCAGCGTTATTGTCAGACGATAAAATCACTGTAATGGATTCTAAAACGTGAGAAACTTTCAATTCTTCAGAGACGCACTAAGGGCCTGTTACACTTTTAAATTCGCCGACATTGACCTGAGTGCTTCGGAAAACTACATCACTGAAATCTTCTCTGTCCTTATCTTACCGAATTGATCATCTTATTCAGTGTTCACTGTGAAGACGGTCGCTCCGCTGAAATATGGGTTTCTCATCTTATGGAAAAGACTCAACCGTGACCTAAGAGTTGTTACAAAGTATCATGGTAAAGGAAACGCCTCGGAAACAGTATTCACTGAACTGACTACAATTTATGTAACTTTAGTATAATATAATTTTAGGAGTTTCAAAAACTTTCCGAATTGCAAGTGTTAGTGGTCCAAAATCTTTTTCCAGAGTATTGTAGTATTTAAAATCGATTTTTTGTGGACTTCTATATTTTTGCATAGATTTTCATGTGTTCTCATGCCAGGAAATCATTATTTGCTAAACTTAAATTGATCTTAGACGTCGGATTTCAAATTTTCTTTCTTTATTGTCCACCTAACGGGTGATTTTTTTGAGGTTAGGATTTTCATGCAGTAGTATTTGACAGATCACGTGGGATGTCAGACATGGTGTCAAAGAGAAAGATGCTCAGTATGCTTTGACATTTCATCATGAATAGACTTACTAACGAGCAACGCTTGCAAATCATTGAATTTTATTACCAAAATCAGTGTTCGGTTCGAAATGTGTTTCGCGTCCGTGTCCGATGAGCGATGAGGCTCATTTCTGGTTGAATGGCTACGTAAATAAGCAAAATTGCCGCATTTGGGGTGAAGAGCAACCAGAAGCCGTTCAAGAACTGCCCATGCATCCCGAAAAATGCACTGTTTGGTGTGGTTTGTACGCTGGTGGAATCATTGGACCGTATTTTTTCAAAGATGCTGTTGGACGCAACGTTACGGTGAATGGCGATCGCTATCGTTCGATGCTAACAAACTTTTTGTTGCCAAAAATGGAAGAACTGAACTTGGTTGACATGTGGTTTCAACAAGATGGCGCTACATGCCACACAGCTCGCGATTCTATGGCCATTTTGAGGGAAAACTTCGGACAACAATTCATCTCAAGAAATGGACCCGTAAGTTGGCCACCAAGATCATGCGATTTAACGCCTTTAGACTATTTTTTGTGGGGCTACGTCAAGTCTAAAGTCTACAGAAATAAGCCAGCAACTATTCCAGCTTTGGAAGACAACATTTCCGAAGAAATTCGGGCTATTCCGGCCGAAATGCTCGAAAAAGTTGCCCAAAATTGGACTTTCCGAATGGACCACCTAAGACGCAGCCGCGGTCAACATTTAAATGAAATTATCTTCAAAAAGTAAATGTCATGAACCAATCTAACGTTTCAAATAAAGAACCGATGAGATTTTGCAAATTTTATGCGTTTTTTTTTTTAAAAAAGTTATCAAGCTCTTAAAAAATCACCCGTTATTTATAATCATCTCAGAAACTCGTACATCTATCGTTACATATATATTGGTATTCTGATACCGATTATATCACATGTTGCTTGTTGAAAGCATTTGTCGCACGAATCAATATTAAACTGACGATCGTCTAATCAGCCGATCGTTTTGTACTGATCAGCATAAGACGATCGCAACAACTTACACACTTTATTGCAAACATGTCTTTCGCTCCAACATATGAATCTCCCTTACTACGCCGTCGTTGGTCACACTGCCCACATTGCGCTGATCGTTGATCGCTGCGTTCACAGTGCAAAGCTGAGCTTCGTCTGTCGCATGTCGTTCGCCTTTTGTGTCTTTGATGTTCGATAATTGCAAATTCCGTTTGAGTGCGCGTTCACTCGCTTCCACACTTTCGTCCATCGTGTATGAGCCCACGACAGCGCACATTTTTGATTGCTGCACGATCGGATTTAAATCAGTGACGCATTGCAAGTAAATTGATCTTTTATCGCTAAAGTGAGCAGTGAACAGTGCTGAGTGAGGCAGTCGCAGCTGTTAGCTGTGAGTGGAAGCAAATTTGCAAAATCGCGCGGATTCAAATCAGCAGCGTCATTTGTGGCTTTCTCATGGCACTTCTTTGACTTGACTGCTAGCGGATTAGTTGACGAGTTATGCGTTTGTCAGTTACGATTTCTGCGCTCATCTGCGTCCCACTGATATGATTTTGTTGTTTGCTTGCATGCCCTTTAGTCGCTCACAGCTTGCCACTGTTGTTGTTACACAGACGCCGCGGCTTGAATGAAAAGTTGTTCCAGTTGCTGTTCGGCTGATGTGTTGCACACCATTCTGATGATGTTGAATGGTGATGAAGTAAGAATGTTTAGCGTATCGAATGCGGATTAAAATCAACGCTCCGACAAATACATAAACTGAATAGTCAGGCTAGCCGACAAGCAGCAGTGGCATGAAATCAGCAGCGATCAGAAACGATCAGTGGATGCATTGGAAAAATTGAGAGGCGATAAAGCAGTCAAGTGGCAAAAGCATTAACGATGTAATCGCCCGTATGGAGAATTGTGTGAAAATAAAAGAGACGTGTTGTGCATAGCAAGTACAGTGGTGGTGATAAATTTGCACAGTGCGTATGCCAATTAAGGAGACACACGAAACTGAGCAATATTTCGTTTGGGTATCTTCAGGAAATTGTTAAATCTTTAACTCTAACCAGAGATAATGTTCTTTAACACGTTCGTGGATGAGATATATACAATATAACTTCTTCTACTTTATACTAATATTGAAGGCTTATACACTGAAGTCTCAGAAATCTTATCGCTGAATTTCGTCTAAGCTTACGTGACTTCTAAAACAGAAAAGAAAGGCTCAGAGCAGATCACAGGATCAATAGTTGGCAAATGAGAGTCTCTAACCGTAATAAAATCAGTTTCAAAATTTATATTAAATTATTCAAAACAAATTTGGAACGAATCATACGGGTATACCCGAGAGAACAAAGAACGGAGATCTCCTTGAAGAATCGTGTGACGCTTTTGGAAGTGAATAAGAAACCCAAGAGAACAAAAAATAAAGATCTCCTTAGAGGAATCTTATACCGCTTAAGCAAGTGATCTCTCAAAAGGCATGTTCTTATATTCATACAAAAATCGCGTTAGGATCCTTAGGCCATCCAGGAAATTCAGATACCTGACTCAAAAATAGTCAAAATCTACTTAAAAGCAGCTTGTGAAACTTAAGTAAGTGATGTCTTCAAAGGCGATCCAATGGATCAAACAACGCAAGCCTCAGAGAAGAAAGAACTGTTCCCTCAATAGTCGGGTCTATCTAACGGACGCGGAGTTTTAAACTGCCGAGAACTGTGTCGTGACTTTCCAATGGGCTTAAGCAACCCGAGCCAGCAGAAGACAAATAATTTGGGATGAGAGAAACTCTCTGAGTGTAGAGTTCAAAAAAGCTGAACTTGTTATTAAGCTAAGTCGTAAGGCTAACTCTATGGTGTCAGACGTTGACTAAGGTATTGAAGGAATGCTCGCCACTGATGAGTACTTAACTCCTTAAGTGTTATTGATATCTGCTCTGCATACCTTTTTCAAGAGTTACATCACATTTTGGGTTTATTGGCAGGTAGTTGATTTATCCATTAACGGCACTTCCTGAAAAAGTTCAAAAACAATTTGAATTTTCATAAAGTTTGTCCAAGTGAAAGCAGCTTGGAGGTGCGATTTGATCATGCATCACAGATCTAGTAAGACTGACGAGTTTAGATGTGTGGATGTGGTGTACTTCCACTAAGACAGGCAGACAAATAGGTTTAAGTGTTATGAAGCAAGTTTTCTGTATTTCAACAAACCTTATATGAGATTATGGCTCATAAATTGTCTCATTCTTCGGATGGAAAATTATCTCAATTCTAATAGGGCTTTAGATACAAAGGTTACCGCTCGAAATAAATTTTTCTTGTTGATGCTTCTTTAGTAGGTCACTTGGGTATGCGACGCGTTGGTTCAACTTTAAAACAGTCCAATAAAGAAATTGTAAAAATTAGGGGAAAAAGAAGAAAAACATTTTAGTAAATAAATGGAGCAATAACTTCAGTGATTTCTCTCTACCTTTCCTGTTCTCCTGTTTTTTAGTTCCCAGTCATAAAACTCACGCAAGCTGTGCCGGAAAGAAACTTTCTTGAAATAATTTATTCCATATTTCCATTTTCAGTCCTTGACCATAAGTAAATCCGGTAAGGGAAGCGGAATCTACATTTGACAATTAACTCTTGTTATAAGCCCCATTTTCTCACGATAAGATCTTAAAGGAAAAATGTGAAGTCCTATTTGCCAAAAATATTCTAATTATGACAGCAAAAAAGTTTGATTCCCACAAAAACACATGTTCCCACAACACTTTTCGACAGCAAAGCTCAAGCGCGTCGATAAATTCCTGAGACATTACTCAGCTGCCTCCAAGGCTCTCACCGCTATATAACTATATACCTAAAAACAAACAACACCCTTTCATTTTCTCATCTGCAACTTAACACATATTTATTGGTTTTCACAAGCACTCACGCACGCCGACATCAAAGAGCGCCGCACATACGCACGACTGACACCAAATCAATTGGCATTCCGCTTCGTCGCTCGCGCGCTTCATGCCGTTCAATTTCAGTCACCAGTCACATTCGATCGCCACCGTTTTGTTCAATCGATCTGTTGAATTGGAATGCAACGCTGCTAACTGACTGGGCTGGGACTTGAGGCGGCCGGCTGGCCGCTTCGGTTGTGCTCGTCAGCGACATTGCTGCACGTTGCACTTTTAAATTGATTGGAATTCAGCAGTTAATCAGGTGGCCTACACAAATTGAGCCATGATCTTGCGCAAACGTTCGCTTTGTTGGTTTGCGATTGCAGAAATTTCCATTTGTCTGTATGTATTTCAGTATTGGCGGCAGATTTTTGTGTGCATTTCAGTTGATTGGTTTAATTTGAAGCGATGTCAATTGATTGCTGGGAAAATTGCAAAAATTATTTCATCGATGGGATGCGCATAGCTGTTATTTAGAAAGCTGTTGTGGCTATATACTTATGTAAAAAAGATTTGATAAAGAACAAATCTATATAGAGAAGGTATGATATTGATTCGGAAAAAATTCAGTTGTCAAATTATGGGAGTTCTAAGAATTCAGTTACTCTGTAAAATGAAAATTATCCGATTTTTTCAAATATCCACTATTGTTTGTATGAAATTTCATAATGACACTCTCGCAGAAACACTCGTCTCTCTTGGCATAAAAATTGGACAGTCCATTTTTATCTGATGCCCGGCCCCAGTTTGGATTTAAGGAAGTTACTCATGGTATATTATAATATGTCAATACCACCAAATATATAGCAAAGCCTTCCATGTATATTTTTAGCGCATAATATTGATGAGCGTACACTTTGATGACGGGAAGCGGCACCACAACCTGTAGAACCCTGAGAAAATGGATCCGCTTGTGTTCACAAGAAAGACAAATTCCTCAATGGAGGTTTCCATCTATAAATGGGACACAAATCTCTTGCAAGGACTGGACGAAGTACCAAGGCTACCCGGACAGCAAACAGCTGTGGAAGCACAACGTGGAAGAAGGAATGAGAAAAGCCAGCAATGCACTGGTGCTACACAGCTATTGTTAGACTAATTCTGCTCTAAGCTGCTTTAGTATAGTGGGAGCCAATGGAAAGTGTTCAGAAGCTCACTGCGCTGTGCATGACGGTAGCTCTAAAAACAACTCCAACGGCGGCTTTTGAACTGGTACTAAACCTCTACTCTGAAAACTGTGCAACAAAGTCGGCGGGACGACTTCTGGCTGCAGGAGAATTTACATATAGAACCTTCAACCATAGCTCGATGGGTAATGACGGTTAGGCGAAGACCGACTAAATGACCCGACTTTTCAACAGGGAAAGAAGATTCAAAGTAAAGATAGTAAAAGATATCTGGCTAATGGTATGTTAGCAACGCACAACACCCTAAACGTCTATGTGGATGACTCCAAAGTGGACAATGGAGTTGGTGATGGAATTTCACATTTTTGGCAGTTCCAACATGGCATCTAAGCCAACTTCGGCTCCATGTAAATATTGTTACAGACTTTTGTCTGAACTGACAATGACTCACCTGTGTCAAATTGCTGCATTCAGTTCTTTGAACACATATCCAGAACTCCAATTTGAGAAATTCATATAGTACTTGCTTCCAGTTTGGACCCTTCTGTATTAATTCAACAACTCATATATTAGGTTGTCAAATATTTCCCTTCCGCTTTTTTTGCTCTTTATTCAATGTTTCATAAAAAGTGTTACAGTCATCGGATTTAGTTAAAATATGCACCGTTTCGTTCGTTAATCTCTTTCCATCCAGTCGGAAACTTCAGAATACCCCTCTCGCAGAAGCCTCTCCTTATTTGCGAAAAACTGCGACAGCCACTTTTCATAAGCCTCTTTTGAGTTCAACTTTACATCAACAAGGGCGTTCGCTATGGACAGGAACAGGTAATAATCACTTGGCGCTATATCTGGGCTAAATGGTGGATGCGAAAAAACCTCCCATCAGAGCTCCCATAGCTTCTGAGGAGTCATCAACGAACGTGTGTGGCCTGGCGTTGTCCTGCTGGAACACTACTCCCTTCCTGGCAAATTCTGTAAGCTTCTGGTCGATCGCCTGCTTCAAGCGGTCCAGTTGTTCGCAGTAGATGCTTCAATTAAGCGTTTGGCCATTTGGGAGCAGCTCATAGTGGATGATGAACTTCCAACCCCACCAAACACACAACAAAACCTTCCTGGCCGTCACTCCCGGCTTGGCCACTATTTGGAACGATTCACCGCCCTTCGACCACGATCGTTCTCGCTTGATATTGTCGTATGTGATCTATTTTTCGTCGCCAGTCACCATACGCTTCAAAAATGGGTCGAGTTCGTTCCGTTTCAGCAGCATATCGCAGGTGTTGATTTGGTCTAGAAGTTTGTTTTTGCGTCAAATCATGCGGCACCCAAACATCAAGGTTTTTTGTGTATCCAGCCTTCTAATATATTTTCGGCCGAAATCGTAAGTGTTATTACACATTTGACAGAGAAATTTAAGGATTTAACTCCATAGTAGGCCTATCAGAACTACTGCCTTTAAGCGGCTAATCATGTATTCAAAAAAGAGGCTATGGAAGACTCGCTTCTTGGTCACTAAAGTACGAAAAACCATATACGGACATACGAAATCGTCTAGAATACTAAACGTGTAGTTCTGATTTAATGCTGGCTTTTAGCGCTTATTCAGCTGAACGGAATGAGGACTGAATACAGTGCTGAATGTCGAAATCAAAGAGACTCTAAGGCAGAATATGAGCTGTTGGTTATGAGTTGCGCTCCTTCAGCTGTCTACAAAGAACTAAAAATGACAGTTTTGAAGTGAGTCTTCTGAAATCTTTACATTAAAAATACTATTGAATGCCTGGAGCCAAATTGGCTCGTCAAAATCATTATAAAGTTTATACAAGGCTAATCAAAAAAGCATTCAAGACCATCTGCTATATTTGGTTTAACATATAAATTGTATTAAGCTAATTGTATTTTTTTTTTTCACTTTTCGCTTTTCTTCGCTGAAGTACCAAGCTTATTAGGCAGCGTTATCGATACTCTCCTTAAAATGTGTCTTTCTCTCTCCTTTAATTTACTTATTGCAAGATTTCTTCTCAAATCCTTTGTAATATTGAATGAGTGACTAATGAGAATATCTCAGATTTATTCCCTTTTTAAAAGCAAAAAGCAAGAATATTAATAAAAATAGAAAAATGTCTCAGAAAAAAATTAAATGAAATCAAAGAAGACTGTAGATTGCAAAAGCATCATTTGATTTTTAATTGTGTTTATTTACCGAACGGTTATACGAAATGAAAAAGGACACACTTAGCAGCAATCAACGCCACTCACTAAGCTCATACTCCATACTTTCTTTAGCCCTGCGGCGTTGCTTGTTTGTAGGAAATGGGTATTCTTACCTCTTCACTTTCGCACTCACTCTCTTTCTCGCTCTTAGCTTATCCTCGTGTTGTTAGTAGACTTGCCTGCCTACTTTAGCCACTTGAACGCTGGGCCATTGTATAGTGTCTCTTCGATTTTGTCGCATTTTTTGCACACTTCGACTTATCCACGGCCACCCCTCCACAATTATCAACAATCTTTGGTGATTTTTAACGCAAAAAAGGTTTCAACTTAATTAAACAAGTTTTTTTTTTTTTTAATTTCGATGTGTTTTTTCCTTTCTTCTACTGCATTTTGTTTACTTTCCGCAACTGATAGCCACGCTTTGTTGCTGCCAGGCGCGCTGTCAACAATTTTGACCAGAAAGCAGCTCACTAGCGGAAGGGTTGGGCTGGTGCGTGGATAAGAGTAGAAAAGAAATTGACAGCTAAAGTGGCTGGAATTCGCTTTAATTAAGTGTGACGAAATGCTGGCAAATGCGCTGCAGTTAAGGGAATACTTCTTACTCCGCTCGATCCAAAGTTGGGGGTTGTGTGGCACTCAAACGCACTTCGCTACTTATTTGAGCGTGTGGGTTTTGGCCAGTTTTTTCGGCATCCAATTTGACATTTTTGATTAATTTGGGCGTAGAATCGTTAATGTCGGCAAATTAAAAGTTGCAATTGTAGCCGTCAAGTCCTCAAGCTACTCAAGTGTGCAACCCTTTCAAACTTGTAAGGCAATTGAATTTTTAGATGACTTAAAAGCGGCTACTCGTACAAAATTAACAGAAAAATTGGGGTTTTTATTCATTTTCTGGCACATATATATTGAAATTTATTACGACAGTTAATATGAATTTTTACATTTATTAAGTTCTCAAAGAAATTTTAAGAAGCGCTTGTTAAAGAGATCTCACGGAGACATGCAAAATTCTCAAAAATCTCTATACCATTTATTTTTTATTTGTTTACCGTTTACTATTCCAATCAGTATATAATTCACAACTGTATCTGATACACTTTCGTGAGCACGTCTTAGCATTTCCGAACAAAAACGACGTTATAACAGTTAACAGTGCTTACTGAGAGCTAAGTTCATCAGCTTGGAAACGTAAATGTATCTCATCTGGAAATTGAAACGAAAAATTGGTCTTACTAGCCATATGAACAGTTTTGGTAACACTGTATAGTCACTGAAAGTCCGCCGGTAATTAAGCAGAGAGTTTTATCAACTCACTTAATCTACTCAACTATTATAGTCGCTGAGATTCGAAAGAACTTTCAGATAGTGTTTCGTAAATCATCTGTTTTTGAAATTTCGAAGACATATGCTTATATAGGGCAGATTACACCTTATGAGTATAGATACGTCTAAGAAATTTTATTTGTTACCTGGCTTTTTAAAGGTCTGTGCACCATTAGGTATCAGATTATCTTTTGTGAGACACAAGAATCCTGAGCTGTTGGATATGATCCGTTGAGACAGTATCTCAAGCGTTTTTGATATGGATTCCCAGCGGTATTAAAAGATCAATGAACTTTTCTGATGCACAAGGTCAGCAGAATAGAAACAGTATGGCTTGAAGACTATGTTATAGTATGGAAAAAAAATAAGCTTTAAGACATTCTGTTTCTTAAATACAAGCAGTAGGTATATTAGTCGATTCAATATAGCAAAAAGTGAAACGAGACTGATTCAAAAATAAAAAAAAAATAAACATGCAACTTAAAACATACAATTATGTATACAAAAACTGTGCTGATGTCTTATCAACCCAAAAAACCATACCAGACTGGATTTAAGATGACAAACTAAGCCTTAGCATAAGAAAACAGTGTTTTAAAAGCGCCAGATAAGTCAGAAACACCTGTATGCGTACGTTGATGACATCAATATCAATGGTCGTAACAACCGCGCAGTTAGTTCTGCTGTTTCCAGACTGGATAAGGAAGCGATGCAAATAGAACTGGTAGTGAACGCGGGAACGGCGAAATATCTCTTGTCATCAAAGAAATAGTCGTCGAATTCGCGACTTGGCTCTCACGTCACTGTTGAAAATCATAACTTCGAAGAACGTAGATAATTTCGTCTATCTTCGAACCAGCATAAACACCAACAACAACGTCAGTCTTGAAATGCAACGCTGAATATCTATTGCCAACGGATGCTACTTCGGACTGAATAGACAATTGACGAGTAAAGTCCGCTCTCGACGAACAAAGACCAAATTCTGCAAGTCCCTCATCATCATGAGTGAGAAGGTCTTTAGCCACGATAGTAAAGTGAAAGCGTGGATTTGGCACAGACATGTAAAGTGACAGTAAAACACAGCTTCAAGTGATGGGCAACTAAATTTTACTTCTTCAATTATGTTGGGTTAGCCGTAGAGAAATAATATTCAGCTATGGGTTCTTTCAAGATTTCAAGATTCAAGTTCGTTCGTTATATTATATACATACACTTATCAAATTCGTTCGTTACCTTCAGAAAAGTTTTTGACAAAACCTCCAAACCTCTAAATTACTACTTACAATAGTGTAGACATATAGTATATTAAGGCCTTGAAACCGTTCTTTAAGCTTCCGTTAAGCCTCGACTACGGCCTTTCAAAGCCTCACATGAACAACTACAATCAGTCTGTAACTTGCTGAATATAACTCAAACACCGAAATCAAATTTTATTATCACAAAACGCGAATTTCTCAACTCTATACTTAAAACTTTACCGCTTCAGCCACCTATTAACTCCAACAACAACACGTTTGTCGCACTTATTTCGCTCGTCAATTTCCAAAACAAACACTACACACATTATTGCAATATAAACAATCAACACGTAGACCGCAACTAACCGTACATTTGGTTTCACGCCTTTACTTTCGATGCATTTACTCACATTCGCACGTGCGAACGCCTAAAGTTATGCTACCAATGCACATATGCTTAAATGCTCTGCACTTATATTTGAGTATTATCGAAAAACTTTTCCAATAGCAACTATTGCGGAATTTTCACTGCTGTTGGTTGTTGTTGTTGTTACACTTGATTTGAGTGCCACGAGGCAACACGTACGCGTTTTAATTTGTAGCCCATTCGACGGGCGTGCAGATGCCTTACATGCCAATAGCAGTAAGTAGATTTTAAATATTATTGCTGAGCTTGAAAATATATTCTTTGGGGCTTTTTGCTTTGATTATTTTACGCACTTCTTTATTAACTTTAAATTTATTTTATCGGTTGAGGTTATATTCAAAAAACCTTCAATATGAGAAACTTATGATATTAATTTTTTATCGTAGTAAATGATTGAAGATTTTAAGCGTGTCCTAAATATGCACCAAACGTCAGGCAATTTCTTATTTTTTTTTAGCGTTAAGTTAGGTAACTCTCTAGACTCTCTGCAGCCTCTTTCAACTTATGATTAAGTTAAGGGTTACTTAGAATGCTGCTATTTCACGAAAGCTTTTTAATAAAGCTTTATAGGCTTCACATATGGACGTAAAGTACTACCTTAAAGATACTCACTTCCTCAATCGAGAGTTTATACAAATTTTAGGTGTATCACAAATTTTAGACAAATTATGCCTGTTGCCATTCAGTGGTCGGTCTTTCGCAAGCTTTCAATTGGCCTTGATAATACGCGATGATGTATCAATGTCAATTTCTTAGATTTTCGAGAAAGCTATTGGTCTGAGTAACTACCATCTCGGCGAAAAATGCCTATAACAATGTCTATTGGTCGGTTATGGTGTCTAAACTCGTCGATTAGTTAAAGTCCTTAACAAAATATTATTCTTACGGTCTTTCCTTTTTATTTCTGGAGATTTTGACTCAAATTAGTTCAGTTTAAGAGTGGTAGTATTTCAAGGAAAACCCGAGGAAAACTAAGTTAATATCAAGCACCATTTTATTGCTAAAGGACACGGAAGTGTAGTTAGATTGTCGAGTACTTTCGTTAAAAAAAATTATGTACGAGAGTCTTTTTACCTTATTTTTGGCTTTAAAACCGTGGGTCGTTCTGAGCTGAAAACGCAAAACTTTCCCAGTTGCCTTTGTCCTTGGGAGATCACGTCATTTGTACTACCCAAGTGCAGACAGGTCTCTGTGTTTTTGGTCATTCCATTGGATGCGTGATCGCTTTTTCTCAAGCTGTCCATACATTAGAATCGAAACTAAGGAGCTTTTCACTGGAGTATCATCTTCTATTCGAACGAAAGGCCCTAACCAGCGTATTTGCTGCGTATTATGCGCATAACTACATATATTAATGTCGTCTTACAGCTCATACAGATTGTGGTTTCATCTTCGATACTTATCACTCACGCAGACGATTCCAAATACCTTGTAGAGAACAGTGCATATATTCGACAGAACTGTTCGAGCATCTCCATTCACAACATATGTACATATATATGGTCTGAACTCGATGCTAATCTATTAACAGTGAGAGAATTTCTCCGATTTTTATGTCTACTGCCGATTCTTTGGTATTATAGTTCCCAATAAAAATACTGTGGCTATCTGTTTTGGGCCGAAGCAAAGGTGCTTTTAGACGAGTCCTTTATATTGGCAATTGTGTAAGGTTATTTACCTATGTATGATGTATATTCGATACTTCTCATTCCAATGTTTAATTGGTTTATGTTTTTTTTTTTATCAGAAAGTCTTATTTTAATTATTTCTTCTCTACATTTCCCGAAGCCATCTTTTGAACCTTCTACAGCCGAAAGGTTCCAAGTTTGTCAGAATGCTTTGAGAACATGCAAGTTTATCATTCAAAATTGTCGTAACAGTTTTTCCTTGTGGTAAGACATTGAATGAATTATGAATTTGGATCTCACCTGCAGGGCTTCCATTAAAAGAAAAAAAAACTGAGTCTTCTATGTAGACTTTGAAGGATATTAAATGTTTTATAGACTGCGAGATAGTTTTTGAAAATGAAACCTCTTTTATCTTCCCTCTAATATATATGACAGTTCGTTGTCGTCCCTAGTTTATATCATACCACTTTATACCTTTAACTCAATTTCGGAAAATTTAGAAGATCGCATTTTTTCCATTTACTTTTTGTTTTGAGAAACTTGGTCTATGCAGATATTGACATAACATTGATTTAGAAGACAGGAGCCGTATAAGTAGTCACCCAGCAAATTGATGGTCCTAAGTCCTTGTAGGATCCTTGCAAAGCTAATGCGGTTGTGTAAGCTGTCCCTAAGTAACACCAAACGCTCCGTCAAGATCGGGAAGGATCTCCGTCCCTGGAGAAAATAATTCGAGCTGCAGATCTGAATAGAGAAGCTACAATATCCTGCAAGAGTATACAGCTGCAGGCGTACATCGATGACATCGGCCATAACAACCGCGTCGTTAGTTCTGCTTTCTCCAGGTTGGACAAATAAGCGATGCGCAAATGGGTCTGGTAGTGAACGAGGGCAAGATAAAATATCTTCTGTCATCAAGTGTACAGTCGATGCACTCAAAACATGGCTTCCACGTCACTGTTGGCAATCATAACTCCAAAGTTGGAGATAATTTCGTCTATATTGGAACTAGCATTAGCATAAACAGCCACGTCAGCCTGGAAATCCAACTCAGAATAACTCTTGCCAATAAGTGCTGCTTCGAACTGGTTAGGCATTTGAAAAATAATGTCCTCTTTCGTCGAACAAACTCTATAAGTCATTCATCGGCTGAGTCGAAAGGTTCCGCGGAAGATTTATGGTTCTTTGCGCATTGGCCATGGTGAATATTTGAAACGTTGAACTGTAGTACGCAACGTCATTCACATAATTCAGCGAATTAAAAGAAAGCATCTCGTCCGAAAAGAAACACTCCAGCTATGAGAATATTTGATACCGTACCCACCGGGAAGAAGAGGAAGAGTAAGACCTCCACTTCGTTGGAAAGAACGTGGATACTCTTGGAATCTACAAACGGCGCCAAACAGCGAAAAGGAAAAGCAACTGGCCCGCTGTTGTAAACTCGGCTATAACCGCGTAAGCGGTGTCTACGCCAACAAAGAATAAGTCCTTGTCCTTACTGAAATCTTTTTAAAAGCCTATCAAATAGAGGTTTTTCAGATGAGTGTAGCTATTTAACCGGTCTAATGATCTATATAATAGATGAGCGCTGTCTGTCGTCGAAACACTCCCGCTATGTCGTCGAAGTAAAACTCTAGGGAGATTCATCGTACAAGTGGCTAAAATCAATCAACTTCACAGGAAATTGGAACATTTGTCGTTAAAATTAGAAAAAAGAAATCAAATTATAATTGAAAAGTTTGTCCGTTAATTTATGAAGCTGGAACGCACTTCATCAAATATTTGTGCGCGTCAAAATGTAAAAATTATGTAAATAACGAATACTCAAAGAAATTAGTAACCGCAGGGGATCAGTTGATATATATTTCTACATACATATGCATTATATATGGTATGTGTATGTGTATTTGTCTGGATATTTTCAGCTTTCAGCTCAAGGGCATATTTACAATTAAAATGATAAGAGGGAAAATGGACCAACTACTCTCCAGTGTACAGGTGCACGCTGACATGCTGAGGAAGGTGTGGGGGAGAGAATTCGAAATTGATTGCCAGCATGGCAAGGCGTTTTATAATTAACCAAAAGCGCACTTAGCGCGACTAACGCACACAATTTTATCCAGCGGCGAAAACTGGAAGAAATTAACAAGCAACGAAAAGCAAAAACAACAAAAAA
Source organism: Bactrocera correcta (assembly GCA_027475135.1). Lineage (NCBI taxonomy): Eukaryota > Metazoa > Arthropoda > Insecta > Diptera > Tephritidae > Bactrocera > Bactrocera correcta. The sequence continues at coordinate 2,542,009 of CM050322.1, forward strand.
AAACACCAAAACGGTAAACAAAAATTACAAAAAATTTAAGGGAAAATCGGTCCGAAATAAATTCGTGTAAAAAACACTGAAAAATGCTTAAAATCTTCAGAATCAATAGGCAGCAAAATTTAATGGAAATTGTATTTGTATTTGCACAGCAAAAACAAAAACAAAAAAAAAAAAACTTTTTAAAGTGGTGTGAGCGTTATTGTTAAGTAGCAGACATGAAATGGATGAGCAAGAAGTTGTAACGCGTGAAACCACCGCTACCGCCACCGCCACCAACAATAATAATAACAACAATACCAAAAAAAAATACAATAACAATAGCAGCAACAAGCGCAACGCCTCAACAATCGCGCTTACACCACCCAGAAACGCCCTGCCGCCCACCAAAAAAATTGTAAAAAATTGTAACAACAAAATGCTGAAAACTCCAACTCAAGCCACACTGACAGCCGTGTGACCTAAAGCGGTTTTATAGAAATTAACAACAAAAAAGCGCAAAAGTGCCGCAAAAAAAATATTTTAAAGAATTTCTCGCTGCTTAAAAATTCAAATGAAAAATTTTCCTGAAAAAAATCCAAAAAAAATCTCATTTAAAAAAGGTACACAATTGCGCCTGTACTACCGACTACCTTTGCATTGTTGCCCACCAAGCGCTTTAAGGGGGTTGGAAAACACTGTATGCTTGTGGCGGCGTATATGTAGCGCAGGCAAGCTAATTTTGCCGTTAGAATACTATACGCAGACACTTTTTACGCTAGCAATATGTAGGCTAAAGAAATATGCATAAATTTACTAAATATTTGAACGAAACTTTCAAAAAAAAAAAAAAAATTCTTTAAAAAAGTTTGAGTGCGAGTACGCACTTTTTTTATACAAAGTGACAACTATGCTTTAGAAAGAAATTTCGAACAATAATAATACAAAATATATTTATATGTAATCATCAAAGAAGTAGCCAATGAAAATTTTTAAATTTACATATATACTATTTACTCCCTGGCCTTCAATTATAAAGCGTCTTTTATAGCATTAAAACTGAAGAGGAAATGAATAAACTTCTTATGGGCGGGAAAACAATAAAGCTTTCTTACCGCAAACCTTTCACATGAAAACAAATTTAATAAAAATTTTATTACATATACTTACTACAATAAAAAATGGGAAAAAGATCAATAGACAGGCAATCGTAGCTCAATGCTCAATACAAATAACTGAACTTTATAACACATTCTACGCTCAACGGATTCAGCTTTTGAATTATAAATGTCTTTGAAAGAGTGTCAAAATTAATTTTTTTATGTCTATTCAAATATAAAGTTTTGAGTGAGGTGATTGTGACTCTTTCGACAGTTTCAGATTGAAAAGATAACAATTTCATAATGCAAACCTCGTGGTTATAGTTCATCTAAGTCTTCCGCCTACATTGTCGATTTCAACTCTCTTCAGTTATAGTTTCTTTAAGTATTAGTAAGGTGCCTTAATTTATCTCAGTTCATTCAAAATAACACATTTTTCGAACTGGCAGTCTATGCTTTGACTCCGAGTTGGGCTCATCGCTGAACTTTTAGAGCAATTTTTTGCTTATACACTCAAGATGCAATATGATCGCGGCAGATTTTTGTACAGTGTGTGTAAATCACATCAATAAAAATTTTTTTGTGGCTTCAGCTCTTTTCGCGAATTTGGTTTTACCTCTTCTATTGACTGAAAACGAGTTTCACGGAGCGGCAATTTTACTTTCGTGAACAAGAAATACTACTCAATACGGCCAAATAGAACTACTTATAGACCGTTTGCTTCTCCGAACAAATTCCTGATGCACCAAACCAAAAAATATCGAAAAAAAACAATGAGCATCAGATTGGTTTCGGCTCATTATTTTCCAATCATTCCGATGATTGTTGACTTGTTTGCATGTCAAGCTCATAAACCCAGTTCTCAGCAGCAATTCTAATGCTCTCCATATAATTGTGGACAAATGTCGAACGACGTCCAGAGCGAGGCATATCTTCAACGATCTCTTGACCGTCTTTGAAGATCTTTGACCACTCGAAGGCTTGTGTTTTTGATAAAACTGAACTACCGTAAGCATTTCCAACATTGGCAACGATTCCGCACACAAAATTTGGTTAGAAATAAAAAAAATTGAGACAAATTCTTTGTTCGCTTTTTTCATACATTGTAGAAATCGCAACGCGCTACTGAGGTGTACCAACTTAAGCAGTTACTGTGCACAAACTAGCTGACAGATTTCGCTCATAAATGGCATACTAATTAAGGACAGTCCTACCAACTTAGCAAAATATATTTTTTTGAAATATCATTAACTCGGCGAATTTAAAATACGATTTCTTGGTACTCTTTTGTCGCAATGTACAAGGTTTGTTCGGAAAGTAATAGAACTGAGTCGATTAAACAAAATTTACTGAACCAATCGTTACAATTCTTTAAAACTTTTCCAAATAGGCCCCTTCTGCGTTGATGCAGCGCTGCCACTTCGATTTCTAAGCATTAAAGGCGTCACGACAGGCTTTCTGCGGAATAGCCTTGGGAGTGGGGGATCCCCTCTGTCGTCTCAAAATGGTCGAAAGATTGACTCATTGTCTGGGGATCATACTCAAAAATCCACGAATCCTCACCTGTTATTAAAAACTTAGGGTCACTTTCACGTACATATGCTCAATTTTCTTAGTACACCTTCACTCGCCGAAATTTTTGGTTCTGGCGCATGTTCAAGTGCTCCGTCACAATGTCATGAACCACAGATTTTGATAAATTTAACATCAGGACAATTAAACAAATACTTAATTTCTCGGCCTTGGCTCAAAGTTTTTGCGCACACGCGTCACATTGTCGGTGTTTGTCGAAGTCAGAGGTCTCCCAGCATGGTTTTCATCAGCGACCTCTTTCGGCGCTCCAAAAAGTCCTACGCTCCGAAGTACAGTCGAGGCGGAAGAAAATCAGTCATATTATTGTGAACAAACCCTCTATAGCTGCCTAATAAGCGATTGTTCAGATATAGCATATTAGTTTAGGTTGTGAAATATATGTACATTATATGAATCCTGTGATAACAAAAAATAGAAAAAAATGCTTATATTGAATCTGATATTTAAATTCAAATTTAAGAAATACATTTTTCATTTAAAATATTTGGAATATTATTGAATTGTGAATTTAGCTTTTTTTTTTATCATAGCTCTCATTCCATACACATTTCTCACATACATACATGTACTTTTAATATATCTACTAGTGTATTTTCAGCCAAGCACAACTAATTTTTCACGCTTATCTCGCTGTCTTCGAAGCTTAAAGTAGCTATCTCCTCGTGCACTACTCACACAGCCTTTACTCTTTTCATATTTATAAATTGTATATGTGTTTGATAAAATGTTTGATAGCTTGCATATGTGTGTGTGTGTGTATGCTACACAGCAAAACATTTATTCAAATCACCACCCTCTGACTACTTTATCAACTACCATTCGATTGTCTTAAGCAGCGCAACCCCTGTTAGCAAATATGCCACCGTATTATCAGAAAATACTGCCAATATGAGCACCATATAAACACAATAAATTATGCAACACATACATATATATTTAGACATTCACACACGCTAAGAAATACTACACAACACACTCTTAAAAAATTACTTCAGCCCCACATGAGTTTTGGGCGAGCGAGTGAGCTACGAAATATTCAAATGCCAAACTGTCGAGGCAATAAAGTGTAAGTCGGAGGATGCGTAAGAACAAGAACTATATAGAACAAGATTTGGCAGTTAAAATGACGTCATGCATGGCGTAGCACTGCCAGCAATAGACTTCAGAGTGTTTGGTTGTATATGGCAATAACGAAAGAGTTTAGCGCCTAAAAGCGCACTAACAATATTCCTATGACTTAAGAAAATATAAATAAATACGTATGTATTGGTTTGTATGGCAATGTAAATATATAAAAAAGCAGATATGAATGCTTAAGCGTGTCGAATGGCGAAAACGTTTTGGCATTGACGCCTCATCAATAAAATTGCCTAGCGCGCATACACACATATACGGTATAAAAAAAGACAGCCTGCGGTGTTGGCGCACCCTCACACTCGCAACAACACAACATTTGCATATGTTACTTGGCGGCACACAATTTTCGACTGTCAAATTTTATGACAGTTAGAGATTTCCTCGATTTTTACGCGCTGCGTTGTTGTTGCTATGTTTTTTGTTGTATTTTGTAAATTTATTGCCTACTTTAGCGCAACCGGAAAGCCATAAAAATAGACTTTATTGAAAGTCGAAGTTATGCTCCGTTGCGAGCAGTTATCGCATGCATATTTATATATATTTACAGTCGTTGTTTTGCCTCCACTTGTTTTGCGTCTGAACGCAGTCATTGACAGCTTTGAATTTTCACATCATATTTCATGCGGGAAAGGATTTACGCTGCCGCCAATGCGAGACTACGCCAAGACTATGCATACTCGGTGGCATTTTCCTTTCCACTACTCCAGCATTAACATATTTACATATGTGCGTGTTTGTTGTTGTGCAAATATACCGTATTCATATACTGTTTTCTCATATTTTAAAATAGCTACTTTTTTTTGCAGTATATTGAAAATGTTTTGCGGCGTTATGAGCCGCAAATGATAAACGACTTCCACGCTTGAGGTTAAAGGAAATGCGGAAGATGGGCACTTAAGTGTTTCCCACTGCCTGGAAAAGGGTAAGTTTGTCGTAGTTTTATTGTGTTTCTTCTGATTTGGTTTGCGCTGAAAAGAGTAGTTTTTTGAAAGACAAAAATATGCTTCAATAGTTGACATTCTTTATTCTATTCACACATATGAGTGCTAACTTTTGTTGCCTATTTCTAGGCGCTGTTGTCAGAGAAAACGAAGTATACATTCGGGCTCATAACTAATATTTCTCCAATAATTTATTGTTTAATGAAATATCTGGTATTCCACAATATCGCTACTTATAATGTATATGTTTTTATGTTTTTGAAGTGAAGTTGGAAATAAGCACTTATTCAATTTTTAGTTCAGACAAGGCGACTCTCTTTCTTGTGACTTCTTCAACCTACTACCGGGGAATATAATTCGAGCTGCAGAACTTAATCGAGCAGATACAAACTTCTGTAAGAGTGCATACGCTGACAGCAAAGGAAATGGGGCTGGCAGTAAGACAAGACGAAATATCTCCTGTCATCAAACAAATAGACCTCGCACAAGACGAAATATCTCCTGTCATCAAACAAACAGTCGTCGCACTCGCGACTTGGCTCCAACATCACTGTTGGCAGTCATAACTTTGAAGTTGTAGATAATTTCGTCTATTTAGGAACCAGCATTAACACCACCAACAATGTCAGCCTGGAAATCCAACGCAGGATTACTCTTGCCAACAGGTACTACTTCGGACTGAGTAGGCAATTGATAAGTAAAGTCCCCTCTCGACGAACAAAAACCCAACTCTATAAGTCACTCATAATTTCCTTTCTGTCATTTGGTGCAGAGGCTTATACGATGACAACAACTGATGAGTTGACGCTGCGAGTTTTCGTGAGAAAAGTTCTGCGAAAGATTTATGGTCCTTTGCGCTTTGGCTCTGGCGATTATCACATTCGATGGACCGATGAGCTGTATGAAATATACGACGACATTGTCATAGTTCAGTGAATTAGGAGACACCGGCTGGACTGGTTAGGTCATGTTGTCAAAATGGACGAAATGGACACAGCAGCTCTAAAAGTATTCGACACAGTACCCGCCAGGGGAGCAGAGGAAGAGAAAGACCTCCACTCCGTTGGAAGGATCAAGTGGAGAAGGCCTTAGCTTCGCTTGGAATATCTAATTGGTCCCATGTAGCGAAAAGGAAAAACGACTGGCGGGTTGTTGTTGACTCTCCAGTAAAGGAGAAGATAATAACCAATATACTATATAACCATTTTAAAGTCAAAATTCAAATTCTGTTTTAATATAAGGGTATTATAACCAATATATATTCACTTTATAACCAAAACTCGAATTTTGTTTCAATGTGCCTGATTTATATTTATTATAACGTTTTTCCTTCGCCTCTGAACTTATGAAAAATTATTTCCGTTATTTTTCTTTTTAGGTGATGATATGCAAAAGCAAATTTTCAATGTAGACGAAGTAGATATTCAGATTGATTAATCATTAATTATTCTTTGGAAAAGATATACACATGTGTTTCTAAAAGCTTAGATAAAAGGTTGCTTACCCGCTTTAGCGCCGATGGGCTTTCATATAGCGAATCGTTCGATCTTCTATGGCGGCAGGGCAACGTCCTTTACAAATATCTATCCAAGGTTAATAGAACAAAGTGGATTGCTTCACATTGTCTGTTAATTTTGGGTTAGAAATTATATTCCGGGGCTGCGTTTGGAAGTAGTTAGCTTTTTGGTCCTTCAAAGTTAGATATATTCTAATCATAGAATATCTAGTATAACCAGGGTAAATGTGGAATAAATGCACTGAAGCAGTATTAACTGCTTTGTTTCGAACATTTTATTAGTAGATCCACTCAGAAATACTTTTAAGAATACTTCGGGCCAAAAAATTTAATGAGCTTAATGCCCAACCTTAAATAAGTTTACAAATATCTTGTCTTTTTCTTCTTTGGGTCAGACCAAACTGTCGACTATTTCAAAGTTTCTTAGTTTCAGATAAAAAAGGAAAACAAAATGTGTTTGCTTAAAGATTAGTTTCTAACTTAGGTAGTTTTGTAGATTTCTATCTAGCACTTTTCGTTAACTCCAGTTTTAGAATATCAGATTACTGTAGCGTATTTCAAAACAGAGGTGGCTATCACTATATACTGCTCTGAGATGCATATTTCTTTCGGAGAGGTTCGTACTAAATCCGATAATGGCTGCAATGAGCTCTCTAATTGTGTGCTCAAAACTAGTCAAAGAGGGTATGATCTCCTCAGCAAAAGTATTAAGCTCTTCTATAATAGACTCATATGGATGTCCAGTCACAGCGGAATTGCGGATAACTACAAAACCGGTAAGATAACTACGAAGAGCACGCTAATCTAAATTTAAACCACTTAAAAGCGAGTCGGTTGTCCACTTGCATTGATCGTGGTGGTTGTGGTTGAAACCCAAATCGCGGGAAGAACTGACTTTGTCAGTTGAATGTGGAGTTGCATTGCAAACGGGTGCCGGACCCAAAGTACGGCAGAGGTTTTAGATGGGCCTCGAACACGACCAAGGTGGTTAGTGTGTCCATTCCACACTGCCAATTGGTACTGAAAATGCTTAGCATTCTCAAGGCGCTGATCAACGCATTGATTTGATCCGTTGTGCTTTTGAGCGCCGTGGAGTAAGGCTGTCGTCAGCAGGTACCGACGTTAAACACACCGGACGTTGTCCACTTGCATTCGTGGGATGGATTTAACGATCACCAGTGAGCTCAGCAAGCACTGTCAACAATCAATAGTTGTTCGTCTGCAGGAGTTTCTGACCCAGAACGAACCGTAATAGATTCTCCGAACTACTTGATTTTACTAAAGTCAATCCCGCCGCGATTGCGAATATTTGCTGGACGTTATCTAATATATTCACAAACGGTTCTTTGATTTGATGAGCTTTTTTATGAAAAATTAAGTTTTTAAGAGCCAGTAATAGCTTACATTAAGCATTGTCTAGGTTTCAGAGGACATACTGTAGTTTTTATACAAGTGATTTTTAAAAAAGAATTCCTTAAAACTTCACTTCCATACTTACTATCTAACTATCTTACTATTTTATCGGAGCATTTAAAAAGTCAGACCGGATGCACTGAGTTCCAATTAAAGCTTTCAGCTTTGAATTAGCGGATTTTCTACTATTTAAAAAGCTGCTGAACAAAAAAATTGTAAACCTTATTTTTAGCTTTGCTTAAAATATTCTTTTTTTTTCAATTATTATATGCCGAAAAATCCATGTAAAGTTGTTAACCACTAAATCCTTACGCATAAATTTGGTAATTGTATCCCTAAGGCTTAAAAATATTTCTACAACAAAGTGGCCAGTACATACCAAATACACACCTTTACCACCAAATTGCCTTTGCGCTTATATATCGACATTGTTTACTTAAACGCACTTTTATAAAAATAATGAAATTTCGAGCAAAAAAAGTTTAATTTCACTTCATCAACGCACACGAGTGTTGACATTTGATAAATTATGCTAATTAGCTAAGCGCATACTGCTCATTCATTTAGCGCCTCCCACGCGTCTCAACAATGCGCTGTTGCATGTGTGTGTGTGCGCATCGCTGCGCCGTGTTTGTGTGCAGCTTTGACTGGTTTCGACAATTTTTCTATCTAATGTCGCACTTTTTAAGGTGTGGAATACAATTTCAACGTTTTTATTTTCTCCCTCGACTTTCATTTTTTTTTTTTCACCTTTTTTAATTCAACACGACTTAGTGTTTATTTTTTTAATTAATTAACGCATACTATCACAATGTCGTGCTGCAGCGGTGTAATAGCAAGTCAAAAGGCGTCGAAAAAAAGTAAAAGTTGAAAAGTGAAAAATGCGCAAATAAAGTGAAATTTAATGAAATGAAGCGCTGCCTGTTTGTCAATGCGTCATCAGGCTTCATTTAGTTGCACGCGAATATGCGCGGCGCGCTTTGTCACTCAGCGCAGCGTAATGGTCAGGTATAATGTGTGTTATAGATATGAAAAGCTGTTGTCATTGTCGGTGTCAATGCAAATTCCGGAAGTCATTACTAAAGTAGTTGAAGCAAAAAGGAAATTAGATAAGTAAAAGAAATGGCTGAAACAAAAGTTGCATCAGATCGCCTAAATGTATGCTAGAGTGCTGGTTTATACTGAAAATATATGTTTCATTATTATTTTTAAAAATAAATTAAACTTCTTTTCACAGTGTGATACACTAAACACAGCTCTTCGGCGGATATTAATCCGAGCCTACACTGACTCGTTGTATCTAGTGATGTAGAGAGGAAGAGGTAAGAGAAGACCGCATACTTGTATAAGTCTGATTTCAGTGAAAGTGAATGAAAATGAAAAAACGGCATCTGGTCCTTTGGTCACATTAAAACTGCCTGGTATGCTTTTATAAGAGAGCTGTAATCCACCAGTATCAAAGGGAACAATTGATACTTTAAAGACAGACAATAGTAGTATTGAATAGGAGATATTAGTGTGTTATTTATATATGAATTTTTACTTTAATTCTCGGTATGGCAGCGTAATCAGAGCCTTTACCGTGTATTAGTTTAAGAAAAAGACAACTGCCAACGTTTCTCAGTGTTTAGTAATTTTAGGCGATTTATTTGAACAGTTTTACAACTTTTATGCCGCAGTCTGGTCATTTCAAGCAGATGTCCATGAAAGCACGCAAAGAGATGACGGAAAACTTGTTTCTCCTGATCATAAATAATTATGAAGAGCGTAGAGATTGATAAATTCGTTCATCTTTCACTTAGGAACAATCACGAAATTTTTTTGTTTACAGCTTTCGTAGGCGTTTTCTTTCAACCCATTGAATGTTCGTTTAAAAGGAAAACTTTTCATAAAAAACAACACCGAAAAACACATTTCACATATCTAACTTGGTATAAAATAACCAAATCTATCAATATTAGGTCATGGGGTTGACAAAAATTTGAGCAGACAGTTAATGCCAATCTCAGCAACTTCACGAGATTCCCCGAGATACTTCAATCTCACTTTAGCGAAAGATAGGCAATAGAAGAGAGAGCGAACAGATCTTCTTCTCGCCCTATTCCGTATAGCTCTGACAAAGAACGTCCGCCAAAATATTTAGGCGCATTATTACAATCGGAAAACATTTTTTTTTTCCAAAATAGTATATCCTTAAGAGTTTGCATTTAATTGAGAGCTCCCTAACGCCCAAAAATAATAATACCGCTCGGTGTGCACACCTCCAACTTTAAACTCATTTTTTTCAAAATACACTTTTTTAAACTGACGGACATGATTCCAGACGAACTACTCAACCGATTTGCTTAATTTTTTTTTAAATGTTCACAAAGCACCTAGCTAACGTCCTATATTTTTATCATTTATTAACAACGTTATTACAAAATTCATGTAAAAAAACATGGGTAAAAATAAAAAAAAAAAAACGTTAATTACTTTTTTATTTATCAACATTTTTTCATGATTCTAGTAAAGACGATAACAACTCACGTACTTTTTAAGAATAAATTGGATTTTTGTGTTTCAGATGATCCGAAAATGAGAAATCGTGTTCGCCAGTGAAAAACGCATCTCATTCACCCAGCCATTTCTCCGACAGATGTCATCAAAAAATTCCGGAAAAATTTGTTTATACACTCCAAACCTCATATATGTGAAAAATGTTCTATTGTAGAATAAAAATTTCTATGAAAAAGAAAAATGTCAAAAAAAAACAGGCCTGATTACCCTACTGACCCCTTAAATCAATAATCTGGAGAATTTAAAGTTGTCTATAAAAATTAGTACATTTTTTTATTTAAATAGTGCACACCACGTGTCACCATACCATTATAAAAATTGGGTAGCCGTAAGCCCTGGCAGCTGGTGCTTCTTACTTTGTGAGATAATAATTGTATTATTATTTTTCATTTAATAAATAAATAAAATTGGAACTTCAAGATTTAGTTGACCGAGACGGATTCCCAAACTAATGAACCGATTTCTCCAATGAACATACACATTGGTTGGTCGCACAATTTGTTGGTGTTTTTTAAGAACATACAATCTATTAAGAGGACAACTCTATTAACTGGACAGAAAGGCTGGTAACCAGACATTTTGAAAGCAGCCCTGAATTCGTTATTTTTTTCAAGGAAATTTATTTGCATAAACATATTCAAAATTAAACCTCAATCCCTTATATTCTTATACTGAAAAAATGCTTTCGCCTTTAATGGTAAATAAAATGTTTATTGTATTCAACGGTTCCAGCTAAAGACATTTTAAAGGTTTCTTCAATCAAAAAGTTTGGAAATAAATTTCAAAAATTTAATTTGGGGAATTGGAGGATCTGTGGCTGATCTATGAAACCCCTTAATCTTTCTGAAATAGAAGTTTTCAAGGGTATCGGATAACCGGAGATTTCAAAGTTGTACTTACTTTAAAAGTCATTGGAAATCTTCAATTTAAAAAATATGGCCAAATGTGTCGTAGTCTATTCTTGAATTGACTTTTAATAGTCCTAACTTATGATGATCGATATTAGGAACTCCTAACACCATGCTCAGTTTGTCTAATACCATGAAGCCTATTATTTGAATCGCTCATTAAGGATTGAGAACTCTTTTCGACACTGAGCACAGAGCGGGGAATGCCTAAAAGATGCTATTCCAATACAACTTTGATTAGGCTAAAAAAAAAAAAACATTTGAAAGTTAAACGCCATGAGTTAAGTTAGAATTTTTTAGCAAAACGTCGTTCGGAGCGGAAAAAATTGATTACCTGCTGAAGAATTATTAAGAATTTTTTTTCTGACCCAGTAAAGGTGCATATTTGGGACGCTAAACGTTTAAACAAAACAATAGTCTATGAAAAATTTATTATTCAGCCTAAATGTATGCTACCAAAATTTATTTATAGTCATATACTGTGTACTCTTTTATAGAAATTGAAGAAAATATTTTATTTTCGCAAAGATAATATGCGCTCATATTTGAAACTCTTCCTGAGATATTAATAAACACCCTTTTTTGTCTAAAATATATCTTAATAGATAGAAATTTTCATATGCGACGTCGGCTACAACTCGTTTCTTTTAAGCGACACACTTACACACCATTGATATATTAACTACATATGTATATAAATATGAATTAATGTGAAAATTGGTGACGAAGAGTTCGTCAATTTCAATATTCGGTTGATGCGCCTCAAAGTATGCCTTAACAAATGTCATGCATGCAAATTACTTCATTGGTTGGAAACGGAAAGGCGTAGCAACCAATGCGGCGGCAAGCACAAGAGAAAATGTTAAGCAATGAAATTTATTTTTTATCAGCATTGTCATTGCTTTGACTACGCAGCTCGCGGCTATTGCCACGCCAGTGTGTCAGCTTAGCATACACAGCGGCGCGCACAAATATTGATATTCGACAGCACTTTGCATGATTGAATTTTTCTGCTGCCACATTTACCCTATTCGCGCATAAGTGTGTCTGCCATGACACATATTTAAATTTTTTATTTTCAACTTTTATTTACTACATCGGCTTATATCAATGCGCTGGTCTATTTGTTGATGCCAGCGGCGTAGCGGTTGTAAACATTTTTGATGTTCAATTTATTCATACATTACCAGTAATATGGATTTCTATAGAGCAACCGCATACGTGACAAATAAAAATCTAGTTTGCTCTAGCAGCAAGTAGGGCAATGAGATTTAGCTGAGCGTCTCCGCGACGGAGTTATAAATGAGAAATTTATATGTTTGCTAAGTGCGTTGTAATTTATGTACTTAGTGGTAGTATGAGTGGTAATTAAAATATTTATATTTCGTCAATTTAATTTTTCAGAATTTAATATAGCAAAAATTAAACTCATAGCTAATGGGAATATTACTCATTTTATATGGTGTAACATAGCATAGTTTTGGGCGACGGATGGTATTACCAAAGAAATAGTTTCACTACAGCGACCGTTACACATGTCGTTTAAAGGTTTTATTAATTTCTCGCATATTTTCAAGTAGCGAATTTTTTTCGAAAATTTTGTTCAAATAAATTGTATAGTAAAGCATAGCTTTAGGCAACGACATCATCATCGACTAAACCGCTTTATTAAAATTTACTATAACTATAGTTATGTATTTTAATAACAATAAATGATATTTTTAAAATCCATGTAAGGTTAGTTATATTCTAGAACTTCCTAAAGCAGTATGCCAATTATTGCTCCCCAGCAAAATTTCTACTTACTCTTCTTTTCGTGGAGAACTGCTTTTTCTTTCTCTTCCTCAACCCAGTTTGCAAAACTCGGATGCGTTGGTGTGAATTTCGGCCACAGCGCTTAGTAAACTCGAAAAGCTTTCTCTTCCGTAGTATTGACGCCATCAACACTTTGAAAGTCTGAGTATCCATAGAGTGTCGCACCTCTACGTGGTAAATCGGGCTAGCTGTGAACAGCTAAGAGAAGTTCCGCCGAGCCAGTGTTAAAAATAATAATACACATTTTGGTAACTGCTTTTAGGAAATGATTTTCTGGTTCATCGGAAAAGATTTCTGTTTCCATAATACCAAACCATCTTGAATTACTAACTAGATTTGCGGATAATGACCAGCTCTTGGCAAAAAAAAAATAAATATTTGAATCGCTCACATTATTTAGACTACTTCGAGAAAAAATAGTTCAACCACCGCTCCCAAATGTATGCATCAATCGAAAACTACTTGCGTAGCTTTTTTTTACTGGTAAAAGATATGACAGAGGTACAACTGTTAGGTCGTTAAGTCTCTAACTCCACATAACATACATTTCTAATAAAATCAATGCATATATTTAGGCGCTAACAACACACCACATCCACAAGTGCCCATAATGATTTATATCTAACATTAGCACAGTGTAAGCAGTACTTTTATATGAGATTCGACAGACTTCTCAACACTTGGACTCACTTATGGCGTGCTCATTACTTGCCTCCACACGCTTTAATTACTTATTTATGCCAGAAATAAATATAATATATACGAGCAATTTATGCAGCATATTTTGGGGCAGACTGGCTATAATTAAGCTCACAACTTGCTCGGCATATACAATCGATAATCTTTTCTCAATAAATTATTGCCATATTTTCTTTTTATTTATCTTTATCTTTGGCATACTGCTTTATATCGTGCTACGAAGTTTCTGCTAAGCTAACTTTGATCGGCCCCCAGCTTTGAAGTCTGTTTAATGTTTTTATAGTTCCCTTAATTGCCTACTTTTTGATTGCTGTTAACTGGTGTTGTGCTGCTGCTATTCGATTATTTATGGCGGCAATTAGCATTGGTGTGGAGTGTGAGTTACGTTATGCGTAAATATGACAGCATTGGAGTGGAGCATTTAAAGAACATTAAATATGAATTAGGCGGAAGTTGTGAAGTGAAGTGTGGCCGTAGAACTTAGTTACTACTTCTTACTTTGGGTGCTCAATTACAATTCAGTCCCGTCCCTGCTGTCAGAATTCGCACAAACTGGACAACGTGAAAAACACTTGTAAGAGTTGCGTTAAATATATCTCCATGTGCTTTCTTTTAGTTCATGGCGCTGAAGGAAAGAATGGAGTTGCTGCTCATCTATTGAAGTCTGAAATCGATGGATACTGTTTATACAAAATTACAACAACTAATTAAGAAAATTTCTTTCATATACATAGGTAGAACCCTTCTGGGACAGCTTCAATAGAATAGTCTCCGATTTACAAGACATAAGAACACTTTGTATAACGGAGATTATACGAAAGGTTAGTACAGTAAATCAAGAATATCAGTCTGAGATCGCTGCCAATAGTGCTAATCCCCACTTGGAATTCGAAGCAGCGAGTTCGGAAATCTATTTTGAGACGAGGAATACGGGAGCATAAGAGGATGTAGCCATGTGTAGAAGTTCACGAAAGTCAGGAAAGTTCTCTGTGCGACATTCACTTGGGGGAAGTCAAAAACGATTCTTTTACATATGACTACATATGACTAAAGCAGCCCACGGCATCTGGTCTTAGACCAGTAACAAAAAGGAACTGTTTCGACTACAATACATAACTCTATGAAAATGGAATCACTGAAGAAACTCGAGGAATTCAAGATGTAAGATGATAGAAAAAGCTACCAAATTGTTAACATAAAATATGACGAATCTGAGAAGCACTTACAGCCACAGCCGAGGAGATATTGATAAAACGACGAAACGCTCTTAGCAGGAACTTTGCAAACATTGCGAGCAGAAGTGATTGACTTTCGCATTCAGGCAGAACTTTTAGCCCTTTCAGAATGACACTGGTTTCCATTAGTCGAGCTATTTCTGAATCAAAGCGTTCATATAATTTGGAACAAGACGCTTTAAAGTAATGTTTAAGAGGGTATTCTACTCTAGAAATCAAATTTTGGGCAGTTTTTTTTAATTTTATTAAAAAAAAAAAAACCAAAAGTATTTTTACTATCCTTTTTTTATAGTGTTTTTATTAATATCCTAAGAATACAGAAAAAAAATTAAAAAAAAATATTAAAAATTAAAATAATTGGAGGGAAGAGGAGAGACAGGTGTAAAAAAATGGCGCATCCTGCTAACATTGATCCTGACTCTCCTGGTGGTCTGAAAAAAAAATCAAAAGAAATTCTTAATCAGTAAAATTGCTGTTATAGTCCCTAAATCCGGGAATACGAAAAAAACTTTTTTTTTGAAAAATTTTGAATTTTTTTTTTTGAAAAATTTTGATTTTTTTTTTTGAAAAATTTAGAATTTTTTTTTGAAAAATTTTGATTTTTTTTTTTTTTGAAAATTTTTGAATTTTTTTTGAAAAATTGTTTACGCTTTTTTTGAAATTCCTGAATTTTTATAAAATATTAAAAAAAATTTATAAAATTGTTTATTATTTTGACACGATGCTGGCAGGAACGATAAATAATTCTATGAAGATTCACACAAAATTTCAAGTAAATCGGTTATGTAGAACTTTAGATAATGTCGGTACCGTGTGGAAAAAAGTAGTTTCGAGAAAAAGGTGTTTAAAAAAGTGAGTCTACCTACCTACCGGGATAGGTACTGAGTCACTAAAGTAACTGTAACTCTCAAAATAATTTTAATTTTTAAAAATCCGTTGGAGGATATGTTCTTAAGAGTCTAAACTTTAAATATATGAAAAAAAATAGAATTTTTCAAAATTCTAGAGTAGAATACCCCCTTAAAAATAATGCTAAGAATGTCGATATCACTGGTTCAATAAAAAAGAAATAAGCTCGGTTTTCCTTCTACTAAAAGTGATATACCTAACCTTAAAACACAGAGTCGCACCAATAACATCAATCCATACAAAAAATTATGTTAATTATTAGAGTGGATTACTGATAGACACCTTGTGACTAAACTATATTTTCATACCTCTGGAAAAAAATATGTGCGTTCCTGATATTACAACACTTCGTCAAACTAACGAGTTAGTTTATTAAACATGTTCAAAACTGAACCCAAAATCTTTCGAATTAAAGCCGTTGCATCAGCACTATTTCGAGTTGTATAGGAAAAAATTATCGTAGGAACAAAATAATTGGGGTAATAGTTTCTTAAATGGGTTCAAAACTGAACTCAAACATTTCGGATTAAATCATCATCGGAGCATTAGTACTGTTCCAAGTTACAAAGAAGAAAAATAAGCAAAATAAACATTAGTGATATTGAAACCAAACTAAAATACCTCACGCCAAAACCACGCGCTAATGTTCAACCAGCGAGCAAATTGCCAAACATACAAAATAAACTGCGGTAAACTCGATAAAATCACCAATCATAGCCTTTGCAAAAACTAACATTGCATTTGACACGAATAAGTCGGTTGTAGAATAAAATTTTAATGACAGTTGTTAGTGCAGAATACAGAAATATTAGAGACAAAAATCGCGCATACGCCCCGCCGACTGGAACTAAATACATTTTTATGTATGTGTGTGTGTGAATAAATATTGAACATTAATACTTGGAAATGCAATACAAGTGGCAATAAAACTTAAATGTTCAATACAATGTACGTCAAAAATAGGTTACTGGCCAATAAGTTAAGAAAATAATTACTCTAGCAGGCACAAAAATACGCACATTTACCAGTCCGGTCCGGTGTCTGACTTTACACAATGAAATAGTTAAAATGAAAAAGATATAATTGAAAACAGCGGAAAGCTGGACTCAAATTGTTGATAAGGCAGAACAGACTTGGTTTCGATACCACTTTTGTAAAAATTTTAAACTTTTTTCTCTTAGCGAACGCCGCTAGGCAGATAATTCATTATCTCTAAGCGAGTATCTAACAAGAAAACAATCAGTTGATCACAGCTTAAAACTTGTATGAAACGGAAGTTTACAGTTGGCATCAAGACCCACACTACAGTTGAGCGAGACGCGTCCAAACTTAAACTCAAAAGAGTGCCTATGCAGCTACAATGGCGGATTCAGGCAGAAGGTTTCTAGTGGAGATTTCCGAGTTTATCGCTCCATCTTAAGAATATTTCCATATATGTCTTAAAAAATATAATTGTAACGGTTTTATAACGCACTTCTTTATTTTCGTGAAGAAATCTTAGCACAAACGTTGATGAAGAAGATGTCTGGTTTTGTGAAATGAGCTCAAAGAAACTCGAATAAAGCATAAACAACTGAATAACAGGTAAAGTTTGAAGCTCAAAAGAAGGACTATTTTCAGGAATTTTTTAAAACTAGAATAAGTACAAAGCTCATATTTCGGTAAGGAATAGTAGAACTCAATAGCTGAGACTTAGATTGGTTTTTAGTCCGTGCACGATATCTTACTTCGACCTAAACTTTCTCTGAAGTTGGTGTTCAAATCAAGCGTTAAAGACCAAATTGTTTGGAAAGACGTTCTGTAGTTGGCCGATCCCGCTGCAGCTATTGGTTTTCTGACTGGATACTGTGCATTAAGTTCAGACGCAGTGTGGCTAAACATTTTGTCGGACACTCTTTGCCAAAGCTGTATGAAGGAAGGCGAGGTAAAATCATCTTGTGACTTTCTCCTCTATTTTCCGGCTTTTGCCAGTCTAAGATTGAGACACCTTCGGCGAATGCAGTGAAGTGCCTGGGATCGACATTAACTGCTTTCACAAATTTGTGGCAAGCTCAAAACGTTTGGTCGATCTAACAGAATCTGGTAATCCACTTTTAGTAGAGGCAATGGAAGAGCTGAATAAATATCCATCGTTTAAGCTCAACCCTACAACCTAACCTAATCTTGTATGCAGTTGGTCGAGCTCTCCAACAATGCAACCAGGCTGACGTTAAAACAATGTTACTTATTCAATTACATCTACTGGGAGTCGATATATGATATAAACTAAAGAGACATATTATAGCCCATAGATGCCTGCTAAATGCAGAGACACATTTCAAAAACATGGTAATGACTATATACAATTTTACAAAATAAAGGGTGATCCCATTTCGAGGTTCCCTACTTTTTGAAGAAAGAAACAATACTGAACACAATATCATGACAGCTTGACAGGACCCAGATGTGATTGGAAAAAGTGGCTTTACTTGGTCTGTCAACTTGTTAGTCAAATTTATAAATATAAACTATGATTAAAGTCACAGAAATTAAATGCTCACGAACAAATTGCAGTAGAAAAAGTCCAGATCTCCTCTTGAGCTTAGATATATTTAGATAGTACCAGAGCTTAACAAGTTCGCATGGCATCGCATTTTCGAGACAATGAGTACATATGTTCATGCTTCCTGATATCTACTCATCTAAATTTTTTTAAGTTGTAGTCCGAAGTCGCCGCAAAAGACTTTTCATTGAAGCAACTGTCAGAAAACAGATTTTAAATCATTTACAATCCATCGCCTTCCTTCGTAAAGAACTAAAATTAACCGGTCTGGAAAATTATCGCTAACTTACTGCTGGAATTAACCGAGAGACTCTGGTATTCTCTGTAATACCAAGAACAAGAGGCCAAGCTGGACACTTTCTTACCACGCAGAGTGTTGGATATACCATATATTCACCTGCAAACCAAATGCACAACTGCTTTTGGTAGCACGCCACATTGCAACTTGCTGTTGCATGCCACATTTGCGCGCACGGTTCTATTATTACTTGAATTTCCCCACTATTTGTTTGTGGATTTTTTGATTATCGAGAAATTTATGTGACAACAAATGCTATTGTGAAATATGCCTACGCCAGCAATGGCATACCAAACTGTTGTTATTGTTAACTTGATTTCAACGAACTGTTGTTTGATTTGCCAACAATCGCCTCCCCCTCCCCTTCTTGCCGGGGCGATTTGTTGCTTTAGTTGTGGTTTTTGCGTGTCGATTGCTCATAATTTTCCGGCAACACATTGGCGCTACAGCAATTGTTGGCATGTTTAAAATAACGGTGAAAATCAAAATGCAACAACAACAACGGCAACAATGGCGCACCGCACACAATCGAAAAACACGAACATTATCGATAAAATTACCATTAAAAACCGTTAGCGGCCAGCGTTGAGTGGCGCATGCAACTACTTATACAACAACAACACAATATACAATTTTCTGTTACACAGTTACATTTATAAATGCAATACTCAAATCTATGCACGTTGATTGAATGGCATTTCTGCGCCTCGCTCGTTCGCTTGCGGTTTCACGGCAAATTTTTCAAAACATGCCATAATTCCATTTCGAGCTTATCGTCGCGTCTAAATCAAATGCGGCAATTGTTTATACGCGTCGCTTTCAGCCGGCCGCCCGCCTGGTATGGGTTAAAGCACGGCAAGTGGGTTGCTGACGTCGCGCCTAAGTCGCCGGTCTTTTTCGTGTGCCGATAAAAATGGACAAACGGAACGGAAGTGTTGCCGATGATGAATGACTTACAGTTGTGGAATTCGTGTTTGCCTGTGTGTGTGTATGTACGATTGAATTTACTGTTAGTTGGTTGTCAAACTTGAAGCAGTTATTGCATTTGCCGCTTACCTTTCAGCTAAAAAGTGTTTGTTGTACGTGTCGTGTGTTAATGTTATGGCTCAATATTGATTCGGAAGGGTTTGTCGGTAATCGCTGGTTGTTATTGTGTGGAATTGACCTATAATTTTCCGTTAAAGTAGACGATTTCAACAAATAAAATAGTTGTTGCAGGTTGGAGGGAATAAAATATTGCAAGGAAAAATGTAAACATTTTCGAAGTAAGAAATGTCGAAACTCGGTTAAATAAAACTTAGTTAGTCTAGTAAATGTGAGAATACGTATAAAGGAAATCATGTATAAAAAATATATAACGGGTGATCCAAGTAGATACGTATTTTTCTATAGTCTTTTCTAACAGACAACGAGAAAATCTTCAAAAAATAATTAAATGCCCAAAAATATTTTTCGAATGATAAAAAACCTTCCCAATTAAATTTGAAATTTCTATGTTTTTTCATTAAAAATGAAATGTGAAAAATGGCTCACCCTTTATAAAAAATTAAAATACAGCATAAACAAGAAAAAACGTCATAACCTAAGCTAAAATACCTTTCATGCAAGGTGCGTTCCAAAGTAAACAGGACTTTTTGAATCTAACGCCCCCTAGTAGCGCCATCTAAATGTCAACCGGTGCGTTAGAAACTGCTATCTTTATCGACTGTCCAGTGAGCATTTCATGACATTTCATTGATTGGAAGTGAAGTTATTGCGTTTTAAGCGTCAGTATGTTTGTGTTATCGGTGCGAAAATGAGCTTCGAACAAAGAGCGAACATTAAATTTTGTTTTAAAATTGATAAAATTTTTACCGAAACGTTTCAATCGATGAAAAAATTTTTGACGATGATTGCCTATCTCGTAGCAGAGTGCAAGAGTGGTTTCAACGTTTTCAAAGTGGTCGTGAGGACATAAATGACGATCAGATCAACATGTGAGCCAATCAAAATCCGTGATCACCGGAAATTCCATCGAAACTGTGCGTGAATGTATCAAAAATCAACCGAAATCATCATTGCAATTCATGGAAATGGAATTGGACATCTCCAAAACATCGATTTATCGCATTTTGACCGAACAATTGGGCTTACTAAAGGTGAGTGCTCGGCTTGTTCCGCACAAATTGACGTCTATCGACGTTTGTGACCGATTATTTGACCAAAAATCACATTTTGACCTTTAACTACTCCCCGTATTCTCCTGATATAGCACCGTGCGACTTCTTCCTTTTCAGAAAAAAAAAACATATTTCCATGAAAGGAAAGCAGACGATTCAAAAGGCTTGCACCGGTTTACTGGCGGCCATACCGGCCAACAAGCTAAAACACTCGTTCGATATGCTTTTGGACCGTGCAAAAAGCGATACTGAAGCAGAAGGAGACTATTTGAATAAAATAAATTAATTTTGCCGAAAAAACCATTTGTTCTGTTTTTTTTTGTTTTTTTTTTTTTTTTTACTTTGGAACGCACCTTGTAAAGACAGATAGATGAGTCGACTCTTGTTACCCTGATCATTTATATATTATATTTACTAAGACGAATAAAAAAAGATTTTTTTCCTTTCGTGCTCTGAAAAATTGTTTGATAGACACCTCTACGAAAAGCTATCCAAGCATGAGTTTTGTAATCTTTGTAGAGCAGATATATGTATTTCTTTTTCAGATACTTGGAAGCGGAATAATATTAGGTAGAGGACTTTCCCCTTACAATTAAGAACCTTTCTCATATACAGTAGACGTTATAGGGTTTCTTTTGGGAATAATAATAATTATTATATAGGGTGATTTTTTAAGAGCTTGATAACTTTTTTTTAAAAAAAAACGCATAAAATTTGCAAAATCTCATCGGTTCTTTATTTGAAACGTTAGATTGGTTCATGACATTTACTTTTTGAAGATAATTTCATTTAAATGTTGACCGCGGCTGCGTCTTAGGTGGTCCATTCGGAAAGTCCAATTTTGGGCAACTTTTTCGAGCATTTCGGCCGGAATAGCCCGAATTTCTTCGGAAATGTTGTCTTCCAAAGCTGGAATAGTTGCTGGCTTATTTCTGTAGACTTTAGACTTGACGTAGCCCCACAAAAAATAGTCTAAAGGCGTTAAATCGCATGATCTTGGTGGCCAACTTACGGGTCCATTTCTTGAGATGAATTGTTGTCCGAAGTTTTCCCTCAAAATGGCAATAGAATCGCGAGCTGTGTGGCATGTAGCGCCATCTTGTTGAAACCACATGTCAACCAAGTTCAGTTCTTCCATTTTTGGCAACAAAAAGTTTGTTAGCATCGAACGATAGCGATCGCCATTCACCGTAACGTTGCGTCCAACAGCATCTTTGAAAAAATACGGTCCAATGATTCCACCAGCGTACAAACCACACCAAACAGTGCATTTTTCGGGATGCATGGGCAGTTCTTGAACGGCTTCTGGTTGCTCTTCACCCCAAATGCGGCAATTTTGCTTATTTACGTAGCCATTCAACCAGAAATGAGCCTCATCGCTGAACAAAATTTGTCGATAAAAAAGCGGATTTTCACATTTCGAACCGAACACTGATTTTGGTAATAAAATTCAATGATTTGCAAGCGTTGCTCGTTAGTAAGTCTATTCATGATGAAATGTCAAAGCATACTGAGCATCTTTCTCTTTGACACCATGTCTGAAATCCCACGTAATCTGTCAAATACTAATGCATGAAAATCCTAACCTCAAAAAAATCACCCGTTATTTATATATATATATTATTATTATAATTAATGTTCACAACTTTCAATGAAAGTTATGCTGTATTAAGTAATATACATATATATACATATTATAAATAAGGTTATCTCCATAGAAAAATAAGTCAAGCAATATCTCTCTCTCCAACGGGAGTCTGGTATACGCAACCGAAAACAACTAAATAATTTTTTATACAACGGCCAACTCAAAGGCATTCCTCAAGATTCTTTGCGAAGCAAAAACCGTCACTACAGACAACAACAATAAGTGCGGAAGGAGTAAGGTCTGTCTAGACTTTCAAAACATTATCTTTTAGCTTATAATAAATGAGTGTTAAATGTTAAATGCTTCATTCATTTGATGGGGTAGTGAAACTGTTTTCTCTCTCTCTTCTCTTTTCTCTCTCTAAAACAAGAATGGCTTTAGGCGTTAGTCCAGGGTTTTTAAGGGGGTATTCTACTCTAGAATTTTGAAAAATTCGATTTTTTTTGTTAATATATTTAAATTTTAGACCCTTAAGAACATATCCTCCAAAGGATTTTTAAAAATTTAAATTATTTTAAGAGCTACAGTTATTTTAGTGACGCAGTACTTAGCCCAGTTGGGATGTTTCGAATTTTTTAAACGCGTTTTTCTCGAAACTACTTTTTTCCACACGGTACCGGCATTATCTCAAGTTCTATACAACCGATTTACTTGAATATTTTGTGTGAACCTTCTTTATATAATCCTTTATTGTTCCTACCAGCATCGTGTCAAAATTTTTGTTTTTAGTATTTTAAAAAAATTCAGGAATTGCAAAATAAAAAGCGTTAAAAATTATTTTTATTTTCAGGCAGTCGCCATTTTTCAAACAATTTTTTTTTTTTCGTGTTCCCTGAGGTATGGACTATAACAGTGTTCTTACTAATTAAGAATTTCTTTTGATATTTTTTTTTTCAGACCACCAGGAGAGTCAGGATCAATGTCACCAGGATGCGCCATTTTTTTACACCTGTCTCTCCCCCTCTAATTATTTTAATTTTTAATGTTTTTTGTAAACGTTTTTTCTGTATT
Organism: Bactrocera correcta; assembly: GCA_027475135.1. NCBI lineage: Eukaryota > Metazoa > Arthropoda > Insecta > Diptera > Tephritidae > Bactrocera > Bactrocera correcta. The sequence goes on from CM050322.1 coordinate 2,565,468, forward strand.
CTTAGGATATCAATAAAAACACCATAAAAAATGGATAGTAAAAATATTTTTTTTTTTTTAAATAAAATTAAAAAACTGCCTAAAATTTGATTTCTACATTTAAAACAATAATTTTATTTTGGCTTATAATACACTGTATGGTTTTGAAAACATCATTCTATGCTTCTGCTTCGGTTTGGAACCCTAGTTACCAAGTCAATTCAGACAAGTTGAGTCCGTTCAAAAACAATTTTTACTTTTTGCCTTAAATCATTTGCATTGGTATTCCAGTTTAAATCTTTCCCCTTACACTAACCGCTTAAAACTTATAAATCTCCCGACACTCGCTAGTCGTTGGGAGATGTTTGGTATAATATTTATTTTAAAACTCATAAATGGGTCAGTCTGTAGCCCATCTCTCTTATCTGATATTAATTTTAACATTCCCGCTCGCTCTACCAGGCAGTTTAGACCCTTACTTTTAAAATGTTCTCGACCAAATTTTGAATTAAACGAACCATTCCGCCGTATATGTCATGATTTCAATTCTCATTCCAGCACATTTGATCTAACAGACCCACTCTTTACCATTAAAAAAATTATCTTATCTACCCTTAACAAGTAACATTTAAAAATTATAAACTTTAATTTAATTCTTAATTTTGGCTGTTGAAATTTTTGTTTCTGTAGCCGAGCCGCGTAAGATCGCAACGCTTAAAACTCTCTTGCCTTTTATGACTCGGCTAATTCCGCTCATTCGCAGATTGCGCCCCTCGCGTCGGTTGGGTTGGGTAATCGTTGGGTATTATTATAGCGTAGTGAAAGTAGAAGTCCTCTTAGAAGAAGATGCTACCTATTGAACCATACCTCCATACCTTTTCATAGAAAAATTTCAGTAAGATTTTTTCATATGTATATACAAATTCATTTTTAGTAAATTGTATTACTTTTCTGCTGCTCTTTTTTTTACTTCAACTTCTTCTTTAAAGCTATATTACCTGCCTAGCTCTTTGTCTTTAAAAAAATATACATAAAAATTTTTTTATTCGTCAATTATAGTTGACATATTCGTTGGAGAGACAAAAATGATTAATGTCGAAGACAATTGGAATATAGTTCGAATTCGGCCGAAAACTGCTGTTTTAACCCAATAACAAAGCCCAGTACTGCACTAAATTCGAAAACCTCAGCAGTTCGCTGATAAAGTAAATCGTTGCTTTACCGTAGATTTATTATAAGATAGTTCTCCTTTCAGTTTACATATATTTACGCTCTACGAGAAGGTTTTGCTGTGCCGTAATCCTTTTTTTATTAATTAGAAGTCGGTACTTCCATATGCCATAGAAGAATAGCTCTATCGAGGTGTTAATGAGCTCTGAGGTTATGTAAACCAGTTACTCCTACACAACAATAATTATTGAGATTGATTTTATTATATTATAGTTAGTCTACCTAGCATTCCAATGAGTGATTAGATTGGGCTTACTGTGGATATAAAGCTTGCTAATAACCAAAAAAAAAAAAATTAGGTTCTGCAAATGTCTCTCTTCCATACTTGCTGTATAAAAAGATGTTTCATTAGCAGAAAAATGCTTTAATATAGTGTTATTCAGTTAAGTGGCAGAAATCTTCAAGAAATCAAATGCTTCCTGTTTCCAAACTAAATTTAGCAACATCAAATCTGCTCCTAAACTTTATTTGCTGGAACACGAAAACAAAAAATTTGTATGTCGACTAATAGTCTTTACAAAGGACCACAGTGTGGCATAGAGTTTATCGAGTGAAAAAAAAAACACTGAAATGTTTAATTTAAACAAAGACAGGAATCAGCATAACTAAAAAATCAACTCACCATTCATGTGAGGGACATTCAAAGTAATGTGGGCCAATTAACAAAGACAAAGCGTTAACATGATCCATACTAACCGAGGGCAGTTAACTGACAGGCATAAGCTCTGAGGCTGAGGACAAGCGCTACACAGCTATACACCTGTGAAAATTAAAAATAAAATCTAAAAACAAATATGGACTCATGTGTGTTGCAACAAAGAAGCGACCAGAAAAAATTGCATTAAGCGAAATCGCTTTAAATTCAATTAACCGTGAAATCACTTGCAATTTGGTTGGCTACTTCCGTAGCCCTCCTGACGCACAGTTTGGCGTGCGGCCGCGCGACGACACCATCAAAACGCAATTGGCATTAAAATACCGTTGGAAAAAAAATTAACTCACACACCAAATTAATAGCGACACCCAAAACGTTGACGAAGCTGCAACTGGTTGCGGAACTGCGAACACAGCGTGTGGGCAACGGGAGGTTGCAATGTGTCTGATAAGCGCTAATAACCCTTTCGTTAGTAGTATAACGGGAATGGCATTGAAGGCTGCTGTGGAGTGTGGAAAAATGCTGAAACCCCCCACACTCATATGTGGCACAACGCATATGCATTTCACCAGGCTACATGTGGCAGTTGGAGTGGGCACCAGAGCTATAACTGGACCAAGAGCTGCACACCGCACGCGCCAACTGTTCGTCAGTCCAGCCGTTCATTGATGATTGCACACGGCATTAACCTTTGTGTTGTTATGTGGATGTTAAACAACACCGCATATCCGTTGTGCTATTAAAAATGTGCTAACAGCAAGGCTGGAGGCATGCTGCAAATGCAAATGTTGGCACAAAGGCGCTGCTGCGCTGAAAAAAAGTGCTTTGGACATCGATTAATGGGCACATAGCAGAATGAATAGCAAAGTGTTAATTTTTTTAAATATGAATCGGAAAAGCTGCTGGTGGAAATTGGCCTTTGGTATCGTCAGACATTGCAAAATAGAAAAAAAAAAAAAATAGTTTACCTTGTTTTAAGGACAACGCATTAGCTGAAGTGGTACATATCAAGGTTTTAACAGTTAAAGGCTTATAGGTATATTTTGCAAATAGATGTAAGAGCTTAATTCTGATGCGACGACTAACGGAAGGTTTCAAGACTGGAACATACTCTTTTAGTTCACAAAGTGGTGATCTAATAGCTAATGTTCAGAGCATACTGAAGTTATGGAGGGAACATTCCATCCACTCCGGCCTACTAAACGGTGGTGAAAGTGTAACATCTATAGACGGCGATACCGATTTTCTAATCGATGACGATGGAATAGATGTTTCATTACGCGACTATAATGAGTTTCGTATAGCAATTAGCCGTCTGAAGAACAACAAAGTGGCCGAGACCGATGGGTTACGGGCTGAGCTAGTCAAATACGGTGGCGAAGAACTGACAAGGTGCATCAGCTATTTTGCAAGATATGGTCGGCTGAAAGCTTGCCCGATTAGAATCTACATATACGTATATAAAAGCCTCCTTAATATCTCATATAAGGTCCTATCGAACTTAGTGTGGACCTTATCAGTGTGGTCTGGAAAATTTACTATCGACCAGATTTTCACCCTGCCAAATTTTGAAAACGACCCATGAAAGGAAAGTCGACACACAGCATCTCTTGGATTTTAAAGCCGCATTCGACAGGACGAAAAAGAATTACCTCTATGCCGCTATATCTGAACTTGGTATCCCTGCAATGCTAATATGGCTGTGTAAGGAGAGGTTAAGCAATACCAGAAGCTCCGTCAGGATCGGGAAGGATCTCTTCAAGCCGTTCGATACCAGGTTTATTACAAGACGACGCCCTTCTGTGCGATAGAGCTGAGTAGAGAAGGTACAATCTTCTATAAGGGTGGACAGCTATTGACGCAAGCCGATGATATTAATATCAACGTTCTCAACAATCGCGACGTTAGTTCTGCTTTATCCATGGATGGGTCTGTTGACAGGCATAACTAAGAAATCATAGATAATTTTGTCTGTCTTGGAAATCAGCCTTGAAATATAACGCAGAATCATTCACGCCAACAGGTGCTTCTTCGGACAGAAGACAATAGGTAATTGAAAGGTAAAGTCTCCTCTCGACTCACATGGACAAAATTCTACAAGTCCCCCATCATTCCCTTCCTGCTATATGGTGCGGAGGCATGAACAATGACATCCTCTGATGAGTTGACCTTGGAAGTGCTTTACGGAAGATTTATGGTCCTTTGCACATTGACAGTACCGCAGTCGATGAAACAATGAGCTGCACGAGATATATGAAGTTCAGAGACTATATCCACTTGTAAGTTCGAAAAATTGTGCTTATTTACTAATTTTTTCTGGAGAGGCTTTTTGTTGAATATATACATAAAATATATGAACATTTAGCAAATTTAACGTTTTCTAAAAATTCATATTTTATTAATAAAAATATTGGGTTCCATCGTTCCTGTAGAATATCTCCTGAAAGTTTTCCACAAAAAGGTGTTTGGTGGTGAGGAAGATATCTCTGATACAAATTATCTGAAATAAAATATCCCAAAAATCTGAAATAAAAATTACTTTTAGAATAGATATTATATATACAGGTTAAGATCAAAGAAATAGTCAAAATTTTGACTGTAGACAAAATGACGGTTTCCCAACAAAACAAAATATATTTTTTTGCACGAAAAAACACTTTAACGTGAAATCGTAATTTTTATCAGAAACATTATTCCTTCAATTCATCACCTGAAAAAAGTGTCTAAAAAGATCCTGTGACAATTTTAAGTCAATCGGTCAATCCGTTTCGGTGAAATATTCCTCACCGACTTTGAATACATCATTTGGAGAAAAATGCATTTAAAGTTTTGCTGCTACTCCGGGTTACGATTCCGCCTACTTTCAAACGCTCAGAGACATCTTTACAAATACGCTCATTACTCCGAAACTATTTACCGGATTACTTTGAAATTTACAGACAATATTCTCGCATTTATATACATAAAATATATTAAAAAAAATTTGATTTTTTTCAAAATTACTACTACTTAATTATTACTTGTAAAACCCCTTCAGTGACCAGACATTCTAAGAGTGAATGTTTAACAATCTAGCTCCAGATTTACCAGAGTAGTTAAGTCCATACAATAGTTTTTGAATTATATGAGGTCGACGATGAATGAAGGTATCTGAAGTACAATCGATTGAAGAAGCAGTAGAATTCAAACCAATAATAAAATGGTATTTTCACAAAAAAGGAATTTGTAGAGTTTTTTCATTAGATGCTTATTTTTCTCCTCAAAGTTCTTCGAGATTGTTTTACTTGGAATATTTTTACTTGTCATATCTTTTAAATATATGCATGCAAATCTTTGGATTTTCTGTTAAGTTTATTTTCTCTATCATATTATTTTTAGGTAGCCCTAATTGCATGGAATGTATTCATTGAAATTTGTCAACTATCTTTTACTAAGTGTGCTGTAATTCAAATTTTATAATTTTTATTCCTTGAGAGGATTTATGTTTTCGCTTTGGCTACTGAACTTAGTGTAGAAAATGTAGCGTGAATTTCCATGTAAGCTATCTATGTTTTCTTGTTGGATACTTCATGCCTCTTACTGAAGTAGAACGCTATATTCTGAGTCAAAAATCCAACCTATTTAAATTGTATGATGACAGTATACGCCGTTCTGTTAGGTGGACTGTGTCTTGGAAACCTTATCCAGATTGAAGGAGGAATGTAATCACTTCCGCAGAATTATGTACTCGTACAAGTATAGCCAATTTATATTATGCAAAGCAATATTAAGATTAAAGTGTGCGGATGGATTGTTTCTATCACGTAGGCTTGCTTCGACAGGGTTTACAATAGCATATAAGTTAAAAATATTAAATAAAAGAGTAAGTTTGAATTGTTTCCAGTACAGTTACCCGCTGTTTGACTAAAATATATCAAAGCAGCATATTTATTGTACACTTCAATTCAGAAAAGTGGAGAACACGAGTCAAGAGTCACTAATAATAGGTTTTTGAACTTGTGGAACACTTATTTGGTTGACCACATCATACTACTTACGCAAACATCGGACTTGCTGTTCTATATTTTATCGTCGAAGACACTCAGTAGCAGAACTGATTTTTGAAATGAATGCTAAGAGGAAAGCTCTAGTTGTAAACATAGAAAACTGAATATATGTGCATGGAATAGTTTAATTAGAGGTGCCACCCTTGTGCAGTGCAATATCGAACCAAAAGCTAACCTCAAATATTTCGCCTTTAAGCGGAAATTTTACAGATGTCCAAACATTAACGATACCCAACTAATTGCAAAGAGTTCACACAAGTGTGTGCATAAATTCTCACATGCAGGTTAATACCGTTGCGTACAAGTCTGCCAAAGGATATACTTTGTACTCCCCGGCAGTGGGGCACGCCTCATATTAACGGCTTTATATACATATGTGTGTGTGTGTGTAGCTACCGAAACAACAATAATGCACTGTTGATGTGGCTTTTAATTTTTGTTGCTGTTGTTGTTGTTTACTTTGGCGTGTAACACATTTTTATGATTACAGCGCAACACACACACATACAGACAAACGGAAAGAACATTTCATATTATTGTATTGTATATGTGTGACCATGTGTGAGAGTGTGTGAGTTTCATGCCAAAATCAACCACCTTAGTTGTAGCCTTCGCCTGCGCCAACCTTCATTATGAGCTGACGCAAAATGATACGAAAATGTTTCATCATAAACTTCAATAATCGTAAATATAGATTTCGGTTTTTACTACCTTGGGGGCTAAGTATGGTGACTGTGAGGCTGAAAGCGCGCAAAATGACCAAAGCGACTGATGCCCAGCCTGACGGTCATTCAAAGTGGCAATTAGATGTACGCATACGCATGCAACAGTAACAACAACAGCAACAATGAGGATATCAATAGCAACAGCAGCAGCCATAATAATGAGATAAGAGGGATGTGGTCTGCTTATGGAGCAGGGGGTAAAGGTGGATGGGTTGTGTAAGAAATTAATAGCGAGCGTTGATGATGCTACTTAACAACAACAACAATGGCAGGCACAAGAATTGACAACTAATACCTTTATATTAAAAATACATACATACAAACGTTAGGTAGAGCAAAACCGAATCCTTTTTTTTTTTTGAGGCGGTACTCCAAAATATAATTTCGGGATTCTTTTATATTATAGGTTAGCATAATCTTATTAATTTTGCTAGCAAATTTATGAATCCCGAAATTTCGGGAAATATTTCGAAATTCATTTTCGGGATTTATTTGAAAGTTGAATATAAATGAATTTGCTTAAAAAGGGATGAATTCCGAAATTTCGGGATCTTCAAAAATTTTTCGGAATTCAATTATTCAAAATGCTTCTTCATTTACTTAAAGTTCACGACACTTAAAATGGCAGACATTTGATTTTCTTCTTCTCGATATAACCAAATTAGTTTTTGGTATTACCTTAATAGTTTTAGGTGTACATGATGTCTGATTGAATTTTATTAGAAATTTAATCCCGAAATTTCGAAGCCTTCAAAAATTTTTCGGGATTTAACTTTTGATAATATTTTTTTTATGTCTTCATGATATTCAATTGAATATGTTTAAAAAGGCGTGAATCCCGAAATTTCGGGACCATACAATTTTTTTCGGGACTTAAGTTTTAAGAATATTTGTTTTGTTTGTTTATATCTTTATTATGTTTTTATATGTCTTCATAACGTTCAATTGAATTTTTTTTAAAAAGGCATGAATCCCGAAATTCCAGAAAAATTTTTTCGGTATTAAATCTAAATTTTTTCGGTATTAAATCTATAGTATGTAAATTTGTATATTCTTTAATGTACTGCACAAAATACAATAATTGAAATTTATTAGACAAAAAAAGGCTACACTCCTATCTCTTTTTAAAAATGTGAGCGATAATTGCCAACATACTAAGTCCTAAACTATATATTTTTTTCTCAAAGCTGAATATATTACAACCTTGATACCTTGTTTCGGGATCCCGAACTTTACTATAAAGTGCAGATTTTCGTATACCGTCGTTTTCTGCAACAATAATGCTTTCCAGCCGCCTGTTGGCACAGCGCTACTGCGTCGATAGACATTCTTTGATGACGACGCCAGTGTTTACAATTTTCCTTAATCTTCACCAAAGTGCCGTATTGTGTTACTGTCGTATCTACTGTCCGCATTTCCCTTTTGTTGGTACTGTTGTTGCATCATATTATTGTTTGCCTGGTCAGTTGTTATTACATTCAATTTGATTTTGTTTACTGCCTCAGCCTCTCTCTATAAATGCCTTCCGTTGCTCTAATGCACATTTTTGCTTTGTATATCAGAGACTTCTGCATTCTTTCCGTAAATCTATTGAGTAGTAATTGCTTCGTGTGTCAATAATTTTGTGCGGACTTTTGTTGCTTTCTTGGGGCTATAGCGGATTGTTGTTTGCGTTATAAATTTTGTTTAACACGAAAATTGGTTGGGGAATGTAGGACGAGTTTATTTGTGATCCAAGAGTGCGTTGAAGTACTTTTACTTTCGAGGAATATTTTTGGAGTTGGAGATGCTCACATGTGAAACAAGTATTCTTTGAAAGCTTGGAATCATTTTCTGATAGCGGTTTAAAATAATTTTCAGCTTGGATCAGAAATGACCATACCTTATAATCTGTTTTAATGTATGCTGAATAAATAAAGCTCGATCTAGTAAACTTATAACTCAGACCTTTCCAAAAACTTACAGGTTTAATAGTGATTCTCGGTGTATAAATTAAATTTTCCTGCAATGGTGAGCTATCTAAAAGATAACCAAATAAAATCGAGACAATGACCCAGAACCGAAAGGAAAGTAGTCCTCATCCAAGTTACTATATTAGTAGTTAGATCTCAAAGTATACTTCATATGGCAAGTTTTTGCTTTGCAGCAGAAAAATATACTTTCTTTGTAATTCTTGGTTTGTTGGTGACCGTACATGGCATGAGGTGTTGGTGACCAAATTTAGGCTTATCCAGCAACTCAGTGGATTTGGGAAAAATACCCTATTCTATTCCAACACAGCTTGTCAATATACCTTAAGCCGGATCAGTCGGAGCAGTGAAAGTTAGCCGGCTGAAGACTGTGCTTTCGCATAAATGAAGTTCAACATTCCACCGAATCCACATTTCCTTTTCTCTGAGAGTGCCATCTTAAGCATAGGTGTACTGTGATGACCCTACAATGTTACTAAGTGCCCTTATGCCAGGAAGTAGGAGCGTTTTGGGTTTTATGGTCGTCAGATAAACACTACTCCAAAAAAACTTTGTGGTATGCCCTGTGTAGCTCGTGTTCCAGGACCTGAAGTATTTCTATAGGGTATATTGCTTCAAACAACCCTTAAAGGAGCTAAATGGCCTGTGGCAGCTTAGAGAACCTGTCGTCCAGCTCATCTGGCTCTTGTTTTCTTATATCCTTATATATAAATGTAGATTACCTCATAAGTTTTAAACGCCTTAATAAAGAGTTATACCAAAGTTGAAATAATGAAAGTTAAAGTAATCAAGAAACATGTCTTCATGAGAGGTTCCGCAGAAATATTAATAACGTCTCTCGTCTTTTTGAGCTCCTATACTCTAGTAGCAACAATTTCGGTTGAGAACCGTAGTTATATTACTCGTTATTTAACAAACTTTGAGGTACGTTTGGCACAGTGTATGATTAATAAAAGAAAATTTTTTCTGAAACACCTTCAATTTAATCAAGCTATTCTCAACTTATTGATGTTAAAAACAAGCGAATAAATGAACCTGGTTCAGGACGTAATAAGAAAACTATTATAATATGATGTTAGGCAATGCATTCCTGTTCGGACACAGAAATATAGACCCGAAAGGTAAGAATTTGGAAAAAGTTAAGGTTAAGCATTGAAACCTCAAAAGAATAACATCCAACACCTGAGAGATTCAACAAATGTTAAATCTTAGGGATTCAAAGAAAATGGATCACATAAGAACAATTTTCATGTTTTATGTCGCCAATGTGCTCTCAAATTGCCTTCGAAAGCCCGACACTAGTGGGACAAAATGTCATTTTTATTATTTAATATTAGTATTCATGAACCCACCTAAATGTAGAATTTTCCAATGATTTGTATCGAAACTTTTCTAAGCTTTTACCCTCTACTATACGCAGAAATATTTATTAGCACACGATGACCCGTAAATGGCGGCAATTATTTACCTGTCAATGGTGATTTGGCTTTCATTTGTTTACGTCAAAATTTGCTACCAAAAAAACCTACAAAAAATTGACCACTACACATGCGAAGAGACAACAAAAAATAGGTGAGTCAGTGAGCACGCATAGAGTACACAAAGAGGGGCAGTAAGCGATCAATGGTTCAAACATGCTTTTACCTTGGTGTGTTAGGCTTTTCTTGATGATATTACGGAAACATATGTACTATATTATACATATATGTGTGTAGTTATGTTTGTATGTATATTTATTTTGCTTATATTTATTCTTCCTCAACCCCCTTATATCATTATCCATGCACTCACCTAACAAAGTTCATCTTCAATTCAATTCAAGTCCAATTTTCTGTCAGCTTCGGGCTTGTGCGCCTGCTGTTATGCTATGCGTGCAATTTTTCATCATTTACTTGATTTACGAGCGACAATCAATAGTTACTCTTCGTTAAACCTACTTTTACTTATTTCTTTTTTTTTTGTGAAGGAACTGCTCTCTATTATTGTTGTTGCTGTGACTGTATAAAAGCAAAAGGACATTTAGCTGTCAATATTGATGTATTAGTGGCATAATGTGTGTGGATATATTTATTGCATTGGATTCTATACGTGATACGTGACCACGCGCTGCATTGTACAGGTCACTTGGGGTTATCTTATGCCGGCAGTTGCAGTTAAAGCGTAATGACCTATTGTCAAATAAGTGGGCATAATTTGAGTGGCTTTTGTAAAAGGTTGATACTGATAGAAAAGAAGGCATGAGGCGCTAGATTATATTAATAGTGAGAATTGTGGTATTGTCATCAATTTCAGAGTAATACACTTACATAATCAAGGTCTTCAAATCATTTTATTCTTATCCAAATAGTTTTTATTATGATTGAGACAGTAACCAATGCTTTGAGAGCAAAGTGTGTTGTTGGTGATGAAAATGTAAGTCAGAGAAGCGCATCTCTGCTATAGCTTGAGCAACTTTGGTTTTTTGAAAAACTTGTAAATGACAAATATGCTTATTGGGCAATACCTAAAAGTGCAAATGATTACTGATTTAATGTCAAAATGTTAAAATCGTCGTAATAAGCATCCATAAGTATACATTATTTCACCGGCAGTTATTCAGCTGGAGATTTAGTATTTTCGAAAAACCGAATGGAGGTCCATATAGTTTTAGAATAGAATGGTGCTGTAACAACGAAACGATAGAGAGACAAAGGCAAGGTACCAGGAAAATAATGGAGCATATCCTGTGCACTTCTTCCACTTTGGCAAGGCATCAAAAGTTTGAGGGCTATATGGTATGGGAAACTGGAAGAGCTATGGTTAAGATCACAGAGTCTGTTGAATTTCGCGTCAATTGTAGGCATTCTTAAGAATGTCTACACTTCATGGACTACGTAACGGCACCCCAAATGTTATAGCTAAGTTCCAAAACTAACCTTTAGGTAACAGCAAACTAGACGAACTAAATTTAGGTTAGACAATGAATAAGAAGTCCAGTTTATATCTAAAATAGTAGTATTATCCAAGGGCTGAGTCTACCGTTATTTTTAACCTTTTTCAGCTAAAGTGCGCCTTTATTTGTTCATATTTTTTTTCTGAAAAAATTCTGTATGTTTTCCACCTCCGCCGATTTATCATTGCTAATATATAAAGACATCGATGAGTTCAGCGCACGATTAATGTCACTTTTTGTTCATTCTAAACACGTTTGCTTTCTTATGGCAAAGCCTATTACCACAGCAGATATCATATGTGAGCCATAATTTGACGGAAGTCGATGAGTAACTGTCACAAACATACATACATATATATTTAGAAGTATGCGAACACGCCCAATCACATGCAACCTTGTTAAATGACAGTTGATGCCATTTTTCATATTTTGACATAATCTATCAAACATTCGACGCCAAAACGAAGTGCAGTGCATGACACAAATACATAGATATAAATATGCACATACACATGTACACATACAATTACATTTGTACAAATATGTATGTATAGCCGGGTATAACAAGTCAGCAATGAGAGCTAAGCAGATAAAAAGCTAATGTGGCGTGAGTGTCTTGCACTGGGGTGTGCTCATATATGCACAAATATAGAGGTATATGACATGGAGAAGACATGTGGCATGCCACAAAAGAAAAATCGGCAGAAATTCGGGCAAAATACGCAAACATTTATGTGGAAGTAGCAGCAAATACACGTCAGGCTGCCTTAAGCCCACAAACTTTGCACCGAATCGAATGACAACTAATGGCAATAATAGAATAAAACAACAACAACATCAATACATGCTTCATTCATATTCATACAGAATATTAAAATATCAAAAACCTGTCGATGTGACTGCAGCGCGCACTTGATTACGATATCAAAGCGCATAAGCAGTGAGGCAACGCACACACACACATGCAATCGAAGCAGATTTTATACTTTTCCGGAATTTTTATGCACACATTAGTGATGGAGAGTGATGTCTGCAGGCGTATGAGGGATGTTTGGATGTGACAAAATAATAAATATTAATGACAGACAGACGGTGTGCAGGCACTCAGTGGCACAGGAGTTGCGGCAGGCAGCGAAAATCCGGCTTTGGTGGGTGTAAGCAGAGGCTATGCACACACATGCAGCAAAGCGCAAATATTAGCTGACAGCTGGTGTGTTGTTGGCGCGTTTGAGCTATTGATACACATTAGCCAGCGGGGAGAGTGGTTCACATACATATTAGTATTAGACACCCACAGGCAAAAACTCACACACACGCGAAATCCTTGTACAGTTGCATTCCTCCCTTCATACACATACATATACACACTCTTCCTCTTAAGTCTTCCTGTCGTTTCCGCTGCCAACATCACCTTGTTGCCCATTTGACATTTACAATGTCTGACAGTCACCTAGGCGTGCTGTCGCCTGTGAATAGCTAACTAGTCGCGCTGCCTTCGTATGTTGACAACCAATAAATTCCAATAAGCGCGCCTCACATTTGACAACGGCACTGCTTGCTACATTCATATGTGACAGCTGAGATGTGGCGGTTGATGGGGTCTATTAGTGTGCCAAACATTTGCTGGGTTATCAAATCGGGAAAAATCATTTTTCAAATACGTCGCCTGTCACAAAAAGCTATTTCTATATTTATTTGCTGTATGTATGTATGTATATATTATGGGATTTATTCGCTACAGCGAGTCAATTATAATTTATTTTCTGAAATTTATTGCATTTTACATAGTACTTTGGTACTGTAGTGTCTGGGAAAAAATTTAAATTTTAAAATTAAATAAAAAATAAATCAAATTCGAAGGAAATTTTGAAGAATTGGAGGGAAATTAACTTAAAGAGCGCTTAATTCAGTACAATTAAAACAATTAAAATCAGGTTTCAAATCCAAAATTTCTACTTTATTGCTTCATATTGCAGTAAAATAGTAATTTCACGTTTAAAAAACTTATATTAGGCAGATTCTTGAATATGTGCATGGCATAAAAAAGAAATTTGTATAAATTGCACTTTCAAAATTTTTGAGTTATGCACACTTAAACCTTTGTTACTCGCTCTGTGCATGCAAACTTCTTTGGAGTTAAGCGCGTTTGTGCTAAATAATCAACTTTTAAATCATTATTTAATGTTTTTCAATTTTGCGCCTGAATGTAGGCAGCAACATGTTTTACTTCTTAAAATGTTCCCCATTTGGGTTGCTTATAAGAAAGTTTTAGGTTAAAATTTAAAATTTGTATTTTATTTGCCTGCCTTATTATATTATTCTGATCTGTTAATATTTCATCCTTATATCAAAAAAAAATTAGAAACTAAATTTTGAAAATTTGTGACCTCTATGGTTTTTGTTTAACAAACAAAGTTTATAAGTTCTTCATATTGAAGCTGTATAAATAATGAAAACCTTTCTATAAAGCTTTATTTAAAGTTTTTGGCGATAACGCCTGAATGTAGGCAGCAATATGTTTTAGTTTTTTAAATATGCCAGATTTTTGTTGCTTAGAAGACACGTTAAATTTCAAAAATTTAATTTTATTTTCTTGCTTGATTTTGCTATTCTGATCTGATTACACATCATCGTTACACAAGAAAAATTAACAAACTAAAATTTAAAAATTTTTTAGTTATATCGTTTTTTTTAGCACAAAAAATTTATGAATCTTCCTATAAAATATAATGTGAATTACCCTATAAAGCTTTATTTACTATTTTTAGGTATAGCGGCTAACTGAAGGCAAGAATCTGTTTAAATTTTTCAAATATCCCTGGTGTGTGTTGCCTAACTGAAGCATGAATCCGTTTAAATTTTTCAAATATCCCTGATGTGTGTTGCTTATAAGAAAGCTTTAGGTTCAATTTCAAAATTTTCTTTTCATGTTTGATTATATTATTCTGATCCATTAATGTATCATCGTTATACAGATCGAAAAATTTTGTGTTATTTCCTTTTTTGTAGCACACAAAATTTGTAAGTTCTTCATATCGAAGCCAAGTAATATATGAAAATCATCATAAAAGCTTTATTTTACATTTTTAGGTATTGCGCCTGAATTTAGGCAGCAGTTTTTTAATTTTAAGGCCACATTCGAATCATTCTATTATGCCTAACTCTCGGCAGTATATCCCTGCACCAGCACCGTCCTTTATTTTCAAGCCTTTCGTATAAATATTTAATGTGTTGCGCAAAGCTAATACCTATGTATGTATCTCACGCCAACCATCGTCTTTTATGTCAACTTTGAAACTCTTGTCCAAATTAAAAAACAGAATTATTAGGTCAAGCCTGCCAAACCGAGCTATGTCTAAAGATTCTGGAAATTCGATTTCTGAGTTTTGGCTTCGCATGCTTACATGAAGGTTGGACAACTGACGAGGGATAGTATATGGAATACCTTTTCACTGCTGTGGTTCATTTTCGAGACGGGGTCAAACAATACTAAAAAGCAATCACAAAAATGTCTGAGAAGTTTGTTTTAGAACGAAGGATAGCTTTCAAACACCATATGTATCATAACTCGATTGCGCACCAGATATTATTAAAGCCAACTTTTGAGTAAGTGATGGATTTCTTCTTACAACTTCTTATATAAAAACCCAAAGTTTGCTTGAAATAACAGCAGAAACAAGAGTTTCTCTTAAGTATATACCAAGGACTATAATGATTTTTACCACGTCAAAGTATAACTTATAAAATCTAAACTGCCAATGCCTTTATGTAATTAGCCTCTCCCTCTTCAATCGAGTACTGCGGGGCGGCATAAGTAGGCCTCTTTATCCGCACAAACAATCGGAATTAAATTAACGCACAAACACAAATCACAAGAAAATCCGATCTTACCGCAAATCGTTGTAGCGGCAACCTCTGCAACACCGCCCATCCACAAACAAAAAGCAACAAAAACAGGAAAAATTGAGTTCATTGTGGGGGTGCTCCGCGGTGGGGGAACACAATACGCCCTGAATTGAAATTACATAAAAAATAAAATAGCTATCAATACGAAGCAAAACAACAATGCTATATACAAACAACAACAATAATAACAAGCACAAACAAAACAAAACAACAAATGAAAATGCCACAATTGCGTTCGAAGAGCGGTTGCGAAAATCCAAAACTGGGGCAATTCAAAAAAAAAAAATCGAAAGAAAACAGACGAGGAATCAAAATTACAATGGCATTTGAAAAAATCAAGATTTTAGATTTCTGATACGCGTCCACGCGCAATACTCAGCTGGCAAAACAACAGCACAACAACAAATTGTATACCCCTCATCTCTTCCCCGTCAGACTGACTGCCTGACGAAGCGTGGGCTGTGCGGCGAGTTGGCAAACGCGTGCTCGGCAACAAAAGTCAGCGCACACAAAGCGGTGAGGGGTGGACCTTGTTGGCACTGCAATGAGGTTAACAAGTGTGATTGTTAGTAAAGTGGAGCGCGGGGTGTGTTGTGGAGGGTGTGTCATTGTGTAATTTTTTACTTACGTACATGTGTAATGAATATGTCTGTTGTTGTTATTAGTCGTGTAGAGTGATATAGCGATTTCTATCAATTTGTTTGCTCGGCGAGCGGTTGGAGAGCTCAATGAATGCTGCTAGAAGTCAAGTGTAGGCCAAAGGACAGCAAATTGTTTATTGAAATGAAGCAATTTTTGGCTTCTCAAGAGGCTGGTTGGGCGAGCTTATAAGAAAGATAGAACTGGAGGCATAGAAATCAATGAGCAAGCAATTAAAGTTTCTTGTCACATCTTAAAAATTACGTGATTTTTCTTTAAATTTCAAAATAAGCTAAAAATTATGACAAATTGTATACATAGGTTGTTATATATATTTCTGGACTAGGCAACACTAAGTATTGCCAGGTGAAATCTGACATTTCCATTGGAAAGTTTGACATTTTTTAGCATAACATCACTCAGAACGTTTTGTCATTTAATCGTGAATTGTTTTATTTACAGGGAATTAAAAAATTCATCTCGGCCAAAAAATGGAATTAGCTCGTGAACATTTTCGTGCGATCATTTTTCACCACTTTCGACGTGGATTATCACGACAAGAGTGCATCGATGAACTAAAATCTTTGTATGGCTATGAAGCACCATCCTATAGCACTGCGAAAAACTGTTACAACGAATTCAATCGTGGCCGACGCTCGCTCAAAGACGAATTCCGTAAAGGTCGTCCACAAACAGCTGCTGTGCCAGAAAACATCGATGCCGTACGTGAACTGATAATGGAAGACCCTCATGTAACATACCTTCAGATAGAGGCATGCCTATGCATTTCTCCCACCAGCATACATTCGATATTGCATGAACACCTGGCCGTAAAAAAGGTTTGTTCTCGTTGGATCCCGCACAATTTGACAATCGCTCAAAAAAAGGCTCGTGTGGATTGGTGTAAAGACATGCTGAAAAAATACGATCGCGGTGCTTCAAAAGACGTTTATAAGATCGTCACAGATGACGAATCATGGATCTATGCGTATGAGCCTGAAACAAAACAGCAATCGACCGTGTGGGTCTTCCAAGACGAGCCAAATCCAACGAAAACAAAAAAAACATTTTCATGATAAATATGCCTATTTTCATTATTAGGCCAGAAATATATATAGCAGCCCTCGTATAATAAAAACTTTTGCTATTTTTATACCCTGAACAGGGTATATTAACTTTGTCACGACGTTTGTAACACCCAGAAGGAAGCGTCGGAGACCCTACAAAGTATATATATAAATGATCAGGATGTTGAGCTGAGTCGATTTAGCCATGACCGTCTGTCTGTCCGTCTGTCCGTCTGTCCGTCTGTCTGTATATATACGAACTAGTCCCTCAGTTTTTAAGATATCCTTTTGAAATTTTGCAACCGTCATTTTCTCTTCAAGAAGCTGCTCATTTGTCGGAACGGCCGATATCGGACCACTATAGCATATAGCTGCACTGAACAATCGGAATCAAGTTCTCATATGGAAAACTTTCGCATTTGACAATGTATCATCACCAAATTTGGTATGGATTATTTTCTAAGGAAAAAATGTAATATCCGAAAAAATTGTTCAGATCGGTTAACTATAACATATAGCTGCCATACAAACTGAACGGTCGGAATCCAGTTCTTGTATGGAAAACTTTCACATTTGACAAGATATATTCACGAAATTTGGTGTATAATATTTTCTAAGGCAACAATGTAGTCTCCGAAGAAATTGTTCAGATCGGTTAACTATAGCATATAGCTGCCATACAAACTGAACGATCGGAATCAAGTCCTTGTATGGACAACTTTAACATTTGACAAGATATATTCACGAAATTTGGTATAGATTATTTTTTAAGGTAACAATGTAATCTCCGAAGAAATTGTTCAGAACGGGATACTATAGCATATAGCTTCTATACAAACTGGACACATAGTTACTAACAGAAATGCACCTGTGAAGGGTATTTAGCTTCGGTGCAACCGAAGTTAACGTTTTTTCTTGTTTTATTATTATTTAATATTTAGAAAAAGTCTCACAAACTTATCCCTTTATCAATGCTGAACTTCCAACTGCTTTATCAGCCATTTCCATTCCTCTTTACATAATTATGTATTTCAAAAACTAGTTGAGAATTTCCACTAACAATCAGTGAGCAAATGACGTACTATAAATAACAAATGTGCATAGCAGGCACCGCTTAACAATATATTAAAGTAAGCATTTTAAATAAGATTTCATATAAATATATATTTTGCGTTGTTGTTGCAAAATGTCTCTTCCTAATAATTATACATGATGGTTAAATGTTTCAATACTCTGTTTTTATATGTATACGTTGGCCGCTGGTGGTTAAGGGCCCAGTCAACATTTGGGGCTCTCAATGAAATTACGTATATCCTTTATGTCTTTTGTGAATCCTGAAAGAACCAGGCATTCACAGAGAAAACGGTAAACGATTTCCTTAATCCCTTCCAGATTCCAGCTACGGCAAATTTTGTTACAAGTCACATTTAGTTTTATCCCATGGTCTCCAAAAAGCATGTGCCCTCTTAAGGTAGCTATAAGTATAATATTCCTGGAACTATGTAATAAGTCCATAGTTCTAGTCTCATCATACTTTGTTCATATCTGCTTCAATACCTTAAGGAAAGACTCACCCAATCCCAGCATATTGAAAAAAATGAATACTACAGCTAAGTGCTAGTGATCCCAAGGCCTTTATCCTGCATCTGCAGACGGCTATGCAGTCAATTAAGTGGTTTTCTAGAGTTTCAGGGTATCTGTCGTAGATTTGCATCAATTTGCGCAAGAAACTAAGCCAATGTTATATAAGTGCTTCTTTAACTTACAGTGGCTAGTGTAGTGTGCTACAAGTAGCCTGAATTTGTTGCTAGGGAGGTTGTTTACATATTTAAACATCCTTAGATTATAACCATTCATTAGCAACTTGGCATGGCGCCTGCCTTGGAGTTGTTGCCAATACCTCGCTCTGCCTACTTCTTCTTCATTGCGGAGCAGCTCTTTTATAATAAGAGGAAACAACGCGTTGACGGTTACAGGTTGTACCATGTTAGTGGATGCTGCGGAGCGGGTGATTATCAGTCAGTTAACTCCCGGCTACACCTTTGTGGTCGGGCACCCAGCACCTTGGTTACGTTCCGCTAGACTATTCAACGGTTCTCTACAATCCTGTCCGATATCTTGTAGTTGGTTATTGATTTTAGGTTTGTCTATCGTGTCTCCTATATTGAACAACTCGTCTGATTTTTCGTTGCTGAAAATATACCTGTGGCCGGGAGCTCAAATTATGTATAATTGAAGTTGACTTACTTGTGAGTTCAAAGCCTTCCTACAATTGTTGACTAGTCTGGAATTGATAAGTGGCATCGACAAGGCCAGCAATGCCGCCTGGCTATCCGTAAATATGGTTGGTTTCTGTATTCTCCCTTTGTTATTTCATATAACACTACAGGCCTTATCTATACCTAATACTTTCGCTTGGAAGATGCTAGCTGATATTGTTGGCGGATAGAGAGAGAGATTTCGAGATCATTGGAGTATACACCCGTCCCTCTATTGCGGTCCATTTTGAACCCTTCGTTATAGATAAAGACTGTAGCATCCTTCTCCATGTGTTTCTACAATGCGAAAAGTTTAAATAATGAATGACTAGAAAAAAAATTAGAGCAAAACTTGTTAATACATAAAGTTGATCGCATTTCTCAGATGCAAGCTTTGGATAGAGAGAACACAGTAAAAAAAAAAACGTTTAGATACTTTTAGACATTCTAAAACTGCGCTGAATGCCCGCTCTTATTTAATCTATTTTTTTTTTTTTTTTTGTTGTGGGAAATCTATCGAAATATATACATGTATGTGTCTGTATATAGTATGCCTTCATCACACATGAAGTCAATATTTGATGCAGCGCAGTTCCTCAAACAGCTTACTGCAGTCAAAAAGTGTAACTTCCATTACTCAGAGCTAAGGTTTATGTCTATAATCCAATAAAATCCATACCTACGTTTTTATTACCAAATATCATTAATAAAAGTAAATGCTAACAACAAAATCATTTTACCCACACATTCACAAATTATATTAGAATCATCACGGCAGCGAAGTGCTGAAAGCCACAGAAGGTGGAAGCGCTCTACACTAGACGTACAGTAGCTAGAAAAAGTAAGTTATCAAAACATCCAGCGCTGTTTTAAATGCTCTATACATTTTTGCGTTATCGAATATAATTTTTTTTGGATATGTTCGGAAAGTACCGTTATCAAAGTACCGCAATTGATGATTTTAGTGGCGACCGCGTGTCTGGAAAAAAATTTGCGTCGCATTCTATAAAAATACTCAGTGACAAAGCGTGGACAAAGTAAGTTATCAAGTGCAGTAATTGGTGTTTTTCAAATTAAAACTTAAAAATAAATTACAAAAAAGCATTAAAGGTGAAAGAATTTATTATTTCATACATTTTGAAATTGAATTGGTAAGTAAAACATTGATGTTTGTTTTTATTTAATTTTTTGAAATATTGAGGCGATTTATTTACAGCGAATTTAAAAAAAAAAATGAAAATGGTGAATTTTAAACAATTAACGAATGAGGAGCGTTCAGCCATAATTAGTTTGCATAAAGATGGTCACACACAGCGTTATATTGCTGAAAAATTTAACAAAAGCCAAGTCGCAATATGGAAAGTTGTTGCAGGCTACAACAAAGAAAATCGAGTCATCAGGAAGAAGAGACAAGGGCGCCCAAAAATTACAACGGAGAGAGTTGATAAACGAATTTTGGATATTTCCAATTCTGATCCCTTCAAATCAGTTCCAAAAATTCGCGCACAGCTTGTAAAAGAAGGCAAGAAGGCCCCCTCAGTGCACACTGTCCGTAATAGATTGCGCCAAGCTAATATTCACGGCCGCGTTGCAAGAAAGTTACCCTACCTAAATGAGGCGAATAGGAAAAAACGACAAACATTTTATGAAGAGCACATATTAAAACCTCAAAATTTTTGGCATAAAGTGCTCTGGACTGATGAATCGATGATTAGACTTCGTTACTCTCACGGTATGGTTTACGTTTGGCGCTCACCCGAACAAGAACTATCATACAGGTGCACTCTACCCACAGTTAAGTCGGTGGAAAAAGGCTTAATGGTTTGGGGGTGCTTATCTGCGAATGGCCCTGGCAATATTGTAGTCCTGGAAGGAAAAGTTACTGCTACAGTTTATTTAAATATTTTAAAGGAGCACGCGATCCCCGAGGGTCACCGCCTAATTGGCCATGATTTCCTTCTTCAACAAGACAATGCGCCAATTCATACTGCGAAAATCATCACAGAACATCTACAAAATGAAAATGTGAGTGTATTGAAATGGCCTCCTCAAAGCCCTGACTTGTCACCAATTGAAAATGCTTGGACAATCCTTAAGATGCGTATAGCTGAAGAGAAACCCCAAAACCTGACTGATTTGAAGGACTGCATCTATAACATTTGGAACAATTTTCCTCAAAATGAGTGTTTGAAGCTTGTCAACTCCATGCAACAACGATTGGGTCAACTAGCTACACGAAATTATAGACATTGTGGATATTAAAGAATTTGATAACTTATTTTTTCTACATGCAATTTACTGTATGTGTTTATGTTTTCCTTTTATATAAGCAAAAAACTAATGTTTTGTTTTAAAATTACTTTCATTAAATACTTTGAAATATGGTCTCAATAAAAAACAAATATTTTGTCTGAAAAATGTAGACTTTAAAATTGTATTCACTTCGCTGATTTATATTTCACTTTGATAACTTACTTTTTCTAGCTACTGTATATATACGAATATGCTCGTGTGTGCTGTTGATTACTAAATTAGGCAATAGATCAAAGGCGAGTGCGGGGTTGAAGACGATAATGTATTTGTATGGATTTATGCATTATTTTGCTAAGTGAACTTGGTCATTACCGCGTGTGGAGTACTTACGGTGATGATATCTGTCTGTCGTTGGCAAGTCGTCAAAAGAAGAAAGATGTCGAAGTCATCATTTATCTTCGAATAGTGCATTAATAGCTAATGCTCAGTGCATACATACCATACATTTATTTTTTTTTTTTTGTTTTTGTTTTTGGTTATTGCGTAATATTTTATGCGTATTTGTATTCATATAAGCAAGTCAATGAAATACGTTATTTTCTAGTTATATACATATGCATTTAGAACCATATCGATTAACATTTCTCGCATCAGTGACCTTGATTGGTAATATTGCATCAAAGAGTCTAGAGAAAATTAAGTTGTAGTCCATATTGTGAACTTAAACTGATGATTGTAGTGATCATTTTAATGAAAGGTAGACCTAAAACAAGTGGGAAGCTTAGCTGAAGTATTAACAAAAATGTAGGGTATACCATATGCTCATATTAAGAAAACTCTTTAGACGTGTAGAAAATTTTTCTCGAATAAAGGACGGAAAAACAAAAAACATAATGCTTAATATTGAAGAGTATGTATAAAAGGTCACTTCTTTCCAATTTTCCCCACTACTCTCACCAGAAATGGCTTTATCTTTCCAATTTATCTGTCGTATATAGACTGTTGACATAACCTTCCCTCCAAAATGCCTGTTAACATTTTCAAATATCACAAATAGGTAGCAAATTGGTAAGCGAACTTCTTAATATGGTTCAGTCACAATAAGTTCGTAGTAATAGGAATTAATTTATTGCACAGTTCTGTTGAAGGTTTGACTTACTGCATAGTCCTGTTGAAGCCCTTTCGCACTGATTAATATTAACTTGGGAACAGAACTTATTTGCCTATGCGTATTACAGCATTGACTTAAGAGTTTGCTCACTCTGGAGCTTTATAACCATCATACAATTCCTTTTTTAACATAAAGAAGGCCGGCAAGTATCTTCCAATAGTTCTTTCTCCAAATATAATTTGCTTATGAATCATTTATGTTCCTTCAAATGATATTAATTAAATTTTAATACCCTCAACAGCCAAAAGAGAACATCGTAGGCTTTATAGAGAATTTTTTATGTATAGTAAGTACGACAAGCTGAGTCGATTTCGTCATTCTGTCAGTATGTATCGTATGTTTATCGGTCTAAAATGGAATCGTCTCTGCCTCTCCAAAACGTTGCTCATTTTTTGGAATCGACGACAACGGAAAACTGTAGCATATAACTGCCTCTCAAACTGTCCTAGCCAAATGAATATAAAAATCGTTCGTTACCATTTTATGCTATAAGAAATACATCTGTGCAGGTTATTCGGTTTCACTGCAGCCGAAGTAAAGATTCTTTGTTTTTAATACCAAAAGTTCCCACCCTTAAAGCGATATGCCTCAGGAGGTAATTGTCCAATTTGCGATTATTTATACCGAGTCTTTCCAAGTTTAAGTGGGTATTCGAGTCTAGAAGCATGAATTTCAGGTAAATTTTAAATTGTCGTAAAAAAGGCAATTAATATTTTTACTATACATTTTTTTTATTAATTATTTATTAATTTTAGAAGAGTACAGAAAAAAATTAAAAACTAAAAAAAGTAAAAAATTCCAAAAATTATGAGCTGACGAAAAGGGGGGTCTCTAAAAATTTCCACGTGACCATGCCCATGATTTCAACCCTCTTAGTTATCTGAAATCAAAAAGAAAAAAATAAGAATTATTAATGTAGAATAATATCGCATTGGTCGGAACTACGGAAAAGTGGGAAAAATTCTTTTTCACAAAATGGCGACTGCCTGAAAAATAATTTTTTTTTATCACTTTTTCTGACTATTTCGAATTTTTAAAAATAACAAAAATAAAAATTATTTGATGGGGCATGTTCCAACCATAAACAAGCCTATAAAGAAGACTCTATAAAAATTTCAAGTAAATCGGTCTAGTAGAACCTGAGTAATCGTGGGCATCGTTCCGAAAAAGTCAGTTTTGAGAAAAACGCGTCTAAAGTTTCGCGTTCCAGCCGAACCAATTTGGATAGCGGGTCAGAAAAATGCCTATATCTCCGAAAATAATTCGAATTTTGAAAAATCCTCTTGTACACATATTCTTGAATAGTTAAACTTTGAAAATATATAAAAAAAAAAATCGATTTTTCTTTAATTTCTAGACTAGAATACCCCCTTAAGTCAAACTATTAGGTCCTCGTTCACAAAGTAATTGAATTTGTTGACAACAGCTGATCTTATGGATATCCTTACAACCAACTTCATACAAACCCATTTTACTATTATATATTTGAACAGCTGATATGATAGTGCTTGTTTTTATACAATTCTGTTTAATTTTTTGAATTTGTTGTGCCCTATCGAGAATGGAAGATCAAAAACAGCATTTTTACCGGTTCGCTATCAATGCGAAAATACAGTTCGAACAAGTTGAAAATTATGTGATAAATACGCACAAAATGTGATGACCCAACGTCAATGTTAAAATTGGTTTGCAAAGTTTCGTACTGGCAATTTTGAACTTGAGGATGCACCACGTCTTGGTAGGCCTCCTGAATCCGATGTGGGCAAAATAAAATCGTTGGCTAACGCAAATCGTCGAATAACAACTCCAGAGCTTACTGAAAGATTAAATATGTCTAAGGCGACAATTCGCAAGCACATGAAACGGCTTGGATTAATTTGGAAACCTGACATATGGGTTCTTCATCTTCCTACCGAACAAAATTTGTTTCGTCGCATTAAGGACTGTGATTTGCTTATAAAACGTCAAGGAAGTGCTCCATTTTTTAAAGCCAATTGCTACTGGCGACGAAATGTGAACTGTTTGCAAGAATGTAAAGCGTCAGAGATCATGGTCTAGAAAGGAAAAAACAACTTAAACTACTTCGAAGGCAGATAGTTAGCAAATGAGTTTATGTTGTCTGTTTAGTAGGATTTCAAAGGGATCGTTTATTTCGAGCTTTTGGAAGGCAATACCACAATTAATTTTGAAGTGTATTGTTAACAGCTGGAAAAATGAAATGGAAGAAATGGAGAAATGGAGAGGTGCACTCAAATAGAAGAGGGTAGGTGTAGTGATCGAGGGCTCATCAAGTTTGATGACTCGCCGAAAGCTTTTGCAGGATCAATAAGATACCACATTCAACATACTTTCCAGACTTGGCACTTCCAGCCTATTACTTGCTCCGGCTTTGCAAATCTTTTTAGATGTCATCTTAGACCAGTGTTTTAACTGCAAAGATCAAATGTTTTCTGAACGTGGAATCTCATGCCAAAAAATGGCAAAAGGTAAAAGATCAAAATAGAAAAATGGTATAAAAAAAAACAAAATTATTTAGCTTATAATCCAATACAATATTCGTATATGTACCTCTGTTTGCAACGGTCCGTATTATTCTGTTTGATACTGTTCAGCATCTTACGAGTACATGCAACATACTAGTAATATAAGCTAGTGGCACGCTAACAGATAAAATCTTTTGCAACAAATCACTTTTAAATAGGACCGAGAATACTTTCAGTATAAATATAGTGCTATAAAATAGCTTTATGTCTTCATCTCCTAAAACTTTCAATTGACTTCATGTCTCTGCAGTGTGTGAAAATTAAAAATATGGGTTGCTCAGTTGTCTTTGTGAAGCATCAATACAATTCTTAACTTGCGAAATGTCTTTATACCGATTTGAATACTTTTAGTGAAATAATTTTGATTTCAAAATTCTTTCTACTTGTGTTAGTTGTAATGTAGCTGCTTGCTTATGTTCATTTATAGTATACAGGCTCAACTGGATTGCTTTTATACTCACTACTCACACATGTAACGGGTGATTTTTTTGAGGTTAGGATTTTCATGCAGTAGTATTTGACAGATCACGTGGGATGTCAGACATGGTGTCAAAGAGAAAGATGCTCAGTATGCTTTGACATTTCATCATGAATAGACTTACTAACGAGCAACGCTTGCAAATCATTGAATTTTATTACCAAAATCAGTGTTCGGTTCGAAATGTGTTTCGCGTCCGTGTCCGATGAGCGATGAGGCTCATTTCTGGTTGAATGGCTACGTAAATAAGCAAAATTGCCGCATTTGGGGTGAAGAGCAACCAGAAGCCGTTCAAGAACTGCCCATGCATCCCGAAAAATGCACTGTTTGGTGTGGTTTGTACGCTGGTGGAATCATTGGACCGTATTTTTTCAAAGATGCTGTTGGACGCAACGTTACGGTGAATGGCGATCGCTATCGTTCGATGCTAACAAACTTTTTGTTGCCAAAAATGGAAGAACTGAACTTGGTTGACATGTGGTTTCAACAAGATGGCGCTACATGCCACACAGCTCGCGATTCTATGGCCATTTTGAGGGAAAACTTCGGACAACAATTCATCTCAAGAAATGGACCCGTAAGTTGGCCACCAAGATCATGCGATTTAACGCCTTTAGACTATTTTTTGTGGGGCTACGTCAAGTCTAAAGTCTACAGAAATAAGCCAGCAACTATTCCAGCTTTGGAAGACAACATTTCCGAAGAAATTCGGGCTATTCCGGCCGAAATGCTCGAAAAAGTTGCCCAAAATTGGACTTTCCGAATGGACCACCTAAGACGCAGCCGCGGTCAACATTTAAATGAAATTATCTTCAAAAAGTAAATGTCATGAACCAATCTAACGTTTCAAATAAAGAACCGATGAGATTTTGCAAATTTTATGCGTTTTTTTTTTTAAAAAAGTTATCAAGCTCTTAAAAAATCACCCGTTACTATATGTGTGCGATTTAGTTTTTCATAGCATCACACAAAATCATAGCAATAAATATATTTGGCATTCCTAACCAAGCAAAGCTGGTATATTTATTACTTTATAACCAATTTTTGCTATGACTATTGCCCAAAATGTCTGAATATTTTAGAGAATGTAATATGTTTGGATGTGTATGTATGTATGTATGATGTGTGCATGTGTCTACGGGTGTATATGGTATTGGAGAGTAACTTGTATATACGTCACTTGTTTGTGTTTGGTTGTCAAGCTGACTTTTGCATTTTCTATGCAACATCCTCTGGCAAACCATACAGCTTTGCTGGTACAAGCATGTCACTAGTGCCCTTCATAGCTAAACTATCGAGTAGAAATTTCTAAATTTATCTAAACATTGCCTTAAGATAGTGCTCTGTCGACATTATTCGAAAATATAATAAATTTAATTGATTTCTACTTCTACTTCAAAGAAGGGGGTAGTTAGAATTTTCAAAAAATTATAACTTTTTTTTTGCATTTTCGTTAAGTGTATTATTTAAGAAATATTCTCTGAAAATTTCACGTTGATCCGACAATTAGTTTTTGAGTTAATCGGCAAATAACAAAGCGAGCTCGGGCACTTCAAAGCGCTAGTCTGAAACTTTAAACGCGTTTTTCTCAAAACTATATTCTTTGAAACGGTGACAAATGTAACTCGAAAACTGCTCAGTAGATTTTAATGAAATTTTTTTAAATTCTTTTAGAATACATAATAATCTCGGGCCTGATTGAAGGATCGAAATTTTTCGCAAAAATTTAAAAAAAAAAAAAATTCCTGAGGCCGCCATTTTGTTAACTAATTTTTGAAAAAAAAAGAAAATGCATCGATCAGTCCCGAGCTTATGTATTTATAAAACTAATTTTTTCTGTCCGACTGATTTTAGATGAATCTCCAAGGACTTATGGTTGTCACCGCAAGTACCTTTTTTGGAACTGGGTCAACACAAACAACTATAACTTTGGAAATTAAATTTTTTTTTTTTAAATTTTCCTGAATTCAAGTTAACATATTCTATAATAATGCCATATTACTACTTTTGTAAAATAACACGATTTAATAGCAAAAAAAAAATTCTGAAAACTCTCATTTTTCGTGCCTCTGACGAGCTCCATATGAGCATGAAATGCCAAATTACTACTTTTGTAAAATAACTTGATTTAATAGCAAAAAAAAAAAATTCTGAAAACTCTCATTTTTTCGTGCCTCTGACTACCCCTAACCCCTTAAGCAGACAAACTCCATATGAGCATGAAATGAAACTATACCCTGGATCAAATCTCAATAACAGAACACTGAATAGCTAAAGAGAAACTTATAAATCGTTTTAGAGAATATGCTTGGCGCCGAGGAACGTAAGACATCAATTCTAACAAGAAAAAATACTAAAATCACAATTTTTATAAAAAGCGAGAGTTTCGCTGTCCACAATGAAAAACCCGTACCAATGTGTAACTTCACTCCAGTGTCCAGTGTCCAGAACAAACACATATTATATTTACTATTAATTTATTTTTATTATGTCTTATTTTTAATCAAAATTATCTAATTTTTAAATATATAAAAATCTCGTTAACATAAAACTTTTTTTCTTCGAATTTCAGGCAACTCTGTGCTGAGTTACGTTCTGTAACCCAAAAAAAATGTATTTCAAAAACCGCTGTGGAGATTGGCTTCCAAATCTCTTACGTTTACACTCTGAAATCTTTTCAATGGAAATATAACAAAATAATTTCAAGATATTAATTTGCCACGTATTAATTAACTGAATAAATTGGCCTGAACCACACCGCAATATTAAGCAAGTCAATAAATCTAAAACTTGTTCAAAATATTTTTATTTAAATAAATTTATTTTTTGAGGAATTTAATTTTAAATTTTTTTTAATTTTTTTTTTTTTTAATTTATGTTTAGAATTATTTTCAGCAAGTTATACTATTTTCGATTTATTCTAGGGCAAGCATTTTAGAAAAAAAGAAAAATTTTTAATATTTTTTTTTTTAATTTCTTTTTTTTTAATTTTTTTTAGAATTATTTTCAGCAAGTTATACTATTTTCGATTTGTTCTATGGCAAGCATTTTTGAAAAAAGAATATTTTTAAATTTCTTTGAAAAAATATCGCCAAACTTGAAACTAAACAACGCCGCTGACTTTTGCTTAAAAGCCAAATTGTCTGATATAAGTGGACCAGATGCATGGAACGACGTAGAAGGTGCATTCCGAAGTAATCTAGTAGGTGACTGTTGAATTTCTTGAACTCATACATCAAAACGCCAAGCAAAAATCGCAGCATACTTTCAGGCGAACCCAATCACTTCTCACTTTTATGGCGATTATTGGCAAACGAACTGACTTACTACTATTTGGTGTGATAAAATTTTGATTTCAGTCTCCAAACGTCTTGCTATATAATTAATTATAATTTTTTATTTTTTCAAAATATTTAAGCGTATATACATATTTTTCATTGAAAAAGATATGTTTGCTTTCACATCGATGCATACCATCCTAACCTGTGTTCATATTCTGCAAATGTTTATATAAGTATAATATTTCCCTACAGAACACCCTTAATTTCACGTATGTACGCATAAAATCACGCCTTTTTTTACACACCTATTATTTCAACCACAAAATTGCTGTTAAAATTCAAAGATATCAACATCTACGAACAACATCTATTACATACTCACACACATATATTTAATATCTGCGTTCACACATACACATCACCTAAAAATAACTCTATATTCAATAGCCACCGCCTACAAATCGATAGCAGAATCAATCGCCTCCTATACGATTGGTTATTGAGTGGTCGTCAATACTTTATATTGCTCCAATACATACAACAAACACATATTACGGAGCAAGCGCAATAAAAAGCTTCAATATTTCTACACCTTCAAAGGTTGGTTGGCGGACAGTTAGGAATTTTTACACTGTGTGTGTTAAAAATGTGCAGCTAGAAAAAAAAAAATACAACAAGAAAGTAGATTGCTGGCATAAAATGGATGCCATGGCGTATACGTAATATTTAACTCCACAAAGAAGTTATGAAATGTACTACACAGGCGCAGGTATGGATATTGAGCGAAGTTCAAATTGGGGAAAATTTTTTAAAATAAAGTATGAAATACAAAATAACTAATAATATTATTGACAAGCGATTTATGACTGTTATGAGTAGCCAATCAGTGAAAATATCCCAGAGATTGTAACACTGTTTATACATTGAACTGGGCATAGCATTCAGTTTGCCACACAGAAAGAAGAGTCATAGACCCTATAAAATGTGTAAATTTGAGAAAAGCATGACGTGCTCGGTCAATGGAAGTTAAGAAAATTCAGAGACCCCACAAAATGTATATAAGTGATCAGCATGACGAGCTTGGTCAATCGAAGTTAGCCTATTATTTGGTTTTTTTTTTCCTTTTTTATTGCTGTAAGAAAATTTCTCATGACTTCAGCCTATTTCTGGATATTTTATGCATTTAAATATTTTTAAATTTTTTGATTCTTTTACTTTTTTCCCCACTCTAAAGCATTCGCAAAACTCTGAACGGCGCTAACGAATCAAATAAATTTGTTGGTCAATTAAAAAATATGAAATTACACACACACACAGATTATATATATATGTACATACATCTGCACACGTTAAAAAAATCTGCCAAATGCGCATATTTTCCACATTTGACGGCAATGTCACTACCAAAAACAACAACAACCACATCAAGCAGGACGTCGTTAACTAACGACAGGATACACAAGTTAAAATGGAAGAGCAAAAGCGAAAGGTATTCATGGCGTGACGGTGAGCGGAAAATTTACCATTGAAGCCTGGAATGAGTAACCAGGGACAACGAGCACATCCGCGTAAGAGGACAGTTAAAAAATGTCCAGCGTGTATGGGTTGGCAATCTTGAAAATGAATGAGACGTTTACTACATTTCTTTTTTTTTATGTTTTAATATTTTTATTAGTTTTTAATATTTTTTTGTTTTAATATTTTTTTATTATAATATTTTTTGTTTTAAAATTTCTTATTACCTTTTTTATTTTTCATAATTATTATTTAATTTTTTTTATTCATTTTAAAACAATTTTTTTGATTTTTTATATTTTTGCCAAACTTGTCTGCCAAGTGTGCGCCTAACCACTGCTCACGAGTGTAGCGTAAATGTATGGAGACACCTATTTGTTGCTGCCCATATGAATATAAGTGCTTACAAGCGTATTTCTTTACATACAAACAAGCAGTTTTTCATTTTTATGTAGATTTTTTCTTGCGGCTCTTAAAAAAAGTGTGACAGCAGCAAAAACACTCGGTGGCAGCGCAAAATTCATTTAAATTTGTGCTAACAATTGCACTATACGCGGAACTTACATATGAACACACATATATACATAAGTATAAATACATATACGCATATGCATATGTGTGCTTAGCATGCAATACCTTCGCGCACACGGCATTTTTATATCTTTCCACTGCTTCCGCAGACAACTGACGCGCTCTTGGCTCGTATAAAAAAATTAAGATCCACTGTAAAATAGAGCAGGTGAAAAACAAATCATGAAATCGTAAAAATTTGTACCGTTAACAAAAAACGGTAAAGCATAAAATGAAAAAAGCATATAAGTAAAATACAATCGCTGAAGTTATGGCGAAGTGTAGGTGTGACCGACGTTGCAACTTTTTTCACAGCAAAAATTGACAAATGAAAAGTCTCAAGCATAGTTTTATGCTTGTGTTCTTCAATTTTTGCGCAGAAAAGTAAATTTTAGAATTTACGGAAAATTTATTGCCATGTTGTTTCGATTTGTAATTTAAAACCACAGTTTTAAAGAAAAAAGCTCTGTGATAAAGTGATAATAGATATCTTCATTTTAGCAAACACATCTCATTAAGACAAAAGAGCGTAAATGATATTTCAAAAATAAATATTTTACTAAGTTGGCAGGAATGTCCTTAATTACTATGCCGGTTGAGAGTTCCTTGAAGACATGCCGCCTTCTGGATGGTCCTCGACCACGGCAACTGATGAAAATATTGAAAAAGTGAAGGATAGTGTTAAAGAGATGACAAGAGAACTTGATATCTCTCGCGGGTCCCTAAAAAAGATTTTGGTGGATATTTTGGTTATGACGTTCTTGCTCGACTCGTCCCGTTAAAGCTGTTTCCTTTTTGGTTTTTTGGTTTAAAGAGTACGGTTGTGACCGAATTTAAAGCCAAACATGCCGTGTAATTTTTTCTTGTCCCCCAAACTGAAATTGCCGCTTCGTGGAACCAATTTTTTTGTCGATTGAAGAGATAGAAACCAAAATTCGCTGAAGATCCTTCAGGAAGTTGAGTTATTCGACAAATATCAAAGAGAGCTCGGGCACTTCAAAGCGCTAGTGTGAAACTTTAAACGTGTTTTTCTCAAAACTATGTTTTTTGAAGCGGTGACAACTGTAACTTGAAAACCGCGCATTAGATTTAATTAAATTTATACTGCTTTTGGAATACATAATAAATTTGGGCCTGATCGCAGAATTTTTATTTTTTCGAAAATTTATATTTTTTTAAGATCAATTAACTGTTGATTCTTTCGCAAAAATTTTCTGAGGCTGCCATTTTGTTAATTTTGAAAAAAAAAAAAATAAAAATAAAATCCTTCGATCAGGCCCAGGATTAGCTATTTATAAAACTAATTCTTTTCATACGATTGTTTTAAGATGAATCTCCTAGGGCTTATGCTTGTCACCGCAAGCACCTTTTTTTGGTACAGGGTCAACATAAACAACTATAACTTTGGAAATTAAATTTTTTTTTTAATTCCCATGAGTTCAAGTCAACATACTCTTTAATAATGCCATATTACTACTTTTGTAAAATAACATGATTTAATAGCAAAAAAAAAAATTCTGAAAACTCTCATTTTTTTGTGCCTCTGACTACCCCTTAACTGCAGACTAAGTCAGATCCAAATTTGTATGTGACAGACGGCAGCTATGCGAGTTTGAAACTCTAATAAACAGTTGATTTTCATTTTTATAATATTTTCAATGATATTTTTACTGCTGAATTAAACCCGATTAATGCATTTTATCCAGATTAACGCTGCTGTCTGTCAAAGCTACTACTGTCATGTCTAGCAGTCGCCTCTGGTGAACATAGAGTTTGCAAATGAAGGTCGGAATATCGATTGCTCTCCATTTTATAAGTTAGTACTACTAGTATAACGAAGGATTATCCTCATTTATAACATAAATTCAAAAATATAAAGCCATTTCTAAAAACCCTTAAGTCCCATTGATAATGAGTTAACATATACACCTAAGCACTCAAAGCACAGTTATTGTGCCGAGGCTAACACCCGGAACGCAATTAAAAAAGACTAAGTGCTGGCAACTCGGCTTACAAGCACTAACACTAACACAAACACTTACATAGATGAATTTGGTATGTGTGTGTGTGAAAATATATGATTCATTTGCAGCTTTATATATGCGTGCTTAAATAGGAATGTGTTTGGAAACCGCTATGAATCAACGAACATTTAAAAGTTCTCGTATTTTAATTATCGTATTTTTCGGCACATTTGAATTTTATTGCCAAAGTGAGAGCACGCATACATACGTATAAAGAGCAGCACCGGTACGCTATATGCATATGTATTCTTATGTGTGTGTTCTTGCTATAAATATTGGCTTGGTAGTGTGTTTATTGAGTTCGAAAAGGGTTTGGCCCACAAAAAGATTTATATGCACCACAAGCCCGTTAATAGCAAGCACCAAACACCAAATACTAACGCCGAAATGCTTATGAGTGCAAAGCTTACTATATATTCCAGTGGTAAGTGTGTACTCATCTGTGTCTCTGAGGTTGCCACAGCGCTGTTGCAACCCGTTTACATTTCGTTTCGCATAGCCCATTATCAAAAATCAATTAATGACAATAATTTTAAAATTTAAATTTTGTTGCTCTATCGCTGGGTTATATTTGTTGTTGGTGTTGTGGTTATTGTTACAGTTTTTGTAGTTGTTGTTGGTAGCATGTGTGAAACTTAATGACTTTGAAGAAATTTATGTTAATTTTTCGTTGGTGAATTTATGTTAACAGAATGAACAGGCATACCTAAACGCATAAACACTTACATATATATTAATATACAAATACAAATAAATTTATGAACATATTCATATAATTTGTATCGATGTATATATTTATTAGATTTTAAACAGTTAGTTGATTTGGTGAACAAATGTTTTTAATGGCTTTTGCGTGGGCACATCAGTAACTGTAGTTCTGTCTCTGAGTATGAAGATGGACCCAAAATATGTGATAGAACGTTTTTATACCCTTAACAGAGTATACTGAATTCACGACGATATTTATAACAACCCAACGGAAATGTCGGAGACTTTATAAAGTATATACATATATATATATATATATATATACATATATGAATGAGCAGCGCGACAAGCTGTGCCTATTTACTTATGTTTCCCCATATGTCTGTCGAACGAGTCTGTCAATTTTTGCGACACTGGTCTGAAATTTTGCACACGTACTTTTCACACCAAGAAACTGCTAATTTCTCGGAAATAATGATATCGAAAAACTACTGTATATAGCTGCCATACAAACTGATCTATCAAACTCAAGTTCTTGTATGGAAGCACTTTCATTTGATGAGGTATCTCCTTTCTACCCAAACTGACCGATTGCAATCAGAATAAAGCTACTTTTATAATTTTTTAAGCTACAAAAATTACACTTGTAAAGAGTATTTTAACTTCGGTGCAGACGAAGTGAACGTTTTTTCTTGTTATATTTCTAGTCCACAACCCAACTGCTGTAATATAATTTTATAGGTAATAACAACCGAAACTTAAATTTACCATTATTTAAAGCGATAGCATTATTTACCAATTCAAACAGGGTTAAATTACCGAAACAACAGCCCATAAGCCGATAAAATCTGGGTTAATTCCAGTAATGTAGAACGGAATGTTTTGGAAGTCGTGAGCTTACCGTTAAATGAAAACTAACAAGCGCCTTGCTACATAAAAATGGTCTAAATAACTGCCACAACAAGGCTTATGCACTAACTATAATGATACTGGCAAGAATCTTCTGGTAAGCGGCGTACGTGAACTTCCGCACTACTCGCTCTTAGCATGATTCGCCTTACCCTAGATGAAAAATCGACGTCACGAATTAAAGTTGAAAATCATACCAGAAGTCACTTCTAAAAGCTGTTTGGAAGTATCAGAATTATCTTAACCTTAACATTTACAGTTCTGACAGTTCTGCCTTTATCATAGCAATGCTTAAATTCTTTGATCCTCACTATTTCAGTCATAAAACCTCTAAGCAGTGCGCATCGGATTATAGGCATACTTGAATATTAGATCGATCTATAGGTGCTTCCCAGCTTCTCAAAAGACTGAATTTAATATCTTTAATATGTAGGCCAAGTGATGTCCCAATCTAGGAGATGAATCCAACGAAATGTGCTTCCCGATTTCACAAAGGACTGACTGTTGAAATCTTTGATGTTCCATGTACTATCCCTATCTAAGTGATTAGTTATAGAACCTAACTTAAGACGATTATTGAACTCAGATTAAACTAAATTATTTTATTTGGGATCAAGAGCACAAAATAAATATTTGCCACCTTATGAATTTGGTTTATAATTGATCTTAATCGTCAACACTTGTAATAGTTGTATCCTACTTTAGTAACACTAGAGTCTTTCGTTTGATCTATTTCCACAGTCCTATAGTTGATTCAGTTCTCTGAATATTGCCTAAATTGTTGATGAGCACTCTTGCTTTAACTAAATTTTTTTTGGAAACATGAGAGGTTAAAGAGAAGTGAAAGAGAAGTGTAAGAGAAAGTGAAGGATCTCATTAAGTCACTCACCAAGTCTACAGATTTATTTGCCAGAAGCAAATCAACTAAGTTCTCAAATTATGCGTTTGAGCTCAAAGCCGTCCCGTTAAGTGAAGTGTGTTCGAAACTCGGTGGAAATGTATTCATAGGAGGTCATATATGTATATTTGAAGGCATTTCTATTAGAAGGAAATCGGCGAAGAAGATCAACTTATGACGAAATAATCAAAAAGCGTAACTGTAGCGATAATCCGATACCACTTCTGGTAATTCCGTTCACAGAAGATAGTGACCATCTCGTGGAACCATCAATATAGAGGTGTTGATGGAAACAAGATGATGGAACACTTAGCTAGTGATATGACTGCTTCTTTATAGGTATACACTTAGGAACCGAGGCAATGTTGAATAAAAGAAACATAAGGTCGACAAACCCTGTTTTTTCTCTGAACTTTTCGATTGTTCTCTAATCGCTGTAACTACGAAATGGCATTACTTTTGTCCTAACGCTCTTTTCCGAATCCAAATTGTGCCTGCTTCCAGAGAACTGACGGACACTGTACATGTAAGACAGGAACCCATTTTGTTTAAAAGTGACATAAGGTTGACAAAAAACTCGCTCTTCTAACCTCTCCGATCTTTCTCGAACCATTGTATACACGAAGAGAGTATTACCACTCTTTAACAAAGACACTTTTAGCATACGAAACGTCGAAGTAGCCAGGCGACACGATATTTGAAGAGAAAAGAGACTTTGAAATGTATTTGAACTCTGAGCTTAACAAATTTTGTAGACTTGACTTCTCCCAACCAACCAAATCCGTGTAGATCAAATAATTTTAGCGTGATTTGTTGATTTCTGAGAAAGCCTTTAAATACTTTCCACTGAATATTTGAAAAAATAACTAAAAGCTAGTTTTAAGACTATGGCACTTTAAAGAATAGCCGAGAGCATAAAAACAGAAATAAATGCTGAGTAATTCGTGGAGGATAAGCAAGACGTACAAAAACAATAAAAAATTACGAGGCCAAGAAAAAATTTAAATGCAAAAACTCGCTGCGAGTGGAAAAAGTGAAAGCAAAAAGTGCGAACAGGACCGCTAGAAGAAGCGCACCATTAAACACCGTGTGCAAATTCCCTTACAAAATTCGAGTGCATTTCGATGCGTAGCCGAGGTGCTCCATTCATGCCACTAGCGATTGGTGCACAAATGGCATAAAAACGCGCACGGCAGCAGCGAAAGAAAAGTAGTGCAAGTGATGTGGTAAATTCGGCGGAAATGACAGCGAATGACTACTAATGGAGCGGAGCCGAGCGTAAGATGGTGGAGAGCGCACGTTGCACGGTCGCCGAATGGCAGTGTCGACATCAATGTTCCAGCAAATGGATGCTGGTGATAAATTTTATTTTATCGCCGGCGGCAATAAATCTGCATGAATTAAGTAGTTTTCAAAGTGCTGTGGAAAGAGCACAAAAACACAAGATATAAAATAAAATTAAATAGAAAAAATTAAGAAAAAATGTAAGACAAAACTATTGTAAAATAAAAGTGCACATTTCTTCAAGAAAATATCATCAAATTGAGCAGTTCGCGTGTATATGTATGTGCGCTGTGGTAGCTCGGAAAACGCGTGTACAAGACATTAAAAGTAACGGTACTTAATTTGAAAATTATGTTAAAAATTAAATGGGGCACCTGAATGTATGCTAAATAGGAGGTTTATCATTGAAAAGTGTGCGATTGGAAATCTTCTCGAAATTATTACTGGGAAAGGATATATCGCTGATAGTATGGACTACGTAAATTTAACTAGATCACCACAAAGTAGATCATTTTTGCGTTTTTATTGAAGAAAATAAAGTAACGCGCCTAAAAGTAGACTATAAGTTTAATTTTACTAAAAAAAAAGCTTAACTTCGCAAACATGTATATAATGACTATTTCGAAAATATGTATATAATGAAGAGACTTACGTCACGAACTCTTAAGGTTGGTCTAGTGTGAAATTTGGCATAGTTAAAAGAATTTCATTAAATAAACCCGAATTAAATCTGCAAAAAATAGGTCCTTATCAAATTTAATCTTAAAGATCAAAAGAAATTTCTTTCTCTCTTTATTCGCGTAGACACCCCATTTATAGCTGAGTTTGCAAAAGCGCGCCAGTCGTTCTTGAGTTCCGTTGCTTTCTCCACCTGATCTTTTCAACGGAGGTCTTTTTCTTCCTCTGCTTCCATCGGCGTATACTGCGTCAAATACTCTTAAAGCTGGAGCGCTGTCTCTTAATTCGCTAAACTATGTCAATGTCATTGTATATCTCGTACCATCGACTGCGGAATTCGCCGTAACTAGTTCGACGAAATTATCTACGACTTCGAAGCTTTACGTGCGTATTCAGTTGGTGTATACGGTTCAGTTCGTTCCATTCCATTTTGTTCCATTCCATCTAGTTCCGGTTCGTTTCTCTTTCATTTTGTATTACTGCCTTTCTATCCGTATGTGTTCGATGGTGTATCTTTCCATTTCTTTGCATTATCGTTGCACTTTCGTTTCATTCATTCCATTCGTCCAACCAAAGCTTTGGGATACTAAGGAGGATTATCCCACGGTGATTGGCGCAGATTGCAGGGTCTCCCGTTTTTTAGATTGGACACAGCACATTTAAGTTCCAGTCATCGGGTATGCTTTCATCGTACTGTATCTTGCAAAGAAGCTGATGTATGCACCTTGTCAGTTCCTCGCCGCCGTATTTGACTAGTTCGGCCGGTAATCCATCTTCCTCCGCCACTTTGTTGTTCTTCAGACGGGTAATTGCTATTCAAACTTTTTCATAGTCGTGCAATGGAACGTCTGTTCCATCTTCATCAGTTGGGCAATTGGGTTCACAAAGTCCAGGTGTTATGATTTAAGTGTATGCTCCGTTCAACCTCACAGTTTTAGGATTAGAAGTTTGCGATGGATTATTTACCCAACTTATTGTTTCGAACTCGATCTTTACAAGTTAATGGTGTCTTATAAAGTACATAGTTCAAGAAACTCTTGCAGCTTAAATATCTCAAACAAAACTTTCTAAAGTTCGATGTTTTCCTTGGTGGCTCTTTGATTCCTTTGGAAGGTAGAGTATTGCAATGCATTCTCTGTGGAGTTGGTTACCTCGAATGCAATTAACACGAGTTAGTTACTCCATTGTAATCCTGTCTTAACTTTAACTTAGATTATAGAAGACACATACGAATCATCCATAGACAATCAATTCCATTCATAACAGCTACATTTTAAACCACGTAGACCTTAAAGTCGTATATAACTAACTGTCAAATAGTCACACAGTCGCTAAATGTTCACGACTTAAATCATCACAAACTCAGCACACCCAGTGCCATGCACAAAATACCGCTTTAACGCGACTCGCCTCGAGCCTTTGACATGCAGCGCTATAACCAAAACATTGTATCAGATGATAGGTACCATCAGCAGAGCACCGCCATTAAGTTGCCACGGTCGCCAGGAACGCAGTGTTGCAAGCAGTCCGTCAATGCAAGCAGCCATCTTCCGCGTTGTGCATTTTATGTTATGTTGCAGGAGGGTGAAACATGAGGGGCGTATGGCATATTGCGAAATTCACGCCAAAGGCGTATTTACCTGTAATTATTGCTAAATTAAGCGATGCGCAGATTTCAATATACCCACGTTCCCGTTGTACGCAGCCCGCCCAGCACAGCGTTGAATTTCGCATACCCAACCTCGTGTTGCTTTAGTGTGTATTCGCTGTAGCGTGGGCCAAGGTAAATATAAACAAAGTGTCAATGTTCGATCAGTTACAACGGGTGTTTTGGAAATTGCTGGAGTGATTACAGATACAGAGAAGGTTATGAGTTGATATGTAAATTGAGATATTGGACAGTTTTCGACGAAAAACACTTTTAAACAATAAAAAAATTCTTATAAAAATAATAAATTCATCCCAGAGCTATCTATTCCACTTTCATTGAGCTGACAATATTGTTTTTTTTTTTAATATTTTTTTTTTTTGTAGTCAATTTTGTGTCTATTTTACTTTGATTCAGTTTAGTTCCAGCTTCCTTCAGTTCCTTTTTCTTTCTCTTTAAGAATGCTACAGCCAGCTATGTTTCACTTTTGCCGCAAACGCTTTGTTTCATTTTCAGTTCGTTCAATATTGACTTTTGCCTTTACCTTTTTCTGGTATCAGTTTCATGGCTCGGCTATGCCGTTTCAATTCATGTTCATTCCATTTGTTCCATTTTGAACCGGTAGCTTTATTCCATATATTTTGTTGTAAAACTTTGTCATGTATCATGTACCTTTTTTTCATATAGATATTGTTTCGTTTTCAATTCGTTTTGTTCTATTTCGTTCCCTTAACTTTAATTTATAAATGTTCCTTGTTCTTTACGAAACATCTTTCTGCTGTATTTTTACTACATGAATTTCACTTGAAAACCTCATTGTTTCATTTTCAAACCGTTTCACTTGCTCTGTTCTAAGCAATTTATTCTGAAAATTCAAAACCAACATATCTATATAGGATCAAAAGTTAGAGCGGTTGCAGAATGATAATAAAAATTATAGGAACGAAGTGGGAAATAGGAAATTTGATGCACAACAATATTAGTTGTGCTACATGGAATGTATATTGCATTATAAATTTATGTTCCAATTCGATTCGTTCCGTTCCATTACCATTTTGTTTCATTCATTTTATATCATTGTATAACATTATTAGTTATTCCATTATACATTTTTGTTCCAATTCTTCTCGTTTCGTTTTTTTCCCACTTTTGTTGCATTCATTTTGCATAACTACTTTTTAATCTTCAATATACTTTATATGGTTTGTGCTTTAATTTTCTGTTATATAAATAAACATTTTTTAGCAAACGAGAATGAAACTCGCATGTGTTCCAGTTTTCGTCGTTGCAAGATATTTCGTCATTTTCATACCTTGTATTAAATTTTATTTGCTGCATTTTACACTTCATATTTAATCAAATAAGTTTGAGTGCAAATATGTTTCGTTTTAATGTGTTCTATTTAATTACGACGAGGTGCGTTCCATTCCATATCGTTCCGCTACATCTAGTTTCGGTTCATTCCTCTTCCATTTTCTGACAATTTCATTCTATTCGTATGCAGTTGTTGTATCCGTTCCATTTCGTTCCGATTTGGTGCGATGAATTTAACTTTGTTCCATTCCATTTCGTTCCGCTACATCTAGTTTCGGTTCATTCCTCTTCCATTTTCTGTCAATTTCATTCTATTCGTATGCAGTTGTATCCGTTCCATTTCGTTCCATTCCATTTCGTTCCGCTCCATATACTTCTGGTTTGTTCCACTTTCATTTTGTATCAATTTCATTCTATTCGTATACAGTTGGTACACCCCTTATATTTCATTGCAATATCGTCGCAACATCGTTCCATCATTCCTTTAGTCCCACCGTTCCATCTACATTTCGCTCTTATCAAATCATTTTCATTCAAAATTAATCATGTCTACACAATCAACCGTTAAATTAAGCAAATGTGTTTTTTTTATTGTTATCCACACTGCTCCACTTACTGTCCAGTCGATAATCAAAGACATGACAACAACAAGCAGACCGGCAATAGTAACAACAACAATAATGGCATACTCATCAACATTAAAAATTCTGTTTAATGTGCAATTGAAATTGATGAGTTGGAAAATTTGTTGCCAGCTAAGCTAACAACGGCAATAGCAACAACACCGACAATAACAACAACAATGCTTGTAACAGCAGAGCCGAAAGGACGAAATTGCAATCAATGCAAATGCGCAATTTGAACGTACGAGCAGCAAACAAATGTGCTAACGGCGACTATACGAGGTGTAGGTGTATGTGTGCTGAATTGACCTGTTACTGTTCGTTGTGTTGGTTGTTGTTTTATTTTCGTCACTCAAGTGCAACATGTTAATGTAATTGTTGGCAATACGATGCAGATAGGTGTGGCAATAAGCAAATATGCATAGCTACTCGACACCTATACAACAAAAAAGGCAACAACAGCAGCTCGTATATTTACTGTGTGCCTTAATGGCATTGTTGTTGTTATTTGCGTTTGCTGTTACTGCTAAATTGCCGCCAATAATAATGAATAATTGAAAATCCAATCAAACACCGAAAATGAAAGCGAACATCGGAAAGTGTGCACACACACACACAAATACATGTAAGTGCATATATATACAGTTACAAACACACATAGCTACAGTAATACACGCACACACAACTGTATTAGTGGCCGTTACATTCATTTGCATAAATGTGTGCGCCAAATTGCCAAGCGCACCGTTACCGTTAGTTCGACCAGTGCTCTTGCAGTTAACCGGCGTAGGGTTCGTTGGGCAAATCACTCTCGGCCCAGCGAATGAATTGCAATCAAAGCGTTGGCAATTGGGCTTCGATTCAGCGGCGTTGAGATGACACCCTGGGGATATGCGGCGCTCACTGGTGGCAGCGGTGTTGGTGGCATGCAGCACTTTAGTTGTATGTTGTGCTAAAATGGTCATTAGTTTGTTAGCGCTGTGCACCTAACGATATTATTCGACTGATTTGTTTGTTTGTTGTTATTTGTCAGACAACCGCAATTGACACAGGTGCTTTAGCGTCGAAGTGTGGCATGTGTTTGGCCTTTTTGCTTGGTTTAGTGTTGCAAATGTTATTGGGTTGTCAGCACTCATGAGCGCTGTTTGACTTCAGGTATATGTATGTGCATATTAGAGTTAAAGCAGATGACGAAAGCTCCAATTAATGCATATTTGTATATAGAGTTTTAGTCAATCTTCGAACATCCTCATACATTTTATCAATCGCCGAGAGGCTTCTGTATTCCCTCGGAAAATTTTTTCAATTTATAAGTTTGCCGACTAGTGCTCCAAAATATTGAATGTGCGAGGTGTAAATCAAAATGTTAGAACATGAAATACGCAAACCTGAAAAAACCTGGGCGTTCTCTCTCTCTCTTGCAGCGGTGCTGGACAGGAATGCTGGTAATCCACCTACCGGAAACCAATGGAAAGAGTTCAGCGGTTCGCTGCAAAGGGAGCTTTAAGAACAACACAAACGACGGCTCTTGACCTTGTGCTACACCTGTCATATGTAGATCTCTTCGCTGAAAACTGAGCAGTAAAATCCGCGAGTTATAGAAAAAAGATGGTTGGCGAAAAGGTTAACATTTACAAGAATTGGTCAGAAATTGAGGATGGTGTTGGTGTGGCGACTACCAGACTAATCTAACCTATTGCCTTTCAATTTCAACACCTCTTTTTTGGTCAAAGAACATGTTAATTTTATTTTTTTCTACTTTCAAACTCTTTG
Source organism: Bactrocera correcta (assembly GCA_027475135.1). Lineage (NCBI taxonomy): Eukaryota > Metazoa > Arthropoda > Insecta > Diptera > Tephritidae > Bactrocera > Bactrocera correcta. The sequence continues at coordinate 2,608,545 of CM050322.1, forward strand.
CATTTTTTCTTAGGTAAACTCTCTCTTAACTCCAGTACAACTTCCAATGTGACGTATACTCGTACAGATAATATTTTTACTTGAAGTTATCTCGTCAAATCGTCAATGCTCTACCTGGTGTTAAGAACAATGTTTAAATATATCACCCTTTGTCAATACAAAAATTTTATAAGTATCCATACTTTCACTTCCTCCACCTTTAGTTTATTTAGCTAGCTTTGGTCTAACACCCACTAATAAGGTGTCCTTTGGCTACACAACCTTACAAACACTTAAAGTCTTATCTGAAGATCATTTCAGGTTTGTTTTTTGCAAAAGTTTTTTTTTCTCGCGAAAACTTGTTTCTTTTTCTTTGCTGAAAGCACAAATCTCTCATAGTTCGAGCCAAGCCATCAGTTCTTATGCTCTTGAGTCATCGTCAGCGAAGTGTAATTGTAATTTATACATATATAATCATCTAATCGATCTATAAAAAACCTGCTTACGACCTGTATTTCGATTGCTTTAATTATTCTGGCTCTGAACACGCAGATCTGTTAAAAAACAAACAGTAAGCTATCTAATATGACTACTTTAGATATCAAACGATATATGTCGAAGAGCTGAATAATGGATATTAAACTTGAACGCACTTAAAGCCACAGCAATAAGTATCTATATGGATGGGTTTAAACCACATACTCGAGCAAGAGTATACTCAATCGCCTTCCGACTACCGACTGCCAATCAAAGAAAGTCTTATTGTTCTGACAAGGAGTATGCTCACAACAAGGAATATCTTTTTATGATAGCCAAGTGACGTTGTAATCATTAAAATGTCCTAGGGTTCCCTCAAAGATAGTGAAAGAATGGCTTGATATTAAAGATAGTAGAAGAATGGCATGATCTCCTTGTGGATCTATTATCCCATTTCACGATAAACTCTGTAGTTCTAGGACACAGTGATATTCTTGGTAACTGTGAAGCCGATAAACTAGTCAGAACAAACATAACCATACGATTAGACTTCGATAGAGAATATACATATGTGACCTGGTCTACGAAAAAGGGGCTTAGGTGTCCAAAAAAAAAAAGTTAAGTTGTGGATACTTAAGCCCCTTTTCGTAGCGTAGACCAGGTCACATATGTATATGCCATTGAATGCTTGTTGAAATTTAGTAAACAAACCATGTTATGCGTAGATACAGTTTATTTTCAGTGGACATACTGACATAAGAACTTTAGTGGAACAAAAAGTCCCTGTCTAATTGGTAGACATGCCAGTAAGTAAAGATCACTATAGAGGTTACTAGGTCAAAGAAGAGAAAAAACTTTGGATCAGCTCCTCATCTTCCATTCACGGAAGACTTTCTTGCTATTTTAGTTGCACAGATAAAGCATTTTGGACTGACGAACTACATTAAGAGCACAGGGTAATATAAAGAGAGAACTCTTAAATATTAAACTAGTACTGAGGATATCATAATCTACTCGGCTGGCATGGAAGTTAAGTCAACTACAATGTCCAAACTCTTTCTCAGTATTAAAAATACAGAGTGGAAACTTAAGCTGTATTTTTCTCTGACGGTTGGTTTATATAATACAATAACTATGTTCGGCCCACAGCAATGCCTCACAAAGTTCTACTAAAGGACTTCGTTGGAAAGCCTTACTTTCAAGAACTTGTTGTCGAGTTTTAAAGCATATCGAACTGTGACTGTAGAGGTTTGTTCGGGTCTTATTGACCCATAGTTTTTATCCAATTGAGTTCTCCTGGTTTGATAAAATAATTGTTTGTCGAAAACGTTCTAAATATCAATTTTCGAAAACACTGCTAACTCATTGAAAAAGTTTTACATAACCGCGGTCAACAATATCATTGCAGGACTCTATTATAGAGCAGTATTTCGATCACGAATAAAAGTTTTATACTAAGAGGCCCTTTTAGATAGTAGTGAAAGAATCGAGCGTTTTCATTTTTCCATAATTTAAAGCTTTGAAAGTTGCTACGGCAGCATGTAATCTTATAGCAGAACTGAAAAAGAGTTGGAAATGAGACAGTTCTCTGTGATCAGAAATTTGTACCTTTACTAAAATGGAAATAAAAGGTATGATTTAGGTTATAATAAAATTTAAATTTTTTCAAAACTAAATAAATTTCATATGCGTTCGTTGTAGTATCTAGAGGCTTCTAAAACTCATTTAATTAATAAGAAAAATAACTCTTTTTAATACCACACTTTTTTAAGAGGGCGAGAAGGGGAAACACTATTTGATAGCGCGAATTTGTATTCTATGCGGAACAATTCTTATTAAGCGGTAAAGCAGAACGCTTCACTTGCAGGATATTTAATATCTTTTTTTCGAAAAATCATTAACCGAAAATCTTATAGAATAACAGATGAAGCAAAAGAACAAACCAAAGGAAAAGTCAGATAAAATGGTCAGCAGCCATTAACTACCGAACAAATATACTACATTTGAATGTGTGAGTTTGATTTTGTGACTATGTTTATATAAAGTATGGATGTATGTTTATTTATATGCATGTTTGTATGTATGTAAGCAGTGACCAGCACTTATGGGCAGTATCAATTTCGTGCAACCGCTTAAATGTTCGGCTTTGGGGCAGCACAGTAGTTCGGTAGTCAACTGTAGCGCAATAAAATCAACCAATAAAAATTCTTGCTTATCTTTATGGGTTTATCTAAGAAGCGCGCACGCATACACAAAGACACCATACAAGAAAGCAAATCAAAAAGTAGCGCGTTGTCGGAAACGCTACCAAGCCATAGTCGAAACAATATTGTGTGTGGAAAGAAAAACTAAACCAAAATAAAAATACACAAACAATAAAGCGACAGCGCGCGTCACACGTAGTTTCGGCCTCAACTGCTATTTATCGCTTTATAACCAGCATCGGTTGGTAGAAATATCGAATTCATGGTTATTCGAATTCTCAGAAATCGGTCAATACGCGCCACAAAAAGGCGTTTCTGCGCGGTTATTGTCAAGCGTTTAAAGCGTCCGCGTTGCTGTGACGCTTACTTTATTGTTATTGACTGTTATTCTTGTTGTCACTGACTGCGTGTTTGGTATTCAGCAGCAATCTCAGCGCTGTCCAATTCTCGGTTAGTCCGTTTAGCTTGTCTTGGCTCAAGCATTTGCTGCGAAGTTCCTAAGTAAGCGCGCGGCCTCGCTTTTCTGAGCACAACTGCGCGTTCCGTGCGCGCTGCCTCGCGCCTTGTGCTGCGCGCTGCGATTTCTATCAGCTTGCTGCAGCGCATATCGCGCGCGTTGTCGCCTGCGTCTGCGCGTTAACACTTTTACTTTTTTCGAGAACTAATTTGTATTTAGTATAGTCGCGACTTTTGTTTTCTTCAGAGCCTTGACCATTGGCTGCTTGCGCGCATACCCTAATGGCGTTCGTCTCACTGACAGTTCGTCAGTGCGCGCTGGCGTCTTATCGCTGTGTCGCAATCTTAATGGTTCCACTTCTTACACGCTTGTCGGCGTTTTTGGTGCTTTAGTTTGCGGCTGATTGGCGCTTTGATCTCTGTGTAGCGCGGTGTTTGTATTGCCTTAACATTTCCTTTTTGTGTTTTTCTGCTTAATTCCAACTAACCGTTTTTATTTTTGCTGTTGCTTTGCATTCGAAATAATTCTTTTCGCTATATATTTTCGTTATTATTGATGTTGTTAATTGTTGACTTTGTTGGCTGTTTTATTTTAATGAAGACATGATTTTTTACAAGCTACTGTGCGCTGAGCTTGTTGCTGTTGCGTTTCGTCTTCCGCTCTGTTAATTTCAGCGAATTTGTAAACATGGTTAATTGAAGATACTGCAAATTCTGTAGTCAGCCGCAGAAGACACTACAATAGTGTTTTTTATTAGTAAAATTCATAATTTGTGGTAAATAACAATTTTGACGGCTTTATGATATAAGCAACACATGGTTGGTTAACTGGACAGAGAGGCCCGTGAGGACAGTGAAGCCCGTGAGAATAGTCAGTACTTGTACGCGTGTCATATCTCTAAATGTCTCTTTCTTTCTTTTTTTCCTTCCCGCCTATTACTTTCTCTCTCTATCTTACTAAAGATAGCTTTCTCTTTTTTCATTAAAATTTTTCTCTTTTCAATATCGTCTGTCTAACAGAAACTGTTAATATGCAGGTTCTTGAATCATAATTTAAAGGACAAATAAGTGTTCTGAGGCATTAGTTACTTTTTGACTTTTTTATTATTCTAGACCTTACTTATTAAGACTTACATTTGGCCCCCTCTTTCTTATTCTCTTTTTCCTTACTCTCAAAACAGACAAACTTTAACTCTCTCCACTCACATTCTCTCTCTCTTTATTTTCATTCTATACAGATCTCCCTTTCGAGATGACTTGTCTTGTTCTGTCAATGATACGTGATCTCCGAAGTCCTTTCGATGACATCTCAAGTATTGCTGGTTGATGTCACTGGATGCTTTTTGGATATTAAAAAGTATAATTTTCTTAATAATTAAATTTAGTTTTGACTTCATTTTTACTTCTCTAAAATGTTTTTAATTTATTCATTAAAAAAAAAAAAAAAAAAAAAAAAACTTTTAACTATTCCAATAATGCCTTGGAAATATATGAACTTCGGCTATAACTAAAAATATATGGATTCTCAAGCAATAAACAAAAGTTCAGTAGTGATGATGTTTAGAGGAGCAGCACAGCGTAGCAATCACTCACCAATCACCGAAACATTGAAACAATATTTGTGAGTCCACAACAACAAACCGTGTGTGCAAGTAACTCTGCGTCTTCGCAGCTTCCGCTGTGCATTTGTGTATGAAATTAAAATCACACCCCAGAGATGCATTGTAGCGGCAGCATAAATAAAACTGATGCGCGGCCGAAGCGCAGTTATAAGGCAAAAATAGCAATGCATTGTACACCCAACGCCGCCGAGATGCAAACAATGCGAGCTATCAGCTTGGCGCTTCACACGGCGCAGCCAATGTTCTGCTCCAGTTGACTTTAGCAAGGTCTCTTTTGTATTGCTACGGTGCGAGATGGTGGGTGGTGATTTAGTTGGCACAGATATTGTCTATTTCCGCTTTCTTTTGTGTAACTCAGGGAATTGTTTCCAATTTCGGTGGCTGGTGAATGATGATGAATTCTCAGCATTCATATGAATTGGCAGTTTGAAATGGAAAATATTTAAAAAAGTACAAAGTAAAAAGTCTGTGAGATATGGAATTACTTTTTAGGTTATGAAAAATTCAAATGGCCGCTTACTAATGTGCTAAACTTTCAGAAATAGCGATGAGAAGGCAGAGCAGTACTTTAAAATATTTTCGGCAATCATAACGGTAAAAAATTACACAATTTACTGGTATTGCCCAGGCGAGCAAAGGTAAAATGCAGATTAATGAAGCTACTGAGAAATTTATCGCTAAAAGTACCCAGTAGGAATTTTCACGCAAGCGAATTTTTTAGCAGGCGATAATCTACAGAGACCGGTACTATTCGTCGTATGAAAGGTATCGATATGCCATATTGATAGAGGTTCATATATGTATAACACTGACATTTTAGGTATACAAGTATTACCGGCAATCGGAGAATATGTGTGTGTTTTTTTTTTCAAAAATGTCTTCCTAATACACATTCATGGCGATTTCTGCAGTATATTAAAAGCTTTATTGTCGACTGCAGACTTTTTGGCCTTTAGTTATGACTACTCTTTATCAACGGCCTCACTTCCTATATTTCGCTATTCAAACAGTTCCTTTTTCCATTTGCAGTTCTATACAACAAACAACAAGTTATGATCTTGGTAGAAAATCTCAACTTAACCTCAAAAATTTATTTCAAACATAACGTAACTCGGACTGACGTGGGAGGACGTGTCGTATTTTACGCCGAGATTTTAAATTAAAAGCGTAAAAATATAGCTTGTGCAAAAACTGCAGCCACTGGACATTTCCAAGCGACATCGCTTCTTGAAAAGTTCCGGGGAGATCCGACGTTTAAGACAAACAAGCAAAATTGCTTCATTCGGAACGAAGAGCAACCTGAAGACATTCAAGGGCCGATGGAAACACTGGTCTATATTTCTTCAATAATGTTGCCGGTGAGAACGTAATCGTCAATGGCGGACGTTATAGCGCCTTGATAACCGACTGTTTGATCCCTGAAATTAAAGCTAGTGATCTTTTGTTTTTAACAAGACGGCACCACTTTCCACACATCGCATCAACCAATGTATTTATAGAGAAAATATTTTGGTGAGCAGATAATTTCACGTTTTGGGCCGTGAGATTGATCACCAAGATCATGTGATATCACACCGTTAGGTTTTTTCTTAAAGACATGTGTAAAGTCTAAGGCCTATTTGGACAATCCCGATTCGATTCAGATCTTGGAACCAAACTCCACCCATGTTATTCGCCAGTTTGAAATGCTAGAAGCAGTCATCAAAACTTGCACCTAACAGATGGCCTATAGAAGACAACTGCCAACTTTTTAAAGAGAAAATCTTCAAAAAATAAATGTCAAATAATGTTCCTTCGAATGATAGCAAACATTCCCGTTTAAATTTGAAGCTTCTTTGTTGTTCTTTTTTATAGTGGGAACCCCGAATTGGATCACATTTATACAAAATTCTCAAACAAACGGGAAGCACTTTTTATGTTACCTTTGCTAATATTTCTTCTTTTGAGTAAACACTACGTCAAATATTGTAAGCTGCTATTGGCCAATATCTACTCTAAAGCAGTCAAGTATGATGTTTTGGCTTAACTTCGTTGAGCTTTGGTATTACAGATGAAACTTTCGTCTTCCAACTTAGTCAAATGGATACCAATTTGAGAAAAGAACCTAGTGTTTGATATTATGATGAACTGCAGTTGACTAGAGTTGGCTAAAAATGTGCCTTCCATCGGACAGTAGTTAGATTCGAGTTCATCTGCAAAAATATCCGGCATAGATTATAGCAAAGTAATGAAGTTATTTTTGATTGAACGCTGAGAGCATTTGAAATGCTCGACGAAGCTGGAAAGATTTTATCTTTTGTGTCACAAACGCTTGATCACCCGAAATCCGCTATTAGTTTCCAAGGAGAAGCTGATCCACTTATTTAAGGAATAAATTCACTTATCAATGTTATGATGCACCAATACTGAGAAGGGCTAACAGAGTTGGAGTGTTTGTTGACACGTGATTTTTGACAACTTCTCATACAGCAGATTGAAGACAGTTGATTTTAGAGCCATGCCGATTTGTTAAAATTTTAAAAGAGTGCCAGGTCCTCAACAAAGCAGAGAAAGATTGTGACTTTATTTTACTTTAAGGTTCCTCAACATATGCTGAGTCAAAGTCACTTTTATGTGATAACCGAGAAGACACTATACATTGATAAACTTCTCAATATGACAAAAAAATATTGTATGTACTCTTAATCTACCTGGAAAAAATCTTTGAACCCGTTTTTCCAAAAGCAACTGAATCAAAGTTTTATTCATGGGAGGACCGAGACTGTGCCTAGAGAATCTCTTTAACAAAAAAAAAAACGGGATACACTTAAAATACCGAAGTTCAATATACCCGACGTGTGAAAATTTTTTTATCTTGTTCGTCTTTATTTCTATCGAAGCACAGAGAGAGAATTCTACTAACTAAGGATTATGATTCTGAGCCTTAAGATTGGTCGGCAAATGTCTCACTGTTTGAATGAGTTTATATTATATGGTGATTTTTGAGAGGACTCATATGAATATTCTTTGGGATGCATGGATCTTAAAGACGTTTCGGGAAAGCGCCTAGAGTCTGCTATAAATATATTGTGCCGCGTTTGTACAGACTATGGCATCTGAAATATTTCAAACTTACTCTGGTGGAAGTTGTACGGTGGATGATTCGACGCGCGCTTCAAAATCGTTAGCCTCACCGCTGAGTGTAAATAGGACACTGTTAGGTTACCTAACATTTCTGCCTTGTTACTAGTAGTTCCATCGGCCTTGTAGACTTTCGCCATCCCACAAATGCTGGTCGCTGACAAACGCTTACTGAGCTCGCTCATAGGTCCTGCGCTCTGAATGAATGCAGACTTGGGAACACCTATTCGTCCCCATCCTGATGAAATTTGAGTGACGGCGCCTTTCTTGCAAAGCTCATCGGCTTTGAAAATTTCGATTTTTTGAATTTGAAAATTTCTGTAATATTTTGGGAAAACTTAATTTGAGAATAATAAATATAAAGGAAGGTGAAGATAAAAGGCAAGCTTTCAGTAAATGCCGGAGGAAATAAAATTAAGTTACGAATATTGCAGTTTTTATAAAATTCAGATCAATTATCCTCGAATAAGATCCTCAAACCTCATGCATCACATCCAATATCAGCATTTTCCTACACACCACTTTCTCAAGCTGTTCAAGCAATTACAAAGAAATACAAATGCATGTAAGCAACGAGAAATATTGCAGGTTAAGTGACCCCCTGGAGGGGTATACATGCAAATTACTTGGGAATCTCTAACAACTTCATCAGTGCACTATTTGCAACACTCAATTTTGTAATTTTCGGCTATTTTTTCCAGCGAAAAATATTCGCTGTTCTTATTTTTTTTTTTTTTTTTTTTTTTTTTTTGTATTCGCCAAGATTTCACACTAAGATCTATGCAGCTGTTTGTTAATTTGTGTACGGTATACAGGTGTGTGACTAGGTATGCTGCTGCGTCTACTCCCATTCCCAACACCTTGTTAACAGCAAGATTAATGTGCACATGCCCACTTGAGCTGCAGTTACTCACATACACATAGGTTGCTACGAGTGTGCTCAGTGAATGGAAGAAAGTCAAGTCAAGTGTTGAGTCAAACTTAAATTTTGCCCTTTAGCTGCATTTTCGCAGTCATTGGAACTGGCTGTGTCTTCTTGCAAATCTTTGGTAGCACAAATGAAGAGATTGTAATGGTTCGTTGCTGAATTTCCGTACAGCCAACCAACGGAAATTATGCTAGCAATTAACGGTACTGCATGCCTTGTTGTTACTGTTGAGAGTTACTAACGGTGAATTGCTTATAAAACTTACCATATATTTTATATAATTGTCATAGCCTACTTTAAGCGCGCAAATTTTAAACCTTTACTACTGTTAGCTTATAGAATTAATAAATTTTAGTTTAGAAATACTTCACATCCAATGTACCTTGAGAAGAGTGAACCGCAATAGAGAGTAGCTAAAGACTATAGAACAAAATAAGCAACCTACCTACCTAGGACATATTCTAGGCACCTACCATGAATTATCCAAGGAAAAATTAAAGGAAAACAAAGTGTTGGCCGTACGCAATTTACGTGGTTTTGGAACAGTCGACAATGGACAGGAACTCAGAACGTTGGAAACCTCATAGATGTGGCAAGAGAGAGAGAGAAATATGCTGCGATAATTGGAAACCTGTGATTTTTTCTTAAACAATAGATATATTTAATATAAGTACATATGTTTCACGATCTTGATATATGCTGTGCCAATCATAAAAAGTGTAGGACATTTCAGACATGGAAAAGTTCAAAGCTTTTTTAAGAGCTTTAAGAAAGCTTAAAGCTTCATTATTGATATAATTATAAAACCAATTTTTGATTTTTATATTAGGTTGTCAAAAAAGTCTTGCGGTATTTTCGCTAGTTGGCACTGAAAGCGCGTAGTTCTAGTTTTATTCGTCGCATCGGGTCATGCTATACCTTTTTGGAAAGCTCATTTCACGCGCTAACACGTGTTTGATTGATTGTCGTTCCTTACAAGTTTCAAAAGGCCGATGACCTCACACCGAAGCAGCAACAAAAAAGATTTGAGAAAGCGAAGCAGTTGCTTTGCTTGGCCGAAAGCGGTCAAATTCGGAATATTATGTATTCTGACGAAAAAATTTTACTAATTGAGCAATTCGTAAACTCTCAAAACGATAAGGTTTACTTAACCGATCAAAACTCCGACCTGGCGTCCAAGTAAGTGCGACATATTATCGGGAAAGTGTTCTGGAGGCTGCTTTGAAGCCGTAGCCGTGGGCAAACAAATATTTCGGTCGCAAACCATGGACGTTTCAATAATACTCAGCACCGTGAGTAAGGTCCGAAGTCTCGAGATGCTGAAGAAAGCCATTGTCCGTGAGTGAGCCAAAATACCGGCAAGTCACATTCGGGTAGCTTGCGATTCGTTTTTGATTCTTCCTCAAAACAAAATTGCTAAGTATTTGGAATAGTAGAAAAGAACTGCAACAAAATACGCAGTGAAATACATTATAACTGGCTCAGTGATCAGTCGTTGACGTGCATTCCAAAAGACTGATGGCATAGCCTTTCCAGCCGACTTTTTCGTCTTTCCGGTTCATCATGTGCAGTTCACTAGTATGACTGTCGATTGGACTCCAGTGGCAAATAATGAAGCTATGTTTCTGTTGTCAAACACCGACGCAAGAATTTTGTATTGCGATTAAAGAGCACTCAAACACTTCTCAGAATGAGTTATTCGTTGTTTTTGTTGGATTATAAACTTGCGAGGCACCCACTTTGCATAGAGCTTTCGCCTCTTTAGAGCTTCATTTTCCTCGGTGCTCATTTCGCCTGTTTCAGCCTAGCAAATACCTTTTCAGCGTTGGATTCCCCTGATCCCAAATTCAACAGTATTTTCCACCAAAAATCAATGCTTTATTAACACACGAAATGCTTTATGATCGATTTTTTGTAAACTAACACAAGTTCCTTCACAAAAATGCTTATCTCATTAACTAGTAGTTATAATCCAACTAATATAAATCATGTAGATGATTTTTTTTTATAATAGAAGGAAGCATCGAAAGCCGGAGTGCGAGACTTCAATCCGCTAAACCTAACCTACTCCCACCTCTCCCACGGGACCACTGGATATAGATGGTAGCAGTAGTATTATATATGTATCAGCCACAGTGAAGCGTGGACAGATGCTCTAGTCATATATTAAAATTACAAGTGAAAAAGCAATCACCTCTTTCGTGGCTTAGCAAAACGTGAAATTTTCATAATGAATTTTAGAGTGTTAAAACTAATCAAATCAAGAGTCATATATTATATTAAATTGTGTGATGTGTGATGTGTGATGTAATTAAATTGTATCAAAAAGCAGCTAAAAACAGCAAGTCTTTGTTAGCAAGAAATTGTTGCGAATATAGTTCTTAAATGCCATATTTAACATAAAATCGCTTTACTTTGATTAAACCCCGTCTATAACCTGCCACAACATATGCAAGCCAGCAATTATACACATTTCAAAAACACTTCAAACATTTTGACAAGCAGCACTGGCGGCTATACGGTGAACCAGCGCACAATATGCCATGAAAGCAGCCAACACATCAGCAATGCCACAAAAACGCACGAAAAGCGACTCCAATATGGGCTGTAATCAATAACCAAGCAACACCAACGGCAGCAGCAACATGCGCGCATTTGACAACAACTTCTCACGCTCGCTGACATGCCGATCACTTTTTGTTGTTATTGCTGCATTATTTGAGAGTTTTTTTCGCCTTTTGGCGATTTTATTTGGCATTTTGATTGCCTGTTTGTAGCCAGAACACACGTACACAGCGGGTTGTCCACTGCAGTTGCGCGCATTGCTTTTTTATTTATTTATTTTCATTATTTTTTTAATGAGATTTTCGCTCACTTTCCGGCACATTCCCCAAATGCCAATCAATGCATGAGAAGCGCACTAATAATTAACAAATCGCTAAATAATTGCTGACCAAAGCAGCAGACAGGTGCTGGCTTGTATAAGGGAAGGGAGAAAAAATTAATAACAATAAGAAATTATAAAATAATAATATAAAATGATAAATAAAATAATAAAAAATAAACTAAAATAAAATAAAATAAAATAAAATAATATAAAATAAAATGAAATAAAATTAAATTAAATTAAATTAAATTAAATTAAATTAAATTAAATTAAATTAAATTAATTAAAATAAAATTGAATAAAATAAAAAAAATATTAAATTAAATTATATTAAAAGGAAGTAAAATATAAGAGACATAAATGAAGATAAAAAATACAGCCTACAAACAACAAACAACAACCATTAAACCTGATCTAGCAATACTGTGAGTTATTTGCTTTTGGCTCTAAGCAAGTTCGTCGCTTAAGTCTTTCGTTTACTGAGGTGTTAGACTGCGTCTGATTGGTATTTCATTATAAGCTTTAATCAAATGACATAAGCATGGAAGAAAATAACGCTGGCTAGCTGATTTGTACAAAAACTAAGAAGAGACACAAGAAAAAGCAGCGGAAATTTTCTTGATATGGTTGACTCCGCTGGCATTTACGCCTATTTGCATGCATTTAAGCAACTTTTTCCGCATATTTTATTCCACAGCTCTTCCTTTAACAACACTACTCAGCAAATATTATTATTATTAGTATTTATTACTTTTTTTTTTGTAATTTCAATTCATTCTTCAATCATTAAATGCTGTCTTCAGCTGTCTGTTCGTCTGTGGATTTGCATTTGCATCGAATTTGTCTGCGGCAGACACAGACAGCCAGCCGGCTAACAGCCTATTCAGCCAAGTGTGCCTTTCCCAACCATTTCACTCACATTCCTGTACTTATATAACACTCATAATCGAATTCTCGCACTTCAACTGTCGTTCTTAGCTGATTTGCTTTAACTGGTTTCTTCAATTTTCTTATTATCTGCCATCGCTACGTGTCGTAAGCCGCGAGATTTGTGCAGTTTCATGTGAAATTGATCAATTTCAGCAGTTGCTTCAGCGAGTTAAGCATTTAATATAAAGTGTCTATCAACACAGGTTTATGTTCTGGCCCATGTACAAGTCAAGAAGTACTACGAAGTGAACTATGGCTGAGTGTAGGCAATGAAGGCGTTAATAGAATGTAATAAAATTGATTTCTCCAAAGTTAATTTTCAAAATAATTTTCACAATAATTAAAAAATTGAAATAACATTCGTTATGCAATTTAATTTAAATATAATAAGAACAATATTGAAAGTTAATATGTTGCATACAATTTGCTTATAAGTATTTTTAGAGAGAAGTGCGAATTTTCCAGTAACTAATTCTTTTAATTTATCGTGATTTCTTAAATTTTTTACAATCCCTCTACTGAAGTTCTCTAATCGATAGTTGTGTATAGGAAAGCTCTGAGTATATAAAAGCTCGCCGCAAAGTTTAATGAAAGCTCACAAGGCACCTAAGACTAAACCGAATTGAAGGTTTTAAACAATTTTTTGAGCTATTCAAACGTAAAAAGTTCAAAAATGGTTAAAATATTTCAAAAATTTCACTTTTGAGTTCAAACGACTTGAAAGGAAAAAGTAATGTGCACCGTTATTCGAATTAGATAAATGATATCCCAGAAAAATGGTATAAATCGAAGAAGACGAATGTGCTGTTTCATGAAGACGGGCGCTCTGCGACTTTTATCTGTTTTCAAAAATGAGGTGGTATTCAGGGACGCTGAAACCAATTGGGTGCAGAAAGCAAATAATTCTATGAAAAAGTTTAAAAAAGTAGTACAATGCTAAACAATATTATAAAGTGTTTCCGAAAAAGTAATAGATACGTTTCAATACGCTTGATAGATGTGAATATAAACCAACCAACGCCAGATTGTGTAAATAACGTTAATACAATATAATGAAAAATAAACAGTGAGGATAATGATGTCTTTAAGTATTGCTGCCAAAGAATATACTATAATGAAAATATTAATACTGTTTAATAGTCTGACTCAGCAATGTATATAGCTTTATATGTCTGTATCTTCGTATGAAGGCCCAACTTCTTACAAATAAATATTGTGTTGACTACAGCTCATACGAGGTTTGACAATAAAGTAATGAAACTGATTTTATTGCCGCACTTGTGGTAAACCTGTGACCTTGAAATTCTCCTTTTTCTTTTTCCGGCAGCCCTTCCCTTTTACTTGATATATGAACCATCGCTCTAGCTTATTTAGTTCGCCCGCTGCGTCAAGTTGAGTAGACATGTGTCTGTAAAGCTCGTCACGAAAATGGAAAAACAAAATCAAGAGCAACGCGTCGCGATAAAATTTTGCGTCAGATTGGGCGAAATAGCTTCGGAAACGTATGCTAAAATTGTAAGAGTGTATGGTGATAGTGGTCTTAGTCGTGCCCAGGCTCACAATGGTTGTGTCCGTGCGCCCCCCGCGCGAAAAAAGCTCGCATTAGCAAGTCGAAGGTGAAAAAGATGATTTTTGCCTTTTTTGATAGTCGTGGAATCGTTCTCAAAGAATTCCTTCCACCGGGTAAAACTATGAATCAAGTCTACTTTTGCCAAGTACTCGAAAGATTGCAAAACGAGTCCACTGGGTGGGCCCAGACATCGCTCGTACCGGGATCCTTCATCACGGATAGCCGTGTTGCAACAGCCGCTTTATTCGCCCGACATGTCACCCTGTGACGTTTTTTTGTTTCCTGAAACAAAATCGGTGTTCAAAGAAACCCATTTTGAGTCGATAATGGACATCCAGGCGGCCGTGACGAGGGTACGCGCGGACATTCCAGTCGAAGCGTTCCAGAAATGTTACGAAGCATGGAAAACACGCTGGAATCGCTGTATAAATACGCAAGGAGACTACTTTAAAGGAAATGGCAGAGTTGTAGAATAGTTTTCAAATATACGGTTTTTATGGAATCGGTCGCATATATAAGAAACTCTTAAGGAATATACTTAGGCAGAAACTTAATAGAAACAAATATAGCCATAAAGTGGTTTAAAAGCTATTCGTAACTCATTTACACTTCCATTGATAATCTGGAGATCTAGGCGCAAAGGTGATGCATTCCGATAAGCCGAGCAATATCAAGCAGCAAAAAAGAAGCTGAAGCACGCCATCGATTATAGCGAAAAGAAAAAAGAAAAACACCTGGCACTTGGGTACAAAATTGTAAAGAAGAAACTCGGTGTTCGAGCAAAGCCACCTGACTTAACCGCTGCCAAAATAGATCACATCGTCAACGCAATCTTCTCCTTACACGAAAACAAGAAAAAACGTTAACTTCGGTTGCACCGAAGCTAAATACCCTTCACAGGTGCATTTCTGTTAGTAACTATGTGTCCAGTTTGTATAGAAGCTATATGCTATAGTAACTCGTTCTGAACAATTTCTTGGGAGATTACATTGTTACCTTAAAAAATAATATATACCAAATTTCGTGAATATATCTTTTCAAATGTGAAAGTTGTCCATACAAGAACTTGATTCTGATCGTTCAGTTTGTATGACAGCTATATGCTATAGTTAACCGATCTGAACAATTTCTTCGGAGATTACATTGTTGCCTTAGAAAATAATATATACCAAATTTCGTGAATATATCTTGTCAAATGTGAAAGTTTTCCATACAAGGAATTGATTCCGATCGTTCAGTTTGTATGGCAGCTATATGTTATAGTTAACCGATCTGAACAATTTTCTCGGATATTACATTTTTTCCCTAGAAAATAATCCATACCAAATTTGGTGATGATACATTGTCAAATGCGAAAGTTTTCCATACAAGAACTTGATTCCGATCGTTCAGTTTGTATGGCAGCTATATGCTATAGTCAACCGATCTGAACAATTTCTTCGGAGACTACATTTTTGCCTTAGAAAATATTATATACCAAATTTCGTGAATATATCTTGTCAAATGTGAAAGTTGTCCATACAAGGACTTGATTCCGATCGTTCAGTTTGTATGGCAGCTATATGCTATAGTCAACCGATCTGAACAATTTCTTCGGAGACTACATTTTTGCCTTAGAAAATATTATATACCAAATTTCGTGAATATATCTTGTCAAATGTGAAAGTTGTCCATACAAGGACTTGATTCCGATCGTTCAGTTTGTATGGCAGCTATATGTTATAGTTAACCGATCTGAACAATTTTCTCGGATATTACATTTTTTCCCTAGAAAATAATCCATACCAAATTTGGTGATGATACATTGTCAAATGCGAAAGTTTTCCATATGAGAACTTGATTCCGATTGTTCAGTTTATATGGCAGCTATATGCTATAGTGGTCCGATATCGGCCGTTCCGACAAATGAGC
Source organism: Bactrocera correcta (assembly GCA_027475135.1). Lineage (NCBI taxonomy): Eukaryota > Metazoa > Arthropoda > Insecta > Diptera > Tephritidae > Bactrocera > Bactrocera correcta. Next base: position 2,624,629 of record CM050322.1, read on the forward strand.
AGCTTCTTGAAGAGAAAATGACGTTTGCAAAATTTCAAAAGGATATCTTAAAAACTGAGGGACTAGTTCGTATATATACAGACAGACGGACAGACGGACAGACGGACAGACGGACAGACAGACGGACATGGCTAAATCGACTCAGCTCAACATCCTGATCATTTATATATATACTTTATAGGGTCTCCGACGCTTCCTTCTGGGTGTTACAAACGTCGTGACAAAGTTAATATACCCTGTTCAGGGTATAAAAAGGCCAGCTTGCCAGTGGCTAGTTGCAGCTCTTAGAAAGTGAACTGGTGGATTCGCGGAGATCTTAAAGTCATTCAGGACGGACTTATATACGGACTTTAAGATCTCCGCGAATCCACCAGTTCACTTTCTAAGAGCTGCAACTAGCCACTGGCAAGCTCAAGAGAACAAACCATTCTTTCCGGAGGGGATCCCAGCAGAAATTCTGAAAACAATTGCTGCAGACCGGCAGTACTATTGAATATATACAAAGCCAGCTTCGAAGACGGAATATTTCCTGAATTTTGGAAAGCGCAACGGCTGGTGCTATTCAGAAGGGAAAAAGAGATCCCAACTTGCCAACTTACCAACTTGTTACGAGTTTTCGAGACAAAGGTTCTGCGAAAGATTTATGGTCCTTTGCGCGTTGGCCACGGCGAATATCGCATTCGATGGAACGATGAGCTGCACGAAATATACGACGACATTGACGTAGTGCAGCGAATTAAAAGACAGCGGCTACGCTGGCTAGGTCATGTTGTCCGGATAGATGAAAACACTCCAGCTCTGAAAGTATTCGACGCAGTACCCGCCGGGGAAGCAGAGGAAGAGGAAGACCTCCACTCCGTTGGAAGGACCAAGTGGAGAAGCACCTGGCTTCGCTTGAAATATCCAATTGGCGCCACGTAGCAAAGATAAGAAACGACTGGCGGCTATCAACGAAACTGGAGCAACACGACTTTAAACCCGAGAGTTCAACCCTACGAGCTATAAAATAAATTTAAAATGTAGAAGCCGCACAGCGTATATGACATAAATACAAAAGAATATTTCGAAAAGCTTTAAACAGCGCTACTTGGGTGGATATGATCGAACGTCTAGAAAGAAGCTTTAAAAGCCCCGACTACCTCAGTGATATGGTGCGAAGCTACCCAAGTAAGAGAAAACTGACGACATTACAGCAGTAGTTACAACACGAAACACAGTAGAAGCGCAAAAAAAGTTTAATTAGGTAATGATACGAACGCAAGACTGTCTCGATTCACAAAACCTTCAGCTCGCCTGCTGAAAACTGAGTTCCTACCGCTAACAAAAGGACTTATCCCTCGAAGGAAGTATGAAAATGACGACGGATATTCTGAGAACACAAAAAGCAGTAAACTAACTAGACGTAAGACTGGACCCAAGACTAACTTCCTGGGTACAAGTTCAGCATCGCAAGAAGGACAGCAAAGATTACCTTTCAAGTGAGCCAACTAATGGCCAACATAATAGGCTCCAGCCAAGAAAAGAGAAAGCTCCTAATGTCGCTGAAAATCATCGTCCTATTACATGGAGCACATCTGGGCAGAAGGAAACCTGCGTAAGTTAGAGACCAAAGTACACCGCACCGCAGCTTTCAGAGTTGCATTAGCCGAACAGTGTCAGGTGATGCATTATTAGTTGTAAGCGGTAATGTCCCAATTGACCTTCTGACAAAGAATAGCAAGAGCACGAGAGAACAAATAAAAAAAGATCAAATAACATCATGACAACGAAGATGGAAGAATGAGAGTCGCGGCTGATGGACAGAAAAGATCTAAGCTTATGGACAAGCCGTAAGTTTGAAGAAGTTGATTTTTACAATACCCAACTATAATCCGGTCACGGATACTTCGAAGAGTACTTTCACAGGCTGGGAAAAGTCAAAAAGCCATCATGTCTATACAACGACGCGACAGAAGATGACACTGAATACACGTTTCTTCAAACGCATACGCTGGCAATCAAAGCGAAATAGGCTGCACACTTTGGTGGGCTGACAAAATTATAACTGTCATGCTACAAAACGAGGAAAACTACGATAACGTGAAGAATTGCATAGAAAATATTTTACGATAAAAATAGGGGACTCGGAAAAATAAATCCAAAGGCGATAAGTATGAAACGTCAGCCCAAAAAAATGCGACAGCGGTTTCAAAGTAGGTGACGGTTTCCTAGAGTAGAAGTATTTAGTGACCTAAAAGTGGTACATACCATTGCTGGGAAGACCAATAATGCTGCGAAAAGCATTTTTTGTTACTTCCCCCAAAACAGATTATTTTATATTATTCTATCTATTATTTTATCATTTGTTTATTTATTTCAATATTTTTTTATTTATGCTTTTATTTTATTTTCTTAGAAAAATAACGAAATATTTGTTACCGCATCTCTGCTTTCATGCAAACCACTCACACAAGCGAATTGTGGCGGCAATAATTTTATAATTACCGATGCACACAGCAACAAAGTCACCAAGAACTGATTGACTAGGCGTGTGAAGGCAGCAGCGCACAGTTAAAATGACAAGCAAGTGGTAATTATTGTCAATAGTCCCTCAAGAAAAATGGTTACCAGACAGCAAGAACAACTTGTTGTTGCACTAAGCAAGCAATGTCCGCTGCAGTGTACAACGAGAACAACTTCAAGCAAGTCAAACGTAATGAAGGGCCGACACTGCGTCAGGCATGCGCAAAGATTTGTCATAATTGATAAGTGACCAATGCACAAATGCGTCAGCCAGACGCTTACTAGCTACGCTGTTGCTTAAGAAGTGACACGCTAGTGACTACAAGTGCTGCTCACCCCTACTTTATAAAGTTTAGTTGCCGATTGTAATTATTGCAAGTGTTGTTGTAGTCTGTAGGCAGACAATCAGTCAATGCATCAGAACTTTGTGATTACTAGCAATAGTTGTTGGTGGTAGTGCGTCGTTTTTTATAGAGAAGGCGTCCATAATGGGCAATCTGATTCGTGGCACGCAGTTAGTAGAGCTAAAACATATACGCCTAGTAATTGTAGTACTTTGGAGTTGTGTAAGGCTTTGTTGAAGTGTAATATATAAGCGAACACACATATATACATGCACAAACACATTTGCGGTACTAAGCATGCGCGCATGCGCAACCATTCCGATTGGTTCGGCCTAACGTGAGAACTGATTGTCAATGCGGTCTATTTTGCTGTTGATGCTAACCACTAAAAATACATAATGAGGAATTTTAAGCTGGAAAATAGTTCAATAAATGCTTGAAAATGCGCCAGTAGCTGCTAGTATTTTTTCGTGTTAATGTTTATGTAAGCCAAGTTAGAATGGTAGCGGGGCGTACTCTTGACGGAAAGAAGATTTTCAACATATTGATAATTGAAATAACTTCGAAATGATTTACAGAGAACGTCCTCAAATTTAATTTTATCAAAATTTGAACTCTACTGGCTGCCGAATGTGGCCACGAGCATTTGTTACCAGATTCCGATGTTAAAGTAAACATAGGACGTATCGTCGCTCCGGAATCCTCGCACGTTTTACTGATTCTATTTCCAAATTCTTGGTTTACATAGTCGCTAAGCCTAACCCTGGCTATTGCTTTTCTGCTCACATACCTTCGAAAGATGTTTGGAAGGAAAAGATTCGCTAGATGAGAGCGGCGGTGAGCTATTTTACGGATGGATCAAAGCTTGGTGGAAGCGTTGCTGAAGTTTCCATCAGCTCTAGTTTTAGGCTTCGGATCGCTGCAGGGTGCTCCAAGGGGTGCTAGCTATCATAAAGGTAGATCTAATGCTCCAATCCGAAAGTAGAGCAGCGAAACTAGCTTTGAGCTCGCTGACTGTGCGCTCAAGAATAGTGAGAGCATGTTTAGACTCATTATCTCTAGCCTCGCAATATTTAATGATTGGACTCGTTTGGATACTTGAACACAGTTGCATTACATTAAACTGTAAAACTGATGAGCTTACTGGAACAGGTAATGGAGTCTCAATAGCTGAGGAATGGGAACGGTTAGTGGCTCCGTTTGCTCACCACTGTACTGTAGGGCTTCTGATCAACTCAGCATTCGTTGGTCAAGTCGAAAGTCCTTTCTAGACCAGGGTACATAGAAAGAGATCTACTCTCCGAAGTCGGCAAGGTCCACCTTTCAATGGTTGCAGAAGTTCCAGCGCATTCGTTAAATTTTTATGCGTTTAACTTCATCTGGCTGTAGAGTTAATACAGTTTGTGGTTCAATCTTCTTCGATATTCATCGCTCGCGGACGTCTCCAAAGATCTTGTGGAGAACAGTTCTTCGGAGTTCTCCAAGTGCTTTCTCATATAGGTTTGTAGGTTCGTCAATGGAATATATGATGCGAAGGAGTTATCTTTATGCGATACCAAGCAGAGAGTTGACCAACGTCCTTATGAGAGAATGCGTTCAGAGCTGACCCGCGCAAAGAAGGAGTCTACATCACTCGCACCTGCTACACCAACTTAATAATGACAGGAGTGGAGCGACTCTGAGGCCTATCAAACTTTTAGCGAGTCGGAGGCAGCCATAGCAATAACATATCAGCTATTTCTGAAGAGTGTCATCCCTGCATACACAAGGGACATAATACCACCGCCACCAGCACAGAGTTCAAGTCGATGCATCCAATAGTTCGAGCTTTGTATACGTCATGCCAAGGGTCAAAAATCCGTAGGAGTCTACAGAAAAGGCCGCGAAAGCCGCGGGTCATTTAGCGTTACCCAGAATACACCGCGTGGAGGCGAAACTGCTGTACCTCCCTTAATCAAAGCTAATTAAAATTTCGAATAAAAAGAAAATAATTTAGTTCATTGCCATTGCTGAAATATTTGCAAAATCTGGCAACTTTTCTCAGCGGCATAATAATACATCTGCAATACATAACTACAAACGAGCGACGATCGAATGTGATTTAAAAAATCGCTGACAATCATTAACAACATCAACGCCATTAAGTATTAACCACTCCGCACACAACAACAATGGCAGCAACAACAAGCAAAGTTGACGACATTTTTCGCATTACATCGACAGCGTTGAACGGCTAAAAGCGATAATTATCGCTGCGCTTGCCACAGCAGTTCAGCTCAGCTCATCCCAGTGGCAGCTCAATTCTCGCAGGACAATTTCCAAGCGAAGTGTCGCTGATCATGTTCACTGACAGCGAAAGCAACACATATTGCAACAGCTGTTGCCCCGTACACTTGTTGGCGATTGCTATTGCTTTGTCGCCAATGCAATTTCAATAATTTTATCTGCCAGTTGATGTGTTGCTGTGATTGCCGATTGGCGGCAAACGATGGCGGTGACAGATCAAAGCAACGTGCAAGCAATTCTCAGCAACAAATGCTTGTGGCGGTAAAGATCACAGCTGTAGTCGCTGGCCTTGCTGGCGGCTACGTTGGGCGTGCTGCTCCAGATGTTCAAAACGCTTTGGTCGCATTGCCGCGCTATGGCCACGTTTCGTGTCCAATTACCCGCCCTGCATGCCGCGCGTGCCACAAATTAATGCCTTGCTCGCTTATCGCTTTCAATGCGGCAATTAAAGTGGCCGCTAGCGCTTGTTATTGTTGTTGCGCGTTTATTACAACCTGTTCGACGCGGTATTGATTTGTTCGCCAGTCCGGTGCATCAAGCCAATCAGCGTAATTGTCGATGATACTGCTGTTAACTCAAGTCAATCCCGCCTTCCACCTCACGTAACTCAGGCTCTCACTCTAGCGCCTTACTTTAGGTATCTGTGTTGCGCTTGCATTGCTGCTGTTTGGAATTTCTTTGCAACAGGTTCACTTGGCGCGTTCGATTCTACCAAAAGCTGTGCGCTTCATTTTTTCTCAATCTCATGGAATTTTCACATTGACTTTCTCAGGCATATTGATCCCACGGCATGTGTTTATATAGCGATAGTTACATTTCAGCACAAAATAAAGCTTACATTGTAGAAAAGTTAAGAATTTATTTCAGAAATGGTTTTCGGGTTGCATCTTCTTGTAAATCGGTTGTAGAATATACTATACTCTTCTACCAAATTGCTGTAGTATCTAAAGAGAAGCTTCTCAGTTAAGTCAGAAACTACAAGCTCCCGAAAGTTGAGTCTACGCACAGCCAATCTTCAGGTATTTCAGTGCCTATAAGTTATGTTATCAATTTAAATTGTTCAAGGAACTGATCTACAGCAATATTATACTCGCTGAAATCACTAAATCAAGGTATAATAATATTGTTCTTTCAATACCCGCGACAGATGGTTCTACGTTACTGGAATTGACCCGGATTTTTTATTTTTTTTGGTCAAGGGTGCTTTGACGATCTAACCCTGTTTGAACCAGTTAAGTTTATCATCACTGAAGAAACATATAACTATAGAGAGTGTTTCACATTATTCTGATCCGCATTGGCATTGAGTCCAACCCGAGCCTAGAAATTTTTTTTTTTTTTGCTGCGTTTGCGCTAAACGCCTCTACGGTTTAGTAATGATAATCAATGAATGAAGCCAATTTAAGTTCTGCTCTGCCTTTAAGATTCATAGGGAGTAGATCACACGTTATGTGGCTCCATGTTACATACGCGACATTAGCCTCAACGACTGTACAAATGGCACCAGTTAAGTTCGCGCACTAAGCCGCCACTCCAGTCAAATAGACAACAAATCTCTTCTACGATCCCAAGGCTCTCAGCCGCCTCCAAAAAGCATCAAAATGTCTCTTTTGCGCGGCCTTGTTCTGGATACTGAAGCAGGTTAAACTTCTACTTGTCCAGCATGCAACGAGTCCCCGCATGACGCTAACCCCTTCTTTATATGCCCAGTTAAGCCTACACATCTAGAGGGATCTCTAAAGTCCGACCTATCGGAACCGAACGTTTCCTGAGCTTACCGCTGGGTAACCTTAATTACAACTTATTTGAACCTTACCACCCCACCGGGCAGTAGATAACCGTTACAACAACAACAAAAACAACTTCTAGGCTGATCAGTCATCCCAACCTTCATCAGGCTTGTATCCCCGTTCCACTTGGTAACTGTTGGGTTCTCTCGTTCTTTGCGACAAACCGCCTAAAGTCGGCCAATATTCAAGTCCAATTCTTACACTATCTATTTTAATTTCACAACTTTTTACGGCTTATGCAGCTCCCAGCTTAAATGGAATGCCTTGTCCGTTGTTCCATACTGCGGGTGTCTAAGCGTCTTGCAAAGTTTTCGAGCCAATTTTTTTCCAATGATAAGGCCCATTTCTGGCTCAATGAGGACATAAACAAGCAAAATTGCCGTATTTGTGACGAAGAACAACCTGAAAAAATTCAAGAGTTGCCATTTTAATCAGAAAAACCACAGTTTGATGTAGTTTGTTGGCCGGTGGAATCATTGGAGAGCGTAACCGACCATGCTCACGCCATGATAACCAACGACTTTATGCCTGAAATTGAAGCTCGTAATCTCAGCGACATTTGGTGTGAACAAGATGGGACCACATCCCACACATCGCAAAAATTTGGTAAGCAGAGAAAGTCACATTTTTGACCGGTCGATTGACCACCAAGATCGTGTGATATCATACGGTTAGACTTTTCGCTGTCACGATATGTAAAGACTAAAGTCCATGCGGACAATCCCGCTTCGATTCAGGGCGTGGAGCAAAACATCACGCGTGTTATACGAAAGTTACCAGTCGAATTGCTCGAACGAGTCATACAAAATTGAACACACCGAATGGACTATCTGAGACGTAGCCGCGGCCCACATTTGAAAGAGATAATCCTTAAAACATAAATACAAAAGAATGTTGTTTCGTATGATAGTAAACGCTGCCCATTAAATTTAAAGTTTCTGTGTTTTTCCTTTAAAAGGGTAGGGAACCTCGAAATAGATGGCCTTTTATAATTTTTACTAAGACGTCAACCATATCTGATGTTGTTTGGACAACGGCTATTGAGAGTTGCGCCTAAATATATGCAACTTTATGATTATTACTGAAAAAATGTTGCCTACATTTAGGCTGAAAAGCTACAAAACCACAAATATTTGCATATTCATAAAAAAATAATATTTTCTGGCTTCCATTGAGTAAAAGGTATCAAAATTAACTAAACACGCAATTCAGTCCAGCAACTGGATTAAAATTTATATGAATGAGATGGTCGCTAAACGCAAAGCTGCGTTAAATACGCACCAAATCTCAGCTTAGCATTTGTTATTGCGCAAAAAACTATCACAATTCATTCACAAAAAGACTTGGCTACGAAAGTTGTATGGAAATAAATAATGTTATTTGATTATGTGGACGTCTGTATGCTACAATTTCTTATGAATTATGTTAAAGACCAGTAGTGAGATAAACATAAAAATAAACAAGCTTAAATGAAGTTGAACAACAACTACTACTTACTACAACAATTAATTAAAAAAGTCAAAAATGAAGCTTGGTTAAAAAATTTCATTCAAGAAAACGTGCTTCCTTCTATATACATATATGTATATAACCGGCATGGCAACGCTGTGTGTAGTCGCAACAAAATTAAAAAAAAAAATAATAATAATTTATGTTATGCGATTAAACACAAAATCTAGTTGATTACATGTTCAAATGTTATAAAAAGTGAAAAACACTAAAATGACAACAACAAATAAGCTTGCGTTGGACTAGCCGAAACCACGAAAGTCTTGTGTGAAGCGCGCAAGTAACAGCCAAAAAATTATGAATGCGCAATAATTATGAAATTCATAGAAATTTTCATTAACATTTCATTAGCAACAACAAAAACGATTTGAAAAATAATTTATAAAAAAGAGCAACAATAAAACAACTTCCACTTTACCACAATTTCCGCTCGAGAGCAAGAGTTTGTTGCCACATGTAGGTGTGTGTGTACATACATATACATTTTCTTGCCAGGCAACTAGTCTTGAGCAGCTTATTAGCCTGTGAATTTATGACATATATCAACACCACACAAAGTACACGCACATTAAATGCGCTAAATTAGCTTAAACGACTGCCAAAGGCAAGCAGCCTGGTGGTCAAACCGCTGGTCACATGACAAGCAGTCAAGAGGCATGCCGAAAAGAAGTGCCACAATTTGCGGCATAAACCAACAACAAGCTGTTGAAATTAACAAAAAGTACAAACTTTAGTAGTAACGCATTATTTATTTGGCGCAGAGCATGGAGCACGACGCGAGCGTCAAATTCAAGAAAGAAATACCGCAAATAAATGAAAAATATTATATTAGCAATAATTTTATAACCTCGTAATATGCGTGTTTATATTTATGTGTTTGTTTGCCTTTTCGTTCATAATTTGTCTAACCCTTCTCGGTAACGCACAACTGGTCTGACCGCCGATTATGCCTGCCACTTCTTCAACACTTCACCGGTATGACCGGCTTTGCAAAGCGTAAACAAGCACTTGCTCTGCTAACTAGATTGTAGACATGTAGTAAATGCATACAAATCTACACACAGATATCGGTTTGGATTATGTCGTATTTTCGGTGAGGTCAAGTGTCGGTTACTGGCCAACAGCTGAGGCGACAATTGTTAGTAAGTGAATTATGAATGAAGTCAGCTTGTTGAGTTATTTGCTGTTACTGGCGTGCTTTTCCTCAGTGCTATCTTCTTTTATTTATTGTTGGTGTAAGAAAAGTGGTCTCAAGTTCGTTTTTCATTTTTTTACAGGTAATTTGCAAAATTAAAAGAATATTACTTGGAGCAAAAAATAGTAAGACTTTGTTTATAATTTTAAAATTTATTCCTCAAAATCTCTGTCGTACCCCTCAAAGTAATACCTCTTAGTTCCAATACACTTGTGCCAACGAATTTTCCAAATCTCTAATAAGTTTAAAATCGATTTCCGGAATAGCCTTGAATGCGCTGGGCACTGAGTAGCCAGGAGTCACACGAAGTTAAATCAGGGGAAGGTTTATTACGCTATTATTTAAAAATTTGGCGAAAAACTCATGAAGAATCAATGCAGTATGCGACGGTCCAATATAGTGGTGCAAACTTCAAGAGTTCGCGGTACATAAATCCGACCTTTTTTCACGAACAGCTTCACGCAAACAATGCATCACACTCATATAGTATTCCTTGTTAAAAGTTTTGCTGGTCGAACGAAACTCGGAGTGCACCACACTTCGATAATCGAAGAAAAGTGTCAACATAGCCTTGATTGTTGACCTGCTTTGACATGGGTTTTTTCCTCTTCGGCTCACTTTTCTCGCGATATTCGGTCGATTGAACGTCAGTTTCTGGCATAGATCCAAGACTCATCGCTAATAATAATACGTTTCATGACGTCCTTAGCACGGCGCTGTTTGTCGAAAAAGTGGAATGATTTTGGAAGCAATTGTGCTTTCACTTTCCTTAGGCCCAAGAGATCTTTCAAAATAATTTTCTCTGATCCTTTCGATATTCCAACGATGTCTTTAAGATTTCTGACTGTTGATTATCGATTCTCAAGCAACAATTCCTCTATCTATCTAACACGTTAATAAATGTTGATTCTCAGTTGTTATTGATGGTCGTCCGGGGCGTGGTTCGTCGTCAATGTGTTCTCTACCCATTTTGAAAAGTAAGTATACACCAAAAACATTTGCTTACGACAAACTATTATCATTAACGACCTTTTCCAACACTCCGTTTGTCTCCACACCAGAAATTTCATTCCCCATACAAAATTTAATGGAACTTCTTTGTTGAATAATTTCACTCATCGCTAATATGGCTGAATGCGCTTTATATACTTCAGAAAGACAAACGTATAATAAACACTAATGATTGGTTTGATGTGAAATTTTGCACAGATGTCAAAGACAGTCATACCAACCTAGAAAAAAATATTTCGACGAATGAATTTCATAATTTATACCAACCTAGAAAAAAAAAATATTTCGTCGAAATTTATAATGAAAAGTCTTTTTTGCCCACATTGACACGCACAATCTAAGCTAACCTAAGGCACCCCTTACTTCTAATTTGCAGTTATTATGATATCATTAAGGTCCATTATTCCATTATCAGCAAATCAATATAAATCGACTCGATTTTAACTTCACCAAATCTCATTAAATACCTAGGTTGCTATATAGATTTCTGGACTAGGCAACACTAAGTGTCTTCAGGTGCAATTTGACATTTCCATTGGAAAGTTTGACATTTTTTAGCATAACATCACTCAGAACGTTTTGTCATTTATTCGTGAATTGTTTTATTTACAGGGAATTAAAAAATTCATCTCGGCCAAAAAATGGAATTAACTCGTGAACATTTTCGTGCGATCATTTTTCACAACTTTCGACGTGGATTATCACGACAAGAGTGCATCGATGAAGGTGACGAATCATGGATCTATGCGTATGAGCCCGAAACAAAACAGCAATCGACCGTGCGTGGTCTTCCACGACGAGCCAAATCCAACGAAAAAAAAAAAAAAAACAAAAAAAAAAAAACATTTTCGTTGACAAATATGCCTATTTTCATTATTAGGTAAGAAATATATATAGCAGCCCTCGTACCAGTATTTTATTAATAATAGAATATAAAATTTTGTTTTTTGTAATCGCGCCCTCTGTCCAGGCCTCTCATTATGAGCCACCAGTAGACTAACAGTATCATATGTAGTTGGTTTCATTTCGTTGCCTGAAGTACTTCAAAGGCTAAGTTTGAAAGTTTTGCCGAAATAAGTTTATGAGTACTTAATAAATTTATTGAAGAGAATTATTCTCATAAGTATAAGTTGTTGATAAACTTTGGAAATATTGCGCGGGCTTTAAGACTGGAGTTCGAATGTTTAATCTTTACCTATCTTCAGTTTCGTAGGTACGCCTTACGTTTTTTTCTTAATTTTTAGGTTAGAAATAAGTTTTATGGTCTAAAAGAAATAATTTATATGTGTTGTTGATTTTGGTCGACCCGATTATTACTTTGAAAAAATTATTTTATTTTAAACAAGTTAATTTTGACCTGCCATATATTCATACATATTTTATTTGGTTATACATGTTTACACTGAGTGCTGGCACTCTTAAATTAAAAATTATGAATTCTTCTTGGAAGTAGGTATGCACAAGAGGCTAACTGTGGGAATATATGAATGAACATTACATAAAAATGTAATAAACACTTATGTTAAAGAAGCACATAAGTACAAATTTATAGGTATTTATATATATGTATGTGGGCATACTAATAAACGAAAAATATGTAACAATAGACACACAAATACCAACACAAACCAGTCAACTACTACAGAAGAACTGATGTGCGTTCTGCATTGAGCTAACACATTTTGTTGCTACCATCTTTCTTCGTAAGTTGTTGTTGTTTTGAATGTAGTAAGTGTCAACAACAGTAGCCACAAACAGTGGTTTTAATTGCAATAAGCCACATCAAGTACACATGTATGAGTGCGATATAGATATATACCACATTGTATATTGTTTTCATAGCACAAATAAAACTCAGTTACAAGTTGTAAGAAGGCCCCAAACGCGAACGGAAATGAAAGAAGATTATTTTTTATGAACATTTTATTTGGAAAATATGTTTTCGTATGTTGTTAGTATATACTCAGGTATATAATATGAACAAATATTTTACACTGAAATATTAATATGAGCAAACGGGTGAACCATTTCCAGGTTCCCTACCTTTTTTAAGAAAAACCACAGAAAATTCAAATTTATTGTCTAATGTTTACTATCATTCGAAAGAAAATTCCTGGACATTTATGTTTTGGAGATTATCTCTTTCAAATGTTGGTGGCGCCTTCGTGTAAGATGGACCAACCGTTGAGTCCAAATTTCTATGACTCGTTCGACCATTTGAACTAGTAACTGGTGATCAGTACGCATGATGTTTTGCTCCAATGACTGAATCGAAAAGAGATTGTCCTACAGCGAAAAGTCTAACGGTGTGATATCACACGAACTTGGTGGTGAATTGACAGGCTCAAAACGTAAAATAATCTACTCACCGAAGTATTCTCTCAATAAAAGCATTGATTGATGCGATGTATGGGAAGTGGAGCCTTCTGGTTCAAAGAAATGCTGGGTCTCAAGATGGGTGAATATGTTGACCATAAGTTAGGTTATGAGGTCAATTCTAATAGGGATCTCACTTGGACAGATAAGAACGTATAATAAGATCCTTTCAAATCAATAAAACTGCTAGAGCTTTTAAGTTTCGGCTATGTCTACTGGTTCACCGGAAGTAAGACTACCGAGATGTTTCATCCTCAAAAAGAGAACTAAAAATCAAATTGACGGAGAGCTCCTTGCAGAAGACTTAGTAGTTTATAAGCAATTAACTGAAGACTAAAAGCTACTAAACATATGAAATAAAGAGTGCTGTTTTTCGCAAAAAAAAAAGTTTTAACTGACTATTTTTATTTAAGACACACTCAGAGCACAAAAATTTAGTGCGTATTTTGACCACTATACTGCTGTATAGGATCCAGTGGCAAAAGGTGGGTTCTCTCACCAAGAGCGATCCTCTGGTTCTACGACACCAACGTCAAACCCATTATATTCTAAGGAGTCTTCATGTGGTGGCGGGCTCTAGAAAAGACAACACTTGCGTTCAACGGGCGGCGCTCTTTAGTATGTGCACTGAAGTCCATTCCAACTATGGCACTTAATGCCATACTGTTCGCAGACATCGCCGGAAGATCTACGGCTGCGAAAGTCAAAGTCAGAGGATGTGGGTTCCAAAAAAAAAAAACTGTCTGAACACTCAGACAATCATACCGGATTACTTGTATCATAGAGTCGACAAATCGAATCGAACGAAAGAGCAGCCACTTCTCTGCCCATTTACCGGCGAGGGAAATCTTCTTTACGGATAGATCGCAAAGCGGCGATACTAGCCTTGAACTCGTTACCAGTCTATGCAGGGTTATTCATGGAATGCCTAACATCGCTATCAATAGCATTGAATCTCTTTGTAATAAGACTGGTATGGGTTCCACGTCAGAGCGGATCCGCAGGAAATTGTAAAGCTGATGGGCTAGCAAGGAAAGGCATCCTATTGGTATTACCACCACTATTGGTACAATGGGAGCAGGTCAGTGCTGCCGTTTCCTCTTGTGTTCTACTACGAGTACTAGACAACTGCTGTTCGTGGAAGCTTGGCCACTGCTGGGCCACCATCGGCACACGCACTGTCGCAAAGGCCTTTTAGTCCGAAATCGATCGCAAGAGATCCTCTCCCTAGTGTGTGGCTTTTAAGAACCCGTTGCCCAAAAAGTGGCCATGCTGTTAGGTTGGGAATCTTACCAGACGCTTTCTGCAAAATCTGTATGAAAGAAAACGGGGAGGGAAACAACTCAACACAGAAACTCTTCTTTTCTATGGCTTTACAAAAGACTACTGTGGCAGTCTACGTGCGATCTCTCTAAAGAAGCTTGTCGGAGCAGGCGCTGTGAATCCATTAATAAAGGCCAGTTTTTTAGTTTAAACAATTGTGATTCCTTTATATTTTTTTACGTTAATCTCTTTATATTTTTGTACAGAAAAAGTAAGTTACATCACTATATAATTATATGTATGAACTATTGCTTATGTCGGACATAATTTGTTTCATAGAGTAAATTGGTGTTGCAAACGATCTTGGTGAGTAATTCTTTTGTTCGTTTATTTCATAAGCAATAATTATTTGATCAACTATCCTCTAAATCTAGGAGTTTAACCAAAAAGTGTGAACTTAAATAATCTAAAACAAGTTACATGGAGTAGCAGTTGAATGACAGGGAAAATAAGCACTACCCAGCTTCATATAGTGTTAATCAGCATATTATTTTTTCAATATTTAAATTGAATCCTTACGTTCCAGCATCAAACATAATTTCACTCATAATAGTGGCTGTAAAGAAATGCGGAAAATGCGTACGCTTTCATCGATCTAGGCATATTCTACCATCCCCTTCACTTCAGCGTCATCATGCACGAACTCTAAATTCTACTGCAGGATAAAAATAGTAAGACTTTTTAATTTAAACCCATTCGTTGAAGTATTTTTTTCTAGGTTGGTATGACTGCCAGTGATATTTCAAGGCGTCTCGACTCCTAACCTGTCTAAACTCTACTGTATCTTCTCACTGTTTTCATAATTATTTTCAAACCCCTCAATGGTGTCTATATTACTACAATTGAGCTTATGACAAACCCGCAAATGAAAAGAAGATTTACTCAAGTGACATCATTGCATTAATATTTTGTAACCAAAAAAATATTTGAATTAACATCGAACAACAACAACTACGAGGCTCAACAAAAAAGTGATTGCAAACTACTTTTAATAACCACAAATCTTTTTCCCAGCATTTTTATATTTTTATAGTCCGATAATACAATATTAAAGGTTT
The DNA here is from genome assembly GCA_027475135.1 of Bactrocera correcta. Taxonomy (NCBI): domain Eukaryota; kingdom Metazoa; phylum Arthropoda; class Insecta; order Diptera; family Tephritidae; genus Bactrocera; species Bactrocera correcta. The sequence continues at coordinate 2,640,023 of CM050322.1, forward strand.
GTTGCAGCACTCTGACAACAACATATACACAGAGAGTTGTATCTACCGATTATTTACTTTTATGAATTTTCACCTGAAAAACTATTTTTATGACATTTAATAATTAAAGTGTGTGCAATAAAAAAGAAATGTGGAAAATAAAAAAATGTGTTTCTTCTTCTTTCTTTGAATTTTTTAGTTTTTTATTTGAATTTTCAGCAGTTGAAATATACAGAATAACGTGGAAATATTTTCTCCTTTTTTATTGCGTAAAGTAAACATATATTTCTACAACGCTGGGAAAGTAGCCAATTAGCAGCATTTATGGGCATTAAATATGAGCCAACAACCGCTTATTGGATAATCTTATGTTTGTTTTTTGCTTGAGAAAGTAAGCTAAAAGAAATAGTAACTTAAGGGCTATTTAAATTATTGTTTGTATTTCGGTTTTAATGAAAAGTTAGCTAAGGGTATTTAACTGAATGAATATATTATATATTATAAATATTGCTACCGCTGAACACCATGCGCGCTAAGTGCATCAGTCGTTTTAAGCTTTCGCAGAAAATCAATTACTACTCAAAGGGTTTATAACTGCGAAAGCTCTGCTTTTCGAAAACTTATTCAGCGCTTGTTTTAATTGCGAAAAGTTATTGAAAAACAAGAAAGAAACGTTAACTTCTTTTGCACCGAAGCTAAATACCCTTCACAGTTGCATTTCTGTTAGTAACTATGTGTTCAGTTTATATGGAAGCTATATGTTATAGTTAACCGATCTGAACAATTTCTTCGGAGATTACATTGTTGCCTTAGAAAATAATATATACCAAATTTCGTGAACATATCTTTTCAAATGTGAAAGTTGTCCATACAAGAACTTGATTCCGATCGTTCAGTTTGTATGGCAGCTATATGTTATAGTTAACCGATCTGAACAATTTCTTCGGAGATTACATTGTTGCCTTAGAAAATAATATATACCAAATTTCGTGAATATATCTTGTCAAATGTGAAAGTTGTCCATACAAGAACTTGATTCCTATCGTTCAGTTTGTATGGCAGCTATATGTTATAGTTAACCGATCTGAACAATTTCTTCGGAGATTACATTGTTGGCTTAGAAAATAATATCTACCAAATTTCGTGAATATATCTTTTCAAATGCGAAAGTTTTCCATATGAGAACTTGATTCCGATCGTTCAGTTTGTATGGCAGCTATATGTTATAGTTACCCGATCTCAACAATTTTTTCGGAGATTGCATTTTTGCCCTAGAAAAAAACCTATACCAAATTTGGTGAAGATACATTGTCAAATGTGAAAGTTGTCCATATAAGAACTTGATTCCGATCGTTCAGTTTATATGGCAGCTATATGTTATAGTGGTCCGATATCGGCCGTTCCGACAAATGAGCAGCTTCTTGAAGAGAAAATGACGTTTGCAAAATTTCAAAAGGATATCTTAAAAACTGAGGGACTAGTTCGTATATATACAGACAGACGGACAGACAGACGGGCATGGCTAAATCGACTCAGCTCAACATACTGATCATTTATATATATACTTTATAGGGTCTCCGACGCTTCCTTCTGGGTGTTACAAACATCGTGACAAACTTAATATACCCTGTTATACCTTTCACAAATACAAAATAAGCCATACAAGCGCTTGATACTGATCATTCAGCTTCTGATATAATGCTTATGCTATAATGACTCGATGTGAACAATTTCTTCTGCTTCGAGAAAGCCCCCCGAAATGGTATTGGAGGAGATGTGTCAAACTAAACTTAGTTTTACCAACCCGCAGTTACTATTGATATTACAATGCATGAAAGCTCAGTCAAAAGTTCGAAAAAATCTCAAAAAAACAGTCTCCGAGAAGATGTCTCATGAAAACCCCAGCTTTACTGAACCGCAAATACTATTAAAAGTATTCGTTTCAAAAATCCACTTGGAAAAAAACACAGTAAAAAAATGTACAAAATGTACGAAAGCTCTTTCGACAGCTTGAGAAAGAGATAACGGTGTTCCAACTTATTATTCTGTAAAGTACGCTCAAGCAGTCTTCATTATATTACATTTAATGTTTAACCACTGATCTCACTTAAATTTCATTGCCTTTTAAAAGTTCATACATGGCAGTCTGTAAAAAGTTTGTATGCGACTGGCTTACTTTCCTGTAAAGACTGCTGCATAAAGTTTCTTGCAGCGAAATTTTTAAGATTGTGTTTCAGTTATTATTATTGCAATCAAATTATATACGCCATTAGTTCCTAAATTTATAGCTCAATCAAAAGCAAGCAATAAAGCTTCCAACAACAACTCATTAGCTATAATATGAAAAAGCGCTCACATACTCGCATTTTATTTGAAAAAAAAATCCATTATTCATTTATCGCCTCTTCGAGCGCTCATCAATATGCTTCGTGCAACTTGTCACAATTCTAATTGTCAATAAAATACACCGTTGTCGCGTTAAATGACAAATGATTGAATTGTCACATTGCTCATTTATGCGCTTGCATACAAATAAATAAGCTTTTCGCCTTTGTTATTGTTTATTTTTTTACTGCTGCTTATTGTTTTATTGCTTTTCGTTAACAATTCAATAAACCAATCAATTAGCATTTGAATATCTCATTGAACATCAATACAAGCGTAGAAGTGTGTCGACTGTGGAGAAATTTTTAGTGATTGTGAAGCACACTTTGTTTGTGCAGAGATTGCTAATATTATGTGGAAAATATACATGTCTATCTGGAACTGTGAAGTTGAGAAAATGTATGAAATAAGCCATATTGGGTCATTATCGTTAAGCTGTTGGGATTTGCGAATATATGCTATAAGGTGCTTTATAGATACTATAAAAGCCCCATCGATCCGCCGATTAACCACCGTATTCACCAGATTTGGCTCCGTGTGATTTTTTCTTGTTCCCCAAACTGAAATTGCAGCTTCGCGGAACTACTTTTTGTCGATCAAAAAGATAAAACAAAAGCCGCTGAACGAGCTAAAGGCCATCCCAAGAAATGCTTATGAAAAGTGTTTTATGGACCGGAAAAATCGTTGGTATAAGTGTATTACATGTGGCGGGGACTACTGTGAAGGCGCCAAAGTAAATATTGATGAATGATCAAATGATTTGCGTTTTATTTACCATTTCCGGGTACTTTTTTGTCACAATGTATATTGTGAAAAGATATTAAAATTACAAATCAACTTAAATATTTCGCTCAATCTCAGCACAAATTCAGATTTTAAAAGATTGGTCAACTGGTGCTAAGATCTGCAGTCTGATCAGTTTTCAAATGGAGAGCGACAGAGATAGATAATAGCAAAAGAGAGATAAATGGAAAAAAGGGGAAGCTAGATAGCGTGAAATCGCGTATGATACTGGCATCGATATGTTTCCAAATAAAACAAATTTTTCTGTTAAACATTGTACAAGTTGGTTAATGACTTAACGGTTCGAAGAAATCCCATTTGAAAAAGTAAAGAGAAAAGCTTTTATGAATTCCGAGTAATTTGAGTTGCGACTGTGACTGTGACTTCTCTGTATAGAACCATTGCAACTATTTCAAGCCACTCATACGTGTGTCATGCTCCGGCATATGGTTTCATAAGGTTTTGGATTAGTCGGTTAAATTTACAGTGGGATGCAGATCTGAGTGGTAAAAAGAGGTCGATTTAAATGAAAGTCTCAGCAACTATATTCCATATTACACAAAGCCAAAATCATATCGAATTTTCGGAGAAACTAAAACTCAACAATATCCATATTAAAGAGAAAAATACAATATATTCTCCCTAGTGTCCCATTGGTTCCTTCGTAACCTCAAGTCATTCTTTTCCTCTTACAATATGATATATGATATAAAAACGAAGATCTCTCGGCAACTAATAAAAAAATGGGGATTGTGTTCGAACAAGCCTCTTTAACATCAAATTAACCCTAATACGACCAAATTTGAACTAGAAAACATCGTGGACTCCTATTCCCTAATCGTAAATGCTCTGAGCCTCGAATGGAAGAAGAATTTCGCTAAAGCATTGCCTACGGCATGGCCTAATGCGCACATTCGTTAGATTTTTATTGTATACATATCGCTGTAGAGCTCATACAGTTTGTGGTGCTGTCTTCTTCGATACTCATTACGGACGCGGACGACTCGGAAAACCTGGTGGCAAATAGTTGTCGCGAATTATCCAAGTGATTTTTCATCTCCATGTTTCGCCATCGTTCATGTTTCTGGGCCTTACAATCGGACGGGAAAGATAAAATATTTAAGGTCAGCTAAAAGTTTATATTTCTTGGCAAATCTAAGGAAATAGCAAATATAGAATACAGAGTGGAATATCACAATGCTACAGACCATTTTTGCTTCATGTTTGCAGAATTTCAAAAGTTTTAATGAATTATTAGACATGTCCCACCTCTTAAAACCCATTTAGTCTAGTTAAAAAAGATTATGAATAAAAGAGTTTTGATTAATCATGTAAAAGGTATTACCTTATTACTTCAACTTAAGACGTAAGAACTCGGAAAATAAATTTTGCAAAGTTTTTTTTGCAGAAAAGTATCAAAGATATTTTTATATCACCACCAGATTCCGTTTTATATAAACTTGTCTAATTAATAGTAGTAATTATATCATTTAATTTGGAAGCTAATATTATTAACATAATTTTGTATTGAATTTGATTGATATTGGTCAGGTAGTTCCTGAGATATAAGACTTCATCTAAACTTGTTAGATGAAACCAGAGTCCAATTTTTAGTCCAATTTTAACCAGCTCCGATGACGCCCTTCCAGACTATCTAGAGTTTGGATTTTAAAAGAGTGGGCTTGTGATACTTAACAACCAACAACAAATGAGTAGAGATAAGGACATAATATCTGAATAATTAAAAAATGGAAAATATCGAACTTAAGTGTTTATCTATCTGGGAAATAGAGTCTTCATCGCCGTCAGTTGTTTGTTTTCTGCACTTATTGTCGGTCTTTTAAGCGTTAGCTTCTATTTAAAAATGTTTCTAAACAGATTTTAATTGATATCTGAGCACAGTAGATAGTCGTTTCAGTCCAAAATCAAATTTTATTTTATTATTTAGAAACAATTTGGCGTAATTGTAGTTGAGAAGGTGAACTACCAAGCATTTCAACTTACACTCATTCAACTGAATTTTTCCGGGGTCACGTGGAATGAATTGCTGTCTCAATTACTTTTGAAGTAGCGCTTGGTCGCTCGATTCTAATGAAAATATTTTCAAGACTCCTTGTAGTACAATAAAAAATTACATAATATCGAACTAAATACTAAAAATTCACTTTTTAATTTTACGACACTCCTCTCTTTTATGGCCTTCCGTATAGTAAAAAGCGCTAACAGCTATTTTGTATACTTTTATTATGCTTCGATATTGATTGCTAAACGAACTTATGTATCTACCAATACACTCAACAATATTTTTATGTTCTACACGGGTATTTTCCATTCATTTATTGTGATTTTAGATATTTTATCGCGTTTTTATAATGTTGCAAGTTAGACAATTACATTTGTCAATGGCGCAGACGTGCAGCGAATCGATGATACGTTCGATTAAGTGATATTCCATTGTTTGCACTTCTCTAAAATGCTATAAATATTTAATTGGCATTTTCGATCGACGTAAAATCCCGTAGAATGTGCGACAGAGACTTTAAAGTGCTTATTTCAATTCATATAAATGCACATAATTAGGTGTGGTAGACAGGTAGTATAGAGAACACAGGTGTCTTCCCTTTTCATTAGCAGCAATTGCTTTGCACATCCTGGTTACGTTCGGTGTAATTGCCCTATTTTTGACCAATGATTGGCACTTGTGGTCTAAAAAGCATATATTTCTTCCCGATACGTTGAAAGAAACGCAATTCGACGAACTCTTATTTCATTCGGTATTATACAAGAATTTTTGTTCATAACAAACACTCGGAGAGTGAAAAACACTAGTCTTTGATAATCCCACATAGTATCTTTTGGATATAATACTTGACACTTGCTGATTGACAAGCATTTTTTGATGACTTCAGATGCTATTATTATGTTTTAATAACCACCACCGGGGTTGCACCGAAAGAATATACCCACGAGAGAGAGGCAACAAAGCGACGAGGGAACAAAACAGCGACCAGTACCAAGCCTGTACAGACGTCGACGAAAAATCTAGATAATCGCCCATCAGAATCGAGGCCAGTAAGATTCTGATTATGATGAGGGCAATATTCTTGCCGAAATACTGTTCTCGCCTCCGTCTCGTTAAAACTCTGGCAGGCCTGCAAATACGTTCAATGCACATCACCATAATTTTTTGGCCGTACAGGTTGAGTTGAGATGAGCTCCTGATTCATGACCGAACCTGACTCTAAACATAAGCTCTCATAAGAACTTATGTCAACCCTCGCTTGGCCTCTCTGCTTACGTAGATAACCGCGGGGTTCACAAAGCGCAACCTTTACAACGAGCGATTAAGCCCTGCAGAGCCTCGAGAAACAGTGCGACCACGGAACGAGTACGAAACAAAAAAATTTTTTGGACTCTCCAAATCTTCAGAGTCTTAAATTTTACAATCCCCGCTCTTTCTGAACTAGCTTCCCATAAAAAAAGGCGGCTAAGTCCTTGCCCTGTTTGAAGTAGCAATGGAGGCTTTAGTCGAATGCCGAAACTAAAGGAATACTCCTCGACTCCGAAGGGCTGCTTCTACGCTATAATGGGTAAGAAAAATAATTCTAGGTCTAGTCAACCTTCAACTCTATTATCAAAAAGAAAATTTCGAAAACTCACTGATATATTATGCATTAGGAACTTCGGATATAGAAATATGAGGTCGAAGAGTTGTAATTATGTTCCCAAAATAAGAAGAACCGCAAGGCAAACAATATGCTTTGACTCACTGTCTTTTATTTCGATTGACCAGCAACTGAAAGCTCCGTTACTCACTACCGAAACAACCCTCGTAAAGCAACAAATTAAACTCATTTTCACATGCCAAACCCATTCGCTGGCATTCGCTTGGTGATCGATCAATTGAAAGTTAATAAAACGCTCAACTATAGCAATGAAATGTCAGTACACATTTCAATCTCGATTTCGTTACGTTCACAAAGTTAATACGAAAATCGTTTTCGCCGCTTACAAGTGACAAGGCGTTGCAACAATCGATCAATCAAAAGCGGCAGAATTATGGCAATGAAACGACACAAACGAGACGGTATGAAGCGAAATTAGACCAAGCGGAATGCTTAATCATTAATGTACTGATTTATATAAAATATAGTATGTGGCAAGGTAGCACTAAACTTGGCTGTCGAGTTGCTTTAATTTATGGAAACTTAGACAAAGAGCTAGAAAGTGAAAGTAAAATATTTAGTAAAATATTAACTATTATTATTTTTTATTAGTTATGCTCAGTACCTCAATCTTTCAATACCTTCTTAAAAAGCATCAACACTGAAGTTTAGAAAAGTCTATGGACTGTAAAAAATGTTTTTTATCTTCAGACTTATGGCATCAAACAAGCTACAGTTGGTAAAAAGAGGAGAGCAATAGTACCTCAGGGCGTTTAATGGCCGATTTGGCTTTTCCTAGAGGATTTTCTCACTTTCGTTTAATATTGAGTAAACTCTCACACTACTAAATGAGGTCTGAATTGTCCCGGAGGATTGTAAACAATTTTAAAATCTCTCTAGTTGCGCAGTTTTATTCGTGTTTTGGATGTGAATAATTCGAAAACATTCAGAACATTTAAAAGGAGCTCGAAGAGTGTGCAGCCCATAAGACCAAGAACATAGCCTTCCAAACATATCTGACTTCCTCGTTTATTTCAAAGCTTTGGAAAACCCAATGAAATTCATAACACAGTAAGTGGAGGGCAATTGCTTCACAGGATAGGTAAATTGTCTATTTTTAAAGCTGGTTAGAAAATGAACAGTAGTCGTTAAGCACTGCCATTCATATACTTTTACTTAGTAAAAATTGGGTAAGAGAATATACATGCATGTACATAGGTATACAGGTAGGTAAATCGAGACTAACCACTTGAGTGGACTTGGACTATTTTAGAAAACGACAATGAGTCTAATGGTTTGTCAACTACGATAAAATAGTTTCTATAGTTCAATGGAAACCGGATGCTTGCTTAGTAAATACCATCAGACCAAAAGATCTCGTCAAAATTAAGAAAGATACTCTCTGGTCTCTGACATAACTACTTTAAACCACATTTTCTCCTGACTGGCAAGTACTGAGAGCTCAAGAAATGAATAAAGCTCGACTAAATTGAAACTTTAACATCCACTATGTCCTAAGAAAGGGTTCTGAGGTCCCTCAAGGACATATTTCAATACCTTAATGAAAATCATACATGGAACAAAGTGTAACGAACAAAAAAATGAGGGCTCTTCAGATTCTTTCAACACATATACATATGTTAACGCGACAATAAATATATTAAAATTATATCTGAAATATATCGACGTCATAAAATATGTATTTTTTTTACTGAAAATAAAGCAATAAAACAAAAGCAAACCCATTTTTATTGTTTCCAGTGAATGCCGCAGCGGCACATTAACGACCTGTCAACAATCAAGCAAGTCATCTTCAAACAACCACGCGGCCTACAACAAAATACACACATTATAATGAACATAGCGAGTGTAAATAAAATATCAAAATAAAAGCGAGACAGTCACAGTTCCTCGAATTCTTCAAAAAATCGTATGCAGACACGCGATAAAATCGCAAAATTTACTTGAAACCACAAAAAGATAACAAAGTAGCAATAAATGCTTGTTGCATGGCGCTGTCAGCAATCGATGAGCCGCTGATGGGACGCGCTTCAAGTGTTTGTCAATGCGCATGCGCAGCCGTAGTAATAAAGTAATTGGTGAGCATTCGATGAGCATATATGTAAGCACGCCGAGCTGCACAATCAACAGAAACAATTTGATTGAATGAAGATAAAATAAATTGAATTAACAAGTAAGGTAGCAGTAAGTGTGAATGGCAGCAGATTTAATATAACCTCGGACCACGAAGCGCTCAACTTGACGAAGAAAAAAACCGTGGTTTCCTTCCAAATATTAAAATGATATGCAGTTTTCTGGCTAGAAAGAGGTATAGTCTAAATTAAGGTAAGTTATTGATATAGTATATATAATCGAAATATAGAAATAGTACGGAATAAGATCTATAAAGATCAGTTGAACTAATACTCGACAGAAAAAAACATAATCCGGATAAGAATCAACCAATAGTATATATAATCGAAGTATCGAAATACTACGGAATAAGATTCTATAAAGATCAGTTGAACTGATACTCGACAGAAAAAAACATAATCCGGATAAGAATCAACCGATAGAGGATGAGAAAACCAGTAACTCGAGAATTTCAATTTATTGCTTTATCCAGACGAATGGAATGTACGGCAGAAAACAGATCGCCTTTTTGATCCAGCCAACCAAATTCCATGGTTCATTTCATGCCAAGAACCCAAGAAATTTAACAAAGCTTTAAGCTCTTCATCGGATATTACCAAGCAGTAAATTTTACTCAAAAATTTTCTCCTAAGTTGACAACTTTACAGACTCAACGTTTCTGCTAAAAGGTTAAAGGTTTCCAAAGAGCTTTTCAGTTCCGTTATATTTTCGGTATGATGCGATGTTGCCAAATTTCAGCTGGCAAAAGCTCACTATATTTCTAAACGAGCTTTTGCCACATCGTCAGATAACTGTTTCGTTCAAAACACATTCGCCCAGTAAGAGGAATTAAGACAAACATATATTAGGGCACGTGGTGGTCAATTCGGCGCTATAAGTGTCGACCGGAACTTTTAGGTAGCGGACGAAACTCCTTAGACGGGAAAAAAACCTAATCAAGATTTTTAATTCTGTAAGTAAAATTAGCTCTAAACTCTAAGACAAGAAGTAAAAATTTAACAAAATTTTAATCTCACCGCAAGCAGCAGATAATTTTCTCCAAGATTTTTTTCTCAGTCAAAAATTTTTCGAGCTTAAGCGCAATAGTTCTAACCAACTTAAAAGCTTTCAAAGAACTTTACCGAATAGTATGCTTCATATTCACATATTCATTTATTTCAGATTCAGAATAAGGTGCATTTCATGATTCTGAAATAAGCAATCTTAATAATTCTTGGTATGATGCTATGTTAACCAAGCTTCAGTCACCGGAGCCTCATCACAGAAAAGCTCATATTCTTACAAAAAGAAGAAATACAATGGCACAGCTTTCGAGTATCAAGGAAAAATTTTGCGTGTTCTAATAAACCGAACGCATTCAGGGTTGTCAAGATCAACAATAACAATCGCTTATATCAATGACAATCTCCATATCAACCATGTTTAACTGGAGACTTGTACGCACATACTATTACTCCAACAATTACGTTATTATGCCAGCAACGGACAAATCAATAAACAAATATTGGGGAATCATATTGAGCAAACTGATCTAAAAGCATACTCGTATGTTGACTCCCCTAGCTCGCTCATTACCCACGGGTATAAAATCATACTGAGAAGTCGCCCATAAACAGCAATAACCGTGAAGCCACACTTAAAAGACAGTAGCCGCTGCTGTTTGTCAGTAAGTCGACAAACTGTCTGTCAAAGTGACAACATCAAGTGTACTATGGGACTTAAAACGGTTGTAAACTGTATGCTGAGGTAAGGACCGCTATTGCAAAAATATACATATGGTTAAAAAGGCAACATTGTGCAAATTAAATGTTGTTGTAAAAATCATATTTTTTTACTACTAAGATACAATTGAATTAGTGTGGTCCGTTTTGTATGGAAATTTATTTGATGGCAAAAGTCAATATGTAGATTTAGGCCCTTCCCCAAAAAATTCAAGTACCAAAACGGTACAGAATTTATATCAGAAAATATATGTCAAACCGGCAGCACTTCTAAAATTATTTTGGAACCGAAAAAAGCTGACTATATACCGAATAAATACAATATTATTTCATTTCGCCAAAAAGAGCTAAAGTAAAAGAGGAGATGACCACAAAATATTGCCGCAGGTATGGACTAAGCTTCTTAACAGGAGTTAGAATCTTCAAAATTTTCTTGATTAAAGACTAATTACTTAGAAATGTTAGTTTAAACAATAAGTTTATTTATCCATTCTATGCTGTGCTTTAAAGCTTTTCTTTCAGCGTGCCACAGGACATCCCTAGCGCAGTTCACACACACATTCGAATGCGTCGATTTCTCCTACATTTTACGACTCATGCTCTTACTTTGCGCTCACCGTGTATGCTGATGACTCAGCTATTTGCTACACTTTGTCCGTTTAGCTGATGTTATCATCCTTAAGGAGCTGGAGCATAGGCTGTTGTAGTGCTTAGAATCAACAGTAGCAACATGTGCTGACAGTAAATGTGCGATGAGTGTAGATATATTGATGGAATTGCAGGTGATGGTGATGATTAGTAGAAAATTATTATTATTGCCTGCAGTGTCGAGCTATTTTTAATATACTATATACTGTTTAAGGTGTAGAGCTGTGATTTTTAGTAGGAGCACATGCAGCTGTTGGGTTGGGTTTGCTAGCTTAGACTACGGTAATGACATGCTAATAAGTCACCAAATTTTCCCAGTTACTCAAAATGTTATATAATATTGTATTAAATTTTTAGCAGGGTTTCATCTGATTTTTATATTGTTTCTGAAACCTGGAAAGTTTGTTTTATACTCTAAAAGCTCCGGAACTTTAAAGCTACTTTTATTTAATTTTCATATTTTCCATAGTAAAAATATACTCAGAGGATTGTCACTGCTTATCTTTGATAAAATCCAGGTCCAGATTGAAATAAATGGTCTCCTGAAATCAGCATAAGAAGGCGCTGTGCTGATTTTCTAAATTAGTGTGCGTTTCAGCATTCAGAGATCCTCGTCCGCTTTGACTTTGTAGCGGATTTTTTGGAGCATAGAGTTGACAAACAGAGCCCACATCCCAGGCTGGAGCTTTGGAAATGGACAGTGAGCTTCTTTACGAATGGATTAAAGCTCAGTGAGAAAAGTTCGTGAAGGGGTATATTATCCAGAACTATCTACCAACTTCAGTTTCAAGCTTTCTGAATATTGCAATGTTTTTCACGGTGAGCTTACTGTCTTCAAAGTGTATTGACTACCCGTGAGGGTAGCCCACTTCAGATAAGTAACTAGTGGGGGGCGACACTAGCCTTGAGCTCATTATCCATGGTTGGTTAAGTGTTTCGAGTCATTTTGGGATACAATTTGACAGCCCACAGCAGAACCTTAGATAAATGTAAAACCGACGAGCTGGCAAAGAAAGACCCTTTACCCCGCTATCAGTAGAATGGGAACGGGTGGTTGTTTCCCTTTCCTCGTGTGTTCTGCTATTGAATAGTAGGACTTTGCAGAAGCTTGGGCAGCGCCACCACCCGTTCATGTGCTCTCGCAAAATCCTTTTGGCCCAAGTTCAATCATCTCAGATCTAATAAAGTCTCAATTTGGTTATCTTTTTCCACGTTATTGGATTCTAACAGTCTATTGCTTCATCGGCTTCTATGCTGTAAGGTTGAGTATTCTGCCGGACATCAGCTGCAGATATTGTATGGAAGAAGACGAAGTGGAAACATCTAACTTTCCTTCTTGATTGTTCCGCGCTTGTGAGATGAAGGCTTAACCACATGGGGGCTCACACTTTCAGTTGACCCACCGATTTGGTGGGTATAGAAATGAAATACCTGAAGAAATTTCTATTGGCCACAAGTCGTTTTGCTGACTTAAAACATCAAATACAGGAGTTGTGTTTTTATGACTTCACTAAGAGCTGCGTCTAGCTGCGCCATACTCAATTGTGGAGAGTTTCTGAATTACGATTTTTGTATAGGCTTTGAACTTGCTACTGAAAACCAAATAAAAAGAAAGGAGAAGCTCAGAAACTGAAATTTTTCAGAACATTAAATTGTTTTATCATAATCAAATCGGCCATAGTAATATTTTACAGCTTAATATTATCGATGGTGACCTAGCAAATGCCTACTTCAGAAGCATATAAAGCAAAGGGCTCAGCGACTCAAAAATCGTAACAAACTCACATATTTTACAAATTATTTACCTCTTACTGAACCTTATGCCGCCTGATTTGTTACTACACGAAACTGCTAATATTTTTCTGCTCTTTTATTGTATAAACCCGCATGTTCCGTGAGTCAATTTGTTTATTGGTGCTTTCCATCGGCACTTAAGTGAATGCATAAATTTAATATTGAAGCAATAAATCAATGCTTGGCGGCACAGCAACAAACGAAAATTAAATAAAAATGTAAAATTAAACATAAACTCCTTTGTTGCTATTGAGTTTATTTGATTTAAGTGTCTCTGTCCATACCGTTAACACAAAAATAGGATGAGTCGATTTAAAAAGGGAGTGCCAACCAGTTAAGCAGATTGAATTATTGAACAGCTACAGTTATGGCATATCCAAAACTTGTAAACATAGTTTTTTTTGAGGTCCATGAACTTTTTAAGTCATGATATTGGAGTTGAATGAGGTTATATTTTTGGGAAAGTCGAAGTCAAACATACCTAGGATATAAATACATATATTGAAACCTTTTGAGTTAAATATGTAAATATAAAAATTGTAATTTCTAACGATCGGATATTGGGTTAGGTGAACAATATTATTATCATCTAGATTGAGTGAAAGCAACCACTAAAAAAAAGCTTAAAAGAAAGCCGCAAGCCTACCTTTGGCACCAATTGGAGTTTTCAAGTGCAGCCAGGTGCTTTTCATTTAGTCTTTTCTCTTCTTCTTCGTTGAATACTCTCAAAGCTGGAGTGTTTTCAACCATGTATTTTAATTCCCTGAACTATATCAATGTTGCCGTATATCTCGAACAGCACATCGTTTCACTAACTGCAGAACTCATCGCTGTCAATGCGCGAAGAGGAAAGATTTGTACCTATTTTTGTATGTTTGTATGTTTGTAATGAATAGGCTCAAAAAGTACTGAGCCGATTTAAAAAATTCTTTCACCAATTGAATGCTACATTCTTCCAATTTGACATAAGCTACATTTTATTTTGAAAAAAAATCAAGGATCCTTGGTAAAATTTGAACAATGTAACCGAAGGAGTAGAAAAATGAGTCTTAAAAGGTCTTTCGTCGAATGCGCTGCCGAAACTATTAGCGATAGAACAAAATAATGTACAACAATATTGAAGAACATCATAATATCTACAAAAAACTCCGCGGTAGCATATGTCCAACTATTGTAAATATGTCACTACAACAACTTTTTCATTTTAACATTAATGAAAATGCTAACCAAATTCAAACCATGCTATTTATGTGTTTATATTAATCCTTATCCAAATAAATTATTTTATGGTCAAGACCATTTAACTACCTATAAAATAGTTTTAAAATTGGAGTTTCCATTCAAAAGATATTACGAATTAAAAAACTCAAAAAGTAAACAAAACCGTCATAGCGCCGTGGCTGTTGTTTGCGATGCATTCTGAAAAGCGCGCCGGGCCAGAGAATGTAAAGTATAGAGAAAGTGCAAATTGAATTCTGTATGATGTTCGATTTGGCGGCTAACAGAGCCGATAGAATCAAAGTAAGGAATTCGACGTTGTCGCTGCTATTTAGCAGAATTGAGCACGTGCAGTGACAAAAATATATGTAAAACGACTGAATTCATTATTTATTACTATTGTTTTAATTTTTTGATTATTATTATTTTTATTTTTTAATTTTTCAAAAGTGCCCGCCACTTAAACCATCAAAGAAATTGAAAATAAATAGACTTACATACAAATATAACTTTGGGATTTTTTTAATACAAATAAAAATATTTGTGAAAAAAATTGTTTTATATCCAAATTTCCAAAAATAAATAAATGTCTATCCGTGCGATGCCGGGACGGGCTGCTAGTATTTCATACAAACGCATATTTTCGAAAGGAAGCAAAACTGGGTCCGAGCTTTGATACCAATCTGAACTCAATACCTCATTTTAGAACTATCTTTGAACTAGTTAGCTTAATTTTATAACAAATATTTTAAATTTTATTTCTAGCACTGCTTGAAACTTTTTTTTATAAAAGTAAAAGTTTGGTTGGCTGACATTCAACTTGCCAGCCACAACAACTTTTTCTGGAAGACGTATAACGCTTTTGTGGTTTTGTGGTGTAAATTTCTTTCTTTCTGACTATTCAAAATCTAGCTCCCTTGAGTTTATTGCCAAGTCCAATTAATCAATGCAATTAATCTGCTAATAACTATTTTCTACTACTTAAAACCACAACAACAACTTGCAATTGATATGAGCAACGCGTTTCACTTTCCCACACTCTCACCAAAAGTAGCACCACAAAAAATTCCCACGCACCTAAAATATGCATATGTATGCATGTATGTAAGTATTTATTTACTTAATCGCAATTGACCGATCACCTTGCTAACACATACGTATGCACACACAAAGGTGTTTTGTATGGCACTAACACAACACTTAAGCCAAGCAAACTTATCGAATTTGATTTGTTAACGCCAAGCATACTAAATACTTAAAAATAAAATTAAAAAATATAAAAGTCTCGGTTTGTACTTTAATAATAATATATAGGTACATATGTATCTATGTACGCATATATCACTTTTCATGTCCAAGCAGTCCTTGCGCATAAATTACCGCTATTTGTTTTTGTTTTTTTTTGCGGATGTTTGCAATTAATTGAACATTTGAATGTGTAATTGAAGTGGCGATATATCGAAATTGATTTGTTGTTGTTTTTGTTTATTCTCTTGCTTAGCATAAATAGCATAAATGAGAGCTGAGATAAGGCGCAAAGCGAATTGGCGGCGGCATTGATCACAAAAGCACCAAAAGTGCCGACAACACAGGCGGAATACGCAAATTTACTTGGCGCACTAGGGTGGTACTTAAATAGCAATGGAAGATTTTGTTTTGAGGAAGCAAATTTTCTAACTTAAAAATTAATAAGAGGACTATAGCAGAATATATAACACAAAAATTTAAAAATTTCGTTATAGGGTGTTTCTAAGGCTCAGAATTTAGTCACGATTATTCAAAGAAAACTCACAAATTTTTAAATGTATCTGCATTCGATTAATTCTCTAAAAAAAAGAAGCAATATAGAATTATATTTCTACTATAGCCAAAAATAGCACATATAAATCGTATACAGGGTGTCTCTAAGATAAAGATGTTGCTCAAGATTAGCCAATGAAGACTAAAAAAATTAGAAATGTATTTTTATTCATTTAATATTCTATGTGTTTCAAAAATATATTTTACTATAGCCAAAACTATCACATATAAATTAAAATATTGCTACCGGGTGTCTCTAAGGCTCAGCTTCTGTTAAAATTATCTACAAAAAACAGAGGATAGTTAAACATTTTTTAACCTTGAACTAAATAAGAGACTTTGTAGATAAAAATTAAGGCTTATCATAAATTTTCAAAATTTTTACACAGAGTGTCTTTAATGCTCAGATTTTTGTTAGAATAAGTCGCTGAAGACTGAACAATTTGAAAATAAAAATATTTTATGTAACTTACATACTATATATCTTAATGTGTCAAAAATATAGTCTGCAAGAGCCGTAAATATTATATTTAAGAGAGCATTCTGGTCTAGAAATTAAAAAAAAAAATCCATTTTTTTTTTTTTTCAAAGTTTAACTATTCAAGAATATGTGTACAAGAGGATTTTTCAAAATTCAAATTATTTTCGAAGATATAGGAATTTTTCTGACCCCGCATTTAAACTGATTCGGCTGGAACGCGAAACTTTAAACGCGTTTTTCTCAAAACTGACTTTTTCGGAACGATACCCACGACTACTCAGGTTCTACTGGACCAATTTACTTGAAATTTTTACAGAGTCTTCTTTATAAGCTTGTCTATGGTTGGAACTAGCCCCATCCTCAAATTTTTATTTTGATTATTTTTAAAAAATTCTAAATAGTCAGAAAAAGTGATCCAAAAAAACTTTGTTTTTTTGTTTTCAGGCAGTGGCCATTTTGTGAAAATTTTTTTTCCCACTTTTCTATAGTTCCGGCCATTGCGACATTATTCTAGATCAATAATATTTTTTTTTGGTTTCAGGTAACTAGGAGGGTTGAAATCATGGTTATGGTCACGTGAAAATTTTTAGAGACCACCCACTTCGTCAGCTCATAATTTTTGAAATTTTTTCCTTTATTTAGTTTTTAATTCTTTTCTCTACTCTTCTAAAATTAGTAAATAACTAATAAAAAAATGGATAGTAAAAACATTAATTGCCTTTTTTTACGACACTAGTAAAGTGTTGCCATCGGGTGTCTCTATGGCTCTGACATCTGTTAAGATTATTTACATAAGTCTCAAGGAGCTTGTATACATTACAATTCAAAAAAACTTCAAAAATATATTTTTTTCTATTTTTGTACCTTGAATTTAGCTATAATTTACTCTAACCGATCAGCAGAACATTTTAAAGCGACTCT
The DNA here is from genome assembly GCA_027475135.1 of Bactrocera correcta. Taxonomy (NCBI): domain Eukaryota; kingdom Metazoa; phylum Arthropoda; class Insecta; order Diptera; family Tephritidae; genus Bactrocera; species Bactrocera correcta. The sequence continues at coordinate 2,657,572 of CM050322.1, forward strand.
TAAAGTCAAAGTTTAGAACAGCCTTTAAAGAGATCATTCTGTATGACGATTTCAAAAAAAAAATCCGTTCCCACAACAGTCGGATCTATGGAATGGAAACGGTTTTTTATCCGACCAAGGACCGTCAACTCGACCGATACAACAACAACAACTGTTTCAAAAAATCGATTGTGTGATTTTGTTTGCATAAATCAAGCATAGGGCATTCAGAAAATTTAATGTAGTTGAAAAGTTCCAGGAGTGAGAAAGTGAGGTCTTTAGAGTGTGTTACACATGCATTTTCAAACCTGTTTTTCTCGAAACTACATTTTTAACCTGACATTCACAATTTCTCGAACACGGTTCTATCAGTTATTTTTAAATTTCATGGATAGATATATCACACTTATAGTTTTCGCTCGATCTTTTTTGTTTTTTAAAAAATATTGAACGGTGCTTTGTTTTATTAAAAATTAAAGCCAAAGACTTAATTAATATATGTGACCTGGTCTACGAAAAGAGGGCTTAGGTGTCAAAAAATCATTTTTTTTTTATTTTTTTCTTTTTTTGTTTTTTTTTTTTTTTATTTGGCACCTAGGCCCCCTTTTCGTAGACCAGATCACATGTAGTAAAAAAATTTGAAAGCTACGCGTTTTTCCGTAAAAAACCGATCATCACATGGCATGACCCCTTAAGAACACTTTCATTTTAGATTACATTTTTGCTGAAATTGATGACAATTTTAATACCTTTCTTTGACTTGGTACATAAGTTATAATTATATTAAATTTTGTTGAAGTTATGAAATGTTAGGTTAGGTTAGGTTATGATAGTTTTCTATGGTATATTTTTTCTTTTCACACATAAGAGACACCCTAATGTGTTTTCTAATGTATTTCTTTTTATTCTGCTTATTTCTTTTTCTCTGATTTTGGTCACATTAAATTCAATTTAGCTTTTTTCGCGCATTCGTCGGACATTTCGTGAATTTCAATTGCTCTCAACGCAGTATGGGTGTATGTATGCTGTATACTTTTATATATAGGCAAATAAATATATATTTATATGTAGATAAATGATGATCTAAAGTAAATTTATATTGTTTGAATCATAAATATTTCTTGCAAATGAAGGATCCTAAATCCTTTCGGTAAATTCTAACGCAAAGCATTACAAAACAGCTTTTTCACATAAAACAAATAATCTGGAATTTAGCATAGACTGACTATTAGGAGAAAGGAAAGCAAGAAGTAGAAAAAACACTTACGAAGTTTACGTTTGATGAGCTGAAAGTTGCTTACAGTGCAGTGAAAACATAACAATCTGCAGCTTAAAACTAAAAAAAATAAAAGGAAATTGTCAAAATTGAAACAAAATTATTAAAGCTAGCTGTGCATGTGTTCTTTATAGTACCCAAACTGAAAAATTGGTTGAAGATAAAGCAAATTTTCAAAGTATATTTTCATTGCTAGCTCACGCCAAGGCCTGCGCTGCAATGAATCGTTAGATCAATACTAAGAAAAATGATTAACAAAGTACTATACCAACCCATACGGCTTTTGAAGCCTTTTTCAGTGTTAAGAAATAGCCGTCTCTCAACTTTCTTTAAGCATATATGTGACCTGGTTCCTATTATATTATTTTTCCTATTTTATTATTATTATTATTTTTTTTTTTGACACCTAAGCCCCCTTTTCGTAGACCAGGTCACATACATATATGTATATGTAATATTCAATTTATTTCCTAACTTAAAAATAGTGAACTTTTCCAAATAATTTCCAAACTTCTGCATGTCAAATGACAAAAAGCTTAGACAAAATGCCTAGAAACCTCTACGATGACAAATCAATGATGAGCTGTAAAACCTTCCTTTCGCGCCTACTAAAGCGTGTTATCCAAAGGCTCTAGGCAAGAGTTCAGTATCGTTGCCAAGATAATGTTTGCATTTTTTGCATTTAACTGGCGGTTTTCTAATGATGATAAACAGAGATAACGGCAAAAGTGTAAGATCGCGAAAATTTGATACGCTAAACTCTAGCCAAAAACACGCTTATCGTTACCAGAAAAATGTAACTATCATCTTATAACCACTGAATGTTGTTGCCCTATGGCTTAGTCTTGTATAGTAAATTAATATATTAGAACTGTTTTCTTTCTGATGATAATTTAGCTGATATCGAAGTTACTTAAAGTATAGCCTGCTTAGTTCGTATATAGTTCACGTTTATGTGAATAAGAACCTACTTCTTTCACTAAGCACTCTATGTTTTAGCTATGAGCAGTTTACCGTTATCTTTAAAGTTATACCTGAAGCCTGTGAACTCCAAAACAAGTCCCAGCGGATCCAGTTTTATATACAACTATGAAGATTGCATGGTACATAGGTTGCGACATATATTTCTGGACTAGGCAACACTAAGTATTGCCAGGTGCAACCTGACATTTCCATTGGAAAGTTTGACATTTTTTAGCATAACATCACTCAGAACGTTTTGTCATTTAATCGTGAAATGTTTTATTTACAGGGAATTAAAAAATTCATCTCGGCCAAAAAATGGAATTAACTCGTGAACATCTTCGTGCGATCATTTGTCACAACTTTTGACGTGGATTATCACGACAAGAGTGCATCGATGAACTAAAATCTTTGTATGGCTATGAAGCACCATCCTATAGCACTGTGAAAAACTGGTACAACGAATTCAATCGTAGCCGACGCTCGCTCAAAGACGAGTTCCGTGAAGGTCGTCCAAAAACAGCCATTGTGCCAGAAAACATCGATACCGTACGTGAACTGATAATGCAAAACCGTCATGTAACATACCTTCAGATAGAGGCATACCTATGCATTTCTCCCACCAGCATACATTCAAGATTGCATGAACACCTGACCGTAAAAAAGGTTTGTTCTCGTTGGATCACGCACAATTTGAAAATCGCTTAATAAAAGGCTAGTGTGCATTGGTGTAAAGAAATTCTGAAAAAATACGATCGCGGTGCTTCAAAAGACGTTTATAAGATCGTCACAGGTGACGAATCATGGATCCATGCGTACGAGCCCGAAACAAAACAGCAATCGACCGTGTGGGTATTCCAAGACGAGCCAAATCCTACGCAAAAAAAAAAAAAACATTTTCGTTGATAAATGTGCCTATTTTCATTATTAGGCCAGAAATATATATAGCAGCGCTCGAATGTAACTCAGGGCCAGTAAGTGGATGAAGGAAACAAGAAACTAACTTTTCGGTGGCTCTATTCCTCAATGGGAGATAATGAAAATGATAATGAACTTCTCGGTAGAGGTAGAGCTACCGCTATATTTTGTGAGATGCTTATTTGTCTTCAAAAATTTCTTACTCACTTCAAGCCGTTCCGTATTAGTTAATGTCAGGAACTGATTTTTTTTGATTTTTTGACGTGTGAAGGCAAAAATATCAAATGAAGTAAACTATTTCCTTCAAATATTTTTTGCACGCTGAACTTCATCCTTCAAGCAACGTCAAAATATGTGTCTCTTTTTCCAACGCCTTATTGGTTCGATTGCAAACGATAGCCCAAAGAGAAACCAGCACACAGCCACGTAAGCATGTATAGTACGAAGACGCATCCACTGGCTGTGAAAGAGACTTACTCGAATTCGGCTGGTCAGTCAGCAATATATGTGGCTGCCCTACTCGTGAAAGGCACAAAAAGGCGTTTACATTGCTGTCAATCAATCAAAGTATCGCTGCGAACGCGGTGGCTGCGCAATGGCGTATGCAATGCCACTGACAAGTGAAAGACAAGCGCAGCAACAGCAGTAATAACAATAACAAATGCAAAACTACTGCAGAAGTTAAAGAGTTATAATTGAAGTGGCAGCGCGAGTGCCAGTGAACGAACGATTTGCCATTCGTCCGAATCGCAATCGATCGTAAGCGCTGATCTGATGTGAGCCGCCAGACGTATAGGTTGCAGCTCAGGTTCAAGTTAAGGCAGGAAGGTATTAAGCTGATGCCGGTGCGCATGTGTAACAGCATTAATAACCGCCTTCCTGTGGCAAGTTATTTTACTGCCGACGCATTGTTGTTGTTAATGTTGTTGTGCGACTTGTCAGATCGAAGCACAACAGCGATTTCTTTTGCTCACCAATTTGACTGCTGACTTCTGATTGCCTCAATTTCTGGCTGATGATCGGATGCTATGCGACGCGCGCTAAAATGTGGCAGATGCACCGTGCCGCCGCCGTTATCGCCGGAGCCTACGCTGTTGGTCGCTGCAGTAACCGCAAGGCCAGCAATTTAACTGCAGTCGCAACGGCACTCGCAATCAAGTGGCGCATTGGTTGTTGTTGCACGCTTTTGCACGATCGTGGCTGCAACAAATTGGAAGCCAATAATCAAATGTCAGTCAGCGCGGTCGAAGTGATTTTTACGCCGCTCCAACAACATGTTGCTTCATTTTTGCTTTTTTATTTTAATTTAGCTCAACCGCTAATGTCCGCCTGTCTATTTATTTCGATATGTTCAGCGCGGTGTCTTCGCGGCGGGCACACGGGTGTTTATTTGTATGCAGCGGCCGAAAGGCTTTGTACTTCCCTTCAGCGCCTCTCACATAACCGCCTGGTGGCCTGTCTGTTACTGCGCTCCCATATCCTAACCTTGCAGCAGCCCATCTGTCTGCGCTGGTATATGCTGTATATCATGTATATATATATATGTATATATATATATATATATATATATGTGAGTATATATGTAGTCGTCCCAAGCACAACCTCCATCAGTCCAACTGTCTGTCATTCAAATCGTTTGTGTCTGTGACTTCATTCGTGGTTTCGCCTTCATTTTTAATTTCGCATTTGAATTGGCTCAGTTGTTGGTCCGATCATTTGCTTTGCAGACAGCTGTTGTTGTTGCTATTGCAGTCACTATTTGGTGATTGCCTTTCTTTGACGTTTGACATTTCATTTCTGCGCATGTGCAACATTCACATTCTTGAGATTGACACATTGTATTTTTAGACTTCCTTGCATTCCATTACTTATGGGAAATAGCTGGCTTTTAATTTTCGATTTGTTATTAAGTAGCGGACTGAAGTTGTAGAGACGTATGATAAAGAAGATATGAATTGTCGTCTCAGCCGAACTTTACGTCCAAATACTGGTTGATCTCGACGCGGCTGATTACGAAGCTTTTAAAGGGTGATTTTTTAAGAGCTTGATAACTTTTTTAAAAAAAAAAACGCATAAAATTTGCAAAATCTCATCGGTTCTTTATTTGAAACGTTAGATTGGTTCATGACATTTACTTTTTGAAGATAATTTCATTTAAATGTTGACCGCGGCTGCGTCTTAGGTGGTCCATTCGGAAAGTCCAATTTTGGGCAACTTTTTCGAGCATTTCGGCCGGAATAGCCCGAATTTCTTCGGAAATGTTGTCTTCCAAAGCTGGAATAGTTGCTGGCTTATTTCTGTAGACTTTAGACTTGACGTAGCCCCACAAAAAATAGTCTAAAGGCGTTAAATCGCATGATCTTGGTGGCCAACTTACGGGTCCATTTCTTGAGATGAATTGTTGTCCGAAGTTTTCCCTCAAAATGGCAATAGAATCGCGAGCTGTGTGGCATGTAGCGCCATCTTGTTGAAACCACATGTCAACCAAGTTCAGTTCTTCCATTTTTGGCAACAAAAAGTTTGTTAGCATCGAACGATAGCGATCGCCATTCACCGTAACGTTGCGTCCAACAGCATCTTTGAAAAAATACGGTCCAATGATTCCACCAGCGTACAAACCACACCAAACAGTGCATTTTTCGGGATGCATGGGCAGTTCTTGAACGGCTTCTGGTTGCTCTTCACCCCAAATGCGGCAATTTTGCTTATTTACGTAGCCATTCAACCAGAAATGAGCCTCATCGCTGAACAAAATTTGTCGATAAAAAAGCGGATTTTCTGCCAACTTTTCTAGGGCCCATTCACTGAAAATTCGACGTTGTGGCAGATCGTTCGGCTTCAGTTCTTGCACGAGCTGTATTTTATACGGTTTTACACCAAGATCTTTGCGTAAAATCTTCCATGTGGTCGAATAACACAAACCCAATTGCTGCGAACGGCGACGAATCGACATTTCACGGTCTTCAGCCACACTCTCAGAAACAGACGCAATATTCTCTTCTGTACGCACTGTACGCATTCGTGTGGTTGGTTTAATGTCCAATAAAGTAAACTGAGTGCGAAACTTGGTCACAATCGCATTAATTGTTTGCTCACTTGGTCGATTATGTAGACCATAAATCGGACGTAAAGCGCGAAACACATTTCGAACCGAACACTGATTTTGGTAATAAAATTCAATGATTTGCAAGCGTTGCTCGTTAGTAAGTCTATTCATGATGAAATGTCAAAGCATACTGAGCATCTTTCTCTTTGACACCATGTCTGAAATCCCACGTAATCTGTCAAATACTAATGCATGAAAATCCTAACCTCAAAAAAATCACCCGTTAGTGTGGAAAGTCACAAGTTGCTTTGGACTAAACGGGCAGGTATTCTAGAAAACTATCCAAGCAAGGAGCTCTCCATTCATATCTGCTGGGTAACTGAGATGACGCGGCACAGAAATTTGAAGACGGCCTTTGAATTAGGACCTTCAAATTATGGTGTAGACCTTTATAAGTCACGGCGCGGCTGATTCATTTTTTATACGACACTTTACCATGGCCGGGAATTTTTCCAGAAGCTATGTGCTCAGAACGAACTCTGTTGTTGACATGAGTCTTTGCCAAAAACTTTTTTATATAACTCCCGGCAACTTATGATGACTCGACAAAGAATTTCAAATAAGAAAAGAAAATCCTTTCGCATTCAGTTATCACACTAAGTTGTCACAAAGTACCTAGACTTTTGAGTTGATCACTCGACCTTGGAAAAAAGGTTGATGCCGTATTCTATCAAGTTTCCTTTCCAATTGCGTGAGATTTCTGTAGTCCCAACATTGGCAACGCAGTAAGTGAACTGCCCAGATACCAGGAGATCTGTTTTCTCATTCCGAAGAAAATAAGTAAGCAGTCATTCGGTTCCACAGATGTTTGAATGAACTAAAGGTCGACAGATCCGGAGTCTTTTAAACCATAACCTAAAGTCGATGTAAGTCTGTTGCGATAAAATTATTGCTAAGAACTTAAGCTGAGTTAGTTCCACTGACTTGAGTAGTTGAGCCTTAGGCCTCAGATTTAAGACGTGGTAAGTAAAATGCCCAGATATCAGTAAATCTGTTTTTGGGTTCCGAAAAAAGTCTTTAATTGAGGTAAGCAGGCAGATTTTGGGTTTCGCAGGCAGTTGACTGAACCAAAGGTTGACGGATCTGGAGTCTTTAAAACCAAAATTTGGTCTTTTTAAAGTTGGTGTAATTCGGTTGCGATAAAATTATTGCTAAGAAATTAAGTTGAGTTAGTTCCATAGACTTCATTTTTAACTCTTCTTGTACATGCAAGCCTTCTATACATTTTATATGGCGCTTTCTATAAGCTTGTTTTATTGTCGAAAGGGAGGAAGAAGTGGCAAGTTTATAGGCCAAGTTAGCAGCCCTACCCACGAATTAGGAATCCAAGGCTAAACACTAATTTTTCTGATAATACCGGACTTCTGCGAGAAATAAGAAAGTATTTGGCCTCACGCTCGAACCGGAGTTAAAGGAAATACTACATTTATGGCGCAGTGGATCTTCTTACAAATACGTAGAAGAGCGTACTAGCAAGCCTTGTTTATCATATGAGTCTTCAAATTTAGCTAATATAATAATAATATATTCTAGCATGCTTGTTCTTTTTAATGTTTTTTCCTAATGCCTGCAAGTGAGTTGTTGCAGCTAAGCCATCAGCAGAGCAAAACAAACTGTTATCTCATTAAACAAATGCCAATGACTTGACGATTTTCAGTTTGATTTAAACAGGAGAGACGATTAAAAAGCATAGCAATGGCAAAAACAACTAAATACTCGCATAACAGCACTTGACGTAATCCTTAAGGCGCTTTGTAATGCGCAACGGTAGCAAAAAAATGAAGTAAACGCGTCAAGACGTGGTGTATGTGTGCTGTTTAAAGCTGATTCCTGGTGGGCAGTTGAGGATAATCTGCTGGACGCGCAAAATCGCCACTTGAGAGCAGCAAAATGTATTTAATGCGCTCAAATGAAGAAGACCCACTTGACAAACCCACCGGCAGACATGCAAAACTGCTTTAAAAGCTGGACGCACAGCCATCCAGGTTATGTGCACTGTGGGGTTTTCGCGAAAAATGCTAAAAATAAACTGTTGTCTGTGACATTTTTGGATACTCATTTATACATTTTATTCTAAACTTTTGGAATCAGCTGTTAAGACACTTTCGAGGTTTTTCTATAAAGAAGGCAGTTGGTATAATCGATTAAGCACATTTTCTGGAACTGATACCATGACTACATCGAAACCTCTTGTTAAAAGTGGCGTTATAGGATTAGTGGTTACCGTTTTAGAGTTTTGAAGCTCGAAGCTTAAATGAATATGAAAGGGAAAACACTCAGATTTCGTTGCCCGAACTACAGAAAAATAATGATCTTTACTTTTTTCATAAAAACACTGACAGATATGATAGAATTTCTTTGTTCCTCTCGGCTCTGACTTCATGTTATGGTTAATCTTGCCCAAGTTTGACGGAAGGATTGGGAGTGTCATTACCATTGACAGCAACTCGGATGGACTAGTCCTTCTGCTTTGGAATTTTGAAGCTCGGAGCTCGTAGTAAGGAGAAATCGCTCTGATTTCGTAGAACAAAAGTAGAATAACGATTAGAACTCTTTACTCTTTCAGTAAAAGCAATGCTCAATATGAAGGGGTTGACTTTTCTATTCCTCCTGAGTTCTGACATCATGTTCTGCCTAGTGCTCTCCGAGTTTGACGGCTGAATTGTTAAAATGTCATTACCACTGACTGCAGCTTGGCAGTTTTTAATAATCTCTTTGTCATCAACTTCCCGCATTTTGTCATCAATTCTTTTAGAGACTTCATGCTTAGCTGAAACAGTACTTACTAATGAGATCTTTTAGCTCAACAGCCTAATGCTTGGTAGAAATACAGAAACGAATTTAAAGATGTATGAGATCTCAGTCATTAAGATCGTCACGTTCAGCAGCTTTTACTGCTGAGTTCCCTTGGAATCTTCGAACTGGACAAGAATCAAGTTATCTAATAACATACGTGAGTTGTAAGTAGTACCAAAGTATTTCTGGTATCAATATATCAGGGTTAGCTTCTATTACTGATAAAGTGTCTTCTATTTTTTTCTCTGGAACAAAATTTTCGATAGGAATCCAGAAACAAGCTTACGGATGAACGGGATTTCAGTTATTTAGGTAGTCTCTTGGATTCTTTGAGCTTAATAAGCTTCGATTTGTCCAATAATACCAGTGATTTATAATTCAAATTTATTTCTGGCATCTTGAAGCTTGAAGCTGAAGTTAGCTTCTATTACTAATAAAGTCTTTCAATCTTAGAAAAGCCTAAAAAGCTCCCAGTTATCTATGGAGGATGTGAGTTGCAGCATCAACCTACTTCCATTCCTTTTGCTGTAGGTCAGGAAATCATAACCGAACTCACGACTGCCTGGGAAGACCCAGCCTCTACTATAGATTGTTCCACATTTCCTCAGTCAAAGCGACAGCAGCTGCCAGTTATAAATTGGAAGACGTGGGTTGACCTACTTCCATTCCTTTTCGCGTTGGTCAGGAAACCATAAACGAACTTAGGAATCCATGTGAAGACTTCATCAACTCACAGTCTCTACTATAGCTCGTTCTACATTTCCTCAACCGAAACGACAGCAGCACTATACACAGTTTTATGCAGTTTACCACTGTGCAGTCCGTGAAAATTTTACGAAACTAAACCCACAACCATACAACATTGCTTGGGCGGCATTTGAAGTGGCTGGTGTTGCCAGCGCTGTCATCGATGTGTTGATGAGCTTGATGACGAGCGCAAGACTACAGCTAAAACTTATGCGGTAGCTACTGCAGATCGACATACATATGTGCACTTAACCGCCGACTGTTCAATAGAACAAGCGAACACATACTAAATTAACTAAAAACTCACAACAACATAACCACTTCGCACTGACAGTGATGACATTAGTAAGTGTCAGTGAAATGCAAACAGCGAAAAAAATGCACAAATATTATAAACGAGAATTGCCTTGAAGAGTGCGCGTAAAAAATTGACATTTTGTTGAATTATGCAAAATTCAATGCTGAGCAAAAACCAGTAGCCAAACTAGTAACTTTAAATTAACACCATGAAAAAGAAGACACAAAGACAACACAAGGGGAATCGGAGTAAGGGGAGTGAGAGTGAGTTAGCAGCTTTGTGGCAACAGGTTGCAGACCCACATTGCGCTGAAGACTGCGAGTTGACTCATCACAAATCGCGACAGCACAGGTTCCCAGATTGCAAGCGAATTATGCACAAAAAATATGTTTCATTTAGACTTATGTTTGTAAGTGTATATAATACTACTGTCACTTTAGTATTTATGAGGTGTTGATAATTTATTAAATGTCAAATTAAAATTAATAATAAGTTTCAACGGACTTCGCTCGTTCTTTTTGTGTGGAACTAAAACTAGTCACTCTCTGTGAGGAAAAAGGCGTAACGGTGATAATTTATGTTCCCATATTTGAGATTTTAACAAAGATTGTTTAGGATACGTTCGCATAAAGTCATGTTAGTATAACATACTCAGCGGCGGATCCACGACTTGACACCCAAAAGGTTTCGGGTGATTGCGTCTGGATCTCATCTCAGAGCATGTACAATAACTAATCGATGTAAAACAAAAGCGGTAACAAAAGACAGCCCAGACGAATGCTGTGAACGAATGAACGATTCGATTATTGAGCTCGGCCTGTACAATTTTTTTAACCGGCATCAGATTTAACGCCCTCAATTCAACTAGTTTGGTGAGAACCCCTCTGCAAACTGAAGTTTTACAGATTACATGACGAGGAAATGTATTGAATGCAGTTTGAAAGTCTGGTTAATGCAGAATAAAGCCTAGACGTAATCCGTTTTGTTCTCTTCTCAATCTTGGAACCACCAATAAAAGTTCGGTCCTCTACATTTACCTGCATAGAAAGTGAGTAAGATTTCTTCTCGCCCCTAGGTTGATATCTTAATTATAATGGTGGCGAACGACGCAATCCAAAGAAGAGAAACTAAAAGTCAATTTTCATCCGTTACTTACTTTTGGTATACTTGTCAATGTTCTCTATCCTATGCGAATTTACGGATTCGACAAAAAGTAGTGCTCAGTTTTACCAACAAGTTCTCCGAAAGAACCGTCCGTTGTGATACTCATGGCTCGAGCTATTCGGTCGCTTAACTGGAGTTTCGATATTTTTTGGAACTATAAATGCTTACTTATCTCCGAGTTGGTTATACGAGTGCTATGTGGACTGCTCGGAACTAACAGACTATGCTTCCGATTTGTGTAATACGTTCGGTTTTCTCGTGGCATTTAGATTAGGTTAGATTAAATGGCTGATTTGGATAGATCACACGTGGACTGCTGTATGTAGTCCTTTGTGAAGCCATAAAAAAGAAGAATTCCTGTGTTCGAACTTATAAATTAGCAAAACGCTAAGTAGGCAATACAAATTTGAACAGGCGTGTTATTTGCATTCCCGCCAGTTCAGTGGGATGTCTAAAGATATGCGCTCCCATGTATTTAAGTCTTGACCTCCCTAACCCGGGACAGTCAAGAAGGAACTGTCGAGATTTTTTCATTTCGTCTTCTTCCATACAGCTTCTACAGATGGCGACTGGTAGGATTCCCAGTCTTACAGTATGGACTTCATTAGGCCAATGGCTTCTTAAAAGTCTCACAACCAAGGGGAGGCTAGCCTAGCATTTCGTTGAGCACGTGCATGGCCCCAATCCGTTTCAATCACTCTGTCGCATAGAAGACTGAAAATTAGGTTTTTGAAGTTTGATTTAACCCAAAGACCGTTCTGAGCAATTTCGACTATTTCCGGCTGGACGTTATTGGAAGCTCCCTCAATATGAATTATCAAATTATTTTACCCGAATGGCTTCCTCAAGCCATGACCCGACAATATGCATGGCAGTATCCAATGACCTACCTTTACGATAAGCATGTTGCTTTTCTGATAAATACTCCCTCGGAAAGGCTGATGGGCCTAAAGTACGTGACCGTAACGTGAAAGCTCTTACCAGCTTTAGGGATTAACGTAATTCTGACACGTTCCAAGCCAGCGGGATGTTTCTCAGTCTTACACAGTTCGCATAGTTGCCTGGAACCTTAACAGCCTGCTGCAGTTGCGCTGGTATGAAGTCATCCGTTCATCCAAAAACTGAATAAATGCTGCCCACACCTCTTGCAGCCCTTCCATAGATACCACCCTAAGGACGGATTACTGAGGAATCTTTTTGCTTATGGCCTACTTCCCATTTGCGTCCTTAAGGTCAACCACAGGATGGGGACCCTTACGAGGATGCCTGAACCTAGGGGCATTTATGCAAAAACTTTGTCACAAAACAAGAAAAACTCAGACAAAAGATGAAATCGAATCAAGAGCAACGATTACAAACATCAAAACTCGCAGCAAGCTGCAAGTAAAACCTGCAAACTCGTATGTAAACTGCGATTTCTAATAGCGCACTTTTATTAAAATAATAGCAATAAGTAGCTATCGCACATCTTTTAAACGGTCTTTGTGGTTATGTGACTATGGTAGAAGGCTTGACTCAGCTGATAGCCGCACGCTTGGGCAGGCATGTGGAAATTGATGAGATGTTCGCCGAATGAATGCCCGAAGGTGTACAATTACCTTAACGCATCGACAATTATATGAATGAATGCGCGTAGGCAGCGGCTGCGACGCTACGGCGTAAGCGTATAATAAATAGAGGCGCTTGCGCAGTGGCCAAAACAATTGCCAAAGCCGGCAATATGATATACTTGTCTACTTTAGTATAGTAAAATGCGCATTGGCGTGTATTTTGGGCGGGAGCGGGCGTATGGGGCAGCTTTGCATCAGTTGTGTTATGTGATATGCGTCGGCTAACACATTTCCACTTGTCGCATCGATGGAGATGCGCTGTCGATGAATTGAAAAAGTAGTTGCATTATATGGCGTATTGAATTCGAGGCAAATTATTGTTTGCGTTGCAAAGAAAGATATGTTTAGAGGATTATTTTCAATACTTGAAAAGAAACAATCTCACCTGGTAGTTGAGTATGGGGTGATGAGAAGCGGGGTGCAGTTTCCAGCTGGTCGGAAGAGATTGAGCTGTAGGTGAGTCATAATGAACTAGTTGATAGGATGTGCCGCAGAGATCTAAATTTGCCAGGTTCTATATAACTTGCGCCTTCGTAGTGTGAGGTTGACAAGAACGAACAACTGGGAAGCTGATCATGTAAAAATTTTACTTCTAAAGTTTCAGTGAATGGTATGAGGTTGTGAAATAAAGTGTCAAATCACTCATAATCAGCAAAAACGTTGAGAAAAATAGCCACACTGATTATTTTTTATCGAATAATTCAAAAACTAATTATCAGATCAACATGAAATTTTCCGGCAATATTTTTAAGATATAACAATTAACGAAAATCCAAAAAAAAGTAATTTTTTGAAAATTCTAACTACTCCTAACCTCTTAATTGAACTTAGTTAAAATGTAGAGTTCTTTAAGTCGGTTGTTAAATGAGAAAGGGGCTTAGAAAATGTATCAAATGCAAAAGTAAATACTTTTCAGTTTCTATAAAATTCTCCGACAGCGAGTCTACTCACTATGTTGACAATTCTTTGATGTTTGCAAAGTCTTTGCTGCTGCTGTGTAGGTATGTATATACATAGCAATATCTCTTTCTTTTCATAAAAAATGCTATCTAGAAAGTTCAATAAAAAACTTCGAGACCCAAAAATGAAAATGAAACATCTTAAGTAGCAAATCTGCCTTCTTCAATCGCCAAATCACACTTAAACAAGCCTAAGCGCATCAAAAGAAACCATAATCCGGCCAATTCTTAGCGACTTAAAAACGCAGTGGCGCACTGTAATTGATACCAAAAACACTCACCACAACAAATTTCAAAAAAAATTTCACTTTCTTCGAAAGTAGACACGCACACAAATCTTTCCAGCTTATTTCACTGAACTCACTTAAGCGTGTTAGCCTTATTACATCCTCCAACAACACTTTTCTCCACAACACATAAACGCGAAGCAATCTATTTAGCGTGCAACCGATAATCCTTTGACAAAAGGCTCTGCAAAAATTTGCAACCCCATCTATGGTTCATGCCGCTGGGTGCAGAACGCTTTTGTCAAAGTGCGCTGGCGAAAAGTGAAAAAAAAAAATGTGAAAAGAAATCAGCAAGGAATTGAGCGCAGCATATTTGTTTGCACTGAGTATAGTGGCAATACCCTGCGGAACTGACAGTCGCTCAGTCAATGTGACAAAAAATATGTTTCCTTAATTCGAGCGTATGCTATTGGTTTATTTTGCTCGATTAACTCGCTTTGACAGCAGCCAGGTTGATTGTTGTTGGCGTAAAGTGTCTGAAAGTACCTGCATATCTTGTAAATCCAAGAAAATCTCTTTCACCATTTTTTTGCACAGAGACTTAGTACGGCATACTGGATACTGGGGATTTCAGTAACATGGATGATGTCGATAGATTTTATTACGTCAGTTACATATATTATATTATGTAGAGTTATGTTCTGATGTGTTGTGTTACGTTATTTAATGTAATGTTATGTTACGCGCTCTAAGTTAAGTACCCCAAGGTGAATAAATGCAATATTTTGGAGTAAAATAAGCCGTGTCCAAAGAATCTGGATCTCTATATACTATATCACAATATAGAATCCCTATATATGTCACAATATAGGGATACAGATACTTTGATCATAGCAACCTCTCTGATACATATATAGGTTAAACACGGTCGCTTCTCATACATAGCGCAAAATTGCATGAGAGTTATATTTTTTGCAAGAAAATATTAAAAGCATTGAAAGATAAAAGGACTTCCCTGACACTAAAAGTTATAATCAGATGAAGATCTTTACAAAAAAAGACATGGAATCGCAAAGAGAATACAATTCACGAAATATCCAACGAAGATATTTACAAAGGAATGTAAATTATAAATTATTCTAATTTTATATGTTCACACATACATAATAATTGATAACAATTTATTTAACAAGTACTCTATTAGAGCTTTTGATTATTTTCCTTATCATTTTTTGCTTCGTACCGCACTGTGCATTGATGGATATGCCGCATGTTTTAAGAGCGGAAAGGAGGAAAAATATTCAATATCTTTGGAATGGTATAAATGTACAATTTTTTTTTGAAGATAGGATATTTTCCTTCAATAACTTGAACAAAAAAAAAAAATAATAATTTTGACGTTATATTTAACTGCTAATTTTCAAAATCGGTAATTTTGCGGAATTTCCCTGGACCACTTGCCGTGGTTTGACCCAATTCTAACTACAAACTATATTTTCAAAATACCCACTAAGGCGTGGTCTGGAACCCCAAATTATGCAACATAAAACCAAGTTCATCTCGAAGTACGTACGTCTCGTCCTCACACTTATCGCCAAGTACCAAGGCTGTCAAATCCCTGCGTCTGAATTGATTCGCATCGTTTACAAATGCAAAATATGCAAGCTAAAGACTCTTAAAATCCTAGTTCACTGAATCTTTAACTTATATTTCAGAAGTCTTGTCGTCGGCAAACGACTCGGGGATTATACATTCTACCTTATACAGAAACTAGCAGTGAGTTCTACTTGTTTCTGAAGTAGTAATATTGGCCCAGACAGATAAATGATTAAACATACATATGTACAAATATGTACATATATGTATATAGCCAAAATCGTCCCAGATTGACTTCCTGTAATATTTACTGTTCAACTAACCGCAAGACTGTCCTCTTTACATGTTATAAGAACCTCGTAATCTTTTTAGAAGCCAATGAGAAGCCAGCATTGGGTCATTGAAAATCACAAACTTGAAAACGGATCTTCTTCTTCTTTATTAGCGTAGACACCACTTACACGGTTATAGCCGAGTTTACAACAGCCATGTGTAAAAGTTCATACTAGTGACGAAAGTTCTCTGAGCGCCATTCACTTGAGAGTGGCCAGAAACGATTCTTCTACATATGGCTCAAGCAACTCACTACTTCCGGTCTTAAACCAAGTATCCTCTGAATAGCAAAAAATCATCAGTTTGAAGGTAAGCTAAAGTGAGAAGGCGAAACATTCCTGACCAGGGTTGAGCGCTGGGTTTGGGACCAGCCTCTTACAAAAACACTATCAAAGAAAAGGACAAAACAGCATGGAAATCGGATAGGTCCGGATAAATCTGGCAGAAATCTTGGCTCGCCTTTTGAATTTCTGATCACATCAGCTTAATCTGGAAGTACCATAATTTAGAAAAAGACTATAGACTGCCTGGGTTTCTAATATATAAATATTTTCGCGATATATCAAATAATGAATTTTGATAATACCAGATCCGTTTCCACTTACTTCTTGTGCAAGTCTGATACAGCTGGAACTAACAACACGAAATTTAGTGTACTACAATTTGGATCGCAGGACTGCTCGGCATAGATAACGCTTTCATAGAAAAAAATATACATATATGTTGTAGGTTTTGTCATTTAGTCTCCGTCAGTCTGCGAATAAATCGTCAGAAAGTGGTAGTTTGGCGCAAATTTCACATAGATCGTATCTTCCGTTTTTTTTTTATTATTTCTTTACTAGAATCGGGGTTTCCTTCATAGGTAAGGTTGGCAATATAGGCTTGGAGGATATTTGGCTACAGCAGCAAGGCATGTTGCACTACATTGTTCACGGGAAAATCAATTTTTTCGAAACATGTTCTATAAACTACCTCTGTAACGGCAACAAATACCGTAGGATTTGCGATTTAAATTTGGTTTTGACTTTCGATTTGTATCGTAACTCGAAAGTTCGATCTTAGCAAGTCACGCATGATCATGCAGATCATATAAACATATAAAGATCCTCATTTATGAGGGAAAAGACCGATTTCGACTATTTTTGGATCAGCGTTGCCATATATTGCACTATATATGCCGGCCTATACATAAAACCAGAAATAGTTTTGAAATAAAACTCGTATACAAAAAAAAAAAATTAACATATTCATATACATACGTATGTATTTGCGCGCATTCATTGCAACGCTGTCAGCCGGGTGAGTAATATGCCGCAAACGCACCGTTCATGCCGCACAATGCGTGCAGCACTGCATCAAACAGCGCGTAATAGCAAATGAATCTGTTGCAAGCTGCAAATAGCTTGTTACTTTCTGCTTGCTGTCTTGTGGCATACACTGCAGACAACCACGTAGAACGCTGCAACGGTGTTCAAATCGGTGGCAAAGTGCGTTTTAATGCAAATTTAGTGTCGACACAATATAGACTTTGACAGCAAACGAAGTACTTATGTAGGTGGCAGCGACTGTCTGTACACATTACGGCATAGTGTTGTTGTTGCCGCGCTAATGCTGTGTATGTTGCCACATGCGTCGTTGAATGCTTATGCACATTTATTGCGTAGGTGTCCAGACAGGCGTCGGACATGCATCAGCGCCATCAAGAGCATCAACTACGCGCACAACAACAACAAGTACAAGCACAGGAACACCATTAACAACTTAAGGATGCGACAACAACGTGCAAAAATCGTAATAGGCTACAACATCTGCGACACGATCGAAGAAATTCGAAAAGTTCACAGCCATTCACACACGCTTGCAGACATATTTATGGGTGCTTAGGCAATTTTCGCATGGCGGAGAAAAATTTTGGTATAATGGGGAGAATTTATATGAAGGTAGTATACATATTTACTTATGTATATGTATATACATATTTTTTATACAAATATACATGTATGCCAATAGTAATGAATTGGATTGCATTATTGAGTTAAATGATAAAATCGACATATTTTTCAAATGGTGGCAACACATTTCCAAACTTTGCCACAATAATATTAAAATAGTTGTGTTATTGGAGAAAGTATATATAATAATATTACTATAAAATTCTTTCAGAAAATGAAGGATTGTAAACTTCAAAAAACATATATATATATGTAAAAAAAAAAGAAAATAATAATTGCAATACAAAATAAATCACAGAAAGCAAATAACAAAATTTTATTAACAAAAAAATCAATTTTAGAATTATTAAGCATAAAAAATGCCAACGGTGTTGCCACCTACCAGTGAATAAAAACTATAATTCGAAATAACAGAATTTTGATGTCAAATTATAAAATATTGCTATCAACTTGAAACAATTTCAAAATTCATAAATATTTTAAATAGGGTTGCCAACTGTAAGTAAAGGAAAATTTAATTAAAATTGAAGTAATTGAATTACAAAATCAAAATAATATCATTTTGGCGTTGCCAACTGTAAATAAAGGAAAATACATTAACAATAAAATCAATTTCAGAATTCCTATTTTAAGGATTGCCAACTTTCAAAAAAACGAAAACAAATAAAAATTGAAATAACTGAATTACAGAAACAAAATAATACAATTTTGTAAACAAATCAACTAAAATTTCAGAATTCCTTAACTTTTTAAATAGGGTTGCCATATATAAAAAACGAAAAAGTAAATAAAATTGACGTAAATGAATTACAGAAACAAATTAGTTACATTTTGTTAATAAACAAAATCTTTGAGAAATTAAATCCTAAAAGCATTAAATAGGGTTGCCAACTATTTAAAAACAAATTAAATCTGAAATAATTGATTTATTGCAAACAAATAATAACCGCATTAGCACTAGCTTTCAATAACAAAAATACTTAACAGTTATTAACAATAAATAGTGTTGCCAACTTTCTTAAGAGATAAATAAATTTAAGCCAATTGTAGTATATGGCCGAAATAGCAAAATATAGTCTTCAAATAAAGCCAATTTCTGAACTAAAAAATATATAAAATATAAAATAAACCAAATAAGGTTGCCACCTATCTAAAAATATAAATTGGTAAAAAAATTTTGTTTGAGCGGCTCTATAATAAGCAGAAACGTTCGACAATAAAAAATATAAAGCTAAACAGGGTTGCCATCGTAATGTAATTCAAATTTATTTCTAAATAATTATATTATAGCGACAGTATAAAAAAATAATTTTATCGAGTAAAATTAGTTTTGAAACAATAAAAGCAAATTTGGCACCCAACTGAAGAGCAAATTAAATTTGAAAATATTAAAAAAAAAATAATTTATTTTTCGGAAGCGAAATCCTTAACACGATTTGTAAGCAAAAAACTTAAAAGATGCCACATATTTGTAAATATTAAGTTTAAATATTTTTTTTATTAATTAAGAGGAGCATGTATATATTTTTATAGCAAATGTGAGTGACAAGGTTGCCACATCGAAGAATTCTCTGGATGCGCTGTCATTTTTGAAAAATGGAAACTTATCTTCATAAATTTAAACATAGAATGCGAAGCCTACAATAAAGTACATTGTGGATATGTCTGTGCGACGACTTCGTTATATTGCACTGAGAATCCTAATTTGAAGGAGATAGTTACCACATAACCAAATGTAAATTGATGGAGATGCATGGTATGCATCGTTCAGAGAGTTTGCCATAGTCGCCTACTGGATGAATACTTGTAGATAATCGTGGAGATATATGTACATATATAGTAGATATATGAACTGATGGCTTCACTTTTTAGGCCCCGCTTAATTACCATAGAGTCATGCTGAGTGAAAGTGATCACATTATAAGTGAAATTTAGAGCTATAGAATTTTTAAAGACTTATGAATATAAAACCCAAAAACCACTAGAATGATTTTAATCTAATTTGACATTAACCTACTACCAGTTGCCGAAGATGCAACCAATTGGGCGAACATTTGAGTTATTGTCTTAAAAGAGGCTTTGTAGATCTAAGTAGAGACCTCTACATAAAAAAAGTCTTCAAGAAATTTTATCACGATGCTTATGCCTTCTTTGTTCTCTCTTTATATAATATCGCCGCCATCACATGCCAATATTATAAGTACGCAACATTTTCCGAAACTATGTGGGCAGCTACGCTTATTTCATGTGACGCCACACAGTTATTTGCCTGGTACCACCCAAATTGTCAAGAGAGATCGTCGTGATATTTGTAAATATGTTTGTACACCTTTCTAGAAGATCTTTATAAAATCAAACCAACTGACTGGCGCTGTCGAGCTATTAAACTATGGGCGTCTGCGTAGCGCAGGTGCTGAAAAATGTTTAATGGAAAGGCAGACGAGTCATAAAATGCGTTGACAGAAATATGAGTGAAGAGATGGCAATCACAAAACAAGATTTTCAGGTTGAAGATGACATTTTTGATTTTATTGACTTTCGTCGGGGATTTTTTTTTCATAAAAAGATTGTTAGTGCATTTTATTTTTGACTACTTTATACACACGCAACATGCTGTCAAAGGTATAATAGTTGAGTTCAGCTAACAAATGTTAGTCTGAGTTACATAAATGTATCAAAGTTATCTGAATGATAAGAAGGATAGAATTCGTAATGAATATAAGTTTGTTGCCTACACGTCTGTCTGCATTTCTTAAAGATGATCATAGTGGAGGATATATTATTCCACTGTGAAGTGAAAAAATAGTTGAAAACGGTTAATAACCCCGCCCTGGCTCTCGTGTCAGAACTGGCCAAAGGGAATAGCACCACCCATTAATAGGTGAAATCTCATATCTCAACAGCTAACTGTTTAACTTCAGCTATTTGACAAAATTGGTTCATGATATTCACATCACAAAATTCTACATTTCTTCAGATCTTTTCCTTTCAAAATATACGTAAATAAGCAGATATCAAGAAGGTATCGGAATCCGTTCACGTTCGCACGACAGTGGGGTCTATGTAACCGGAACGGATCCGGCTTTTTACCCGGCCAAGTACTGTAAACTCTCACCATTCCTAGAAAGTTCTTCTGGAATTTTTCTAAACATCTGGGGTCCCAACGGTATAATACACGGAAGGAGGTATCGGCAGTGAGGTCGCAGTGTCTGTTAAAATTAGCTTTAAGCGCAGGCATCCTAAACTGTGACTACTCCTCTAGGACTTAGCAAGTGAACTCCATCTAATATCACAAAGAAACAAACTGGTCTATGCGTGGCTTATTACCATATCAGATTAACCTAAACTAACCTTACCTTCCATGCTGCTTAAACGATTTTGAGGAACTCAATGACTAAAGCTGACCTTATACCTACAGTCTGGGTGAATCTGGGAATAGCAAAATAAAATTGACAAAACAATTGTGCCTGATAAAAATTTATTCTAATTCGAACAATGTCTAATATTTCAATATAAAGTTTTGTGGAATTCTCAAAATATTTGCTCACCTTTGAGCCTTTCAAATTGCGTGAGTTTAAAATTTTAGGACAAAACTGATCTTAAGCCTTCCTTACCTGTTAATTTTATCATGAAAATATGCCCAAAAAATATATGCATTTATAGTTGTTGTTTTTTTAGTTAATTTCGAAAGCCATTAATTTTTTTTTTTTTTTTTTTTGCTTTTAATAATTTTTATTATTTTTTCTTTGTTATCAAATAGAGTTATTAAGTCAGCATCTTACAGTAGCCCACCAGCAGCCGCTATACACGCGTCTAACAGTGTGAGCGTCCATGACCAGCAGAGAAAGAGGCCGTCAAGCGCATGCTGCGTATTTACGATGCGTAAGACGCTGAGATATAGATCACAGACGACTACTAGCATATCTTTCACTATAATACTTAGACTACAAGCAACTCGCTTGCGTGTGTGGGCAGCAGAAAGTCGTCGCGGAAAGGCTATAAAATTAGAGAAATGTCATTAAAATGGCAAAGCAATGGCAAACTGTATGTTGAAGATGGAGCAGACACGAGTAAGCGTGTATGTGTGCACAAAGCAAACGCTGTCGCGTGATTATCTGGGCGCAACAGTAGTCTGTGTGACAAACCGACAAATAGAATCGATACACAAAAGGATAATTGAATCCTTTGGGTGATTTTTATGATGTCATAAAATTGTAAGAATAACTACAACAAAAACTAAAATGAAACGAAAGCGCCACCGCAACGAAAGAGAATCGGTCGCGCGTAGAGGGTGGGCGTCAGGAAACGTCTAGGCACATTTAGATAATCTTAAGTTGCACGCAGTTAATATGGCTAAGCGATCAACTACTATGGCTGCGGAAGACAATTTTTGATACATATATATATTAATTAACAAAATTAAAGTGAGAATCTTAAGTGTCGAAAGTAGTTGTATGAAAAACTGAAACAAGAATAAACGTTAACTGCGGTTACACTGAAGCTTTAATATGAATATTAGTCCTGACATAAGTTATGTTACAAGTTTTAACCGATGTAAAAATTAAACTATAATACAATTGTTAATCAAGTTTTGTTTTTTAATAGTTCAAATTAAATGAGCGTCTTACAAATTTTTACTCGAAATAATCACCTTTTGTTGCCACGCACGCCCTCAAATTATTCGATTAATGATCAACAGAAGCTCGCAAGGTTTCTATCGGTATTGACGACGCTACTCCAACCAGAGAGTTTTTAAGGCTTATAATTTCTGTGAGGCATTCGACCGGCCATGTTCTTCAACTCTGATCACAAACTGCAGTCCATTGGATTGAAATCTGGAGTTCCAGGAGCCAATCATCTGCAGCTGAGAGACCAAGAATATTGCTTTAAGCCACAACTGCGCGCCTTTTGCCGGGAGCAGTATTTTTCTGGAGAAAAATATTGGTTAAATGCTTAACGCCTTCTGAAGCTTACAGCTATATACTTTTGCCTCAATTGTAGCGCCATTCACAGCCGTTCTTGATCATCACGGAAGAAGCACGGCTTAATCGCCGCCGGCCCATAAACTGCACCAAACCGTAATTTGTTAGGAATGCAATTGTGACTCATGGAGTACGTATGGATTGCTGCCTGATCAATAACGCATATTTTGCTTATAGGCGAAACCATTCAGCCAGAAATGAGCCTCATCGCTGAGGAAGATTTTTCGATGAAAATCCGGATCATTTTCAAGTTGTTGCTCAGAACAATTCACGAACATACGACGTTTCTGGTGGTCAAGCGGCTTCAGTTCTTGCATCAATTTAAGGATGTAGGCTAAGATGTATTAGCAAAATTCATCACAGCTTGAGAACGACGAGTGAGAGACTGATTTGAATCTTCCTCAATTGATGGGCTAGTGGTATATTCTCGTCACTACGGGCTTTTCTTTGTCGCATTGGCACGGGAGCATTTTGTACTATGCCTATGGATTCAAATTTTTCCATCAGACGCTCAATTATTCATCTGACAGGAAGATTATGACGACCATAAATTGAACATAGCACTCTTAAACTTGAGACCATTGACTCCGGATTTGGGTAGTAATAATTTCGAATCGTTGTTGGATCGTATGTCTTTCCATGTTGAATTGCAAACTTTAATGAAGAGAAATGTAAAAAGAGCGGAATGGCTATCCATATCTGTCTAGTTTTGTAGCGTTCCTATTGAAAAACCTGTTAGCAGGAATATATTGTACTCATAGATGAACGACAGATTTGTTCGAAATGCTAATGATTTTAGCTAAATTTCTTCAGATATGGGAGTATGGAAATTTTTATGTGATTCAAAATGCCATAACATTTTTGTATGCACATTGAGCATATTCTGTCTTGCTATAGCAAGCTATATCTTCGAATGACCTTTTAGATTTGTGTCTTTTTGCATTCTGCTAATGAATGTGTTATAATTGATATTCCTTTTTTTTACGTTTTTTGTTGCGGTATAGCTTTAATTAAATCCAGCGGCCGCTTTGACATTGGCAGACATGCAACAAGACATTGTGTCTCTATGCCCTTCAATTCTATTCGACAGCCGCTGCGCACGCGATCATCTGCTGATCGTCGATCCCTTCGAGACTCTTTGGCGGCTCACTACAAGCATTTTCTTGCTTAAAAACTTTATAGATCGCATGTTGCAGATATGAATTTGCAAAAGCAGAAGAGTGTCTATATTATTATTGCTTTCATGGGGGATAAATTTATGAATTTAAATACATTGATCGGCAGAAAGCGTATATTTAGCAGGAGATAAGATGCCTTCACAGATCAACCGTTGCGGCTTCACACTACATATATATAGGCGTTTCAACTGAACAACACATATGTGTGTGTAGGAGGCACTTATGCTGTCAGTTTTAGCTTGAAGATGTAAACAGATGAATTGAACTTCTTAGAACTCTATAAAGCTGCAGTGGTTGGGTGTTGAGAAAGGAGATGCGTGTATTCGCACTGGTACAAATTTATGATCAATTTTATTAGTAGAGATATACAGAGGTTATACTAAAATTTAGTTATTAAATTGGGATGCCAAATATCAAGAATAACAAAAGATCTGATTTATTACCGAACTTGTACAGACAATACGAAAATCGTTAAAATATACAATGATATATTCAAAACGGCTAATGGCTGGATTAGGGTTAGATTAGATGGCTGATCTAGAAAGATCGCACATGGACTGCTATTTACAGTCTTTTGTGAATCAATTGAAATGAAAAACTACTGCGTTCAGTCTTACAAATTAGTTACTAATACAAATTTGGACAGACATTTAAAATTCATTTTAATATCCATTCCCGCCAGTTCGGTGAGATGTCTGAAGGTATGCGCTCCCAAGTGTTTAAGTCTGGACCGTCCAAACGCGTGATGGTCAAGAAGAAAGTGCAGAGTTGTTTCCACCATATTTCCATACAGTTTCGGCAGATGGTATCTGGTGAGACTCCTGACCTTACAGCATGGACGCCAATGGAGTAATGGTCTGTTAAAAGCCCCGCAACTGGAGAGAGGCTAGCCTTACTGAGGTCAAAGAGATAACTTGATCCATTGCGAAGGATCTTAGGTCAAAAGGATTTTGTGACAGCGCATGTAACGAAGGTAGCCCAGCACTGGCCAATCTTCCGCGAAGTCCAGTTATCTAGTAATAGAGCACAAGAGGATACGGGAGCATCGACCTGCTCCAATTCTACTGATAGCGGTTTGGGGTGCCTTTCCTTGCTAACTTATCAGCTTTATAATTTCCTGCGATTCCACTTTGTTCTGGCACCCATACCAGTCTTATCACAAAGACACCCGAAGCTTAACTTGGAAGATACTGCAATAGTCAGGAAGTCTGAAGCTAGAATTGATAGAGAGCTCCTGACAGTAAACCCCTCTACTAACCTTCCACCAAGCTTTGACCCATCCGTAAAGAACCTCACTGCCCTGTGAGATAGATTGCTATGGGCATCATTTACGATAACACATGTAGAAAGCGCAGGGAATCAGGCATGAGAGATATTCTGGAACAAGATTAGAGATCAAGTCGCAAAACAGCGTTGACGTACTGCATGATGTGAATTTCTGATCGTATTCAACTGGCACTGCAAAGGACCTGTGAGTCTATTTAAGGCGTTACAACTAGCAACAGTAACCTGATCTTGTTAACCTATTAATTGCACTATTATACTCATTTACCATTACCGTGAGCATCTCGTATTCATACGTTTATATATAGGTTTTCTCTGTAGTCCCTCATAAAGTAGGATTCTTGACAGCTTTCCCGCTAGAAAGGAATATAGGCAACCAATGAGCTCGATGACAAAAAAATTCAAAGATCCACGCTTCCCTTCATAATCACAGGAGTACAAAAGGCAACGATAATACCAACGACTGTTGCGAAGATGAGATCTCAACTCAACCAAATAATCAGAATGTAACGTTTTAATAAATGTGGCATATTAGAAATGAATTTTTGGCAACTCTCCGTTAAAAATTAACCATTTTAGATCAGCGATCATGGCAACCACATGCATGTCTAAAGTGAAATACTCATCTATAATGGCGAAAACAAGAAAACAATTGACAACAGCAACAATTGAAATGCGGCTGATGTCACTGCCACTGTCACTTGTTGCATGTACGCGACAACAACAACATTCAGCAGCGGCTACAGCTTGGCTTTTACAACAGCAGCAGTGTTTAGCTTGTGACATTTTAAGAGACTAAATTGTTAACCTGCCTCCCGGTTAACCCGGCTACATATATCACATATGCATGCATATACAAATATGTGTGCAACAACAACATATTGCCACATAAACCACAAACTAAACGTTTTCAAAACGTACATTCGAAAACTCGATATATTTTTGGGTGAGCAAATCGCAGGCATGTAAAGTGGCAAAGAGTACGAAAGGATGCCAACCGTGTAGCTATAACAATAACAACAACAGCAAATAAACATGATAAAAGTGGCCAGTGGCGTGGCATGCCACACAACAGTAGCCATGAATTTGCATGTACAACATGAAATCCGTGATCTGCAATTTGTAGGCTAAGATTTCAGTCAGCAGCAAATAAGAAACAAATGTGAAAAAAATATAAAAATAAAAATAAGAAGAAGCTTAAGCGATATAAAATGTCCATAGACAGCGAAGACTAAGCTAATCTTTTGTGGATAATGTAAAATAAAATGCAGGAGAGCAATTGGAAAACTTAAAGCCGATCACCCTTGCCTGCAATGCGCTATATGAGAGGTAGGAGCCGAGGAAACATTGCTGGTACACAGTGCGAAAAATACACAAAACTAGTAAAAATTCGCTGGTTACTTAGATAAGAATGATTACGAAAACCACCCATGTGTTTATTTACTTGAATCAAAAAATTTTGAAGAGAGGTGAATCGAACAAGTATCTGGTATAAACCTAAACAAGTCACTGGTATAAAAGATTGGCTTAAACAAATAAAGAGAGATTAGCTAGCATATAAAACATTCGTATATTCTCACTGCTTCCACACGAAATTATGAAGAGGGTTGAATCGAAAAAGTAGCTGGTATAAACCGAAAAGACTGGCATAAACAAAGAAAGAGAGATTAGCTAACATATGAAGGGTTCGCATACTCTCAGTGAGTAAGATACCTGCTTCGCATTTCATGTTCTTTTTTTTATCACGCAACTCTCGATCAAATGAACTTTGTCGTGAGCACAACTCGGAATTGAGATCCACAGCGAAACACCGTTAGTACTGACGTTATTAGCGTAAGCCTTGTTGAATTTCGATGGAAGAAATCATCAAGTTCTTTATTGGGTTTAAACTAAAACCAACATCTATGTTTTTTTTTTGTTCAAGGTTTCCTTACCAAGTGCTTTGCTCGTTTCTCGCCACAAAATCTTACTCCCCTTGATTCCAAAGACGCAAAACTTGCTCTCATTGGATAAAATAACATTCTGCTAAAACTCCCGAAGCTTGCCCAAGTACTCTTTTGCGAAATCAATACGTTTTTGCCTATTCACTCAGCGATATGAACGACTTCTTCCGTGCAACTTGACCATGATACCCTACTCCCTCTAAAATATTAAGAATTGTGTCAGTGCAGAGGATCCTTTTAAAATGTTTATTCACATTTTCAGCAATTGTGAATGCAGTAAATTGGTGATTTTGCTTCTCACTCTGCAAAACGTTACGTATCACTTTTCATGGAGTTTGTTTCTTCATGGAGTTCAACTATTATCCTTTTCTCAGAAGAGCTTATTTCTTTACCTTTAGGAGACATTGTATATTCTGAATTTAATTTCGAACATTTTTATATTTTTTTAAATTGCTGCTCTTTCAAAAAAGCATAAAACTATAACTTTCCGATACTTTTACACTTGGTTATTATGCGGGTAATTCCAGTTTACTAATTGTACTCAGACTATTTCTGCGCTGCCAATGAGTATTTTTTGTAAATTTATCGATAAAACAATTTTGCCAGGTTCTCATTGCCTTAAGAGGCTATACCAGTGTGACACTTTCAAAAAAAATTTTTTTGCTTTTCTGATAGTTTATATATTCGAAAATATCGTGTGAACACGGCAAGGTCGTATCTTGAATAGTTTTTGAATGGCAGCGTTCTAAACAGCGACCGCTCAGAGGTGCAAACATATATATGCGACCTGGTCTACGAAAAGGGGGCTTAGGTTTTTTTTTTCTTTTTTTTTTTTTGACACCAAAGCCCCCTTTTCGTAGACCAGATCACATATTATAAGTGAAACTTTAAACGCGTTTTACTCGAAACGACATTTTTCAAAATTGCTGACATCATAGTTCAACGAGAAATTGACCGATCGACTTCAAATTAAAACTGGGTATAGTTGAATACATTTGCTATACAATGTACTACGATCTTTTGGATTGGTTGAAATTTGTCAGTTTGGCATTAAAAAAACGACCATTTTTTTCGTAAAAAAACGATTTTTTTTTTTTTCAAAATTCCGCAATTTTCTTAATTTTTGATATTTTTCGAAGACCGTAGTTCATTGTATAGGAAATATATTCAAGTTTAATAAACATTTTGAATTTTTTTGTTTCTGCTACTCGTTCGACCGGAATCATGCCAGCAATTGAGACACTCTTTTTTCGGCACTTCCGCAGACAGCACATAACTCCGTTATTTTTCAATATTTTTGTAAAAAAAAAAAAAATTAATAGCTAAAAATATAATTTTATACGTCCATAGAACGTTGAAACATTCAATCTAGTATTTTCTTAAAAAAAAATTCACGAAAATTGTCTAATTTTTCAGGCGTCACACATTAATGTTTCTTCTAAGGAAGCTATGCTAAGCATTTCCAAGACAAATCTTAACCCTAAAACGCTCACTTCTTCGTATGAAAAATTCAAAAAATATTCAAGGGTTAAAATTATATTTTAATATT
The DNA here is from genome assembly GCA_027475135.1 of Bactrocera correcta. Taxonomy (NCBI): domain Eukaryota; kingdom Metazoa; phylum Arthropoda; class Insecta; order Diptera; family Tephritidae; genus Bactrocera; species Bactrocera correcta. Next base: position 2,686,432 of record CM050322.1, read on the forward strand.
ATATGATTTTTTCTGTTTTGAATATTTTTAAATATTTTTTTTTTTTTTAATTTTTATATAATTTCTATTATTTTTTTTCTTAATAGTTTAATGTTTATTTTTTTTAATTTTGCTAAAATTATTTTTGATTTTATTTAAGTGTAAGCCTTGAAAATAAAACACCAGCAACTTGGAACTTTTTCTGCCGAATTTTGTGCGCTCACTACATTGATCCGCCAGCGAGTCAATGTTGTTAGTCACATTGTAAACTTTGTTGCGCTGTTTTTATTAACTCTTCAGCTGCTTCACATACATATACAAACACATATACATTGTTGTTGCTGTTTGTGAAAATAGCGTTTACAAAACGACAGGAAGCGCAAGCAAACGAAAAATAAGAGGAAAACCAAAGCGATCAGCAACAAAATCGCCAGCAATTGGCACACAAGCAAGAGCAATGCTATACAACAACAAAATCCAACAATGCCAGCAACACAATATAAATTAGCCAACATAGTACGCGCTTATGCGCTTGGTGGCAGCAACACAGTGCAGGAAACGGCAGCCAAACTTCTTAAATTTCAATTTGTTCGGCTGAAAAAGGCTGCCACAAAGTAAAAAACCAACAACAATAATAAAGAAGTGCAACCGCAATTGTTTGCAGCGCCTTGACAGCATTGATTGTTGTTGTCGCTGCTGTTGCTGCAACATGCCACAGCAAAGCAGCACATGGCTGCGGCTTGTTGCGCGCTCGCATGTGTGGGTATCAAGCACAACAACTTCGTGTGTGTTTGTTGTTGGTGTTGTTAGCGATGTCCAACCCGTTGCCCGGTGTGACTTTATTGACCATATTGATGTATCGATCGCCTCGCGCTGATAAGCGTTTGTCCGCTCGCTGTTGTAGTTGTTGTTGCCACGCTGTTGCATGTTGTACGCTGTCGCGTTGTTTTATTTTATTTGCGGTCTCATGTTTTATTATAATTTGTGCATTGCATGTTGCTGCTCACGCGCCGGCTTGTAAATAAATAAATATTTGCAGTTGTAAAAATGTTTGCCATCCACACTTCGATTGTTTTTCGCAGCTCACAAATTGCGATTTGACAGTTTGTCGTCGGTGTTCGCGCAGTAGGTGGTAGCATGTGGCGCGGTCATACGTTTCACGTGAGTAATGGAAGTTGTTGTTATTGCTTTGGTTATGACTATGACAGCGTGGTTGTGTTGGAGTTGCCAAATGGCTTTGAGATTTCTCAATACTTTCCAATAAAAATGTGGTTCGTTCAACAAGTACGCAAGCAACAACTGTAAAAATGTGTATGCATGGACGAGAAATCTGGTAAAAAAAAGGGATTTTCTAATAACATAAGCCGGAAAAAATATAAAAATTATATTTTAAAATTGGATTTAGACATACTGTTTCAATTCTTGTGCTAAATCGTTATTAAAATCATTCAATGAATTTGCTTGAGCTTTAGGTTAGGTAAGATTAATAGGTCGCTTTTCCACGAGGCCGCAAATAATCCCATTTAGACAGCTAGAGAAGCCTGTCCGTTGTGATGCCCAAAACTTCTAGGTTTACATCAAAAAGGCCATCTCATATTGACAAAGTGCTTAGAGCCAGCCACAAAATTTTTGGGCCGTGTAATATCTATAACAACCAATTCGTCGGATACGAAGAAAGTATGGTAACTGATATGCTTCAACCTTAGCCTGACAAAAGCTGGACAGTGGAGGGAGAAGTGGATAGATATTTTCATCTCAACTTCAACATTGAAAAGTTGCATCCTCCAAAAAAAACTAAACAATGAGCAATAATTTTGTACTTCCAACCTCATAAACAATCTAAACATTTCTTTTGGCTCGACTCAACACATTTTGGTTGATGATTTGGGTATGAAAAGTACCAATGCTTACCTGGTACCAAAATACCTCAATCTTTTGCAAAACAAACATCGAGTAGAGGTCGTAAGAGAAATGCTTGGCAACGTAGCTGAGAAGCCTGCATAAACAAGTGATCCATTTCTATGTAACCTATATTTTTAAAGAAAAAACACAAAAGCTTAAAATTAAATGGCGGATTCGAAAGAATTTTCTTCGTCATGTATTTTTTTAATATTATCTCTTTCAAATTAACTGGCGAATGACATGCGTGATATTTTGCTCTAAGGTAAGAATCTAAGTGGGATTGTACGTATTTACTTTAGACTTTCCACAGAAAAAATTCTAATCGTTTGATGTCTCACGAACTTAATGACCGATCGACCGGTCCAAAAAGTGATATTTTCTCTGAAGAAATCCATTGGTTTGTAGCGTCGTGTCGAATTGTTGAAACCAAGTGTCACCAAAATCGCGATCTTCAATTTCAGGCATTAAATAGTTGATTATCATGTCGCGATATTCCACCGCTTGCTTGTTTAATTTATTTAAAATTTTAGCTCGAAAACATCGTTGTCAGATATTCTTAGAACTTTTCAAGAGCCCATAGAATAAAGTGTTGTCGCTTGGGCAGGCCGAGCGGCTTCAGTTCTGGCACAACCTGTATTTTGTACGCTTTTTAAAGCCACGTTGGACTCAGTTGCTGCGAACGACGCCGAAGCGACTCTTCACTGTCTTCGTGTGCACTCTCAGCTATATTTTCTTCACTGTGTGCTGAACGTGGTGTACTCGGTCAAGTATTATCCAATAATAGATACTGGGTTTCAAAGTCGCTAATGGTTATTCATCAAATTCATTTTTTACAGAACGTGAATTGTTGTACTAGATTTTAATAAGGAAAAACCAAATAATACTAAACAAAAATAACATAACAGCTTCACACGACTCACGGGAGATCTGTTAAAAACAGGCTATTGAAAATAGTACCTCTACTCGGATCACCCCCGTTACATTCATCTAAGGCATCAATACCGATGACGTCGAAACTGTCCAATCATCTATCGAATGGCGCTTCCAAAATAAACCGAAACCTAAAATAGCAAAATTTTCTGAAGCACTGAACGCCATCCCAAACGAGACTTATAGTATAAAAAAATTATAGAAATTTTTATTAAACGTTGGAATGCTTGTATTGACTTAAGACTATATTTTGAAGGCAATAATAATATGTAGAGTTATAGTTTGCTTGTCAGTCCAAACCAACTTTGATTAGATGGTATATATGTATTTTGTATTTTTTAAAGTATTGTATTTAAAAAAAACAGTTATGGGGATGAAAAGTAAAAGGCAATTAAGTCTTAAGGGACTTACATCAAATATTATATTATATTATCATCTGAAATTGGTAACATTGACCTTCAAAAACCCTATACTTACCAGACACTTTTATAAACATAAATCTTATTGCTCTCAGCTTTGATCTACAATCCACAAAAAAAATAAATTTAAATATTTTATTTCGATAATATAATATTATCTTTCAAAATGTTTCGCTACCGATTTTTTTGCTTACTCGCTGTTCATTGATCGTATCACTTAGTTAATCATTTTGGTCGGTTTGCTAGTTCAGTCAGAGTTGTTTGGCGTTTTCGTTTCGAAGTATTGTATGAATGAATGAATGAGAGGAACAAAAACTGAGCATATGCATGCGGTGTTTCATCGTGTTAAAATTCGTTAGCACGACTTTGATATTTTGCCGCCATTAGTGTTTTTAATGCGGCGTTAATTTTTGAAACATTTGAGTAATGTTTATGTAAGATAAAGATAAACATGTGTATAAATATATTTCTATGTATAAGAAAGTTTAACGGAAATGGTGAATTAATTTAGCGGTCATTCAAAGATCTTCTATATAAGTAAATATATATACAAAACCTTCGTTTCAGAAAATTTTAATGTTATAGTAACTTTATATAGTATATCACACTTCAATTTTTGAATTAACTACTTTTTTATGACAGCTGACATGATCAAAACATTTATTAAAAATCCAAAAACCCTCAAATTAAAACTTAGTACTCGTTGCTATCAGACAAATAACAGAGCGTAGCGAAGTTCGTTGCATATGTCTAAAAATTTTCCTTGGTTTTCCACATTTTTCACAATAGCGAACAGATTTTGAAGCTCCCTAGATTAGAACTACTAACAGGTCAATTGAAAAGTCTCCAGTCTGACACATAGCCTAAATCTACATATATGATATTATGATATTAGGTTGTCAAAAAAGTCTTGCGGTATTTTTATTAAGTTTTCTGTTGTTCATAAAATTGGTTACAATAATGCGATTCAAGTCAAATATGCGCCGTTTTGTTCGATAACGCGTTCTCAACGAAATGCCAACTTCATAATGCCCCACTCATAGAAGCTCACTTCCCTATTGGCAAAAACCTCGGAGAGCCAATTTTCACAGGACTCTCTTGTGGCCAACTTCAGACTACCAAGCGCGTTCGCCATGGACAGAAACAGGTGGTAATCACTTGGTGCGAGATCCGGACTATACGGTGGATGCAAAAGAACCTCCCTTCCGAGCTACCGGATCTTCTGGCACGTCACTAAAGATGTGTGTGGCCTGGCGTTGTTCTGATGGAAGACAATTCGGCCTCTGTTGATCAAAGATGGCCTCTTCTGCATGAGTGCTGCCTTCAAGCGGTCCAGTTGTTGGAAGTACAGGTCCAAATTGAGCGTTTGGCCATAGGGAAGCAGCTCATAGTGGATTATTTCCTGCCAATCCCACCAAATACGCAGAAGAACCTTCCTGGCCGTCAATTCAGGCTTGGTCACCGTCTGGGCCGCTTTATCGCTTTTCGACCACGAACGTTTGCGCCTTACGTTATCATCGCCAGTCACCATACGCTTAAAAAACGGGCCGATTTTGTTGCGATTCAGAAGCGATTCACATGTGTCGATACGGTCAAAGATGTTTTTTTGCGTCAATTCGTGTGGCACCCATCCATCGAGCTTCTTAGTGACTCCAAGCTTCTTCAAATGGTTTATAACGGTTTGATGACTCATGCCCAGCTCTTGACCGATGCTACGGCTGCAAAAGGCTTGTGTATAAATTTCACAGCTGTCGGATCATTAGTCTGAGAAGAGTGAAGCAACTTTTGTTATTGTGAAAAAATTCATAAAAAAGGGATTTGGCGTGTTGATAAAATATTGCTTTTCAAAAGGCAAAAATACAGTTACACAAAAAACTTGGCTTAATGGCATCAGGGATTGATAGGCTAAGACGCCCAAAAGAGTTTGTTACCGAAGAAAACAACAAAAAGTAACGATTGTAGAGAGAAGTTGTTCGAGATAGCAGGCACACTAAAGATATCAACTGAATATGAACATTACATCATTCAGGAATATTTGTGGCAAACGGATGAAACAGGAATCCATCCTTTCATTCCGAAATCCAATCAACAGTCATCCGAGTGCACTGCATACGATGAACCCGTTGCAAAGCATGGGAAAACTCAATATTCGACTGCCAAGGGTTTGGCTGTGTCTGTACTTTGGGATGCCAATGGAAGAATATTTATTGACTGCCTTGAAAAAAGAAAGACGATCAACAGCGGCTTTACACAGCGTTTTTAGACCGTTTCATGCACGAACTCGCAGAAAAAATCCGCATTTGAAAAAAAATAAAGTGCTGTTACAACAAGAAAATTCATCGTGTCACAAGTCGAAAAAAAGCAAAAATTCATGTACTAGGCTTAATGCTCCTGCATATCCCAAGTTCAGAGAGATTGCTACGCACTTGTTATTTCCATTGGATGCATGAGTACTCATGCCACCCATGAACCTCGAACCAAAGAAACTAATCAGCCTATTTGTTCGATTTTTATGCTGTTAACTAAATACATAATTGTAGTCGTAGAGCTCATACTCTTCGGGGTTCCATTTTGCTCCAAATGCTTTCACATCTGGGTTCGCCATCGTTCATTTTTTCTGCGGACGAGAATGACGAGAGACTTAGGGAGCATATTTTTTGTTCGTCGAAAAAGGCAACTGCTTCTCATTTTGCTACCAATCCCAAAGCAGCATCTGTTGGCAAGAGTTATTCTGCCCTTGAACCAGGCTTAATGATGGAAACTTTGCTGATTCCGAGCAAAATCTTTCAGTTTCTTTCAAATTGATAGCTATTAATAGCGAAGTAGTTCCCAGGACGCTGAAAATTTTTGTGCTTGGCCTCCAGATACATTGTCTAGCCCTCTTTCAGTACATGCTAACCTCTTCTTCTTCTAGGCTGGCTGCGCTGTCGACTGGGTTATCAATACCATCTGCGTACCGTATCTACGATTGTCGTTCAGATTTGCGAGGCTTATCAGTTCATCCAGCATTACATTGAAGAAGAAGCACAAGAGAGAATCAATCTGCCTAAAAGTTCGTCTGGTATCGAGCTGCTCAGAGATGTCCTTCTCACGTTATTCTGTTTCCTGTCCTTACGAAAGCATGCCCAAGGTTTAAAACTATTTATTTTCCTTGGTAAAAACATCTTCTTTACTTATTCATCCTTCTACTCTATGTCTTCCATGTAGCTACTTACATACGGTGTCTCAGATTCCACAGAATTTCCAACTTGTTTATGATGCTCCTGCAACATATTCAATTTCCATTAAGATGTTCTATAACTTTATGATATTGCACGTATGCACGCAACAAAAAGCAAACAACAACAATAGAAACCATATGGATAGCGCGCGCATGCGTTGTGACAATATCGGCCGGTTGCGATCGGTTAACGATTTTGACAAATCACAAACGCCAACACGATCGCCAGCAAACAAGCAGAAAGTCAAAGAGCAAAATGAGCAAAAATAATTGAATGGAGGAAGCACAAATAAGAGCGTGTGAGCATGTCAGCCACAACTGGATTTTTTTGCACACGATTATTACTTATTTTTTGAGCGGTCTCAACGATTTCGATCTAAAATGCACAAATCGTTCATTTTTTCGCTTGACACGTCGCGGAGAGGTCGTCTTTATGCAAAGCTTAGGTCCGAAAGAAATAACAACAAATAGAAAGCCAAACAGTCTGAAGAGCATGTCTTTGAGCGGGTTGGACGGCTGTCAACAGCTGTTGTAGCCGAGATAGCGGCGGCGTTGGCGTTCGTGGTGGCAGCCTTGGCGGCATTTCTCTGATGCTCACACGCATGCGCGCCACGACGACATTTTTATGATGCTGACGCTTTGCGTCGTTAATTTGTTGTGCATTGCGCTTGCCACGAGTGCGGCAAGACGACTCATGCTTAGCTGCTGCTTTCCGCACTCGCTATTGGTTGCGTTGGCACATCGCGCTCGACCGCTGCAAACGTGTGTTGCATGCATAAATATTTCTTAAAAAAATCGTTAAGAAAATGCAGCGATGTGCTTGATTAGATAAAACTTTTGACGTTTTCCTGAAATTTAGACACGAACGACGATCCTTAAAAATATAAAGAAGCGCAAAAGACACCGATATCGCAAATTTGCATTGTCACAACATGTGTCTAATACTGGATTATTTCAGTACTTTTGAAACCACCCACTGCGCTTTTGCTCCAGCTTCCATAAACCTTCATACGTAAAGAACTTTTGCTCGAGCTTTCCTGTTACTCCATTCTTACAAAGCTTTAATTTACAGGTACCTTACTCGTATTCAAATCTTGAAGAGATTTTATTTTTTTAAGTGCATTATGTGAGCTTTGAATAAGCTTTCATTCCAACTTCAATAAAACTTCATAGAGCTTTTGTCCGAGCTTTTCTGGTACTCCCTTCTTAAACAGCTTTAATAAAGGGCGGAAGTTTCTATTGAATTTTTATTTCGGATTATAGACGCATTGGTTTCCTCTTCGTTTTCTTTAGTAACACAAATGTAGGTCTAGGTCTAGACCAAGAAAATAACACTTCGTCAATTGCCTTCATTCCAAGTGCAGACAAGTCGCTACGCCCTTGGTGCTTCCATTGGATGAATGGGCGCCCTAGCTTCCGTTGGTGACGAATAGATATCGAAATTAGCTTTTCGCTGAAGCATCATCTTTCATGCGATCGACATGCCAGCCAGCGCCAGCGCATTCCTTAGATTTTTCTGCGCTTAACCATGTCGCCGTAGAGTTCTTGCAGTTCTTTTTGTGCCATGAAAGAGGGCAGAAATTATTAGATTCTGGTCTTTCTCGACTTTGACGGAACGGATTGTTGTGGTTTTGCAGGGATACCAGATTTATCAGTCAATCAGTTTATTTTATTTCGGAACTTCTTATGTCATGGGTAGAGTACACTCATGAACATGCACCAGGAACTTTCCAGCTCCTCGCCGCTGGTTTGAAACAGCTCAGCCGGTTAGTCATCGGTCCACGTGTGATTTGATGTTCGTAAACCACCTTTGAGCCATTTTCATCTCGTCTTGATCGAGTGGTGGGATAATAGTGTTGTTACGACTTTTTCAACCATAGTGCATTAGCTACTTAGCAATGAAGAGTAATGTTCTCTCCAAAACTTGAGTGTACCCTGGGTATCTAGTAGAATTTTCAGTCACTTCTTCTAGTCAATATTTTTCATAAATCGTTGAGATTTAAAATACCTAAAACCTGAGAAAACAGTTTCATTGCGATAACTTAATCCTTGATCTATTAATAGATTATGCTTTTCTTTCTAGAATCTTCCAAACTACTTTCTTTGTTTTTTTTCCATTTTGTTTGTATAATTTACCACACTATGTATAAAAATTTGATTGTTAGCTCTTTTTTTATAGGTAATCCGATGTTTCGATCTAAACCCACTACTTGCATCTTCGCTGAACATTACAATATTTGTTTAGTCATTAATAACAAACATTGATTAACTTTTCTCCGTAATTGTCATTATGTTTGCTAATGTCTTTAGAATTTGTCTTTCATCCGTTGTTTGTCTTGCTTTTCAATGTTATTTGTTTGGATGAAACTTTGTGGCGCCAGTACGCTTATGTTGACACAAAACTGTAACATATTCCAATGAAATGGAAAGCAAGTTCTTTATAAAATTTGATTCAAAAGGTGAAAACAGTGTCTGATGATTAGAAACCGGTGTAGTTGGCGAGTGTGCTCCGAAAGAGTAGACAGCGATAGTGTTTCCAGAAATATCATACGAACAAATATCTTTATTGCACATATGTCAGTTATTTAATTGCGTACATTTAAAAATCTGTATGTCTGCAAGTTAATTCGTACGTGATTTCTCGGGTTTGTGCCTTAAACTTTTCCATTATGCTTTTAAATCAGTTGGGCGTGTGTTTGAATTCAAGTTCAAGTGAAGTTTTGTATTAAATTAAAAATTAATATGCGTATTGAATACTAAAGAGTGGCATATGGCTATGAGGAACTGTTGATAATGTTGGAACAAATAACGATCAGCCGGACACTATAAGATTTTTGAGGGGATCTCTTCGAAAAATCTATGGATTACCTGACAAATATGTATATGAAATACTCCAAAGGCTTCAGGCTTAGAGTTAAAAAGTGAGGTACTCATTTTCGATCCAGATAAAAAATAAAAAAATAATGGGGTGTAAATATAAGCTAAAGCTAAGTGCTTGATTGAGTTTTCCATCTCAATCACGGTGTGCGCCTTCCAATTTTTTAACAATTGATGGGTTTTCAAGGTTTTAGCCGATCATTAACAGCTGACGACTATTTTCAGAAGCTTTAGCTTAATAGAAATAAACTCGGAGATAACTTAATTGCGGTCACTTGCGGTAAGGTCTTCTTACGAGATCTCTTTTAAAGCAACCAAATCACTCCCTAGATAGATTCGTATAGTAAAACTAAAGATGGAAGAACTAATACAAACGAACTAAGCAAACTTTATGAGCAATGTTGCTCGGTGATAAGTCTCAGTTATCTTTTTAGAACAGTTTATTTCCAACTTTTACTGTCGTTTTAAAAGAAACTCAAATCCTTTGTTAGACAAAATCTTCTTTAAGCGGCAAATACAGTTCTCGACCGATTAGAGTTGTTGAAAACCTCTTTCTTTGCCTCTCCGTCCCGAAGCTTTGGTATGAGTCTGTAGTTGATAATATTACGGCCATCTCTGGAAACTTTGTTGTACTAAATAGATCTTCCAAAAAATACTTCCAAGATTGGCGGCACTATGTGAATTTTCTACAAGAACTTCAGGGCACAGCTCTATAGGTAGACGGTCGGTGGATAAAATAGAGCACTTACCCGCACGGTTTATCCGGCAGAGAAGATTACAAGTCACGCTTAGAGAAGGTAGATGTCGCAGGGTATACGACCCACCAATGGAACTTTCAACATCTGATCGGCAATTAAAGCAGTAAAGTCGGAAAATATCCTTAATAAAAGGAAGGAGATAGCGACCGCCAGAAAACAGCGGCATATATACTGGGTTCCAGGCCAGAAGGGCGTTTCGGAATATATAATAGCAGATGAGCTTGTCAAATCTTGCCATCCGTTTGACCAAGTCCTAATACAAGGGAACGGAAGAAAAACATTCAAGCATTCTACTCACACGGTTTCGAAAAGACTGCAGGACGGTTGTCGGCCTAGTCGCAGAGACACTAGAACACGTCCTCTGTTTATGTTCCGGCTTATCTAGAACTCGGCACTGACATCTGGAAGCTTCGTAGTTTTAGGATCTGATTTAGGTATCAGAATTAGATGCCAAATTTTAATTGAATTTCGCAAAAAGTGGTGCAGTACTACACGACGTAAACTTCAGCTCGTATTTGTGGCTTAACAGCTAGCCAGTGTAACATAACCTAACTCCCAAACTATGTTATGTAAAATTTTCAAAAATACCCACGGAGTATTTCCGAAATTTCAAACAAAGGATAATGCTTTCCATAAAAAAAGTCTTCAACTAAAAGCTTCTCGAAAGAAAAAGTTATTAAAAATACCCTAAAAAGCGTTCTGCTGATACCAAGTATGGTTCAAAGGGAGAATTACATATATGTGACCTGGTCTACGGAAGATGGTAAAAAAAAGTTTTCGCACGTTAGCTCCCTTTTCGTAGACCAGGTCACATATTACAACCCAAGATATACCATCAAGCTATTATACTTATTATAACTTGAAGTAGCATATAGATATCGGTGTCTTTTTCTTACTTATATCCAATACAAGTCCATTGAGTCTCAAGCATTGGCAATTAAAGATATTCATTTCGAAAGTACTCACCCACACAACTGCAAATTCACATATTGCAAATATGCGCATCTGGAAAAACACTTGTACTCATTTAACAAATGTTGCAAGTCTCACGCATCATTTCATTACGAATGAAAGTAAAAGTAGGCAGGAAAGAGTGCAGCGAAGCAAAGCTAATGAAATTTTTTCATTAGTCAAGCGATGAGATGAACGGCAGTTATGCACACACATGCAAACATGAAAACATATATTATATACCATACCATACACATGTCGACAAACATATGTATATGTATATTTGTACATGTGCCTGAGAGGGATGTGTGGGTATTAGCAGGATAAAAGAAGGACTGCGGATATTCATTAGTATAAGACAATAAGACACTTGTGGCAAAAACAATAGCAATGAATAATATATTTGTTGTAATGTGTCATTGTGTACATATGTATGTAACTACATATGTGTGCTTTACCAAAACCCGCTGTGACTTGTGCGCAATATTGCCCTATTGTGGCCAAACAAAAATCAATAATTATGAGACAGTGTTTAATAAAAACAGGAAAAAATACAAACAAACTCAAACGCATACACACAGAAATACAAAAACTATTTCGTCCAGTCATTGAGAGTGGACATTGACAACAGCTGATGATGATAGCGGCAATGTGGCAAGAAAGTACAACAATGCTGCAGTCTATTAAGCAGAGGGAAAGCATGATGAACTTACTTATATGATGCCTATGTATGTATGTATGCAAAGTTTATATGATCCTAATACTTGTTACACAGCCAATGTGACTGACTGGCTTTATCTTATACTCCCACATACATATATACAAGTAGAAGCAGTCTTAGCAGGGGCTTAAAGACCAAAATTCGAAAATCATTAAATACACTTGCATTAATATAGAGACTCACACACATACATGCTTACACTCATGCGCATATAACTATTTATTCTTAATACCCATTAGCTATGCTTTCTTCTGTAATTAATATTGATTGACCTCATGGGTCAATATGAAATTCGGCAGCTGTTTTTAGGTTTTATGAAAACTTCGGCGTCATGCGGAAGTTGTGTATTATTCTTCTCAGTGGATTTAAATATAGAACTCTAATTCGCTTCGGTGGACAAAGAGCTCTGAGAGTTCTTCAAAATCTTAAGCTCTAAGACAATGGAGTACTTAAAAATACACACTTACGAAAACCGAAAATATATTCATATTCATAAACTACTGAAAAATGCTTGCTGGCCTTTGTTGGAACCGTCAACTAAATTTTTTTCGAGCTTTTTGAGTACTTCTGACACTACTCAACACTGTTTTATATAATGGGAATTTCATAATTTCGCTCTAATAGTAACCTTCGCCTCTTTCGACTGAGATAGTCGATTTTTATATGCTTGGCTTGAGGCGAATTTTTCGCCACTAGAACCATTCTCTAAAACAGTATCACTTGATGCCAGCTCTATACTGAAAGGTGTGTGCATAAGCACGTCCCAACCATAAAGTTTCTGTTAAGTCACAATTGCTGTCTGTGGCCAGGTATTTTCATGATGAAATACAGTTCCAAAGTTGGCGGCTTTTGGGCGATTATTTCCTTCAGACGGTCCAATTATTGACAGCAGAAAACTCAATCATGAGTTTGGCTATTGGAGGACACCTTATCGCCTATGATTCCTAGCTCATTCCAGCATACAAAAGCAAAACCTTTCCGATCAACAATTCAGACTTGGTCACAGTTTACGTCGATTTACCGCGATTCGACCAAGACTGTTTTCGCTTAACGTTGTCGTAAGTGAACAATCATGAACAGTAACCGTCTGCTTTAGAAATAGATCGATTTTATGCCGATTCAGCAACGATTTGCAGATGGGAATTCGGTTCATAAGGTTGCGTTAACTCTTACGAAACCCTCGAAATCTTCAAAAATAAAACTTTGCTGGTTCTATCATTTTTTTTCAATAGGTGAAGAAGATTTATTGAATAGAAAAAGACAGAAAGATACTAAAGCATGTCAATCTGATATAGATTTACCAACTAGACTTCTTTGAGAAAATTTCTTGCGCTGAATGCTTCGGAGTCTGTTCCATATGTTCTGTTATTTCCCTATCAAACCCGTTCATAAATAAGGCGCTGATCCGATGAGAAATTCTAATAATCCCCAAATTCTGAGAAACTATACCGCGTTGACAGTCCTAGGCTCAATATAGCATAAGTTCAAGTCTGTACCGATCACGTAGAACCGTACGAGTATGTAAGAAGAGGTAATCTTGGGGTTTTTATTTAGATAGAACTGACTTTAACAGCTTTCTTGGTAGCTTTATTTAGTTTCTTTTGATATTCTTGCCGTATGCCAAGTCGAATAATAAAAAAATAGAGAGCTTAAAAGTTTCTTGTACAAGTTTTAAGCCCTTTTCGGATGACAAACAGGGTTTTCAAAGAAATTTTTATGACTTAAATACAGCAATCCGAGATTTAACTAATCCTAAGAGGGCGCTAACTCTAAGGAGAAATCTGTTTAGGGGTTATGTTAAACGGGAACTGAACTTTAACTGCACTCTTAAGGGCTGAAAGAGGGCTATTTTAATTACTACACCAAAACGTCACCCAAAGTTAATCACATTTAAAATTTACAAATTTTCCAAAGCCTTCTATTCCCTTGAAATTATTTCATTCATTAAACTAATACTGTGTGGCAACGAACTTTCCACCTGTTGACAACAAAATAAGAAAACATTATATACACAACAACTAAAAACAACAACCAAAAACAACACCTAAAAATGCACTATAGACATTACTGTTTTTCTAGCAACATTGCTAGGGCAAAACTTGAGTTCATGTGAATTATTACAATTTTGTTACTTTTTTTCTTCAAATTAGCATTTTTGCCTATTCCGCAATAACATTTATTGCATTATCCTGTTCGACAAGCCAACGTCGCTGCATGCACATTTATATTGTGTAGCTGGCTGAGTTGTTGCCTGTGTACACACTATGTTGGCCATTTGTTTCAGCAACATGTTGCTGTAAGTCCGCTTTGAAAAAGTGTGTTGCTTTGTCTTGCAATTGGTGCGAAGTGTAGTTGTGTGGCGGTAAAAAGGTGTGGAAGCTGTAGTATTATAAATTAAGTGAAAAAGAAGTAAGGAACCTACAACAACTAAACTCAATATGTAAAAAAATATAAAAACAAAAAAATATATATTTTCTTTCAATGTTTTTATTTTTTTATCAGCAATTGTCACCTTCTTACCGTGTTAAATGACCACTTACAAGTAATTTTTAATTTATTTGATTATACGCAGCGCGATTGCATCTCCACGCCTAGCCACAGGCAGCAAACAGAAGCTCTGCTGCGCAAGCAAATTAAGTGGAAAATATGAGACAGATTCTTAGCTGCTGATTTAGTCGTAAATTAGGAAATTCTCAATGTTGGTAATTCTACAAAATTTTCATAATCTAATAAAAATCAAGTTCTGCTTAAAATAAACTACCAAAAAGCGGTGCACTCAACACCTTTGCAGCAGCACAGGCAAGCGCGTAACAGATTCCTTTGAAATTTTCGGTGTTGTTGTTGCTGCTTTTCTCCATTTGCTGCGCGAATAAATCAAATTTTGATGTATTACGGACCACCTAACTCAATAGCAACAATAAAACCAAAAGACAACAGTGTTAAATAAGTAAAACAAAATAAACGAAACAAGAAAGGCGCAACCACAACCGCATGTAAACATATAAACACATAACACTGCAACAAAAACAATGCTAATAACCTACAGCATCAACGCACCACAAATTGCCGAAACAAAAAACCCAACAACAACAACTAAAAACACCACACAACAACGCGTTCAGGTGCGAAGTCAGCGTTCGTAGGTCCATTGCAGCAGGTCACGCTGCGCCACCAGACAACGCACCACGCAAATGTGCTGCAACAATGTGGGCAATAACATAATCCATATATGTATGTATGTTTGTTTGCATGCATCTAAATAGTTACACACTCCAGCAGCTAATCGATCGCGTAAATCAAATGTTGGCAGCTAGTAGTCACTGCAGGCATTTTTTCTCACTACTGTTGTTTTGTTGTTTTTGGGAATTCAAAAAATTGGTGAACTCGTAATTTGAGCTGGTTTGTCACTACCTTTGATACTTGTACTAGAAATATTGTTACAAAGAAATGTTACAAGCGCACACATGAGTTTACATGGAGTTTTGATGTAGAACAACAACAACATAAGTTACTACGAATACTACTTATATATTGATATCAGTTAAAAAATTATTTATGTTACTGTTGGTGTTCTGGGTATTGACTTTTTTTTGAGAAATTGTAGGTTAAGACGGCTGATGAGTGAGGTAAGAGGTAAAGTAAGAAATAAACTTTTTAGCTCTGTATTACCACAAGAGCTTTCGAGATTTTAGCTGATTGGCACTTAAGCCTTTGTGAGGTGTTTAAGCGAGCTTTTTCACTTAAAATAAACCTCACTGCAATTTTATTCCACAAAAAAATAGTCTGTGAGCTTTAAGTCATCTTGGAAGAAAAGTTTGAGGTAATTAAAAAAATACCTGACATTAAGCTGAGCTACGCCAGAGTTTTGAAAACACTATACTCCAGATATTAGCCTATTCTCAATCTCACTATTGGTGAGTTTCTAGAAATGGTTGATGCTTTTGCAATAGAGCTTACCGCTACACGCGATTTTAGCTCACGACCCTCAAAGTTCATGATCTCAACAAAACTAAATTTGGTTAGATTATGTCTAAGAAACCTTAAATAACACATAATATAATATCTGGGGCTCCTATTAAAATACAAGCCATTTTCAGGGCTCCTGCGGAATTTTCCGAAAGACTTAACAAAAATATAGCAACTCTCTCGTTTTCTCTCGGTTTAAAGAAACCCTGTGGAGCAATTACTCAGAAGCAGAGGAAGTATAAAGCATAATATCTGTTACTGCTTAAAAGCAAATAATCCCAGAATTGTTCGACCGTAGAGAAAGAAATGTTTTATATAATATTTTAATTGAGCACGTAAAGAGCTATTGCATATCGAGAAAGACAATCAGATGGCAAGTTATGTAAAAGTTGAAGGATAGAGCCTTGTGTAAAAATTCACGCAAGTGAGGAAATTTTTCTGAACGCCATTCTCTTGGAAGTAGCCAGAAACGATTCTTATGGGTCAAGCAGCTCACGATATCCAGTCTTACCTTAAATATCCTCTGGGTAGCCAAAGATCTTCCGTTTAAAGGCCAGCTGAGAATTCCATCCTTCCCCAGGGTTGTGGGTTTAGGACCCGCCACGTTAAAAACATCTACTTTTGAAGACAACCATGGCAATCGCATTAACGATTGCCCAGCCGGTTGATGACCTCGTAAAAGTTAAGGCTAACATCACCGCCGTCCAGGAAGTGCAATGTATGAGACACGGACTGAGACGAATAGGTCCTTGTGACATTTACTACAATGCCCATATAAAGGAACGCTAATTCAGTATGGGACTCGTGGTGGGAAGTTCTGGCTTTCACCACGGTAGCCTCTGGGTAGCCAAAAAAAAACATCCAACATAAGGGCGAGCATCGAGGTGAGAAAGTGAATCATCCCTCTATTGGGTTTGTGACCCACCATCTCAAAAATACCTCCAATGAAAAGTCGGCTTTAACCGTGTAAATGGTTTCTTCACCAATAAAGAAGAAAGAATACTAAAATAGGAATTCTTTTTTTTATACATAATTTGAGCCTGTATCATACTTTTTGCAGCGAATTCCTCTTCATTACTATAATATGAAGAAAGCTTCAAGCGAAAGCCGTCATAGTGCGGTGAAAGTATATGTTGAATATGGGCTAGATGAGCGAATATGCCAAAAAGGAGGTGCCAAAGAACCTCCTGGGCCGTCAAAAAACTTTGAAGTTGACGAAATGGAAGAATTATTCGATGAATTCTGCTTCCAAATACGAAAAGAGCTCCCAAAATCTTTGGGAGTCACATAAACAGCCATTAAAAGTAGCCACTTAAATCCAAAAGTAAAGAATTTCGAGTGTCATATAAATTGAAACCAAGAGACCTTGAAAAACGGGTTTGCATGTCAGAAGAGCTGTTTGAATGCTACAAAAAGGATTTGTTTTTACATCGAAATGTGACATTTTGACAATCCTAAGCAAATAATATTTGCAAAACCTGACCGACCAACCAAATCAACAGCAACGACGAATATTCATGACGCTAAGGTAATGCTCTGATTTAGTGGAATGAGAAGGGTCTTCAGTACTAACAGCTTCTAAAACCAGATAAAACTATTAATGGAGAATACTATCGATAGCAGCCCATCAAATGGAAGCGAGCAATCTCCACAAAATGTCCGGAATTCGCAACTACACAAGAAGGAATAATTTTTATCATGCCAATGCTTGGCCTCGTATTACTTCTTCTTTTTAGTATTTGTTCGTCGAGAAAAGACTTCACTTCTCAATTGTCTACTCAGTTTGAAGTAGCACCTGTTGGCAAGAGTTATTCTGCGTTGGATTTCGAGGCCAAGTCATGTTGCTAGACAAGTTAAAATCTATTTGGAAAACAGCGGCCTCACCCGCACGGCAGTAGAGCCAAGAACTACCATTTGATCTGGTAGGTACAGAACGCATTTCTGGAATACGCTTGACATAGGAACAGTGTATAAAAATTGGTTTGAGTCATTCTTAGCTGGCACGCCGTCATAATTATTTTGGGATTGAATCAGAAATCTTCAGAAAGATTGGATACTATAATCACTTCATATGGGCAATACTATTGTGCATATTTTTGTTTTCTAAACGTTCAAATTAAAAAAAAATTAAATTGTACAATCTCACTTAGATTAATATACTATTAGGATATACTCTAGCCTCACATATATATTCTAAAACGAAAATAAGCAGTTATATAAGCACATTTGTATAATGTTACCTCGGTATTACTAAGCCTACAAATTCAACAAATTCAATTTTTTCCCGAAATTTAATTCCAATCAAAACATGCTTCCTCGAAAATCCCCGCGCACCCAGCAATGCAAGCTTGTACTGCAGCGTCTGTGCGCCACAAATGAGGAATTGTCATACGATCGTTTTAATGCCCTCCTAAATCTTATTAGTAATGACAATCGATTAATTTCGTATGCATGCCGCGTATATTGGCTTACAAACAATACAACAAAAACAATAACATAACAGAAAGACAGTCAAGCAAGCAGTACGAGTAAGGCAGCAGTGAGAGAGCAGCAGCGTAAAAGATCAGCGCACAAATGTGGCGAACAAGATGCCAGCGTTTACTTTTTGTTGTTCTAGCTGTTGCTGCTAACACAGTTACTTAGCGCATTTCCGATGAAACCGAAAACCGCAACACCGAACTACCTGTTGTAAATGCTGCAGCGCTGTTGATCGAAGCGCATCGATCGACGTGAGATCGTTGGCAGCACGAAACAGGCATACACTCATTAGAATGCGCTCAAGGTGTTGTTTTTGTTATTATTGGTAGTACTCTATGTGTTGTGGCGCGTCAGACACAATCTTCAATGATCTTTAACGATCGTTAACGTTACTTTTCAGCATTGTTGAGCCATTGAAATTGGATTTATTGGTGGCAGTCGGTGCATGTCCGCACAACTTAGCCATTCAGCACAAAAACAAAGCAAACAACGAACTAAGAAAAAACGTTAACTTCGGTTGCACCGAAACTATAATACCCTGCACACCCAGGAAATATAAAAAAAATGTTTTATAAGGGTTTGTTTGTTGTTTTATAAGGGCTTGCTTGGATCGGTCATTTGCTATATGAACTAAATGCTATAGTGAATCGGTCTGAAAAATTCCTTCGGAGATTGTTGTGTTTCTTTGTACAATATTGCATGTCGAGTTTCCTGAAGATTTTTTGTCAAAAAAAAAGTTTTCCATACAAGGGCTTGTTTTCGATCGGTCAGTTTGTATGGCAGCTATATGATGTAGAGGTCCGATATCGGCGGTTTTGACAAATGAGCAGCTTCTTTGTGAGGAAAGGACGTGTGCAAAATTTCGGGTCGATATAAGTATAGTTTATGAAGTTTCCGACGTTGCGAGGCGACTAAAATCCAATATGGCCTAAGTCTGTTATTTACCTTGCCTCAACATTTGGCATAGCTTGTCAGAAACAGTGCAATAATACTCAATTTAAACTTTTACTGGAGGTTAAAATTTGATATCACTGGGAGCAGTTAGAACTTGGTGTTCACTTCAATCCGCTCATTGGGTTTGGCTCTTTGGAGAGATTCGTGGTGACTGTGGTTTAAGCCTAAAGGCGGAGTTGAAAATTCAGTTTAGTGTAGTGTCGTATTACGGCTGGGTGACAGACCCTAAGCACGTCCAACGTTTTAGGTCGACAACGAACAAGACCAAGGTAGAATTGCTGTCTTTCCATCTTACAACTTGGCACCAAATGTAAGGTTAGCCCATGTATGGCCGGTATTCACAGAGATCACAACGAGTTTCCTTATGAGTGTTATAAATATTATTATGTTGAGGGTATATAAACATGCCAACTATGTTTCTGAATCTCTCGGCGCATCGTCCGTAGGCACCTTCTTCGGCTGTGCACACACCTTTTAACATGTGCTTCTAGTTGTTGTTGTTGTTCTTGCCGGCTGACAGCATAGCCAATGTTGACAAATACACGATAATAAGTCAAAATGTCCAATTGAACAAGGTATTAAGTAAAATCTTGTGGCAAGTATAGAACGCAGACAATAGCCGAGGCACACAGTGATTGAACGGCACGAATGTGGAGAGCTAGTGTAACGATAAAATACTAGAAACTCTACACCTGTAATATCAGAAAACAATAAAAACAACAACATGTTTGTGTTATGGAGTCAAATCAAAGGAAGTGGCACAATAGCTGCTCGGTCATCGATTGATTGTTATTGTATTAAATTGCTGTTTGTTGGTGTTATTGTTGTTGTTATTTGTCAAACAAATGTAAAGTTTGGTTGAGATTTGGCTGTAATTATGGTGCATTTTCCCCTTATTAGTCTCGTTGTTTAGCCAATTGTTCTTTTCTTATACTTGCTGTTGTTGATGTAGGCCGGTCCCTTCTTACTTGCGGTCACTTTGTTTTCCGCAAGCGGTTAAAGAGGGTTGCTTTCACTTTCACTTGAATTGGGAAACTGCTTTCAGCGCTGTGGTTTGAGTAATGAGGTCCTTTACCTGTTGTGGTCCTTTAAGTGCTCGTGTATTTACTCATTTATTTTTCGTTTCGATATCAGCGCTGAGATTTTTCGATTACCTTTCTCAAAGATATGTTTCTGTTTTCAAGTTTTGTGTTGAGCGGTTAAAACAACCACTGTGATCTGAAATCAAACCCCTTTGGGCTGGGAACTTAAACTGGATTCAATAGCGCACGCTTGTGAACTCTTATAAAAGACGATCTCTAGCACTCAAGCTGTAAGCCACTTTTAAAGTTTATAAATTTATATGAAGTTATGTCTATTAGTACCTCAGGTTTTTAGTTCGGATCTCAGTTTTTTGATGCTTTTTGGTATGGCAAAATCTCTAAGCTGAAAAGAATTCCAAGAATAAGAGTATTCCAAAGTATTTATTAAACTCTAGTAAGATGAATCGGGGGATGGAGCCTTATGTGGAAGTCCATACAAGCAAGGAAAGTTGTCTGAGCACCATTAATTTAGTAGTGGCCAGAAACGATTCTTTTGAATATGACTCAAGCTGCTCCCGACTACCGGTCTTAGCCCAAAAAAGATGCTTGAAACGTCTGGGCAGCTAAAACACATCCATTTGAAGGCGAAACATTCGTCCCCAAGGTTTGCGCTGGCTCTGGGACCCGCCACGTAAAAAATACCGCAAATGAAAAGAAGAAAATAGCATTTCGCTGTTATAAACTCGGTTCGGCTATAACCGGGTAAGCGGTGTCTAAGGCAATAAGGAAGCAGAAGTTATAATAGCATCAGTTCGTGGCTTTATATGAAAGCCTTTAAGGTCCGACCAACTTCGTAAAACGGCGTTTAAAGCAGAGGGCTGAATTTTCTCTTTCGGCTTCCAAAAACTTCGAATTGTAACCCTCTTTACTAAGAAATATTTTCCATATGCGTAAAATCTTTTTATCTAAGTATAATATGTATACAGAGACGCTGCATCCACGCCGTTATGTACGTTCTGTAAGTAGGACCTCCAAATAGGTCACCGTGAATTTTTCGGTGTGAAATCGTCAGTATGTTCTTTTAAGTAAAGATTATTGTAAGGCACTCAATGTCATGAATGGATATACTGTATTTTCCAGAAAATATTATTATTACATTAGTATGACTAACGTTGCCTCTTTGAAGACGCTGGTTGAGTTTCAATGCCTAAAGGAGAGAATGCTGGTATTGTAGAGGGTTGAAACAATAAAGAAAAATATTATTCTTTTTGTTTAAGATTTGTCCATCTACACTATGAATCCACTCGCATAAAGTTTTTTCAACCATCCATACTTCTTATTTTCTCTTTCGTCCGAAAGCAAAAGTTTCATACGAATAATAATATCAGCTTCACTTTACTTCTCTTTCTATCTATCATGCTTCCAAGATATATTTACTTTCAAAAAAAACTGTCAGCTGAAAGTATTTCAGGAAACTCAAAGAAAGCTTTTTCTGAAGTCTGATCTTAACTATTATCCGGACTTTGTTCCTCTATGAACTCAAAGTTTTTGATAATCAAATATACTTCGAAGGCAAGCAATATTGAAGATTATAAATGCTGTTACAGTACAGTAAATGATATATGTGACCTGGTCTACGAAAAGGGGGCCTGGGTGTCAAAAAATCAATTTTTTTTTATTTTTTTTTTTTTGTTTTTACACCTAAGCCCCCTTTTCGTAGACCAGGGCACATGTAATAATAGTAAGTGATTAAGTCAAACACACACTACTAAAAATGACAGCAGAAGGGTGTGGCAGCGGATAAAAGAGTTATTTCATGTTATACCATAGGCTTTTCTCTCAAGGGACAGCATTCCCAAAAGTATAAAATTCCCAAGAAATTCAAGCCTAGCTTTAGCAGCAAGGCTGAATGGAATGATTCCACTCTCGAGCTACAGCTTAGGAATAGTAGAATCAAGTGGCACACTGACCGTTTGAAAACGTCGGGGGAAATTGGAACAGCAGTCGCTGGACCTCGATCAAAACTCTCCATACCTAAGAGACGATTTCCGAACATTTTTCAGGCATTTTTGTCATAAGTCGATATATAGAGATATACCTCCCACGCAATTATCGCAACGTATCGCATACTTAGCGATAGTCAAGCGGCACTTCGGGGAATCTCTGCCTATGAAATCAAATCGCTACTTATGCAGGAGTGTAGAGAACGGCTGGCCTAGCGGAACGTAAACAACTGCACTTCATCTAGGGGTCCAGTCACAAAGGCTTAGTCAGGAATTAACTGACTGATGTGCTCGCCAGTTCCGCAGATTCCAATACCATAGTAGGACCTTAACCTTTCATTGCGATGAGTCCCCATACCATAAATGAGTGCTTTGAGCTCACTTTTTCAGAAGCGGCAAGTTATAACGGGTTCGTACCGGCCACAGATTGCGGATAGCGAAAAGTGTTTAGATAAAAAGGTCAGCTGCGAATAATCAGTAAGCAGTCCCATGCAGTATTCAGCAGCTAGGGGGGAGAGTATATTATAAGTTCCTATGATCCCCATAGCAACGTGACAGGAATTTGGCGCGATTTAATAACCATTCGCCATTAAAATCTACATTTTAATGCATAACTAACCTTTTCATTAGGTGATATGGTCATATCTCCCATTGAGTTAATAGCATAGTCTTCTTCTTCTACCAAGCTCCCGCTTTGTGCTAGTTTCAGTTGGAATGATGCCCTATACTTCGGTGGGAGATACAGGAAATGATTTTATAAAGAAAAAACTCTACTCTAAACTAGGAAGTGTACTACTACTATATGTTTAGACATCAAAGGACGGTGGCTCCTCCTACTAAGCTCCTGCTTGATGCTTATAGCTATCGCGGTAAATAAGACCCTATATTAAGTAGGAGATACAGAAAATGATTATGATTCAGAGGTTGTGATGGAAAATATTGTAAGAAAAACCCTTCTCCTTTTGCTGCTTTTTAAGTTGCTCGCGGGATGCCTACTTTCTAGAACGTTTGGATTAAGACTTTCAGAATGTGCCGTCAGTTTTTGAAAGATGTCACATTGGAAGCCTGATCAAGAACAAAAGTTGCATACCTAATATAAATTCATTATTAGTGTTTTAGATGCAGCTCAACTTCACATCAAGTCGATCATTTTTGGCTTATAATAATAATTATAATAGTTCATCTTCTGCATCAAACCTCAAAAGTCCATGCAACAATAAAAAAGATGAAAGTAATCACCGAAATTTGTAGTCTTTAAAAGTGCATATATACTTTGAACTCACTCTATCCAGAAAGAAGTACCACCCAAGTTGTAAAATTGTGCAAATCGAAGAAACCACAAATATTGAAACGTGATCGATTTAAATCTGAAGCTTAACACAAAAACTGGCATAAATTTGCGATAAATAAATTGCAATTGAAGTGCATTTGCCTAAACCGTACTTAACTGATGGATCAAAGGCAACGTATGCACGAAAGTCAAACAAGTCGAAAGACCACCCTGAGATCGTGGTGACTGGTAGAAGACTGGCAGATGAAGATTGAAGCTTAATCACAAAGTAAACAGAATTACAGAAATGAAGTAATCAATTTGAGCAAAAATTACCAACGCGTACTGGATGAAGTAGCAGCCAACAGTCGGGGAAGATGGCGCATATGAAGATACCGAAAGATGAATGCACCACGGCGGCGGACAGGCTTGCCGGTATGGTAATAACTAATTTAGTGAATAAATTGAATTGAATTGAAATGCAAACAAAATTGAATTGAAAGAAAATAAGCAAATGCATAAATGAAAATGTTTGGTTTAAATGAAAAAAAAAAAACGAAGAAGATGAAAAGAAACAAAAAGAGTAGAAGAAGGGGCAGAGAAGTGGTAGTAAAAGAAGCAGCAGTTTGTTAAGGCAATGAAAATATTTCGGAACTTGCGCCTGCAGAGCACGAGAGCACGAGTGGTCAAAGCTTTTTGCAAAACCAAATTAACTAAAGTAAAAAAAAAAAACATTATTCTCATGTGGCAACGCTGTAGAGCTTATGTTATTAGCAAACTGTAATTTTACTGTTGTGAAAAAGATTCACAATCGAGAATTTGCTACACAAATTGTAAAAACTAATAACTTCTACAGCTTAGCGGCAACAGCAACAACACTTTGTGGCCAAATCAGGTTGCCACATGATTGTGACACGTTTCGGTAATTTGCGCATAATTACATAATTACGTTAACATAATATTAAAACTATGTACATAAATATGTATGTATGTATGTGTATTAAGTGAGACGCGCTAATAGTGCTTTTTAAGAAATGCATAAACAATACAACAACAATGTAACAATAACAATATGAAATTGACCACAGTCGCACAGTAGCTGTACTTAAGCCACGCCACTCTTGCCACTTGGCACTTATAAGCCGCGCTTCTTTACACATCTACGCCACACTTTTCTCCTCACTTACCCCTCTACACAGCCGCAACAGCACCTTTGTCCAACACGCGTTCCGCTATTTTTTTGCCAAGCGGCTTGCCGGCGCTATGCAAATCGGTCACATATCACACGCGCTAATAATCTTCGCCGCTTAGCTGTACGAGCGGCCCCAGTCGGCTTTTCGCCTTTCGCATTGTGGTCAATGGCCGCGCCGTTGACCGGTGACCAGTAGCTGCCGCAAGTTTATTATTATTTGCTTTAAACGCAATTATCTACATTCTGCAAACTGCAAACATTTCATGCTAAATATTTCTCAGTGTATATGTGTGTGTGTGTGCAGCATATAGTTTGCTGGAAATGGGAGTAATCGTTGGTGAAAATAATTAACTTTTGCCTAAAGCACCTGTAAGTTGTATTGCTTGAATGGTTAGTAGCGCGGGCATAAAGTTTATATGTATGTGCTCTAAATTTAGTTAGTAAATCAAAATGCTAATTGCTTAAGCTGTTCTAGTTGGCGCAGAGTTCATTAAATGTGGCATCGAGGCGTTTTGGTGCAAAAGAAAGCTGGTGACTCAACGCGCTTAAAATTTCATTTCAAAATTTTAAAAGTTTCAGAGTTTTCTCAGGCCATCAAGTAAAGAAATGTATTTTCTCATTTGATTAAATTTAAGTTGGAATACTATGCAACAAATTTAATGTTTTTAACAGAAAGAATAGTCCCTCAATACTCTTTCAGTCAATATCTTCTATATCTGTATATTCAATATCTCATTGCTTATTATTCAGTCAATAAGTAATAATTTCTGCATTTCACTGCAATGACTTCGGTTTTTCTCAAGCTAAGTTTTATTACTACCTTAAAGTATCCATGGACTTAATGAGAAGAGAAACAAAATCTTACTCATGTGTCGAACTACCAATATCGGATCACTATAGCATGGAGCTGACATATTTTACTATATGTGACCTTGTCTACGAAAATGGGGCTTAGGTGACAAAAAAAAAATAAAAATAAAAATTGAAAAAAAAAAAAAAAATTTTAAATTGATTTTTTGACACCTAAGCTCCCTTTTCGAAGACCAGGTCACATATACTGAACTATCAACATTAAATTCATGTATGCAATCTCTCTATTTGTGAAGAGTATTATAGCTTCGGTACAAACGATGTTAATGATTTTTCTTATACGAGTAACAGTTCATATACAATAAAGTTCTCAGAACCCATTTCAGCAAAGTTCTTAGATCAAATTTCCAAAAATCATCCCAATTGAATAACTCTTAGCATTGCTTTTCTCATCTTTCGATTTCGACGAAAGAGCTCGACTTGCAAGACCTAAAGGATGTTTTTTAGAAATGTAGTTTTAACAAGAAATCAGCTAAAAAAAAATGGGGAAGTGACCGCCGCAGCTGGCTCGAATAAATTCAGCCGAAGGACTAATACTTGGACACTTTTTGCAGCAATTGTGGCTGTGTGTCAGCGATAACGCGCCGAATAGTCTATATCAAAGCGTTAATCGTCTCGGGTTTATCTACGTAGACAAGTGACTTTACATAACCATACAAAAACTTGTAGAACGGTGTAAAAAGTCGCGCGATTTTGGTGGCCACACACTCATAAAAAACGACTGTATCGCCGTCTTGCTCAAACAAAAATCATTCACATAAACATCCTCAAGTTTAGGCACGAAAAAGTCATTACTCTCGGCTCTATAACGTTCGCCATTGGCAATAATGTTATGGGCGGCTTCACGAAACAGCGACATATTGATAATGTAATGAAGTCTCACTAATGGCTGATGGATTGCCTCACTTCAAATGCGACAATTTTAATAATTAATGCCGTTTTCTTTTCGCCCACTGGACCGCCCAATCCTACATTAATGTACCCATTTTACCCATTCAACCAAAAGCGAGCTTTATCCTTGGAAAAAAGTTTGTTCTTAAAATTGTTTTGGCCTCATGCACCTAACGTGCGACGCGTGCTTGATGATCGTTTGGCTTCAATTCTTGTACGAGCTACATTTTGTAAGACTGGAAAACAACTTGGAATATTAGAAGGAAACCCGAATCATGATTTCGGTAATAAATTCGTACGATTTGCAAACGTTGTTCCGGAGTCTGTTCATTATGAAAACCAAAGTGGGTATACACCTAGTAAGAGCTGGTTCAAGAAGAACAACTCCTCATTGAAAACCATAAATGAAAACACTTATCACTTTATTATAACATTCGACAAAAATTGCATTGTTTAACTTCAAGTTAAACAGGTTAGAGAATGAAATCCGTTCTGATTACCAAGAAGAGCCTGTCGTGTTATATTCTAACTTCCAATGCTGTGTGTCTTTGATATGCAGTTCAAGGACATAAATAGTATGAAGTGGGAATTTAGCTGGCCAAAAGTACTCAATACATAGAAATTATCAAAATTATCTAAGAGATGTTTTCTTCTTTTATAACAATAATCATTTCCATCCTTTCCTGCCATGTTTTCAATATTTGGTATTCAAACTATCGTTATCATTTTATCGCATCAAATTTAGCTTACGTTAGGTTACGTAAATAGTCTAATGTTTTGTAAGGCTATGAATAATTCTTTCCCAGTGGGATAGCTAAAGACCTCTATACGTTGTGATGTCCAGAACTCTTAGGTATGGATCAAAATGGCCGTCGAATATCACCAATTAAAATTCATAATTTTAATAGTCATTTCACTTTACTTTGCTAATTGTATGTTGGTTCTATGAAACCAGAATCTTTCAAGGTAATGTTAAAGTAATTGAGGCATTTATGACAACCCAATCTAAATTAATTTGTAACTGCACCCTTTAAGCTCACTTCCAAACCTTTTTTTTTTTTTAATTTTGTATAGTAAAAGTAAGCCTTAGATACCAGTGATGATGGCATCAAAACTTAAAAGGCTTTAATTTTAATTTCTGCAATGTAAAATCAGGTTTTGAAAGGATCTTGTACGTTTTTTAATAAAAATAATATTTTTCAAAATAAATCATGCGATCAAGGGAGTCTAACACATGCAAAACTTTCCGAAAGAACCACTACAACAGTTACTTTCATAATTTTGGACATATTTTTAGCGCAAAGTGGAATGAACTATAAACCTTATAAACCATAGAGCGGATTCCATATCAGAGACTCAGCAATAAAATTGCAGTTTGGTAAGATATCTTCCGACCTATTGTTAAAAATTTCATTCCCCCTCAGTATTGATACCCCAAACTGCGCCCCGTTTTCTTCGCTGCCAGATTCGTTATTTGTTTTACTCGTAAGTCGTGACAGCATTGTCCATTAAAACCTCGAAGCTCTATTTTTTTTGCGTGTTTTTTTGGACATGCGATTACCATATTTGGAACTGGAAATTGATTCGTCATGTCAAATTTTCATTAAAAGTTCTCATTATTGTCTTTATCTCACCCACAATCACTGAGAAATGCGACAAATTCGCTTATTAGAGCGAAAGCGACGTGATCGTATGCCAACTTTTATGGCTTACATTTACAAAAAGTTAAAAATAAAGTAACAGACGAAAGCAGCCTTCACCAAAAAGCGTTAAAAGTAACAACAAAAACATTAATTGTCAACAACTTGGTTAATGTCATCATCTACGGCAAACGAACAACAATGACGCGTAAGGCCCGCAAGTGCCGCTGCAACGCGCTGTTCCAACGGCGCATGCGTGCGATCGCGGTCAACGAAACTGGTGAATAACCGCAACGAATCAAAAGGTAAGCAAATTTTACTGCAACGAAAAAATGCAAGCAAATATTTTGTAGGTAAGCACCGTAAGCGTTGAGCTAAAGTACTTTTATTGCGAATTCCCAGATTATTCTGCACTAGAGGTACACTCACTCAGACATACATACGTAAGGCTTATAAAAATTTGCATCGTCTGCGATTTAGGCTTTAGTCTTGTAGTTGCACCGCCTGTGCTCCACGCCGCCCTACTCTAGTGACCGCTGATGGCCCTACACCGCCGGTTGGCGCTTTTGTCGCGCTGGTTCGACGCAGTCACACAAATTTTTATTGTTTGCGCTTGTATAATTTGCATTTCGATTCGATTGGATTTTGTCTTTAAGTTGAATAATAAAACACATAACAGCAATAATATGCACTTAAAGGGACGCGACGCGTGTCCGCCGACACTTTTTCGTGATTTTCTTGAAATTCGTCGATTTTTCAAGGAAACCAACAATTCACAAGCGAATTAGTCAACGCAACCCAGCACAATGCAGCGCCGCAATTCGTTCTAGCATTGGCTAGAATACTAAGCGTTTAGGTCGATTTGACCGCGCGCTCACCCAATTCACGTACGCGACACGTTCGTAAGTCAGCGCCAGCGCTTGTCGTGCGCCGCCCGCCTTGTGGTTCGGCGCGTTGGCATTTTTTCAACCATTTATTGATTTGACTATGGAAAATCGATTCGAGATCTTATCTGTTTGACGCTTGCATTGCAATTGTGACAAATCAATTGTTGCTGGCGGTGCGGCGAACGCGCGCATTTCGTACGCGATCGCGATCGTGACAAATCACTGATCGCCTACCTTCATACTGGCTTTCGTCTTTATTAGGTTGTGCTTTCCGATCGCGTACGTCGATTCGTTTTGCGATCAACTTGGGTAAATATAGATAAACCTAATTTTTATTGTACTACATGATGATGCAGTTCGATATGGTGGAGGTTGTGATTGGCGCCGCGAAAGCCACATTTTCCAGACGTTTTTCATAGCATCACATAGCATTGGGGATTCTGAACGAAATTGTTAGATTTTTACATTTTGCGAGAGTTTGTGATCAACATATATATTTTTAGATAATAATATCATCTTAAGAGCTCTTAAGCGTTTGATCATTTAATCTTAATGATGGTTAGATTATATTTCTTTCTACTGGAGACACGAAGAAAATTTTTCAGTGTCGAAAGGAAACCTAGCGAGGTCCGGAAACACGGTGGTCCTTTTTACTTAAGCTCCTCATCAAAGTCAGTTTTCTTCTGACCATCAGCGTAAACCGAATCAGATGGCTTAGTCAAATCTTGTCCAGTCCATAAGCAACAGGGAACTTCGAAGCTTCTCTCGTATATAATAGATCATAAGACCAGACAACGCGCTTTGAGCCTATCAACTAAGTAATTGTTTTTGTAACGGGTAGCTAATACCCGTTAGGATGGTAAGGATTAGATAAGTTGTCATCGAGGTCATACATCGGAAGGACCAGGAAACGTGCTGTTGCGACGGAGTCGGACCATGGAAAAGGGTTGTCAGATGTGTAGGGTCAGCAGGGCATGCAAGGATGTGATTAGCGTCGTGCGGAGTGTCGTTGCAAGCTGGACATACTATGTAAATTTTACATATCAGGATCAACTCTGGATAAGTAAGATTTTAACCTGCTGCAATATGCAGAACGAAGCTACGGCAACTCGAGCTTTTTGCCTGCATTGGGCGGTGGTTTGATTCCAAGTACTGCATTCACTAAGAGAGAGTTGGTGTAGAAATTAATTGCTACATTGTGAATGACGGTCAGTGCTTGTCTGAAGTTTGTTGCGTCCGAAATCTGATCGATGTATTTTTTTATGTCG
Source organism: Bactrocera correcta (assembly GCA_027475135.1). NCBI lineage: Eukaryota > Metazoa > Arthropoda > Insecta > Diptera > Tephritidae > Bactrocera > Bactrocera correcta. Next base: position 2,716,630 of record CM050322.1, read on the forward strand.
TCGATGCAGTTGAGGAAAGGCCTATTGATACTCCAAGGAGGAAGTTCCGATCCAAGCAGAAAACTCCCCACTAGTAACTGCTTGGAAAGGAGTAGAAGACACGAGGCATCTTGTTGTAGTCCTGAGTGTAGTGTTCTGACTTGTCTGTAGCCATTGGGACGTCCATCTGAATCCATTCTACCATAAGGTCTTACAGAGGTTGGACAATAAACACTTTACCCCACCACTTTAAAAACTAGCATCCGACAAAATTGATTGCCAAACCACATGAATGGCTGTTGAACTCTTTAAACTATGAATGCGGTAACCTGAACTTTACTAATGGCAAGTAGTGCAATAGATCTCCTGCGTTCTAGCCAAGGCCAAAAGGATCTCGCAGGAGCTAGTCGTCCAGCGCAAGGTCCGTTGGCCATGAGCCAATCTGACTTTAAGAGTCATGAAAAGAACTATGTGACTGCTTGCTTGAACGATCTTCTTACAGAAAATAGTGAACTTGGCTTTCAGAGCGCAAGTAGCAATTTTCAGACTTTCAGAACTCAGCGCCTTCTAATAAAATGCAATGTTTCTTTCCGCCACATTTCTGTAAATTTAGAAGAAATTTTACATTTCCCCACCCTAAGTGAATATAAACAAAGCCAATGTCTTTGATCTGCCTCCAAAAATCATCCATGGTTGATGAAAATTTCGGAATGCAATAAAAATTCGGATTTTTTTTTTATCTCCACCAGCTCTTTACTTTTAATACAACCATTTTTTTTAGCTCATCTTCCAGCCTTGGCTTTTGAAACACAAAAAGGAGAAGCAACTTTTATGAGCTGTCATTAAAGTGAAATCAAATGAGCGCCGTGCGGAAAATGCTATGTGGCCTAAAAATAAAAGTGCACACCTTGTAGCACCGCTGAGGCCCAAGCGTGAGTGAGACAGCAAGCGGCCATCGCGTGTTGCATCGATGTGTGAGCCTTCAATGAGCACTGCACATTGCGCTGACACTTTATCGCTGCCGGCAAATCGGAAGTTTAATGGGTTAATGATGCACCGCACAGCGTGATGAGCCCTTTCTTAAGTAAATAACCAAAAAACCAAAACAAAAAATTAATGAATGAAAAGTTAAACAAATAAAAGAGACGCATTAAAATTTAACTAAATAGGCGTAAACATCAATTGAACGCTTCGTAAAACAACAGAAGCTGCCGTCTGACAGCCGCTTACGTTGGGCAAGCCATTGGACCACCATGACAGTTGATGGCTTCGCATGTCAACAGCCACTATGTGCAGCACTATGCAGTGTATGTTTGTATATATACATATATATATATATAAATATGAGCCGATCGTAATAAAGCGTCATTAAACTATTTCTTTGTGGTCTCGTAAGTGCAAGTGTAGAAAGTTTTGGAACGTCGTTTCTGTAGAAAATAAAAATATTGGTTCCAAAAGCATGCATACTAAATCTACAATTATACCACAGTATATGTTTCCATGTTGACAAAAATCCAAATGACCCATACATAACAAATTTTGTTGTACTTGGTTCTTCTAAACAGCAAATACTTTCGTCTTCCTTTGATTCAACTCGCTCATACCCTATTGAGTACTTTCTGAGCTGTAGACCTTCGACCATTTGGAACGGATATCGTACTATAATACGTTTCAGATCCTCTGACATAAAACGTTAAATGAGTACACAACACACATACGAGTACCACAATGCTGCCGCAGTTCTGAAGTTTGCAGTATCTTAGTTCAATGGATTTAGAAGCTCTAGATCGAAAATCTCGAAGCTCATGTCGTCATCAGTCAATACTATGGAAACTTTAAGTAAAAAATAGTTAAAACTAATGCTCAGATTTCCATTGTTAACTGTAGTCTCATTCATTGAACGATCCGTAAAACCCGAAAATAATTAAAAGCTACAAAAAACTCAATAAACTTTGAAACACATATGGGACAGAAAAAGTGTTTTGGAAGTCCGATTCTGAGCTGAGATCATCTACATAGACTTTCATTTAAATCGTACAAGAGACAGATTGCGCAAGAACTGAACCAGTTCGACCTTCCCAATCGATATCGTTTCGCTCTACGGGCTCTTGAAAAGTTTCAAGAAAACCCGTCGTTTTCGAGCCAAATTTTGTGCAGCGATGAGGTTCATTTTTGGCTCAATGGATATGTAAACAAGTGAAATTGCCGCATTTGAGACCAAGAACAACCTGAAGAGATTCAAGAGCTGCCATTTCATTCAGAAAAACAACGGTTTTGTGTGATTTGTAGAACGGTAGAAACATCGTTCCAATTTTATTCAAAAATGATGCCGGTAAAAAAGTAACCGTCAATGGCGACCATGATAATCGACTATTTGATGTCTGGTATTTAAGCTCGTGATCTCGGAGACATTTGGTTTCAACAAGACGGCGTCATTTCTCACACATCGCATCAATTAATGAATTTATTGAGAAAAACTCTTCCTTGAGATGATAATTTCAGGTTTTGAGCCAGTCGATTGGCCACCAAGATCGTGAAACTTTTTCCTGTAGGGATATGTAAAGTCCAAAATCTATGCGAATTATATTACCTCGATTTAGGCCTTAGAGCAAAACATCACGCGTGTCATTCCCCAGTGACCAGTCTAATTGCCCGAACGAGTCATTGGAAATTGGATTCAACGTGCGGACCATCTGGGACGTAGCCGCGGCCAACATTTGAAAGAGATAATCTCAAAAAACAAATATCAAAAAGTGTTATTTCGATTCTTATAAACATTCTCCATTTAATTTTAAGTGTCTATGTTTTTATTAAAAAGAGTAATGAACCTCGAAATGGATCACCCTTAGTAAATGTAATCGTAAGACTGAAAGATGGTGGTGGGAATTTTCTAAAATATATTTTTGAATATAAAATAAAAAAAAAACTATTTCGACATACGTTTGCTGTTTACATCTATGAAGCAGCGTCTAGTGTTTCGAGGTTCCATAGATCCCTATACTCGCATAAGCCTTGCAAAGAACGTATCCTTCTTTATTCCACCTGCATAATTGACTTTCAAGATAGGATGCTAGTATTCAGAGAGTCAAATATGAAGTTGGAACTTTACTCCATTTCAATAAGCTGGATCGCTTTACAAAGCACAAGTCACATATATGTACATATAGCTCTTTCCACGAAAATATTTATAGGAGGAAATTGTATGATCGGAAGTATTTTTGTCATTATCATAAGCTCAAACAAATTATGATATTTTGGTGTATCATTAATTATTAAAAGACATATTTCTTATACGAGCTCAATCTTATATCACAGCGAAGGCACGGGAATGACGCATATAAGAGAAATCACTGACGACTCTATTGTCATTATGTTGTTTGTAAACAAATTACCGAACGATTGCGGTCTATCCTTTGATTAATTGTTGTATTGAATGCTACAAAGAGATAAACTAATTTGATGAGGCAATAATTGAATTTTTTCGACAACAATTGAAATCAGACAAAGCGCAGTTGCTTTGAGGAAAATCGTAAAAATATCATGAAATCTTTATTTATTTACTTTTTCGTAGAGCCATCAAGACATCACGCCTGCAATGAGATGTAGTGGAGGTCAAACATGCAATGAAACCATCAAAAAATAAACAAACAAGAAATTATACACCCAAAAAAAATTTAATTTCTTTTATTTTGTTGTACTTTTCCGACACGAAATCAAAGTCGTCAGTATGTGAATGCGAGCAGCGTGTACACGACACAATCTATCACCTGTCAGCAGCTGTCATTCAAGCGTCACAGGCGAGCGATTGACAGCGCTTGGCAGCCGAAGCAAGCGGCTATATGTTAGTGTTAGTGTAGTGTAAGTGTGTGGCAGCATGTTGCATGGCATGTAGCCGAAGCAGCAGTACAAAATTCTTAGCGAATTTTTGTGAAAAACTCATTCAATAATTCACCGAAAAGCAATCTGATTTTTTAGGTAGGTGAATATCGAAGAAGACGTGCGTATGCTGCCAGAAGAAGCAGTTTGAAAAGATATTGACTGATGTGTGGACGCACGAGGTAAATTGAGAATGTAAAGTACACACATACACTCACATATATGGACCCACAGAAACGAGCAATCGGTAAGTGTCAGTTTGACAATCATTAATCATGCGATTAGTTAAGTGGGCGTCTGTGTGGACCTGGTGAATTGTTGGCTGAATGGTAGCATGAATGGACGACTGCTTGTCTGCTAGAGCTGCGGATGCTCCCAACTGGTTAAACGCTATGGTTACACGCTGTTTAATTTGACGTGTGAACGCATGATTGCAACGCAGACTTTGACGAGTATCGGCAAGGCAAAGGGTGCCACAAGCGAACACGCAAGTATATGCATATGGAATATACATATATATTGAGCTAACAATTCATGCAACGCACACACGGAGCGTAACCACCGTTACTGTCCAAATAATCTCACATTCAATTAGCATTTTGAGATATATGTATTCTTCATAGAAAGCCTCACGTCCGTCGAGCAATAGCGCTGATCAATGAGGTAAGTACGCATAGAATAAGTTGTTGCACGTAACTAATTGACAGTTGGTTCCGTGTGTGAAAGATTCTATCCCGTTTGACTGGGTGGCTGCTTGGCTCACTGCCTGTTAGTTGAATGATTAATGTTTCTTAAAACGAAAAAATTAATTTGTCTTTTGATCGAAGAGCGAGTTGTTAAAAAAAAGAGCTTAACATTTTTGAAACGGATGTTTGCTTCCTTCCGAAGTGTGAGAAAGAAGAATTCATATATATGTTCGATGAATCTTCAGCACCGTTTCTAATATTAAGGAACAAGTTTAAACAGTGATTATATGGTGGACCGAACAGCGTTAACCCTTCTTTACACAATGGCTTCTGGTCTAACAGATCAATTTGTCTAGCGTCACTAACTTCTACCAGCGAACAGCCAAACAGTAAGTGTTTTCAAATAGAAAAGTTATGACTTCAAAAGATATCTCGGCTTTCTAATGTAAGTGTTAGACCAATTGTACTCTATGGTGCTGTCGTATGGTGAACAGATGTACGGAAATCCCCTTACCGGAAGCCAATGGAAAGGGCTTAGAGGCTCGCTGTTTTGTGCATAACGAGAGCTTTAAGAAGGCGACTCTTGAACTAGTACTAAACCTGTCACCTATAGACCTCTACTCTGAAAACTGCGCAACAAAATCGGCGGGACGACTATTGGCTGCAGGAGAGTTTACATATAGAACGTTCAGGCATAGCTCCATGGGTTATGGCGGTTGGAAAAACACCGACTACATGACCCCACTTTTCAACTGGGAAAGAAGGTTAAAAGTACATAGAAAAATATGGTTGGGACAAAGGTATGTTAGCGACGCGCGACACTCTAAACATCTATACTTACGGCTCGAAAATGAACGATGAATATACTGTCCAGAGTTAGGCATAAGGCAACCTTTAAAGTTGCTGGAACGTTGCAGTATATTGCAAGCTGAGGTCTTTGCTGTAGCGAAAGCAGCGGAGCTGGCCTCTAAGCCATTTGCAGGCAATTCTAAAGCCAGCGTAGACAGCCAAGCAACAATCAAAGCGAGATTACTGCCTTCAAATGTACCGCAGTGATCCGGCAACTTACAAAGTTACCTTATGTCCAACTCCATCCTTTATTTTTACATGTCAGCCAGAAGTGTCTTGGGAAGCAGGGTAGCAGGGGAAAGTGTTGCCAGAAGTAAGAAACTTCGCTTCTACTGGGTGCCAGGCGAGAGCAATAGTGGTTGAGATTGCCAAGAATAGTGTACGGCTAACATCCGAAAACGTGATCAACATTGGCAATGCATTGTATATACAACAATATCGACAGAAGTACGGTAAAGAAAATCGAAACCCAGTGGAATGAGCTACCTGACTGCGAGACTGTAAAAGTCATGTGCAAAACAGTAGATCGAAAGTACACAAAATTTCTATTGCCACTCAATAGAAGAGAATGTAGGAACTTGATAGAAATACTCTCTGTGTGGTGGCGCCACATGCCCGCAGAATGGGGCTGACAAATCGAGAAGTCTGCAGGAAATGTTTAGAGCAGACTACCAGGAAAAAACGTAGTATTTCTTGGCAAGACTACGCTGTAAGCATCTGGAGTCCCTACCGTATAATGCCCTGGAAGAGGCATCGAACGTGAGGCCGTAGAGTTTGTAAAAATTCACGTCAGGCATCCGAAATAAACAAATTACAAAAACTAACCAATGACACTTGTATTATTTTTCTCCTGCTACCACTAAAAAAAAGGTATCGAACTAGCCTCTTTTTGAAATAAAAAACTCCATCCGTTTCGGTTTCATAGAACCAATTGTCTTGGTATAATATAAAGAATGTCCGATAAACCGTATTAAACGGGGCCGGTTTAGTACTTGCTGCCAAGCGGACGCCTTTCACTTTGATTCATCTAAAAAAAAACATTTTCTATATCCAGCGTTACATAGAATGAAATTAAAAAATATTAGAAAATAGTCGGCTTGCTATCGGAATAATCTTTTTTACTTGCAAAAACGCCCACCAATATGGCAATATCCTTCTGATCCAAAGTAGAAAGCAAAAGGTTCCATTATCTTAACAGAACATTGTCCAGCAGACAAACCTTCAGTAGAACTAAAGTTTTGTCGGATGCCAAGTTTCATACTTAGTTGTATGGAAGAAGATGATTTAGAAATAACTCGTTGTTCAGCATTCGGTACAGTGATATTGAAACATTTGGATGTCCAACACCGGATGTGGTTGGAACGATGGATTTTTGATATGCTGAAAGATATTCGTCAATCAATCTATACCTAGTCGTTTTGGACATCACAAAGGATCCGCTGTTTCAACTGACTATGTAAGATGGACCTCATGGAGATCAGCCTTAAAACCTATTCTAACTTAACTAACCTAATAAACTAAGAGAGGCGTGTCGTAATAAGAGATAAAAATAAGCTGTTAAAGTTAAATTTTTCATCACTTTTCAACACTTTCATAAGCGAATTTTGCTATCGATTCTGAACTCAATCACTTTATTTGGACTTTTTCTAATATCCAATAGCAAAAGAGGACTTTATATACGGACTCAATAAAAGGGTTCAAATAGACGGTTTTAAGGTAGTTGAATTCATTTTGCGGTGGGTCGGTTCGAATACTTTTTACAATCCTCACGCAAATATCTAAGAAATAGGATGATGATGAAAGGATCAGTCATACGTCAGCTGGTGTGATAGTCTAAGCTGGTTAAGAATTTGTTACTTAACGGTGTTGCAACTGCAAAGTCATTCAGGGTAACTTTCTTACAGATTTAAACTTAAAGTTATCGAAGAACAATTTGTTCTCATATACACCAGCACGCAAATGGATATCGCGCAAAGAACACCCGCCACTCGCAGCCCAACACACAAGCTCACAATTAATCGATAAAGTACCTAAATCTGCAAATCTTGTTAGTATCAAATACAAGCAATTCATTAAAATAATCGCTGTCATTCATTTCGAAGTGACGAAGTTAGAGGCAACGCAAGGGAGTGCGCGCGAGCATGCAGTAGATCGCACTTAAAGATCACTAACGATCACGGGTGGAACACATACAACACGCACAGTAATACACGTGACCACCAACCACGTTGTGAGCCAAGCGGCGATGTACAACTAGAAAAGCACCATGCAAGAGCATTTACCATCAAGCGAGGTGTAATGGATGCTTTATTAATAACAGGCGACAACGATCGCTCTAAAACCCACAGCAGATAGATGGCAATCGACGGCGGACCGCGTCGTGTGTGTGTGTTGATGATCAAGCTTTGGCAAATTCAAATTAAGTACACGACTACGAAGCTTAAACGGCGACAGCGTGTGGTGTTTCGAAGGTGGCGGTAAATGTGGATAAGAAGAAAAGCTTGACTTGCCGCAGCACGAGCAACAGGTATGTATATATATAAGCTAGTAAGACGTTCGCGATCAGTTACTGATCGACTCGAATGGCAGCGGTGAGCGCGCTGTGTACTTAAAATCCATTCTAACCGATGAAGATGAACAGCAGTCGAATTGCAATCGACGCATGAGACAACAGACTCCACGAAAGTATTAATGTACACCAAAAGACTTATTGTATGTGCAAGTGTGGCGCGCTGCGATGTATATGTGTTGGTCAACGCGCCGGCGCAGCGGATTGCATGTGAGCCCACAAATGAATTACCAGATTAATGGACAGCATAAATCACATTATCGCTTCCCTATACAAGCGCAACAGGCGAGTAATGTATACTACAAACAAAAGTAACAACAACAAGAGATTAAGGCGCTCGGCAGCGTGAAGATCAGTGGTCAGCGCGCACAGCGCACAATGCTGCGCGCACTACACAGAGCGTCAAACATACACATGCCACATAGCGCTCCTGCATTGAGTGCGATCGCCAATGTAGCGCCCACAGGCGGCGAGCGCGCGCTGCTTATGAGCTCAGTTGCGAGAATTTATTGAACTGCAGACGGCTAAAAAGCCTGCCACAAACAGCTGCCGGTTGTAACTGAATCATCGTCGCTGCTGGCTTGGGCTTACGCCCGCGCACCGCGCACTGCACACCACCAAACTGTCGCGTCCATGCAAGGCGCTGCCAGTTTGCGCGTCTGCTTTTACTGCTTTAAACGCGTCTGCTCTTATTTTGCGCGCAACGCCTTGCATGCAAATGCGGCACCAATGACAAATCACACCTTCTGCGTTTGTTGAACAAAATAAATCTCGTAATGAGTTACGATAAGACGATGATTTCGACAGCTAAACAAATCACCTGCAATTGATCTTGCAGAAATGCGTTCGCATAGGCACAACAACAACGCACGATTATACAGCTTTCTGGCTGCCTGCCTGCCTTTTTATTTTGTCTTATTTGCGCGCTTGCTGGCTTTTGTTGCTTCCTGCTTGTTGGCGCATTCTGCAAATCACTTGCGGCTGATTTTAAGGTGCCAGCGTCCCTGTGGTGTCCAGAGGCGTTCATGAAAGATGGCTTACATTTGGCATTCTGGAGCAATCGCTGGTCTCGTCAGCGTTGTCTCTGGCAGAAGTTTGGCGATAATTAATGGCTTTTGGATTTTAGTTAAGCGCGCACAATGCGTGTTGAAATACGTGACGTTTATTGGCTGCTCGAATTGAATAAAAGCAATTAAAAAAAAGCTGGGCTAAGGGGAGTACTATGTTGGTACTAAAGTATTAGAGCTTCTATGACATTAAATTGTTATCGTTGAGAAAATACATTAGAAATATAGTAGGTCCATGGGAGTAAGAAAGATTTAACAGTTCCTATGCAATCGTAAGGTCCTTCAGGACATGGGTAAATCGTAAGAGCTTTAGTGAACTCTTCGTTCTCAGTAAGCTCCACCTTTCAGTAATTGAAGGAGTCCTAACTGCACACTGTACAATCGGTATTTATGTAATAAATTCTACATCTAATTCGACGTCTACCAAGAGTTGGGAAGAAGATGAGATAGAATTATCTCAATACCACTTCCATCTCGAATGTCCAGCTGTTTCCATGTCAAGGAAAAAACATCTCGAATCTCATACTTTGAGATACACAGGTGAAGTAGTGGTATTAGAAATCAAAGAAGTATACAGATTTTGAAAGATTGAAAGTGTTCTGCCGATAGCTGATGTCCAACTACAGCAGTTTTATCTATGTGGTTTCACAAAGGACAGTACAAAACAGTCTAAGTTAAACTCTAGTCTTACCAATCTCTCAATCTCCCGAACGGACCTTTCAGTTATTGGATGAAAAATTTCGTTCCTTTCTATTTTAGCTTTTGCTTACTAATAATATCCGAAGAAATAATCGAGTATAGGAAGGGAATCTGCAGTAAAACAGTTGGTCGGACTAGAGAAACATAGCAGTCTATATGGTGTTTTGCACTTCTACTAGAACTTGCGAAAACTTAAGGTGTGATTATCTTATCTAAACGTTTTTGAAGTTGGATGTGCACCGGAGCTCCATATTACTGTAAAGCAAATAAACTGCCGAATCGAATTTGATTTCTTCATATTTGAAAAATAAAAAGGGATACAGATCACAGAAATTTTAGTGCTCAACGAATAATCTGATCTCAGTTCTGTTTAGGAGGTTGACTCTCCTCTTACCGAAGTGATAACCGATAAGTCTTAACTGTTCTAGGTCATCTACCGCTATTCAACATATACAGCATTTCGAAGTGTTTTCTCAGCAATCGTTCGTCACAAAGAGCACCAGCCAGGTCCGCAAAAAAGTGCTGGTTTCAAAATGGGTGTTGGATCTTTAACATGTATCTATCTGCCATCTGAAAGAGATTTCTTATTTGAAGTCCGTCTTCTTGGGATGTTGTGCAGATCACCTCCAAGTTGGTATATCCTGGGTAACGCTAAATGACCTGCAGCCTCTACGACCTTTCAATTCCTGACGACTGTAGCTGTGAAACCGGATTATGAGTAGAATTAGCTTTTTAGGATTTTGGTAGAACCCTGGGCTGGTGTTTGTCACCTGAGTGTGATAGGGTGATACTCATCAGAAGTGGCTGATGGGCTAATGTCGCAACCGCTCCCGTCCCGTTGAAACCCTGGCAGGCTTTAGGGTGGCGTCCAAAATCGTGGCGACTCCTTCTCTGCCCATATACCAGCGAGATTGTTGTGGGTGGGAAGAAGCCGTTGGAGGAGAGGGACAGTGAACCTCTTCGCGGATGTGTAAAAGCTTAGGGTAAGGTTGGTGGAGGGATCTCAGCAACTCTCTATCAACTCCAGTTTCAGATCAGGCCGAGGTCACCGTCTCCTTCAGAGAAGTGATCATCCACTCAGATAGCAGAGCGGCTATACTAGCCTTGAACTCATTGAGAGCGTTCAGGGCTGGTCGAAGTGCCTAACTTCGTTATCAATATATTTAAGTAAGGTTAGATTCCCTCGTTATGGGGCTTTTAACGTGCCATAGCATAATTGGCGTCCACCCGGTAAGGCTGGGAATTCTACCAGATGCCATCTGGAGAAGCTGAATGAAATAAGAGGAAGCAACTCAGCACCTCCTTCTTGACTGTTCCGCGTTTGGGAGGTCAAGAAATAAACACTTGGATGCGCATACTTTCAGACATCTCACCGTGTTGGCGTGAATGAAAATTAAATGCCTTTGCAAATTTACTTGCTAATTTATAGCTCGAAAACATTCTTCTTTCTATGGCATCACAAAGGGCTACATATAGCAGTCCACTTTCGATCTTTGATCAGTCATCTAACCTAACCTAACCTTTACTGTCTTCGTTCTTAAGAACGTTGTGAGCTCTGCTTAAAGCATTTGGACTTAATTTTGTAAAATCAATACTCTTAATGACAACAGTTTACCTCCAATTGGATGGCCTTGCTTGACCAGGCGCTTACTTCTTGGAAAATATTTCAATATACATATTCCTACATGTAGCTGTTTATGGTAGCTGAGTACACATTTTTAATTTATTCACGCACCCGCTACGCAATAAATCCACAGTCAATAAATAGCTGCAATTTGGTGTTGCAACAAGATCACAACACCGCAGGACAACGCTGAGTACCTGTTCAACAAACGCATAATTCACTCATTACGAACACGCCATCGGCAGTTAAAGCAGAATAGAAAAGGCTTTTAGGTGTTTGTGTGTGTGTATAGGTCTGTGATTTGTGGACCAACCGCAGCGTTTTAGCAGCGTTCGGCCGGCAGGGAGCAAGTTTAAAAGGAGAAGAACAGCAGCGAGCCTCCTTAGGAGTTAGCGCAGGGCAAGAAAACAGTGGACCGTAGTTTAATGTAAACATAGACACACACACATATATATATATATATATATATATATATGTGTGTATGTATATGCACATGTGTGCGCTAAATTCCATTTAAAAATTGCTTATAGTAAAATATTGCGATAATGATCATGACAGCGTTGCATTGAGCTGCAGCATATACAAAAGCGCGACTGCAGCTACCGTTGCTGTTGTTGCAACTGTTGCTGGACGCGTCGTGTGTCTGCGGTTGAAAAAATCAAAACCAGTGGCTAAATTGCAAATAATAAGCCACTTTTATAAACACTTATTTGTGGCACGTATTTTTCATAGACTTCAATGCGACACAACAATGGCAGCAGCACCAACAACACCATGCACTGTGCTTGTTGTAGTTGTTGTAAATGGTCAGTCGAACGTACGCGTATGTTTGCCGATACGAATGATCAGTTGGCGACGCAGTTGGTGGGCGTCACACAACAACAACGCGCAGGGCAGTCGGCAACAACAATATACAGGCATAGGATTGTATGAAAACTTTGACAGTTTGGAAAAATCGCTGGGCATTATGTGACCCCCTGCCATTGTGTCTGTATGTGTGTGTGTGTGTGGGTAGCGCTGCGAAGTGTTTGTATGTGAAACATGAGCCTTTGCAATTTAACATAAATGATAGAGGTGGTCCAAAAGCGAGGGAAGTCATAGAAAAGTTAAGGCGCATGGAAGCTCCCAACAGCTAAGGGTTGCCAAACATTTGAATTGGAACCGAAAGACGCTTTAGAATTGTGGCCGCAGGGGAAACAAAGACCAGTGCGTATTAAGACAAGAGAACTCATAAACCATTCGTTGTAGCAGCACTACCTTTCAGTCGAAACCGTTGGTACTTTACAGGCCGAATTATGCCCATTATTACATTAAGACTCTTCCGTTAACTCCTCCTGCAGTCGTAAATTGATTTTAAAAAAAAAAGCAGTCAGCTTACATTCACAGTAGCTCTAGAGCCTGTACATGCAATCAGTTGGTCTACTCCGAGCCGAATGGTTACTGAATTTTGACAAGCCAGGTTCTTCCTTAAATTCCTTAATCAAAGTAGCAACAATCTCCTTCGCGTAGCTTGCGATCTCAGACTCGACCGCACTTTTCACAATGAATCTCAGCCAGCTTATTATAACCTTATTAATGCTACATATTCTGGTTCTCAACTCCACATTTTGCCCTTTCTCTATAACATTCACATTGGCAACTCTGACATCACTCCAATCTTAGACAAATAGCCAATCTTTCACAGTCAGCGTGGACGTGTAGCACGTTCTACGGCAGCTAGCTGTAATCAGAAGCCAACAGCAGGATATAATAACTATTAGCCAACCTGTGGTGTTGCACGATCGGCGGCCAGCGACGCGATCGGTTCAATAGAATTGCTCATATCAGACGAAGTGGGTGAAAACGAGTCACAAAACCAAAGGTGGCACAAAATGCTGTTTGCTTTTATGGCCTAGTAAATGTTATACAATATTATGGTTTATTGATGACTGTCTGGCTTTTGAACGTGAACATGAAGGAAGATATGCGGAATTTGAAATAAAAGAAGACTAAAAGAGTATGCTGGTACTGTATACTTAAAGTTATATTGTAGGGTAGGCAAAGATAAATAAAAATAAGAAGAGTAACTTCATTACATTACATTTCTAAATCGGTGAAAATTTCTTCTTCGTTGGAGGACATGAGTTATTAGCGGTTGTATAAATTCAGTCAGCTCAAAGAATTTAACAGATTTGGAGTTATAACATGTCAAAAGTTGCGTGATGGCCACTCGTTTTCGACCGAACAAGTTTTATTAGTAAAAACCTTTCTAATACTACACAGAATATCGCAGTTGTGATAAGAGGTTGATCGGAACATGATCTAGATAGTTAGAGTTACAATATTTATTCTCTCCTACATTGTAACACTCGACTTCTAGATCATGTTCTAAGATCCCAAATTAGTTAAGATCATCCTCTTGTTACAATCGCGACATTTGTTCTCTGTTATAACGACAATTGTGATTCCGAAGATGACAGATATGTCGAAGAAAAGATATATTGTATGCCTTACGGAGGTCTATAGCTGCCATAAGATAGCGGGTCTATTAAGTATGAATTACAAAATAGCCGAGAACATCAAAGATGGTAGAGCTAAGTATTATCTTGAATCATACCAATGAAACCGATTTGGCCCTTCCATTTTACACTGTTCATGATCGAGTAGCTTGATGTAATCTATAATCCATACACGTCCATGCAAAGGACTAATATTTTAATAAATTCTTTTTGAAGCCTGAAGTAAAATTTAGCGGCCTCAGATAGTATCCTCTACTATATATATTATCTAATACCTGACAAAGCAAATAAACTTAGAACTTTTTTTCAACCCTAAACTAAACATTTTTTTTTTTTTAAACATAGTATTTTAATCTTTTCTTATGTTTGAGGACGATTAAATACCTTTGCAAGTTTTGTGAAACCGATCAGTTTCTGATAAAGTTACATAGAGTTAAGAAAAGGTACTCTCCTTCGTGCGTAGGTAGCAAGGTAGGTGGAGTGGATGTTTGACCAAACACCTAGGCCTTTTTGAAGCTCTTACTGAAACCATTCGGACTGAAATCACCTTAGCCTATAATATCTTCTTCTTCTACCTCTTAACAGCTTCTACGAAAATCATTACAAGGTGCTCCTAGTCTGCTGGCTTATCTGCCCATCAGACAGTGACCTGTTGGCACTTCTACTAGAGTTCTTTTGTCATCCCTTTGGAATTTTAATATATATATATATATTTTTTATTCCACATTTACTTTAGGAATTGGATCCACCGAAACTCCGCTATATCTATAACATGTTAGTCGATTTAATATCTAATAGGCATACAAATTATCCCTTTTTCGAGTCTAATTGTCAGGTGGGGCTTGATGTAGCTGGTTCATCTGCTTCCTGGTTCATTATGTCCTGGAACCTATTGCAGGTTTATCGTCAAATATGATATTATATCACCCAAGCGATTAAGGCATTCCGTCACACTTCTTTGGTGAAAACCTAAAATTTAGTGAATTTGAAGTTCTTGTTGTGAGCACACTCTTTGTCGGAACAAAAAGGCTTACTTTAATTACTTTGCCCACCGCCTGCAAGATACTACAGTGATCTGTAATCATATAGGATTTGTCGGAAAGTAATACGACTGAACATCGGAGTGTGCGCACACCGACTGGATTCGGTAGAGGGCGTTAATACTCGCAGCTAACAAACGAGCAGCTGGTCAGTTGTCTCCGAACACCTAGAAAGCCAGGACAAACATTTTCGCGCGACGTGTTTCTAAGGGTGGCGCAAGCCGTATGATATGATCAAGCAGGTTTACACAGATGTTACTTTAGCATCGAGTGGAGTGTTTCGGTGGTATCAGGTCTTTTTGAAGAGCCCGGAAAAGGTCGCTGATGAAGACCGTGCTGGGAGACTTTCGACTTCGACAAACTCCGACAATGTGACTTGTGTGCGCAAAGTTTTTAACTCAGACCGTCGACTAAGGATTCGTTTAATTGCCTAGATGTCAAATTTATCGAAATCTATGGTTCATGGTATTCTGTCGGAACACTTGCATATGCGCAGGGTGTCCGCGAAGATCGTTCCAAAAGTGCTCACCGACGACCAGAAATTGCGGCGAGTGGAAGTATGCCAAGACATGTGTGAAAGTGACCCCCAATTTTTGAATAACGTGATCACAGATGACGAGTCATGGATCTTTGAGTATGATCCCGAGACAAAGAGGAAATCTTCCGAGTGGCACTCGCCGGCAGAGGGGATCGAAGCAGCATTACCTCGACTCTTAAGGATATTCCGGAGAATGACTTCCGTGACAGAAGGAGCCTATTTTGAAAGTTTTTAAAGAATTGTAACGATTGGTTCAATAATTTTTTTAAATTGATTCAGTCTTATCACTCTCCAGACAAACCATGGATCTGATTTGGTTAGTAATATTAGTTCTCTAAAATATGGAGTTCTATGTAAATTTTCATGATACGAGATACTTCATACCGTCTGGTTTTCTAATCTTCTTTCTTCAAAAGTTCAATACTTATATAAAAGTTAAGACCAAGTTATTTTGTAGGAATTTGAAGCACTTTTTTGAGCTGGTTCGCCAAGCGATGTTAGCTACAATTGTGGTTCTCGGTAAGCGAACTATACTCATTATCTACTGTCTGGTCTTCTAGGGGATATATAGTACATACTTGTATATATTTTACTAGATAGTCTTCTCCAGGATATAGTCTCGAAAGCTGGAAACGGCATTAAGTTTCAATAAGTAACTTATAAGACATTTTCATACCGCTTCCACATTTCCTAGAATGCCAGCGCATACACTTTGCGCCATCGCAGATGCGCTTCGGCAATAATTCAATAGCCTTTTTTTATGAGTAATGACACTTCATTAATATGCAATAAATGTAATAAACGCGCTGCAGCCATAAAACATGTATAAGACGCCGCTTGTGACATGGCTGCAGCAGCTGGGCGATCATTGCCGTGAGGGGAGGCAAGAACTTAAATTGTCACTGATCAGGCGTAGGCCAAGATAAACAAGAAATTATCCCTTTTTATAAATTTTCTTTAGGCATTAAGCAATTGGCAGCGCAAAAGGAAAAAGTGAAGAAAGAGGGTACAAGAAGTGAGCGCAGACAACTGAGACCGCGCGCTACTGGACACTTAGGCGATTAAGGCACATTGGCTTGGCGTGTTAAACTGGCGTCGCTGGCAGCAGTAGCTTATTAATTGGCAACGGCACGTTGCAACAATTGCAGCTGCAGGCCGCAAACACTACTTCCAATGTCATATAGTTTTTATTTTCTTACGCCGCTGATCAGTGGCAAGAATATGCAAGTAGCGGCAATAATATGCACGAAGGGGGCAACGCAGACGCCTCAGGACTCGGCGCAAATGTGTACAGTTCAATTAAGTGTGGATGGAGTCGGTGACATTTGTGACTCGAGCAAAAATGAGCGTGGCAACAATAAGTAGCATGCCACAAAATGATGATCAATTAACGACAGCCAATTGGCTGCATAGACAACATGATAAAATTATGTGTCTGTTACAACATAAATGCGAAGGCAAGCGCGCCAAGCAGCAGCCTACAGAGACTGTTATAAAAAGAGTCATACCAAACAGCGCGTCTGTATTGTTTGCGGGCTTTGTTACTCATTGACAGTTACAAATAAATAAAAACAACTTGACACACGCTTTATTGCTGCATAAATTACATGCAAACAATATGACATCTGCAACAAAACCAAAACCAAAAACAATACAAAAATAAAGGAAATCATGCATGTGTTAAATTTTAATTGAAAATGACAGTCTTCTTTTAAATTTAACATTCGACTCGCTCAATAACCAATTGCATGTTAAACTTTGTAATGGACGAGCGTCTCTGCTCTGCCGATGTTGCAACGCTGGTGTCAAGGGGCGTGTGAAATTGCCGCACGCATATAAATTGATTATGTTAATAGAAACCGGAAACCGTTGATGAAATGAAGCTCCAAAAGCTCTCGAATGTTTGTTAGTTTGATGAGGGTTTCTTCCAGCGATAAAGCCATAATCTGCTTTACTCGCCAAACTATCCATCAGCTATAAGCAGCTCTAGCTTGTTGACTGAAGGGCCTTTGCCGGGAAGTTTTGCTTATAAAAGTCTTCTATCACTGTGATAATAGCCTCAAAAGCTCATCCTAGAAGAAGCCTCCATCCAAGAATTGCACTTTCTTGCAAGTCGTTTTTGCATAGTAGTTTCAGATTCCCAAGACTTTGAATCGTGATCTTTAAATAAAAAACCTCCATGCCTAAGCATTCCTACAACGTATTGTATGTTGTATCATTGATCCGTAGTAAGAGATGTGATTCGGAAATCAAATATTTTTTTACTTTTGCACAATTTTAACCATTTTGTTCTTGTTCTGAAGCCGTATTCCATTTTACGAGTATTCAAGCTAATATCTCTCATTCTTATTTAGCCCAAGTTGACAAGGCTACATAAATGCTTTAAATTTAATTATCCAGATCTATCAGGATATGTCTAGTTCTACAAAGCTCTTCTGTTAAGAACTTCACTTTGATGGTTGAAGAAATTACTGTTTCAAATATTTCTGTTCCACACGATTCACCATATTCGATTAATCAGTGGAGATACACATCCATATCTTTACTAAGCCTAACTAATCTGTAGCACTTTGATGAGGTTATTTTTTCTTATAAAGAAAACTTTCCGAATTAATGAAATACATACGATGCTTCAAGGTTTTCGTTTGAGCTTCTAAAGAGTGATCCATTTCGAGGTTCTCTTCAATTTCATTGGGGAATGTTTATTATCATTCAAAAGAACATTCTTTGGGACTTATTTTTTGAAGATTATCTCTTTAAAATGGTGGCCGCGGCTACGTCTCAGATGGTCCATTTATTGAGTCCAATTTTCGATGAGTCGTTCGAGCATTTTTAATGGTAAATGGTGAATGACGAGAGTGATGTTTTTTTCCAAGGCCTGAAATGGTGTAGGATTATCCTCATAGACTTTAGACTTTAAATATCCTCACAGGAAAACGCCTTACGGTGTGATATCGCACACTCTTGATGTCCAACAGTATCATTATCTGATCACTGAAATGTTCTCTGAATGAATCCATTGATTCATTCGATGTGTTGCAAGTGATGCAGTCTTGTTGAAACCAAAAGTCGCCGATATCACGAGCTTCAATTTCAGACATCAAATAGTCGATTATCATGGTGCGATAACGATCGCCATTGACGCTTATATTCTCACCGACATCACTTTTGAGGAAATGTGGACCGATGGCTGCACCGGCTCAGAAACCGCGCCAAACCCCTTTTTTTCTGAATGAAATGACAGCCCTTGATCTTCAGATTAGTTTCTGTCCCAAATGCGGAAGTTTTGCTTGTTTACATACCCATTGAGCCAGAAATGGGCTTCAAAACCCACCACCTCCTTTTCAAGAGCTCATAAGGCGAAGTGATATCGCTTCAATCTTTCCATGAATGCCAAACAATACTGAACGAAAATAACATGGCAGCTTGACGCGACTCATGCTTGATCTGTCAAAAAAATACTATTGAAAAAATACTTTTATTTGGATTGTCCGTTATTATTCACGACTAATTCTTTTTGCGCATTGTGTAGAATTTCCCTTACTGTTGGCTTGATTTAGACCTGACGCTTAAGGCCCTATTTATCACAACACTTGAAAGGCCAACTCATATATATACTCCCTAGTGCATTCGATCCTATGGACTTTTTATTTTGCTTTATGATTCCGATAGAGCCTTTCGTTCTAGAAATATGTAATAATAAAAAATGTTCGTTTTTTTGAAAAGTAATATCAAAGTTTAAGGCAAAGGCAACGAAAGCTAGGAAAGCTCTTAGAATAACCTGTGTAACTTGAGCTAAGAGGACTAAATATAAAAATGTATAGCAGGCGAAATTTCATCAGTTTCTAAGACATATAATCACACTAAAATTATCGCGTAATTTAACAGTTATTGCTGAAACGAAATATAATATTGTTCGCCTCATCTATGCAATTATTTCATAATTTCTCAAGCAATTTGGTTATGCCTCAGCTCTCAACTAATAATAACTGATTTATTTCGCTTTTTCTTTCATATTTTATACTTTTCCAAATTACGAATTATGATTGAGTGGTGTCTGAAAGAGGCCGTCTCGGCTGGAAGTGAACTCATGCATACAAACAACAAAAATTTGAAACTATTTGGAAATATGTATGAAAGAGAATCATTAAAGCGTGGAGGACAGGGCAAGTATATGCGTAAACTATTGCATGTGGAACATAAGTCAATTTGAGGTTATGTGAGTCAAATTTGACACCTTTGAAGCGCAATAAAGAAATTACCAAAAAATATGAAAATATAATTAAAGCGGAGTAGTAAATTTGTGGTTTAAAGTAGCGATGACAGTTGGGGCATACGGAGCTAACCTATAATGTACATAAAAATATCGTAATCTAAGAAATTGAGGCTTTGCGCTCTTTTCTGAATTTTTTCATCGAGAAGCGACAATAAATATACACGGATATATAGCTATCCCGGTAAAGGTTTATTATTGTAACTCTTTTTCCCATTACTAGCTCATGATACTTATGCCAGTTGTTTGCACGATTCGCCAACTTGCAGGATTTGGCATACAGATGACAATTTGAAACATTTAATGAGCACATAATTAGAAAATAGTTAAATGAGTGTTATACGAGTATACCCGGATAAATTACGTATGTAACTTTAGTTCTATTCGAGTCTGCCTAGCGAGCTTAATGACCCCTCGACTTTATTCTACATACATCCAATGTTTGTTAATTTTTCTTTGGTTCTATTTACCTTTTCTATTTTTACATTGCTCTAATTCGGTCATCAGATCGCTGGAGACGCTCTTGTCAAGCTTCGTTAAATTTCAATGCCCTCATATGGCCAACTCTAAGTATGTCTCCCTATATACACATATGGAAATATACTTATACTTAAGCTATTTATTTGCTGCCTTTATACTAAAATGTATTGTGTTCGTTTGAATTTGAAGCTTTCGTAATTTTACACTTCTCCAAGCTTGAACGCATAAATTTCGGCATTTTCTAGCGGTTTCTTGTGTTCATCGTGTCACGCTCAATTGTTTAACACCGGAAAGTCAGTGTATGTGAAATGCGTACAATGTTGAAGATCAAATACAAATGGTAGTGTGGCACATAAGGGTGGTTCAAAGTATTTCCAAAAATGTGTGTGAAAATTTAAAGGACAAATTTAATTTCTCTGCTTGAAATAAAGAACACTTATAATTCGACAAATATAAAATTTCATAAAATGGGCTTTTAGAGCCATGAGTTTACTACATTTTGTGTTTTGAAGAAATAGTAATAATTCTCTACAAAATATTGCAAAAAATCACATTTAAGTGTAAGCGAAAGTGGTGAAAAATTTATTTGTGGTGTTAACTGAGCCTGTATTGCTTCTTATGTCCTACTTTCTTGTTTAACTCAATTGGAAAAAAATAAAAATTTGTTTCCAGTATTAAAACGAACTACCCTAATTATGACTTTGTAATTTCTTTATTGAAAGCGTATTAAGAATAGGTGTACTTGTTTACCTTTCCTCCTACTAAAGTGAACTGAATTTTTATTTTATTAAAAAAAGACATGATAAACATATTTGGTAGTCTTCAAGCGTGAAGCTTATTAATTTTTACACACTTTTTAATGCTTACCTGTAAGTAGAAATGGTAATACAAATTTAGATCAAACAATTTAGATACTATAAATATGTAGTCATTCTCTTATATATTTTTATAACTATAAAAAATGTGAAATAAATGGAAGGCATCAGTAAGAAAATATAATAAAATCTTAACTACTCTCTTCTCTTGATTTATTAACAACATATTCGGAACCAGTATAATAAAAAGTTTCATCTAGTGGCAGATTTGCGGGTTTGATCCATTCTAGATCCGCCCCTGAATCCACCCTAAACAATTTCCTTTATTTCTAGGACACATGGATATATTTAAATTGAAGGACACTGCTCCTTGTCGGTCACACTCAAGAGGAAGTCACTTCGACTTAGTTACTTTTTGATGCGAAACTTCTTTATATAGCTGTCAGCGCTCCGAAAGAAGTTAACTCAGTAGTGTAGAGAGTGTAGAAGTCAACTCAGTAGTATAGAGAGCCGAAATATTGGCGCTCATAAGTTCGTTACATACGTTAAAAAGGGAATGCGAGGACTTCGGAGAAAAAATTAGCCTTTTCTGATCAGAGGTACTTCCAAGAGTACAGACCAGAGGTTTTCATACTTCCATGAGTACAAAGGAGAAGTTTTCGTACTTCTGAGTGTAGAAACGAGAAGTAAACGCATTTTATAAGCCCTTCGATAGAGAAGTGTGACAGAAATACTTTGACGTACTAAATGTTCCAAATGGACATAATGAAGAAAAAAGGACGCAGAAAGTTTTGATTGCATTTCTAGAAAATAGGGTCGCTGCCTAACGAAAAATATAAATATTATAAACAAGTTCATTACTAGATATTTAAAATGCTTTACAGCAGGTAATTGAAATTAGCTGTTTTATATAGAAGTCAGCTCTTTATAAAAGGAATACATCTAGTATTATGGGTACAATGGGTTAAAGAAATCGCAAACTTGGAAGACCTTTGATGTGGAAAAAAGTAAAAAAAAAAGGTTGCCACCTAGCTGGAAGAATTATATTTATATAATACTGTGCAAAATTTTTATTTACTGCATTTTATAACCCTTTCGTTAAATATATATTTGGAATTTTTTTTTTTTTTATGAAAAACATTTTGAAGTAGTGTTGCCATTAAAAAATATAAAAGCAGTAAGCATTACCAAACGAGTGCCAACTATAAGAGATTAAGAAATATTACATAATAAAGTATTTGCATAGTCTTTATTTTACTATACATAATTTGAACAATGTTGCCACCTACGAGAAAAATAGCAAAGCCGTGGAAAATATTTCAAAATCTGTCTCAATGATTACATTTAAGAAACAATTATGGTGTTTATATGGTAAGTCATTAAGTAAATTTCATTTTGGAGTACGGTTGCCATGCGAACCAAAATTAAATGTTATAAAATTTAAATAAGTAATATAAAAAGTAAAGAGATACAGACGTACTCTCGTAACAGGGAGTGTTTAACCAAAACATATTCTAAGGCGGAGATGCCACCTTAAATTAAATCCCAAAAAATTAAAAACAAAAAAATATTTTTAAGAAGTAAGGAAATATGGTCCCAATCGCGCTTTAGGGTGGTCTTTAATCAAAAAATATTTTGAAACAGAGTTGCCAACCTCTCAAAAAAGTAAAACTATTCAAACTTTACAAAAATTGTGCCAAATATTTTTACATACAAAGCGCTTAATAAACTTTGCAAAGTTTGTAATACTACAAAATTTATATTTTCAGAATTTATGTGTTTGAGCAGTTTTCTTATAGATATAAATATTAAGTTCATTAAAAATATGTTGTTGTTGTTGTGAAGGTTATCTAGTCCCCGTTAGAGTGGTAAGGTTCATATAAGTTGTCATCGAGGTCATCAAACGGTAGGCCCAGGAAACGTGCTGTTTTGACGGCGTCGATCCATAAAGGGAGGGGTCTCAAATGTGCAGGATTAGCTTTGCATGCAAAGAGGTTGTTGGAGTCATGCAAGGACGATCCATGCTGGACATATATTTTTATATGGCGAAGTCGATTCTGAATAAGTAGGAGTTTAGCCTGCTATAGTATTCAGAACGAAGCTGCGCAAAGGATACTCTTGATTCGCATAGAGCCTTGAATGAAAGAACAGAAATAAAATCACTTAAAAACCAGATTTTCTGCGTTAATAGAAAGGTTCCTATATTATACCATTCAAATTTTATTCTTTTTCTTTTATGACCCGGAAGAATACTAGCGACTTTCCATCATATATATCTCTCCGATCCCAAAAGAGATCACTATTGTTTTGATAACCTGAAATTTGATTATATAGTATAACGGTTTTTATTTTCTTTTTGTCCGTATACTAATATAAGCACCAATAGTAATTTTTTCAGCTGATTTATACCGCATATCATACAAAACACATGACAGAATCCTCATAAAATCCCTTCAAACTGCTAGTCTACCTTGCCACATTCACAATTTAAAATAGACGCCTATGAAACTGCTATTGTAAACCTTATTTATGGACAATCAATACCAAATTACATATGCTTTCATTATACTTGTACACCGAAGGAATCTCTAACAATGAAACGCGCCGCAAACCCCGCATAACGGACACGTGACCGGCGCGTATAAACAGTAAGAAATGTGCAACATAAAAATAATAAAAACACTAGTAAATTATATTTATTTTGCATTAAATTGAAATTTTTAAATCAAGCAGCAAATAGACGCTGCATAACCCACTTAAGCGCAGAGACTTGATGCTTAACCACGGCGGGTAAGAAGGGAGCTTGAGCGCACACGACCTTTGCCAGCGGAGGCAGCATTTCCCCCAAACACTTTACTAGCAATTTCCAGCTTTTTTGTTGTAGCTGGTGGTGACTTCTTTACGCTCCATATGTCACGTGTGCCGCAACATGTGCACGCATGTGCGTGTGCGCCGCAAGTGCTTACTTATATGTATCCTTTATGTAAGGGCACAAAACCAGTAAGGATAAGCATTACAAACGGCAAGTCTTAAGACCGCAACCAAAGTGTATAAGTTTCGAAATTGCCATTGCTGGCGGCTTGTTGCTGTTATGGTTTGGTGTGGAGTGCCGGTAGTTCGGCCGACCACAATTTAAAACTGTAAAAATTCATTGAAAATTTTATGCCACATAAATTTTGTCAGCATAGCCACAGGATTTGTGTCGTATAGCTGCCACCAGCAATGATTGTCCTTTTTCGCTGGCATAAAATCACTATGCTGACTTTCTACTTTCCCAATTTTACAACTCAAAGACACACTTTCGCCTAGTGTTGCCTCACATTACAGCCTCGCTGCTCGGTCATTTGTATTTGTATCCTTTTTTCTTTTTTTTTGTGTGTTTTTGTGGTCTCTAGAATTTTATAGCTTTTTGATTTGCCATTTGATTGTGCTGTCGAAGGTCCTTATTGTAAGGATATGCGTTGCGTTTGGTGTTCTTGCGACACAATGCTGAGTTTTGCCTGGCTCTTGAGCGTACTTGTGTAACAAATACATATCTACTTGTTCACTTTGTGATTTTTCGACTTTTTCTTTTTCAACTAAGCCATCGATTGTCCTTATGTTGTTTAAAGTGTCCTTTAGTCGGGGTTGTTATGCGCCTTAATCAATTTTAATTTGGTCGGTATTAAGGGAAGCATATAAAAACATACAGATAAATTTACACACATTCAATTATATATTGAAGGTTTGTCAAATAATATAGCATAGAAGTCAGCAAACAATGAGAAAAATAATCAGCGAGTGATTTTCGGGCTCATTAAGTCCAATTTCGGATTAATATAAATTTCTCTCAATTTATATATTTCATTAAATAATCTGTAGTTTCTTAGACCCTTCACAAATTCATTGGTGTTAAATTTTTTTCTACTTCTTTTATGACCCCGGGGAATACTTACTAAGCACTTTCCATCATATATAACTTTTACTTCCCAAAATAGTTCGATCTCCCATCGCTATTATTTTGAGATCCTGAAATCGGTTTCGAAACACGTTTACTCTAGTGGATAATACGCATCGTCAGAGCCATCGTACAGTGCGCACCGATGATGCTATTGCGTATCGTAGAAGACCAAAATGAGTTCATCCACCACCGCGCCCAACAATTGGAGCTGTTTTTTTTTTTTTTTGGGAAAAATTTTTGGAAGGATTTTACTTTGTGGACATAAAAAAATTCAACTTGTGAAGAATTAAAGCCGAACGACCATCTAGCGTGTCACTCGTTTGGTACAAAGGCTCAAAACGAGATGGCTACATATTCGGATTATCTCAAGAAAAAGTTGTTCAGCGTTGAACTCACTTCAGCTAAAATCTGTAAGTATGTTAATAAACAAAATTGTCACTCTTGCAATAATGATAATCTACAAGCCATTGTTGAGACGCTGATACATCCTCAAAAAGTCACACGAAAACGTTGCTTTTGGTCCACATTTCTTCAAAAATTAAGCTGGCAATTAAGTCAATTGGCAACGCTATAGAGCCATGCTTAATGACTTTTTCGTGCCTAAATTGGAAGATGTTGATGTGGACCACCTTTGGTTCCAACAAGACGGCTTACATCCGATACAGTGAAGAAAGAAAAAATCAATTTGGCTAGCCGATTACCACGCATGGTAGGATTGGTCTCCATGATCGTTCGATTTAACAATGCTGAACTATTTTTTGTGGAACTATGTGAAGTCACTTGTCTACGCAGATAAGCTCGAGTCGTCTGACACTTTGGAAGAGAATATTCCATTTGGCTGACATACAACCCCAATTACTCCAAAACATGGTAGAAAACTAGGACTCCGACTAGGTTTTTTTCGAGCCAAGGATGTTACTTTGTCGATGCTATATTGAAATCATAATAGCAAAAGTTTTATCTCAAATTGGAAACCACTTGTCTATAAAAATAACCATTTATATTCTATATATATATTAACGAAATGACATAGTGTGAATAAAAAATCAACATGATAAATCGTATACTTTCAGAGCCCAGAAATTCGTTTTTTTGTGTTAAGGGATTGCAGTATAATTTGAAAGTTCTCAATCTTCTCAGTAACATTGTTCCAAATATCTTGTTCTTTTTAGGAAAACTAAACTTTATTTCCTTAAATTGGGACTGCGAAACCCAGCTCGACGTGTTGCTTTTATATTAATGTGTCTAAAATAATGGAGTTTTTTTGTTATAAATTTGCTCCAGTAGAAGGTCTAGCTTCAGTGAAGAATCTGTGTATAAGAAAATAGTAGATCTATAAGATAATCTTAAGATTTATCTTCACATCGCTTGACTTTCTTTCGTTTCTATACTGTTGTGATGGATGGATCTGAATTAGATCTCACCTAGTTTTGACCTAGTATCGGCAAAAAAAAAGACTCTCAGTAGCCGTCTTATATAAAAACGATTAAGCTACTCGTACGAGGTTATTCCAGTCAACAAAATGGCTTATGACTTTAGGACTCCCTATTTTTCCGGTTACGATCTGCCGCACATAAATATACAGAGTTCCTTGTAGAGAAATCGGCCTAGCAATAGCCAAGTGCGTAACTTTTCTTCGCATCTACTTCTAACATTTCCCTTAAAATTTGGAAAATCATAATTTCCAGCTAATACGAGTATTTAGAGTCAGTTAACGAAAGTTTGAGAAACCAGACTAAATATCTGGTAAAGACATCCACTCTGAGAGACCCAATTCAGCTGCTGCAACACCTCCCAAATAGCTGTCATGAAACGAGGAAACCTTACTTTCTTACCAGAAGACAACTTTTTGTAACATAATGCAAACGTCTAGCGACCTTTTTGTTTTTGTTATAGTATTGAGTTTTTTATACTATATATTCTTTTATTCCATAGGTGAAAAATCGTATGTCAAACGGTGAAACATTAAACGTTACTAAAAGGATACAAGCAATTGCAAAGGAATGCAAATGACAGCGTAAAAATCAACCAGAATGCTTGTGTTCCCGCTCAGATATTATTGTTCTAAAATATATTGTATGTGCATTAGGGTGTTACTGAATAATTATTAATAATATAAGCCAGTTTTTAAATGTAGCTTTTGCTTAAAATATATAATACAATTTAAAATATACCAAACTTTGTATGTATCGTATTATGGTTGGAGTGGTTAAATTATATTAAAATTGATATTAAAATATTGCTCAATTTTAGGACAATCCTGATATATTGTTTAATAACCCCAAGCCAGTATTTTCGAAGCAAGGCTTCAAATTTGAAAAAAAAAAAATATATTTTAGGGGAAGCCTAAATTTGATTATAATATTTTAACCACAGTATTATGGTAGTCAGAATTGATTAAAAAAATCTAACACACTGTATTGATTGTCATACAACCATAATTTTGCATTTTATAAATTATATTGTAAGATTATCAGCACAACGCTGGAAATTCAAATTATCTACTTAAAAATAAGGATTTAAATAGTTTAGAACCACCCTAACTTTATATCAAATCTCTTTAATTTCTATATTATCGACGTACAAATTTCACAAATCTGTTAGAGATAACTGTTATAATATATATTTTTTTATATTTTTGGACCACCCTAATTTTTAATAACAAAATCATGTACTACCTGAAGCTTTAAATCCATGCAAATTGTTATAAAATGTATACCACCTGACTTAAAGTTTGAAAATTTTGACATAAAAAAATTTCCGTATTTGACGACCTCCCTCATTTAATTTTCAGTAATTATGGCTACAGTATTATCAACGTAAAGCGCTTAGAAAGCTGTTTAAGAAATAATAGACAAAAATATATCTATTTTCATTTTAGAACTACCCTAATGTTTAATTCCTAAAGTATTATCGAAGAAAGCAGCAATTGCAAGGAATTTTATTGACTTGAAGTTGAAAAATTTTAACATAAAAAATATTTCCATTATGACCACCCTAATTTTACGTGCAATAATTATGACTACAGTATTATCAACGTAAGGCTGGAGTTCTTGGAAAGCTGTTAAGAAATCGCATATAAAAATATATATTTTTTTATTTTAGGACCACCTTAATTTTTAATTACTAAAGTATTATTGAGTAAAGACAGCAATTTAGAGTAATTTGTCATATAATTTGTATTTCCGGACTTAAGTTTTATGAAAGCTGTTAACGAAATTTTATGAAAAAAATTAAATTTTAATATAGTAGGACATCCTTAATTTATAGTTAGAATAATCTTATCGACAAAAGCAAGAAATTGCAAGTAATTTTTATAATGTTTGTATTTGCCGACTTGAATTTTAAGAAAACTGATGTTAAGAAAATATTTTCATATTTTAGAACCACCCTAAATATCTATTACAATTTATTTTGCTTTAACATTATTGGATTCAGTTGGAAGTGTTACGAAATTTCATTACAAATATTTTTAACGTATTTTAGTACCACCCTAATTAATGAATGTTCACATATGCGAAACAATGACAAATAATTGTTGCGAAAAATTGAAGAAAAATAAAGGCGAAACAAATTACGAAGGGAGTAAACGCCAATGTGAGCCAAATAGCTGCACTCGAAGGCTCCTGTGAATGCTTGTGTTCATATGAGTATGTGTGGTATGTATGTGCACATATATATAGTGCATATGTAACGGCATAATATGTAGGTGGGGATATGAAAGTAAAATTCAAATAAATGTTGCAGTGCAAATGAGTAGGTGGGCGTAATGACAACGGAAAGCGCAAAGCAAATGAATTTAATGTCGCAACGCGAATGTGACAACTTACACACATAAACACACACACACACTTTCATGCAAGCACACTTCAAGCGGATCGTCAGGATATTGACTACAGCAATATGTGCGCGCAAAAATGCAGAGCCATTGAGACGCTGTTGACAGTTTTAAGCGTTTTTCATGCAACAACGTCAAGGAAACGACACGCCAATACACCGCGCCCGCTGCCGCCGCCGCCAGCGCCAACGTTTTCGCGACGCACTTGCAGCGGCACACACATTGGGAAATTGAAAAATTTCCAAACGATAAAATTTTATAATACGAGTAGTAAAGGAAAAGGCTGCGAAAGTAAGAATGCCAAAGTAAACATTTATGCCACACACATTCGGAATGTGAAAGGGGTGCCTGTGCTGTGTGTATATGTGGCACGCAGACATTTTTGGCCGCCGATACGCTTAGTGACTGCTGCAATGAAATGCTAAAAACCGAAAACCAAAGTGCAAATGCGTTTATGCCACTGTGAGGCAGCAGGCTATGCCAAGTGACATTATAGGATGCGTTCGCGCATATCCAAGACGCGACAACAACGACAACAAATACAAGGAGTAAGCAAGTAAGTAGGTAGTAGCTCAGCTCATGGCACATAGCTGTGTAAAAATACAAGCAAATGCAATTAAAATATTTTGTTGCATATAAAAAGGATAATAGCAAATAAATGCTGATGGAATGGAGTTGCGTGTGTAACGGCACATTGGCTTCGCTAGTATGTGTCTTTGAGAGACTAAAGTAACTTTAGCGACTACAATTTTTGCTGCCGAATATACTGCATTTTTCAGTGTATTTGACAGCTTTATTTATCTCTATTTTTAAATGCTTTCCAATAGTGCTCAAGGAAGCTTTTGCGATACTTGAAGTGAATTTCAAAAAATGATATTGCTTCTATACTTTTTATATCTATACTAATATTAAACCCGGCTATAATCGCGTAAGCGGTGCCTACGCCAGTAAAGAGAGGAAGAAGAATATTATAAAGAGGAAAGATTTGTACCTATTTTTCTATCTTTGTATGTTTGTAATAAATAGGCTCAAAAAGTATTGGGCCGATTTAAAAAATTCTTGCACCAATAGTATGCTACATTCTTCCAACTTGACATAGGCTACATTTCATTTTGAAAAAAGTTAAGGATCCTTGGTAAAATTTGAACAATGTTACCGAAGGAGTAGAAAAATGAGTCTTAAAAGGTCTTTCATCGAATGCGCCGCCGAAACTATTAGCGATAGAACAAAATAGTGTACAACAATACTGAAGAACCTCATAATGTCTACAAAACACTCTGCGGTAGCATATGTATATCGAACTATTGTAGTTATGTCACTACAACAACTTTTTTCATTTTAATCTATTGAACATAAATAGACTTGCATACAAATATAACTGTGGGATTTTTTTTAATACAAATAAAAATATTTGTGAAAAAAATTGTTTCATATCTAAATTTCCATAAATAAATAATTGTCTACCTCGAGCGATGCGAGGACGGGCTGCTAGTAGATACATATAAAGTTAAAGTGATTAACTTGAACAGAATTTCGACTTTTAGATTTTTCTTCCCCTCGAAACTTTTTTATACCTTTAATGCTTTTATTACACTTTATAAGTCATGTTATCGCTATCTCAGCGCTATATGTCTTTAATCTCCTTAATATGATGAAATTTAGCCACTTTAAAGTTTGCTTTTAAAGCTTTCATTAACCTTCATACAGCGATCTTGGTATCTCCATTTACAGATTTTTTCTGCACTTTAGAGGATTTTTGCCTTTAGAGCTTTAATTCAACTTTTTAGATCTTTCACGAGGTGTCATTCTCGGCTTTACGAAAGTGTAATCACTCTAATATGATTAAATTTTAAGTTTTAAGAGTTTGCTTTCATAAAGCTATCATAATATCTCTATCAAGCTCTAAGAAACTACAACCTCTAAAAACTGTTTATGCCTTTAACTTGAAAAGAATTACACCCTTAGATATTTTTAATACCCCTGTGATATTTTGCTCTAATAGTAAGAGCTTTCATTAAACTTCATAGATTTATGATCTCTCATTCTCAGCTTCATGCACCTTTAATCTTTCTAATATGAGGAAATTTTAATACTTTAAATATTTTTTTAAAGCTTTCGTCAACTGTTACAAAGCTAACTTTATATCTATTATCTATATTATTTATATATAGCTTTTTTAGCTGATATCAATCTTCATACCGGTCATCAAATGTGTGTATATCATAGGAAAGCTGGGTCAATGAGAGAAGAGCCAATGTTCCACAAAATGCTGCCCTGGAAGGTTTGTAGTCCCCCAAGCATATCGAGCTGTAAACACCAGATAACAGTCGTCTCCTAAGCCAATGTACAGTTCAAATTTTTGAAAATGGAAAATTAATATTTGTTGTAGGTAATAGGAAAAGAAAATTTTCTCTTCGACTCCACTTGATGAGTCGAATAGACGTCAGTGGAGGGTGTTTGAGGAAAACCTTACTATCGTTCACAATGTGGATATCATAGTCTAGTTTAATATTTAGATTCTTAAGAGCATGGAATCTACTCTGCTTTTGTACTTTAAAAAAGGAGCAACCATTACTTATTTCAAAATAGTCGGACGCCCGCAAGAGATGCTAGAATATCCCAAAGCCGCTTTCAGGAATAAATTTGAGGCTGCAGAGGTCTCTTTGTCCCCTATAAATCAGTGATCTAATATTTTTCCTCGGAAAGCTCAAGCCTAAAGCTCACACAGAATTGAAGTTACCAAGCACGCTGAACTATCTATCTCTTCGTATTTGATACGAAAGAGAAACTCTTCTTGTTGAGATTCTTTCCTTCTTCTTTTTGAAAAGATAAGCTCTTGCGAGATATGTACGATGAAGTGATTTTTTTATTTGGTGGCTCAGTTAAAAGTAAATCCTTTCCTTCCGTAATATGATTTTACATGTCATACTCGTAATACTGATTTTAATTGTGGGTCTTCCTTAGGAAGCGATTCTTGGAAGTCCAAGTATCCACTATATACACTTGTAAATTAAAAAAAAAAAAAAAAATTGGGAATATATTCGAAAAATTTCAAAAGGATCCAGCATATGGTTTCGGAGATGTGAGTGTATGTGAGAACTTTTAACTTAATGTAGTCGCTAAGAAAATTTCTCCGAAACGAGTTGAACGATCGACTAAACTTTCTTGAACATAACTGGTGAACCATTCGACTTGAATTTCTTGCAAGTATTTGTCCGGTAAAGGTAATTTAAAATTTTTAACTCGATGGACTTAAGACGTTAGATACAAACTTCACAAAACGCGTTTTTTCTGACTGACGTGTGGATATACATAACCCCTTAAATCGATCGATCTGGGAGGTCATCTCTAACAACAACTCAATTAGTCGAAATCTTCATGAAATTTTATTGGCAATTACTACAAGCCAATGCGATCGGCTACAGTCAATGAATAATGTATAGGGTCTGGAACTCACATGAATTCACATACACACACTCACGTGGGTGCACACATATTTACATATAAGCGACTATTAACCGCAAACTCGTGTACGAGCGAGCACATGTAACTATTTTATAGACGGCAGGAGACATGCTCTACTGAACATGAGGTTCGATTAAATGTTAATGTTGGTTAACTTCGTTGAGGTTTTTTCTTGCCGCCACATTTCATTACATGTCTTTGCATTTAGTCATTAATTTTTATTTTTATACCCTCAACAGGGCAAGTTTATTATATTAAGTTGGCAAGAAAGTTTGTAACAATTAGAAGGAAACGCTTTAGACCGTATAAAGTGTATATATAAATGAGCATCGTTAAGAGCTGAGTCGACTCACCATATCTTCAGTTTCTGAGATATTTATCAGAGATTTTTCCGCAAGAAGCCACTCGTTTGTGGGAACCGTCGGCAACGCATCACTATAGCATAAAGCTGTCCCCAAACTGACCAATCGTACTCAAGCCTTTGTACGGAAAACTTTTTTGCTTGACGAGATATTTTCACGAAATTTGGCACGAAGTTGTACAGATCGGACGACTATAGCTGAAAGCTGCGATAAGAATTAACCGATTATAATCAATGTAAATATATTCTTTTACATTTTTTGCATGAATAAGTGCACATCTCCGCGCATAAGCGGTGTCTATGCTACTAAAGAAGAAGAAGAAGTGTACCTGTGAAGGGTATTAAAGATCCGTGCAGCCATAGTTAAAGTTTTTTCTTGCTTTTTTCTATATGTTTTTTAGGTTTTGTGTGTGTTTTCCTACTTTTCACTGCAATTTATTTTCTTTAATTTTCATTAAAGTCATCGCCGACATTGTTGCCAACGTGCAATCAAAATTGCGACCGTTGAGTCGCTCAACCGATTTTAAAGTCATCGTCTTTGGCACTTTTGCAACGGCAACAAATTCACACATGCAACCGGCAGGCCGACGGTTTGGTGGCAACAGCTATTAATAAATGTTGGTGGAAGTGTTGTTGTAATTGTTTTGTTTGCTTTCCACTTAATGCCATTAAGTATTGCCATTTTATTTGGTTTTTA
This sequence comes from Bactrocera correcta, assembly GCA_027475135.1. NCBI lineage: Eukaryota > Metazoa > Arthropoda > Insecta > Diptera > Tephritidae > Bactrocera > Bactrocera correcta. The sequence continues at coordinate 2,749,924 of CM050322.1, forward strand.
TTGTTGTTATTGATGTTGTTGGTCTCACACGGAGCTATCTGCTTCGGTTGACTTTGTGGTGGTGCAGTTACTTGTCTCTTCTTGTTGCTAATCTATTGGGCGGAGTGTAGTCGCTCGCGTATTGTAGTTCGTTCCGTTTCTTTACGCCACTTCGGTTACCTTTTTTATTTAGTTCGCAATTTAATTTGTAGTTTTTTTAGTGCAATTTATGGAACTCACCTTAAAGCTTTGGAAAAGGTTTGTACAGTAAGTAAAAATAATAGCAAGCGTTACAGTGTGTTGAGTTTGGTGAAAAAGTAGGAAAACATGTACGGAGAAGACACCCAACTTTCTTGCGGAATTGCATTGGATCCTCCCTGACTTTCAGACTTTTACAGACGCTTAAACTTAACATCACCTAAACTGCCACGAAAATATATTTGTGATAAAAATCGAGTAAAAGCAAAATTTCAACTTTGAGCAAGATTTATCAGGCTTAAGACAATAATAGTTTTCTGTGGACCTAATCCGACAGCTATCTTAACCGGCGGGTAATACGTCGAATACTCTCAGAGTGTTTTCATCCATCCGACATGATCTAGTCAGCGAAGCCGCTGTCTCTTTAATCGCTGAACTATGTCAATGTCGTTGTATATCTCATACAGCTCATCGTTTCATCGAATGCGGTATACGCCCATGCCATTGGGCAAAGGATCATAAACCTTCCGCCGAACCTTTCTCTCAAAAACTCGTAACGCCGATTCGTCAGATGTTATCATCGTCATCTCTGCACCATATAACAGGACGGGGATGACGGGTGAATTGTAGAATCTGGTCGATTTCATCGGCGTACGCCAGCAGAGGTATATTGAAGGAGTCGAGGAGGGCGGACTCGCCTTGTCTGAAACATCGTTTGGTAACGAACCGCTCAGAGGTATCCATCCTGGTCCTGAAATATTGCTTGGTATCGAACCGCTCAGAAAGATCCATCTCGGTCCTGTTGAAGCTTTTGGTATTGCTCAAAGTCAGTATTAGTTTTTCGGGGATACCAAATTCAGACATCGCGACGTAAAGGCAGTTCCTTTCGTCTGTCAAAAGCAGCTTCGATATCAATGAAAAGGAATGAGTGTCGATCCTTTTTTCACGGGTCTTTTCCACGATTTGGCGATGATGAGTATATAGTCAGTTGTTGATATTCCAGACCTCAAGTCACACTGATCCAATCATTTTGTTGACGGTGGCTTTAATCTTTCACAAAATACGCCCGATAAAACCTTATATGCGATATTAAGGAAGCTGAACCCACGGTAATTGGCGCAGATTGTGTGGTCTTCTTTTTTGTGGATTGGGTAGAACCCACTTACATAGGTTCCAATCGTGGGGCATGCTTTCGTTCGACTATATTCTACAAAAAAGCTGTTGCATGCGCCTTATCAGTTCTTCGCCGCTTTATTTGAAAAGCTCGGCCAGTAATCCATCGGTCCCCGCCTCTGTGTTGTTCTTCAGACCGATATTTGCTACTCGAACTTCTTCATGGTCGGGCAATGGAACGTATGCTTTATCATCATCCCCATCTCTTGCTGCTATGCTTTCACTGTCATTCAGAAGGCGTTCTCTCCATAATTTCATTATGCTCTGGGCATCAGTCACTAGATCACTCTTGGGTTCTGCTGGAGTATGCTCTATTAGTCGCTGCATCGTTTCGTAGAATTTTCGAGCAATACCCCTTTGCCCAGCTTGTCAAGCTTATACATTTAGAGCTCGTCCAATTTGGTACTGAGCTATGCGGCGAATAAGCGGAAATTATGCAACTCATACTAGGTGTAAGATTCTAAAAAAGCTGGAGTGACTATTGAAAAGCTGTGTCTTGCCGGCAGCGCCGTGTACATATTGATCGGATACCAAAAGATCTAAGAAAGCCTCCCATAAAGAATTCAATATGAGATCATACAAGACACGGTACAAGCTCTATTATATAACCGTTTTGGCTGCCTTATCATGCGCTTATAAAGCGACTTGATCAGAGAAGGGGAGAGTAAAGGTCTATACTTTTGACCAATAAAACACAAACATTCAAAATTAGTTTTCTCTCATAAAAATTTGCATAAGATCGCACTTGCTTCGATCCACTGTTCCCACTCCAAACGCGCCTACCGCATAGCAGGTGTATACGCTCAACATTATCTATCAAACAATTTCAACCCGAGACCGCTTGCTGTGCGTTTGTTTTCACCGCAGGTCATGGATTTTTCCGAAACTTGTGCTCGTCATTGTTTGGCTTTTGCACTTCACTTCATTTTGCAGTGCTTGGATGAGCGCGCGCCGTCAGCGCTACACACAAACACAACACCCACAGCCATGCGGAGGTAACAGAAAAAAGAAACCGATCTGGTAACGCCATAAAATCTGCGCTCACAGCTCACTGAAGCTCAACTGATGGCGTCGAAATTGAAGTTTGTGCTGCTGCCAGCGACGGCGCGCAGCGGTGGGAGCGCATGGCAAACAACGCGTTAGGCCAGCCAAGCGTCGGCGGCGTTGCGCAGCCGCATTAAAGTGCGATTTGTTTTGTTGATTTTTAATAGGATGAAACGCAATTTTTTTTTAATTCAGCTTTACTACGGTGGGTTATATTTACCGCTGCGCGTTTCGTAAAATTCAAATTAAATAGTGGCGGCAGCTTACGCGCGGTCAGGCAGCGCACCGAAGATGGACGCGGGGTGTTTTAGGCGCCCTTTTTCGAAATAGCACAAATAAGTTTGTGTGTGTGTGTGAAAATTAATTGTTTTATTATGCAAAATCGTTTGACTTGAAATAAAAGTTGTAAGGCAAGCGCAGTGACTTGCGGAAAAATCATAGTAAAATCGTTCAAACGCAAACGCGGCGCGTTCAAGACGCGTTGAGTTGTTTACTCGCGCTGGCTGCTCGATTTATTTCTTTTGAACCATATTTATTTCTTTTTGTTTTCGCATTCAGCGCTACACAAATTAACGCGTTGAAGTTTGTAGAAATTATTGCGGCTGCCATTGCGGTTGTTTCTGCCACAAGCAACACACACACACATACAAATGTATATATATCCGTAGCTGCGTCTTTAATTAAATTAATGCACCACCTGTGGCTTAACGGAGTTACCACCTCGCTCGTATATGCATGTATGTGTGTTTTATTTATTTGTTGCATGTGTTGCATTAATTTGTTTATGTGTGCGTATGCAACTAACTGTTTGGCAATCCGACTGCTAGACAATAAAAAAGCATTCGCAATGTAATTAATTTGAATTTTCAATTTTTTATGTAAAGCTGGTGCGATTTGTCAGCCTTAAAGTGTGCATACACAAACAAACATACATACAACTATACATACATACAAACAAATAAAGTTTCTAATTCAATTGTTCGAAAATTAGCAAAATCTCTTGCTGCTTTCGAAATGCGGTCTTCTGTTTTGTTCGGCTTAAGAATACGCAAAACAACCGGAAGTTATAAAATGCTGAGAATTAGCACAGCATAACACACTGAATGATTGAATGCGCATATAACGGTAAATAAACCAGCAACAGAAATTATATAAAATGTACCTAAAATATTTGTAGTTGATACACTTTTCCGTAGCAGCATTTTCGAACTTTGTCGTAATTTTTGATATCTTTTCGTCACCACTTGGCACTCCGATGGTGTTTTGGAGTAATTCTAATCCGCAAAAAATTGAAAGAGTCTCAATATTATTTTATAGATTATTTATTTTACTGCGGCTTATCAAGCAGCTCACGATTTCCGGTCTTAGGCCAAGTATCCTCTGGGTAGCCAAAGAGCAACCGTTTGAAGGCAAACTAAATTGAAAAGACAAATCATCCTTTCACAGGGATGTGCACTGGGTTTGGGACCCGCCACGTAAAAAACGCCCCAATAAAAAATAACAGGCAGCCACAAATGAGGGACCCCCTTTTGATGACGACCATGACAATCGCATTAAAGGAAGGAAAGTGCCGGTGCCGCTATCCAGCTACATGCTATCCTCTTGAGAGTAAAGGCTGACATCAACGTCATTCAAAAAGTGCGATGGATCGGACGAGGACTGAGACGAGTAGGTCCGTTTGGCATTTACTACAGTGGTCATATAAAGCAGCGCAAATTCGGTGTGGGATTTGTGGTTGTAGAGAGACTCCGTCGCCGAGTCCTGGCATTCACCCCGCCATAATTCGCATCAAGGAGAAGTTCTTCAATATATCGCTTGAAGACTGAAGAGAAGGACGATGTAACCAAAGATGCCTTCTATGAGCGCTTGAAGCGCACCTATGAGAACTGCCCTACCACGATGTCAAAATCGTGCTTACCGACTTCGCCGGGGCCCGAGATATGGTTATCTGTAGTATAAGATGACAGCACAGGATATTTCATTAAGCTACCCGGCCGTCTCTAGAACGAAAAATCACTAGCCGGATCGATCACGTTGATCATGGAAGACACGTATGCAGGGTTGTAGTATTATCTCGGACCACTTGACGAGCTGGCCGATAGGGTAATGCTAAAAAATTCTATGAACAGATGCGGCGACAGCAGAAGTTGACAAGACCGAAGTTTGCTCCTATAGAAGGCCCTGAGGACAATAATGCCCAGAGCATACAAAAATTATGGAGGGAACAATTCTCCAAGCTGCTGAATGGCAGTGAAAGCACACCACCAGGAGATAGTAAACCCAATTCCCCAATCGAAGTCGATGAAGTAGACGTTCCATTGTTTGACCATGAAGAAGTTCGAATAGCAATTATCCAATTATCCGTCTGAAGAGCAATAAAGCGTCGGGGCTGATGGATTGCCGGCCGAGCTATTCAAATATGGCAGCGAAAAATTGATAAGGAGCATGAATCAGCGTCTTTGTAAAATATGGTCGGAAGATGGAATGCCCGACGATTGAAATTTAAGTCTACAAAAAAGAATTAAAGATAAGATAAAGCCTTGGCATATATAGTTCTATCGAGCGTACTGTGTGAAACAAATAAACAAATTCATATGACCTTATCAATGTGGCTTTAGGCCTGGAAAATCAATAACTGACCAGATATTCACCTAGCGCCCAATCTTGGAAAAGACCCGTTAAAAGAGTATCAATAGACACCGCTCTCTAGTCCATTTTAAATCAGCTTTTGATAGTACGAAAACAACTTCTTTTATGCCGCTAAGTCTGTTTTTGGTCTCCCCGAAAAACTAATACCGTAGTGTAAACTGACGTTGAGAAATACCAGAAGATTCCGAGCCGTTCGATGTCAAACGAGGCGATTCTTTATAATGCGACTTATGCAATCTTTTTCGTATTGGCCACTCCGAGTTCCGCAGTTGATGGCACGATAAGTACAAGATATACAGATATACGCCGCGTTGACATAGTTCAGCGAATTATGTCCACTCCTTTGGAGAGACCAGGTGGTGTAAGACCTGGCTACTCTTGGAATCTCTCCTTGGCGCTAAACTGCGAAAAGGAAGTATGACTGGCGCTCTTATAAACTTGACTTTAACCGCGTAAGCGGTGTGTATGCTAATAAGGAAGAAGAAGATCGAAATAGAAGAATTTTCTACAATCATGTAGTCAGCATTCCCTTTTGCCCATTTAATATATAATGTGCATTGGATAGCTGCTTTGGTCGGGCAACTCCCTCAAAGACAAAATCTGAAGCACTTTGTAACAAATAGTAAAAGTACCAAGTAAGTATTGAGCTAACCACAAGCAATACCTTGAGATATTATTACATCTCCAGTTTGTGTTGACCAAACGAAAATATTCCAAGAAGTAAGTACAATGTGATCAATATATCTTCGGAGAACACAACATATCTGAATTGAGTTTAAAGAGTGCTTTTTACGAAATGGCTTCACTTCAGCTGGAGTATCAAGTTTAAAACAACTGAGCAGTGAACCAGAAAAGTGTTTATATAATATATACAATGGAAATCTTCTTGAACAGTTTTAAAGCGTTTTAGTTATATATAAGAAGCATCTATAATCAACATATTTAAACAGCATGCGCTGAGTGCTAACCTAAGAGACTAAAGCCAATGAAGAAGCAAATGATTTGTGTCACTCACTGCATCTCAAGTGATTATGAATATTTTAATAATTTTTTTTCGTCTAACGCAAATACATCGAAAATCGTTATACATAAGTTAGCTGAAGCAGTATATAGTAGAATCTGCAGTCCTCACTCACTTTAGAAGTAATCTGCAAGTAAACATCGAAGTCACGTTGCGCGACTCAGCGCGAGTGAGCTCCAATACGATGCGCTCACAGCGCAGTTTGTCAGTCATGCTCAGCAAAGCTGAGAAAGCAAAGAAAAAACAACAACAAGCGATAAGTAGAGTAGATGTTCTGTTTAGTGCTGACACTTCTATATATACGCTCGCGCGACAATTTTCAAAGCTACTTTTGGGGCGCGTCAACAGGCATTTGGGCCGCCCAGTCAAACGGGGCGCAGTTCGCTCACCTTAGAGGCGCGCACAAAGCGTTGCGACGCACGAAAATACCGCGCATCGGCCAGTCAGTCAGTGCGATTTTCTGCGATTGCGCCGCTGACGCTGAGCATGACCAGTCAACAAGTCAGACAACCGCTAGTGGAGTGTTAAATGCTTTTGTGCCGGTTGTCTGCCTTTTTCCCAATTATTTTCATATTTTCCCTTTGTGACTGCGAAAGTCATAAACTTAATTGTACATATGTAGAGATGTTCGAGCGGCGCTTGTAGGTGAGTGCGCGCAACTACAACAACAAAGCGGTAGTAGAAGTTAGGGAAGACACATGTGTATGGCGGAAACCCACAATCATGTGTAATACTGAAAGTAAAAAAACTTACAAAAAATATTAAAGAAAAAATTAAAAAAAAAAAAAAACAAACAAAAATCAGCGCTCGTTAAAGTCGCAAGAAATTAAAAATCATAAAACAAAAATATTAAAAACGCAAATAATACAAATATACGCTATACATTGTATCGCATTTCCCACAGCGCACCAATCAAAAACCGCCGATTGTATGTAAATAAGCGTGGCCGAAGCGCGTGTGACAGAGAAGTCCAATGCGCATGTGCGCGCGCAAAGAGCAACGCAATAGCCATGCGCATGCGCGACGCGATTGAAAGCATTGGCTTGACAGTTTTGCCTTTTTATTGTTTTTTAGTACACTATATACATTTTTTAATATCAAACTATCTGTTTCTTGTTTCCTTCATGCCTCTGTCATACATTTGTAAGACGCTTTGGAGAAGCGAAGTCGACACATACACGCAACTACAATATTTATTTAATAATTATTTTTTATTAGCGGCATTTTAAATCGTTATGCGCGAGCAAAATGTACATATTTAAAGTTAATTTAGTTTCGGCTTCCTCATATTGCGTACATTGGCCCCGCAGTGTCAGCGTTGACATGTGCGACTTTCCCAGCATTTGTTATGCTTTAAATTACCAGGCGGCTTAGTAGCACTACTTCCCAAAGAGCTTTTTCTTACATACTTTTTAAGGTAAATATATATACACAAATATATACATACATATCTAGGTAAAAACATACACATATATTTACGTAAGCCTATATTATGTGCTTCATAGACCCTAAACGTCTGCCTTAAATACTAAAAATGTATAAATTTATCTTACATTTCATCACTTATTTAATTAATGATCTTTGACTTTTAATTGCCTGATGTTTGCCCTTGATAAAATTAAATTTTGGAATATTTAATTTAATATTTATTTTCCTCTCAACTTCGCAGAGGCCGTAAATTTAAATATCAGCTATCCTTTGGAGAAAAAATATTTATTTAAAAATTTATAAAAATTAAAAAAACATATTATTAAAAAAAAAACGATTTGATTTTAAAAATAAAAACACAAAAACAAATTCTTAAGAAATTAAACAAAAAAATTACAATGAAATATTAAAGTAACTTAAAAATCAAACTGAAACATAAAAAATTAATTTTTTAACAAAGTTTTTAAGATTAACTTTCGCTACTAGTTTTATAATTAATATAGCAGTAAACTAACATATCGTATCTAATGTTAGAATCTTGACCTCATTTGACTATTATAAGTTGGCATAGGCTTGTCAATATCTCCATTCTATCTTGCAAATAGTGCATCCAGCAGCATCAACTCTACTGCTTTCCTTTTATATTGAGTCTGCGCCTGGTTGTATTTATTGCTAAGTCTTTCGTGGACTTTAAGCGCAGCGTTTGCCTTCAATCCTTCTTACTGGGTTTCGTCCTAAATATAAACATCATTGCCGACTTTGCTCCTTTGGCATCCTGCGATGCGCATAGCAAAGTTTCCTCTTCCGTAACGTTGACGTTTTCAACATTTCCGAAATCCGACTCGTCATAGGCTGTGGCACCTCTACCTTACAAAGAGGGTTTGGCATTGGTACTACAACCGCTGTAAACTACTCTCTTTACAGTACTTCTACACCGATGTTTGGGCTAATATCCCTGCCCTCTTTCCTTGCTTGTTGACATGCATAGTGGGTCTTGTTTTTAGGACATCTCTACCCCTGGTATTTTATATCTACCATAGGTACCTCATAAGCTATAACAGAAGTAAAAATACCCTCCCTTCCTCGAAAAACTGCTCAACTGTTATGAAAGTATTCGAATGAAAACTGTATTTGTTTAACAATTATTTTTAATAAAAATTCCTTCGGAAATTAAGTAATTTTATTCGAATTTTCATATACTATAAAGAAGTTCGAAGTTTATCGACACTTTTTAAGTTGTATGGAGACTCGGTAGTTGCACAATCTCTTTAAATTGAATCCAACAGTGTAAACATAATATACTTTTGGTACATTCAGTATATTGTATATTCTTCAGTTTCGGGTCAAGAAGCAATGTGAGTCTTTCGCTATCTAATTAAGTTGATAAAAAGTCTTCGAAAATATGCTATAGTGATCTGACATCGACGGTTCTGTTAAGCAAGCAATTTCTTGGAGAGAAAAGAACATGAACAAAATTTTAGACCGATATCTCAAAAAGCGGGAGATTAGTTCTCGTAAGTACTGACAGGCGGATAGATTTCATCAAACTGTAAGAAGTAGTATAAACAAATGAAATCATAGAATTTTTTTATGATAATACATAGTACATCTGAAATATATATATAATGTTGTATATGTAACCTGGTCTACGAAAAGGGGGCTTAGGTGTCAAAAAAAAAAAAAATAAAAATAAAATAAAATAAAAAAAAAAATATATATAAAAAAGAATTAAAATAAAAAAAAATGATTTTTTGACACCTAAGCTTCCTTTTCGTTGACCAGGTCACATATGTAAATAATTAGTTTTTTTTTTTTGTAAAATTTTTAATAAGAGAGCAGCGCAAAGTAAAAGTTCAATTAAATATGCCAATATTTTATATAGGTTAGGTTGGGTTAAGCCCCGCATAGACTAGTTTTGGTCCTTTACGATACCAGATGGAGTTCAGTACGCTCTCCTAGTCTTGCCAATGCTGAACAAGTGCACAAAAGATCCTCCACTGTATCACCTGGTGCTTTGCTATAGATATTCCCTACAGTCTTTTTGATCCATATTCTGCTGGAATGTGTCACCACCAGACAACAACCAGTCAGTTAAGGTTTGAGTTCCAATAGAAACTTTGTGCTTCCCAATGTAGATCACGTTTTCGGATGTTAACCCTACACCATTCTTGCCAATCTCAGGTACTGTACTATTTTATTGTCATCGATGCCTTTGTGACCTGGCACCCAAACAACATCCTGACAACACCTTGATTGCTGCTTGGCTGTCTACTGCAGATGCGTTAAGAGCCACCGCGGCTTTCACGATCGCAAAAACTTCAGCTTCAAATATTATATATTACTTAAAAGGCTGCCTCGTATGGCTCTGCACTCTGGACAGTACATCCCCGCACTAACTGTATCCTCCATTTTCGTGCCATATGAATGTTTAGAGTGTTGCGCTCAGCTAACATACCTTTACGCCAATCTCATCTTTTTCTTAATAAAATGTATATAAAAGTCTTAACAATTTAGGTATCACTCTATAAAAGTGTCTCAGCAATAACTAACATAAAGTCAGTGGACCTTTCACACATTTTTTCTTGTTTAAGAATAGTGATACTATTTTTTTGATTATCAAATAATCATTAAGCCATTGACTCTTACAAGCTGCGCTTAAATTTATGACAAATGAAGATTTCAACAACTGCGTTGCGCTTCTGCGTGTTTAAATAGCGCTACCGCTGCCGCGCACTTTTCTAACCAGATGCCTGTAAATAATTACATAAGGCTGCAGCAGGATCAGGTGCATTGGCTAGCGTATAGGAAAACTCTCTAAAAGCATATGTCAGTAAGGATAGGAGAGTGTTGGCGCGTGCTGGAAGAAAGAGGATAGTCACATAATACTTAGTTGCTATTGTATTGTTAGTAAGTGGAATAGAATGTATTATTATAAAATCATAGAATTTTCCGAACGCATTACATGATGAAATGCAGCTGCAAGGAAGTAAATGCTATGTTGATTAATAATAAATACGCGAAGGAAAATGTTGAAGAAGACGAGTGCTTAGCGGAATTGGTTAACAATTTTCCTTGAGCAGGTGAAATGCGCTAATGATCTGCGTGTTGCACGGCGGCGCTGCGTAGCAAAAGAAGGAATTTATGGTTAAACAAATATTTACAGCTGCAGAGAACAAGTGGAATATAAAAGAAAAAATTATTGAATTTTGTTATTATGAGGAAAACTTGTGCTACAATACACATTTTAAATTTATATGCCTTTATGCATGTGTGGCATTTCATTTGCAGAACTACAGCCACATACTATATATGCATGCTTATCGCCCCTATTAAGCCTAACTAAACTATGACGTCCACTTATATGTAAATCAGTCTACACTAAGCCATGCAAACTAAGGTTGAGGTATTCGCAAAGACACCCTGTACGAAATTTTACCCCTGTCACACTAAGTTTGCTTCAATGCCACTTGCCACACTATTCGTTAAATTTGTTAAGGCTACCACCTGGTGGGGATATATACAAGTAAAAAATTTTTAATTTTAATGAGATAGAATAGAGTTTGAAAATATATCAATAAACTGGTATAACTGCTTAAGACTGCTGTGCTTTTACCCTGCTCTCTTGACAAAAAATTACTTTTTACCTTGAACAAGCAAGCCATCTCGTCCAATTCAGCATGTTCTTCCTGAAAACACTGCAATTTAGTTTAGTCATTATTATATGCTTCCTCTATTTCATTATACTAATCTAAAAGAGTTATACCAGTTGCTTATTCGTTTCCTTTCAACGGTTTGGCGAATCGCAAACGGCTTTACCACTTTTATTTTTAAGCAACTTATTTTGAGTGATCGCCTAAAATTTTATACCATTTTCATAACTTTTTATCATTCTAGAGTTACGAACTAGTGTCAAGTCGCAAAAAACGTTAAGTTATTAAGCAACTTTGGCGGTAAAGTTGCCTTGATATATATCTAACTAATATTCAGTTCAAAACAGGGATGCTGCAGGACAGTAGACGAAGAGTAACCAAAGTCTTTACTAGGTTTTACTTAAAAAGTTTTTATTCCTGTTTAACTATGCAAATTTTTTGACTTATACCAGTTATGTGTTCGTTTCGCTACGCTCCACGGTTTGGCAAATAAGAGATAAAGCTTTCATAGTCAACTGAGCTTAAGCGTTCGGCTAATGTATGTCGCTAACAATGCTTGACGAAATCAAACGAAGATGCTGACAAACTTACATTATAAGCTGAGAGGTAATTCTCAGATATCTATATTCAATCTTATATTACAAACTGCTTTACCAGGCTTCAATTTGAATTTGAAAACAAAAATTAATTTGGAATTGACAGCATCTGGGGTAAAATGGAATAATATCGCAATGGTAAGCTTTGACAGCTGTCAAAAATGAATGAGAAGAAAATAAATCTCAACTATTCCTACGATAGGCGGGACTACTTAATCCACAGTGGCTCTTATTTGTATCAGTCATAGCACAGTCAAGACAGAATTTCTCATAACTATGTATTTTGCTGTTTTCAGATGTTGCAATGGCAACAGAAGCCCAAATGTCAACAAAGCGCTATCTAGTAGAAATTTCGGCTCGTATTTAGAACCTGGAAGAGCTCAAGTAAATGAAATAAAATCGTCAACTGAAGATTTCTTTGTATAGTTATACTTAGATTCAAGATATTCGACTGAATCTGTGCCTCTCTCCTTAGTGGGTTAATCTTCCTGTTGGGTAAAAACCCGTGTTCGACTCATACATACATTCGTGGGCACGAAATAACTGGAAAAATTTCGCCCTTTTCCCATTCCACTGCAACAAAACAAGCAAGCGAACAACGCTAACCATTCAAACATGCGAAAAACATATAACCGCAATTATGGTTTTCAATATTATTAATGATAGTCGAAACTCAATAAATGCAAACTAAATGTATGCGACCGCTGTTGTTCGTTCCCCCCGTTCCGTCCAACCGAGCGAGTGTACATTGCAAAAGGGGTCAAGCAGAATTGACCACAGACAACAAACACGCAATACGGTGGCTACGCTTGGTCGTGCGGATGACCCTTGCGCGAAACGAACGTCTGTTCGGCTGAATGACTAGACTGATGTGGCATGCAACAAGCATTATTTAACTATGTGCAACAGTGTTATTTGAAGCGCATTTAACTCTATCGAACGTGGTGTTATTCAAAGCAGCAGATACAGGGTGATGGATGAAGTGGAAAACGTTCAGGTTAAACGGAATTTTTGAAGTGCAATTCAGAAGAGACAGAAACCATGTGGAAGTGTACATTTTCAAAAATGGAAAGCATGCAACAGAACTTGGATGTGAACTAACGGAGTCTTACTTGGACCTGGGCTTTGTTCTACTCTTTAATAAGATCTCACCTCAAAATGTGTATTCAAAATCGTAACTTTTTCAACAAATGAAGGGAGCTCTATAAGTTTCATGACGGCTTTAAAAGTCATTGTCGAGTAAGTCATCATCACTGTCGTATTTATAAAATTTTAGATTTGACCCTTCCAGAGCTTTGAAGCCGCGACTACTCATCCCTGATGTAGAAATTACTTCACTGTATGCAATATCGAAGAAGCTTGAACCCTTACCTAAGAAGCAATACTTCAGAAAGTCCAATCTGTGAACTGGGTACCGAACAGCTGTTCCATATCAAGCAGAACAAACAGCTGTTCCATATTGCAGATATTACATTTTATATTAAAATTTCTTTATTTTTTTTCTCTGACAGCCTTTCTGCATACTTGCCACATCCTGTATGAGACAAATTTTTGATACTTTTGGAGCATTTTTTATAGTTTTGAGAAATTAATTTTTAAATAAAATAAAATTTAATTTAGAAAATAATTTTTTTCTTTTTAATATTTTTTTTTTTTAATTTATTATAATTCATAAAAAATATTCTCTAATTATTAATATTTTTGGAAAATTTAAATTTTTTCAAAGATAAAAAATCTGATTTTTTTTTTGGTAAACTAAACAAAAAAAATTGCCACTTTTGTAATCTTCTTCAAAAACCCATTTTCAAAATAAAAAAAACAAAACACCTTACAATTTTAAAATTATCTCTTAGATATTTTTTGGAAAGTTTTAAATGTTTGAGACATTAAAAATCTGTTTTTTTTTTTTTAATTAAAAATTAAAATTTTACTACTTTTGGAATAGGGTTGAAAATTAATTTTTTAAATTTAAAATTTTAAATATTTTTTTCATTTGTTTTTTTTGGATTTTTTAACTTTATGAAAATTATTTATTAAATTTTTCGTATTTTTTTGAAATCTGAAATTGCTTTTTTTAAGTATTTTTAATTTTTGCCACTTATTTCGAAAATTTTTATAGTTGAAAATTATTTACTAAATTTTAAATCTTTGATATTTTTTGAAAAATTTTAATTTTTAAAACATTAAAAATTCTGAAATATTGTTTTGTAAATTTTTAAAATAATTTGTTGGTATGCGTTGAAAATCCATTTCATAAATTTTCAAATCAAAAGTTTCAATTTCAAAAAATCCAAAATTTTAAAATTATTTTTTTTTCCATTTTGGCTTTATATTTTTTAATTTTATGAATATTATTTACTAAATTTTTCACCCTTTTTTTTACCTTTTTGAAAAATTTGATATCCTTTAATAATTTTTTGTGATTATTTAAAGTTCTAACACCCTGTATAACTGTCTACTAAATTTATATATTTTTAGCGTTATCAGTGCTGAAGAATCTTTACGAATATTCAATTCATGCAACATTACAACAACAAAAACAACCAGCAACAACCAGCAACGAAACCGTGTTTATAAATAAAGGATAGGGGCAACGATAATGGCAATAACAATTCGATTGCAATGCGATTTTGAGGGCAACCGTAATGATGTGGCATGTTGCAATGCATTTATGCAACAGAGCGTAAAGTCGCTGGCGTCACACTGCAAAAACAATTTAAGTTAGTCAAAAAATTAAAGCACAAGGAGATGTCGTGAAGGTGGTAGAATAGCGAGGGGAAAAGTGAAGTGAAGTGAAGTGAAGAGGCGGATCTTCCGACTCAAAGGATTACCAAAAACCCAAATGGTAAATAAGCAAATTGTAACAGTTGAAGCTATTTACTACTAGGTATATATGTATTACATTTATCAATCATTTTCGCATTTTTTTTATTAACATATTAAGCCACTTTTTTTAACTTGCGGTTAATAACTAATATATTGTCTTTCTATTTCAGGGTTGCATTTTAAATTGCTGTGCAATTTCAGACGACTTATTGGCTTATTTTGTGGCGTGTCAATTAAGTTTTTAGTGGCGTTTGTGGTTAAATTTTGGTGTTGCCCACTTTTTGAAGCGTATTCGAAACGTTGAGAATTTAGGGGTGTTGACAAAGGGTTGTGTAATCATTCTATTAATAAATAAAATTAAAAATAAATTTTAAATTAAGTAAAGTAAATTTTAAATTAAGTAATGAAGCAACTTTAGTATTTTAGACATACATATATACAGAGTATAACAATGGAAAACATTTGGCAGAAACAGAGCCGAACTGAGAAAATTTAATGACCTTGAAGGTCACTAGAAATCATAAAAAAACGGTCCTCTCTATACAACACAGTTAAAAGTAAGTGCTGAACCCAGCTGCAACAAATCAAATGCATAAACATGTAATGCTTTAAAAAACTTCTAAAGATCTAGAAATGAGTGAAAAGAACACCACTAAGTTACCGCGACTCTCTTTCAAATTTTCCACAGAGTAAATAGACTGCAGATAAAAAAAAAGTGAAATATACTTGAGAGAACATAGAGTATAAAATTCTTGCCTCACATAACCACACTTTGAAACCTAAAAGTTTTTGAAGCACAAAAGATAACAACCATAAAAGAGATTATTAAATTCGATCAAGTAGCACCTAACTCAATAACAAAATTAGAACAGGGTCCGAAATTTGTGACATGTCCTTTCCTTTGACGTTAGAGGTGTATTACAATGTCGGAAACTTTCCCCCAGCTCAAATTTTAGGCTTCCTGACCACTGCATCGTATTCCCAGCGGAGGTGACCGTCTAACAGATAGCTGGTAGATCTCTGAAGTATAATCTTCGCTCCCAGCAAAGACTACCTTTCAATGGTTATAGTTGTTCTAACTGGACCATGTCCGGCCGGGATTCTTGCATTAAAATTGAGTATTTTACCGAGTCCCTACTGCGCCAGCTGTTTGCAAAACGATGAGCCAGCAGCATTTCAGTACTTTTTCATCGAACGTCCCACCTTTTACAGATCATCCCGTACTTTAGACATTCAGATGAAAGAGCAAAAATCGAAATAAAACACCTAAACAAATTTGTGAAAGATTTCCAACTACAGAAGTTTATCATTTGACTTCACAAAGGACTGTATAATTACACAACAGTCTAAATCTGATACCACCATGCTAAGAGATCAGCCATCTTACTTAACTGAACCTATAATGGGAAGGCAGTGAAAGTCAGCGTTTTCAGATTTTCGGAATTAAAAACGAAGCTAGAGAAATAAGATTACCGTAAAGTGACTAAATTTAAGTCTTTTGTGGCCAATTGAAGCAGTAAAATGAGTGTAGATCCCAAGAAGCATGTTATTGGTAGCTATTTTGGCACGGGCTATGTCTATTTCATGTCATATTAAAAGTCAGGATGGACAAAGGAAAGTATTTTCCTATAAAATAAGGCAGCTAAAAGACTTTTATTCGTTCTCAGCGTCGGATAGGTCATAATGAGATAATTATTTGGACCTCTAGACTGGATTTTTGTGCTGGCAGCCTAGTAAACATATTCAAAATAAAGGAATTGTGTTTAGTTTTCTAACTTTGCTAGTCTTGTGCACACCAAGATTATTGAAATTACCTTTGAAACGTTTCAGAATAATTGAAAGATCATAATAAAGCACTTTTCGGAAACATGAACTGACTATTTATAATTCGAATTTTATTTCAAACAAGGATGGAACGATGGTGCACATCTCCTTACTCACGGACTTCTGTCCCAGAGACTAGCCAATTTTATAGTTTGAAAATGGCGCCACGTCTCTTTATAATTTACAGCTGAAGAGTTAGGATGATATTATTTTTCAGCTGAAAAGCAACGTTTTCATTGACTTGACTTCCGTTCCCACGATTGTCCGGCCTACGTAATCGGAGACGACCTGGATTCTTTTTTCATACAAGGATTGTCAGCTCGGCAGATTTTCTTCAAATGAATTTAATGAGGTTTTCTACCGCTACAACAACTACAACTGACCTTCAGACTCGACGGTTGAAGTTGATATCAAAGGCAAAGAGGTCGAACTATCCCAATTGAAGCGTGTGAAACGTTGGCTTTGATATAACCCGGTATATCAGTAGATTTCCAGTTTTGAAATGTTTCAGTGTCTTCCACCTGTAGATTCAAACGGTGAACGCAATGGACGCCCAAACATGGTTGTTACCGACGAAAACATCAAAAAAGTCACAAAAATTTTGGATGACTGTCAAATGAAGTTGTTCTAGATAGCAGGCACTCTAAAGACAACTGAAAGCGCAAACTCACTCTAGACCAAAAACAACGACAAGTTGATGACTCGGAGCAGTATTTGGAGTTATTCAAACATAATAAACCCGAGTTTTGGCATCAATATGTGACAATGGATGAAACATGGCTCCATCATTTCACACCGAAGTCCAATCGCCAGTCATTCGAGTGGACTGCACACTATAAACCCGCTCCAAAGCGTGGAAGAAGTCAAAAGTCGGCTGGCAAGGTAATATACTTTTATTCAAAATTATTTCTTTAAATTTTGTACTGAAAAAAGCTTTTTTTCTTGGATTTCAGATACAAAAATTTCTTCAATATTCAAATAATTCTGCATATGTACCCACATATCAAATGAATACCCTTAAGTCCCTTTCACAAATAACATGAATACCAAATGTCTGTTGCAAAATAGTTTACAACCAATTAACGTGGTCAATGCACCGAAAAGATCAACAGACAAGATGACAAACAACATTAACTGGACTAGCAAAGACAGCCACAAAGAATATATCAAAAGTAATGGTAACAATTCGATGGGCTACTAGCGATGTCAATACAGTATTTTGCGGTGATAGGGGTGTAAAGGTAAGCAAAGTAAGAAAAAGAAGCGCTAATGGCTAAGAACGATAATATTAATCAATATAGAGCAGGTGTAAAAATATTTGTATAGACGCGAGCTAACAAAGGTGAGGGAGCTACGCTCAAAGAGCAGCAAAGGGAGTCAGGCCTACCTAAATACAAGGGAAAAACTAAAGGAATAAAATTAAAAAAAAAAAATATAAACAGTAAACCAAGAGTTATACTAGTGCGCGCGAGAATGCGGGTCCTCAATACCAAACAAGTTGCTGCAGTCGTGTGGGTAACGTTAAGGGTGCGCCTGCGCGTGAGCATTCTAAATCAATCAAGTGAAAATGCATGCAAGACGAAGTAATTTAGTTTTGCAGTTTACTATAAATACCGTTGCTCGGCGCTGGTGGTTGGCGGTTTCGCTGGTGGTCGCTAGATGCATACTAATGCAATTAAAATAACCAAAACTCATATAAAATAGGTAAAGGTACGGCAATATCAATATTTTTCGCGCAGCCTTCGACGTCTGCAAAGTCAACTATGCCGCGCTGGAGGGTGAGTACTTGACCAAAGCGGCAGCCGCACTTTTCAAAGTCATCACTATTAACCGCCGCATAAAAATTTCACAAAAATACTTATACATAAATATATATCAATACATAAAAATATACGATTCTAAGGGGTGGAAAACTCAGCTACAGGTGTGCGCATGCGCGGCGTCTTATACACAAGCTGCGCTATTTTTGAGCGCGCGCGTAATTAGGCCGTTACCATGCGGGTCAAGCAAGAGCGCGGACAGTTACAGATATACTCGTATATATATAAACATATTTATACAAGAATATACAAAAAACAACTCTGCCTGTGCCCACGCAGGTGTTGCGCTGCCGGTGAGGGTGCCCAAGAAAATGCAAACGAGAAACAAGTGTGCTCATGCGCTGTGTGGCAAGTTGCTGGATCAATTTTTGTAATTGTTGTTATTGGCAGTCAGTCACCTAACTGTTTGAGGCTCTTCACCCTATTCAATTGAATGTGTCTAATCATTGATCGCTGATGTTTTATGCTAATTGATAACTTCATCCACTTCTTTCTTTTTTTTTGGGAAGTGGAAAAACTGGATGTCATCTTGACTTTGGTGCAACCTTAGAATGACTTGTGAAAATGTCGCCATTTCATGTGGTTTAATATAGTCGTTAGCACATTGCTATGGCAGCTGTCAATTTTATGACTCTACAAGCCGAACTGCTGCTGTGCTTCAGTTGAAGTCTTATGAAGTTGTCTTTGATGACAAATTTGACAGGTGCGACATTTGTGAAATTTTTTTCTCAGTGTTTTTTTTAACTAAGCTCTAACCGCGTCTCCAAACTAGCCATATATGTAATCTTTAAGCTTAAAGAAACCTTAGTTACCTCGAATTGAAAACGGAAGCGAGACGCATTCGCAGACAAAAAATGAAAGAGAGGCCGAAAAGCGTAAGTAGGAAGAGCTTGAGCTGACCGACAGAGGTGATGCTCGAAAAAGAAGATGGGGCGATTGAAAGAAGGTTTCAAGACCGGAGCATACTCTGGTAGACCGCCCAAGGGTGATCTAGTAGCAGATGGACAGATCATACTGTAATTATGGAGAAAACACTTCTATAGTTTCGTGCAATCTCTCTTGTTGTCTCTCTTTGGCAGCTTCTGAACATATTATACTATCTTTTCGCATAAAAAGGAAATTAAAAATTTATTTTAGACACTCTAATATACTATAAAACCCAGCGTTATTTATATAGGGTGATTTTTTAAGAGCTTGATAACTTTTTTTTTAAAAAAAACGCATAAAATTTGCAAAATCTCATCGGTTCTTTATTTGAAACGTTAGATTGGTTCATGACATTTACTTTTTGAAGATAATTTCATTTAAATGTTGACCGCGGCTGCGTCTTAGGTGGTCCATTCGGAAAGTCCAATTTTGGGCAACTTTTTCGAGCATTTCGGCCGGAATAGCCCGAATTTCTTCGGAAATGTTGTCTTCCAAAGCTGGAATAGTTGCTGGCTTATTTCTGTAGACTTTAGACTTGACGTAGCCCCACAAAAAATAGTCTAAAGGCGTTAAATCGCATGATCTTGGTGGCCAACTTACGGGTCCATTTCTTGAGATGAATTGTTGTCCGAAGTTTTCCCTCAAAATGGCCATAGAATCGCGAGCTGTGTGGCATGTAGCGCCATCTTGTTGAAACCACATGTCAACCAAGTTCAGTTCTTCCATTTTTGGCAACAAAAAGTTTGTTAGCATCGAACGATAGCGATCGCCATTCACCGTAACGTTGCGTCCAACAGCATCTTTGAAAAAATACGGTCCAATGATTCCACCAGCGTACAAACCACACCAAACAGTGCATTTTTCGGGATGCATGGGCAGTTCTTGAACGGCTTCTGGTTGCTCTTCACCCCAAATGCGGCAATTTTGCTTATTTACGTAGCCATTCAACCAGAAATGAGCCTCATCGCTCATCGGACGTAAAGCGCGAAACACATTTCGAACCGAACACTGATTTTGGTAATAAAATTCAATGATTTGCAAGCGTTGCTCGTTAGCAAGTCTATTCATGATGAAATGTCACAGCATACTGAGCATCTTTCTCTTTGACACCATGTCTGAAATCCCACGTGATCTGTCAAATACTAATGCATGAAAATCCTAACCTCAAAAAAATCACCCGTTAGAGCGTTTCCTTAATTTAATTGAAAATTACTTGAAAACTAGGCACTTTGTTAACCCATAGGCAAAAAACTAAAGTCTAATACCTCGAGACTTGTCTACAGTATAAAGCTAATACTCTAAAATAATGTTAACTTCATTTGATAACTTGAATCTTAATTTCCACCTCGAAAATATTGCCAGGTTTTTCCTACAGCAGTTGCTTGTGGACCTTGCAGCTCAACTTTTCTCGATCATATCGAAAATCAAGTGCAATAATAAAGGCGCTGAACCTTAATTATTTCCTTAATCTAATTATGCAACAACTACTTCACAACAACAACAAAGCAGCTGATAAAACCTGCCACAACACAGACATTGTGTGCCACACATCAATGAGCACCACCACTATTGCCACCACAACACCGTTAATGTGTGATGTTCAATGTTCCGCGACCAAAAACAAACACAATTGAATTATAACAATTTGGTTTTAGGTTTTATTGTCTATTTTTTTTTTTAATTATTCATTTTTTTTTTTTTTTTTGCTTCCAGCTGCCGCGGACTTTTGTGCGATTTTATTGGATTTTTTTGTACTGTTTTCCCTTTTTAAAAGCAAATTTTATTACGCCATCAAGCAGGCATTGAAACAATAAAAATATATGTGTAATTGTATATACATATGTATGTGTAGGTATGTATGCATTTAGATGCGTTCGTGTGCGTCATTAGCACCGACTGTCAGTTTGATAGGCACATATGCAGATCTCGCTAGCCATTTAGTGAGGCGCTACATTTTTATATAAATATATGTATTTGTATATTTTTTGCATTAGGGTGGTCCTTATCACACTGTTGTGGCAATATCGGAAAGGAAATTTGTTCTTAGGCATATGCGCGGATAAAAAGAGTGAAGAGATCAATATCTTTCATTGATTCATTTTTTTGTTTTTGGTAAAAAAAATATACGGTGACACTAAAGGGTGACGGAAGACTTATATGAATCATCATAAAAAGTGACCGACGGCTACGGTCACCTTTCTATTTTGATTCCCACTCTGAAAAATTGATTTCACAGGTTTCAATTCGCCGTATATAGGTTTTTGACAAAAATGTACGATTTCGTCATTCCGAAATTAAAGGTTCACAAGATAATTGAGACTATAGACATCTCAGAAGACCATGTGGGTTGTATCCTGCATGAAATAATAAGCATGAGAAAGCCGTCAACGTGATGGATTACTCAGAGCGATTGTAAGACCACTTCACCGGAGTGTGTCATATTGTTAAAGGGCGATTGGATTGGAGTTTCTACGTCGTATTCTGATTTTCGACGGATCCAATGACACATAACATAGACCAAGTTCTGCTCTGCTCTAAAGAAGGTGAAAATTGTTGTTGTTGTGGCGGCAGAATTCTGCCGAACTCACAGTCCTTGACCGGATAAAAAACGCGGGTCAGTTTTGGATACCTAGACCCGACTGTCATGGGAACGGCAAAAATCGTCTCATTCTCCCGAAAGTGGACTGCCACCGTTTTCTGGGACTCACAAAGTAATATAAAACAGAAGTGCTCATGCCATAGCTCATTGCGTCCCACAACATCGAGCGACTTCGTTTGGCTTTAAATGATCACGGCAAGAAAGTTGATTTGAGCTAGTGCCCTTACAGCTTTTTTGTTAATTCGACAGAAAAAGAATTTTGAGTCGACGTAATTTTTTGTCATTCTAAGAACCATTTTGTTGTAATTTATATTGATGTTGTTGTCGTGAGACTTTGAAGTTCAAATTTTCGATCGTTCTTGATCTAGATCGACTTATTGGTTTTATTTCGCGAAGAAAAAAATGCACTTCTGCAAAATTGATCGAACTATGCTAAGAACTGTGGTCTTATCTAACATTTTCTTCAGATTCGGCTCGGTACGACTTTTATTATTTTATTATTATCTAAAGGTCTCCTAAGCGGACCGCCAGAAACGTATTTTTTAACGAGTTAAAGAAGTTTAAGTATCGATGGATCAAGTTCATAGAGTTAAAAATATACCATGTTGAAAAACGAATCGACATTTAATCAAAAAAATAAATAAAAATAAAAAAAATTTAGTTTAAATATTGGACCACCCTCGCACATGCTTATACGTATGTGAATACCACCACAATGGGCAATCAGTCAGTCAGTTAGTCAAGTCAGTCACTCGCTTGATTATGCGTACACTAAGTTATGTGTGGCGACTAGCGATGCGCTCTACTCCCTCAACACCCTTACCCACATGCGCGCCGCTTTTATTGGATCCATTCGATGATCATTCGAATGCGAAAGCGGAAGAGCTTTGTTAAGGCATCGGCTTGCCACAGCTAGACGTTCAGTTAGCCAGTCTGTCAGCCAGTCAACCAACCCAATTTGCAGAGGCACCTTTCATTCGATCGCGTTCATTCAACCACATATTCACAAAGCACTTTACATAATACATTTACTAAGCAGTGCATTGGTATTAGTGTATGTGTGTGTGTGAGTTTCTCACTTGTGGCACCAAAAGTTGTGGCTTTGTACTGCGCATACTTAGCGACACCATTAGCACCGCATTGTTTTTGTAAATGTTGCTTTTCGCTTGGTGTTGTTGTAGTTGCTTTTGTTTTTGTTCTTTTCAACAACTATTTTGCATATGTATATTGTTGCGCTATTGTGCCGCACGCCAGCACATCCGGCTTGCTGCCAGCTATTCAATCCAAAGCCAACCAAGCGACCAGCAACTGAATTGAACCGCAACGAACCGATGGCCGATCGTGCGACCGATCTTTCGCCAAGCTGCTACTTCACACTTTCTATGGCAGCGGTTGGGCTGCCGCTTACACCCGGCTGTGTGCGAGTGTGTGTGTAGGTGCCTGTTGATTGATTTGGTTAGTTAAAGTATTTGTGTTTACGTTTTTATGGCCACAGCGTTGCATTTGGTGTGAAATTTCACACCGAAATGCTTAAATGATTTCGTTGCCCTAGTCTTATTGCCGTTGATTGTTGTTGCTCACTTGCTTAAATGCATGTAAGTATATCCATATATATATATTTACATATGTTATAAAAGATCTTCGGTATGCAGACATATTTATGTTGCACCTTCATGTGAAAAAGGCTTGGCTTTTAATGTATTGAAGGTATGGAGACATCGAAATTTAGTAGGCACGCGCTTACAATGAATAAATATTTGAATGCTTAGTACAAAATAGCATATTTTAAACTGAATGCCAAAAATCGAAAATATCTCAGAAACATATTTTTGGCACACTTTATGCCTGAGAGAGCTGGAGGAAGAGATGGAGCGAGCAAAGGGAAAAATTCTAATGAGGCACTCTCCACATAAAGTTTGGCTTTAACATACTACTGTTAAGTACTAGCTGAACAGCGAAGGGAATACTAGTGTTGTCAGGGGCTACGTTGTTGTTGTAACGGTTGCCTGGTCCTCTTTAGGATGGTAAGGTTTAGATAAGTTTTCATCGAGGTCATCCAACGATAGAGTCAGGAAACGTGCTGTTTCGACGAAATCGGACCATAGGAAAGGGTATGTCATATGTGTTGTGTTAGCAGGGCATTCAAAAAGATGGTTAGTGTCATACGGAAGCTCGGTGCAAGCTGGACTCATGTTTGATATGTCAGGGACTTCGTTTATTTTAAGTCAACTAACATTCTAACGCAAAATATTGCTATTGTAACAAGTTCTTGAGATTGAGTCAGTTTCTACACCAACGATGAGATTAGTATTAAAAGTATGAGCTGATCCAAACTATTATTTTGCGAAGCATAAGAATCCGATAAAACTCATGTTATACGCTGTTACACGCTTAAAGCTAATAAAATTTCCTTTCTGGGCTAACCACCAAACTGCTGATCCCGATGCTTTTCAATATTTTTCAAGATGAGCCCAACGATAACACGCTCGTAACCGCTGTTGGAAGTGTGGATGCGGCCTCTACGAATATTTTCGTGCCACGGATCCAACTCTCAACGATATCGGAATATAATATCGAGGCATATTTTTACCCCCTCGATTTTTTGTTCAAGGCATCGCCAATTGTCATCGAATGTGTTAAATTCCATATTGTGCTCACGAGTGTTCCTCCGGTGAAAGGGATGGAATTGCGCACCATCATGGACTGAAACTCAACAGCGCCGCCTCCAGCGCGTATCTGGCATTGGAGCATTAGCTCTGAAACTCAGCTATCCAATCTACGAGCTGAAATTGCCACTTTGTCCAAGCACGACAGTTTGCTTTTGGGTAACGACCGCTCCTGGGGCAGACTGCGTGCCATATCTACATGCATTGCTCAACAAATCCGTTAACCGAAATCCACACAGCCACAGTGTCGACAGCCGTGTACTTTCGCACAGACAGTTGTAACTGGCAGCTTACATTACATTGAGTGTACGATACATCAGGCAACTATCATTTCTAATTGATTTGGGGGCAGACATTTCTGTCTTTCCAATATCAAAAAAGCTAGTTCGAACACGCTCTACCTCATTTCAATTGTTTGGCGCATTTGACCTACATGTGCCTAGCTGCGGTGAAGTTATCCCGAAATTAAATCTGAATTTACGCCTTAAAAACCTAGAGATTTGTATTATAGAAGACATCTCACAGGGCATATTAAGCGCCGACTTCCTCGGAGACCATGTTCCAGTTGGAGGTTTGCAAGGGAGGCGCCTTGTCGATCGTACATCGCTGCTAAATACATCGTGCAACAGTAACACGACTATCAACGCCGCCAAGCGTTCTACAATCGACACTTCGCAGAGGTTTTCTGACATCCTCGGAGAGTTTGCTGAAATTACCTGTCCGACACCACTTGAGTTCCAACTCCGTGGTTCATCGCATCATCACGACCGGCATGACAACTATTGACGCAAAGTAGCAGCCGCGCGAACAGAATTTGAACTGTTATTTGAACTGGTCTTTCGTCGACCTTCCAGCAGCAAATGGGCGAGTTTAGTACGCTTAGTACGCTAGACTGACGGTTCATTTAGGTCATGCGGTGACTATAGAGCACTGAACGCCGAGACAGTACCAAACCGAACTTACCTACAATCTTAACAGGTAATATTGTGTTTCCAAAGACTTACCTTCAAAAAGCTTTTCAACGGCTGCTAATATACCCCGATGATATTTGCAAAACTGCCATCACAACGCCACTTGGACTATATGAGTTCACTCATATGACGTTTGGGTTAGGAAACGCTCCTCAAACGTTCCAGCGCTTAAATAATGAGGTGTGCCGAGATTTAGACTTCGTCTTCGCGTTCCTTTACGTCTGTTTGTATTTTATCAAAGTCATTTGACGAGACTAAGGAACATCTTAGTTTAATCCTCAGCCATTGCAAAGTCTTCAATTCAAACATCAACTTCTCAAAATCAAAGATTTACGTTTCCGAGCTTGAAATTTTATACATTCCGTCCACTTAGTAGCCATACAGAAGCCTTAAAGTAGATCCCACTTCCGACTTTCGCCAAGGAACTTAAGCGTTTTTTAGCTATGCTGAAGTATTATTGTCGATTCATGCCAAATGCTATGCATTGGTTATACTTTGGGTAATACGCAGTTGAGGTTTGTAAAGGTTAATGAATAAAAATGAGTATGGAATAGCGTAAAACTAATCAAATATGTAAGCACGATTGAGAATATGTTATACATTTTTTTAAATAGTCCTCCTTTTAATTCGGTTATCTCTTTTTACCTAACTACATTGCTAAAGTCATCAAAGTCGTTTAGTCACTAGACCAACAAACTGAAGATCGACGCAACGCGGCTTTTTGGTGTTACTTTTTTGTTTTCCAAAATTTCCACAACAAAACGCCATTTTCTATTTTCGATTAGCGCTTTTGAGCGCCATCTTCTCATTTCCATTATGACTTTTAATGATGTATATCCAGCAAAATGTATACATATACATACATACATACGTACAGTTGCCGGCATGTCGGTATATTAATATTAACCAGCAGTTAATCTCAACATAGACTGCTAATCTAAAATTCAACAAACTAACCAACCACAACGACAGCCCGCAGGCAACTAGGTGAGCCGGCGTACATGCAACAACAAATAATGCGAAGAACGCGGCGTCGAGCGCGTTGTTCGAAGAAAAAATATCTAGAAGCAATAACCAACCAGCTGTGGAGGAAACACGAATGACTTTGTTGGGACAAACGTTTTCTTGCTGGCTGGCCAACAACTGCCTTTTGCTGTTGTTGTACGCTGTACGTTGGCTGACGGCTTGGTCGGACCGATTGTCTTGGTTTTAATCATTTTAGTAGTTATTATTATTTGTTGGCGGCAGTGTTTTTGTTGGTTTTTTGCTTGTTGTTTGATTGCTATTTTTTTGTTGTTTACTTTTTTTGCCGCATTGTTGTTGGTGGTCGCTGTTGTTGTTAAGCGAAGCATGACTTCATTAAAAGCGTTATTAATAATTACCCCAGATATAATGGCGCAGATACCCAGTCGAAGATACTGGGCCATTAACTATTTCATATTACAATTCCCTACACATTAACTGTCTCATAGCGATACATACACACACACTCACACTTATATGATTGCTTGTTGTGTCGATCATGGCAAAAGTTGATCAAGCCGCGACGGTGTTGCCAACTTTCAATGACTCTAAGCTAGCGACGCCAATGCATGTAGTTGTTTGTGTATTCTAAAATGTATGTTTTGTCTTGGCGCATAAATATGACTGGTAGAGGAAGTGTTAGAAAGCTGCTAATGGCCGCGGTTGGCAAAAAGAAAGAATACATAAAAATTTAATAAGCCATGTTCTCATCGTATAACTTATTGATGTGGCGTCACACGTAAGTTGAATTCTTTATCGAGCAGTAAATGGATGGCAAACAAAGAAAGCAATGGCATGTTGGAATAGGTCTAGAAATGTGTAAAATACAAAGCTTTGGCAATCAATCACTGCTGGGAATCAAGAATTGGTCACAACTATATGAGAACGCTCTTATGAAGACTAAATGACTGCTGAAATAACTTAAGGTTATAAGCTCAAAAGCGCAAATTTCTGAATAGTAAAAAAATGCAGTTAAAGCCAGAACTGAGCCCAAATATCATATCGAAATCGAGAAGGGCAGACGGCTTAAATTTTCATAGTCAAAACACGGAATTTTCCAATGTCCAGAGAACGAAGTTAAGTGTCAAGGTCAAATTTCATCTGATGACCAACGAAAGTATATACTATATATATTTGTAATTAAGCATAACGTTTCCATTCCGCAGTAGAAAAAATAAGACTAATGATTCGGTGATCTACAGTTCCAACGGGGAAATCTACATATTCACTGAAGTAATCCTGAGGCAGGAGATGGCCGCCAGCTAAATGGATATAATCCAGTCTTTTCTACCGAAGTTGTGTGCGCAAAAGAAGGTTCTAAGTGGTCTTCTGCGCTAATCAGCAAATTTACAAACCTTCAAGTGGACAGCCAAAGGGCAATTAAGACTATTTGCAGCGTCTGTAAAATGCCTCACTGCGTTAGGTTATACAAGCAAGCCATAACTAGATTCTCAGTGGAAAATTAGGTAGAAATCAGCTGGGTACTTAGTTATATAAAATAGAAGTAAATATAAAGTCAGAAGAGTTGGCCCACTTAGGAGCAGCCAGAAACAAAATTTCCCTAACCTAACCTAGACCATTCCGCTCTATCAGGGTTTGCTTGAGGCAACGAAACTTCGAGGAATACCTCAAGCTATTTGACAACAGTGTTAATAATGCATCGACCTGAAAACTTAACCTTTAATTAAGAGGGGACTACATATACTGATGCTGTAGATGTTATCACAAGGCACCTAGCCTTGAGATCCCATTTTCTCCATTTGAAAAGTAGATGTAGCTGACCCTGGAAATTGATGAGGCGCTGAACCATTATCTATGCGATGAGATGGGATGAGATGGGATATAATAAAATGCTAAATTGTAGGAAAATTTTCAATTAATAAATACATTTCCTTGTGATCAACAGCGATGCGACGGAACAACCCTAAGGGGGTATTATAGTCCAGAAGCATGAATTTCAGGTAATTTTGAAAATGTCGTAAAAAAGGCAATTAATACTTTTACTATATATTTTTTTATTAGTTATTTGCTAATTTTATAAGAGTAGAGAAAAAAATTAAAAATTAAAAAAAGTAAAAAATTTCAAAAATTATGAGCTGACGAAGTGAAGGTCCCTAAAAATATCCACGTGACCATACCCATGATTTCAACCCTCCAAGTTTTCTGAAACCAAAAAGAAAAAAAAGATTATTAATCTATAATAATATCGCAATGGCCGAAACTACGGAAAAGTGGGAAAAAATTTTTCACAAAATGGCGACTGCCTAAAAAAAAAAAGTTTTTTTGGATAACTTTTTCTGACTATTTCGAATTCAAAAGAAAAAAAATAAAAATATTGGGATGGGGCTAGTTCCAACCATAGACAAGCCTGCAGAGAAGACTCTATAAAAATTTCAAGTAAACCGGCCAGTAGGAAAAGTCAGTTTTAAGAGAAACGCGTTTTAAGTTTCGCGTTCCAACCGAACCAGTTTGGATGCCGGATCAGAAAAATGTCCATATCACCGAAAATAATTTGAATTTTGAAAAATTCTCTCGTACACATATGTATTTTTGAATAGTTAACCTTTGAAAACATAAAAAAAAAATTTCGATTTTTTTAAATTTCTAGACTAGAATACCCCCTTAAAGGTCAACACTCTTAATTTCACTGCTATTTTTGTCTTTACATCAATACTTTGACTGCTCTTTCAGATCCTTAGCATTCGACAGAAAAGCTTGAATATTTACACGAAATATATTGCCACCCTTTCCTCAACTTCTAATTACATTGTCTGACGGCTCCGTTGTGAGAATTGAAGCGAAATGAATTACGCCGACAGAGTCTTCTAAAGTGAACTACAGCTCAAGATTAATATCGGCTGAAGTGTTTATGAAACACTCTTTTTTCAATATGAGAAAACTGTAATATTAAAATATTAATAGAGTATTTATAGGTCAATTTATATATTTTTAAACCCTTGATATTATCTATAAAATACTATATGGATCATGGGAATATCTTAGTCATATTCATGTATTCTTAACGAACAAAATATAGAAAGCCGACCAGATCTACCAGCAAACTATATATACTTCCTTAATGCTTTTCATACATATGTATATCCCTCTCCCACCCTCATTCTTTTCCTTTCTTCGGCGCTCCGTGAACGCACTTACACAAACTCAGTTAAATTTGTTACTCCTCATCATTGTTACTATTTTTCTTTAACACTCTCTCACGTATGACGATCAAGTCACTAACATTGCATTTACGTACATACACATTTACATATACATAATACATTACATAAGCACACACTCACTATTATTCTTTTAAGCAGGCATTCTTCAAAGTTGTTATGTTCGTCATTGGTGTATGACTATCTTTGCCATTTGATCAGTTTCAGACGACACTGTGCACAATGTAACTTTTCGGTTAATGCGGAAGACCGCACTTACAATACACACAGACATACAGACACATTTATAGTGCTTAACATAGCTACTTGTACAGAGTATGGGTAGTTAAAATAGTTCCAAGTTGAAGGTAGAAGTTTGATGTTCGAGTTATTATTGCTTTGCTCTTTTAAAAACGAAAGAGGGGAATTGAGAAAATATTATTTATGAATATACTAAAAGAATTAAAGCATATTGGCAAATCTACTATAAATATGACTGATATAGTTTTTCAGTTAGTATTTTTTATTACTTTTTAGCTTACCGAGCATACTAACGAAA
This sequence comes from Bactrocera correcta, assembly GCA_027475135.1. Lineage (NCBI taxonomy): Eukaryota > Metazoa > Arthropoda > Insecta > Diptera > Tephritidae > Bactrocera > Bactrocera correcta. Next base: position 2,780,035 of record CM050322.1, read on the forward strand.
AACAATAGCTTGAAGTAGAGAAGACAAATAAAAACATAAAAATTTATTTGTAAATTTCAGTTTTGATTAATTTCAATGACTAATAATCTGATCAAATTCGGCAGAAACTGAGAGTGATCAAAAAGACCTTTTAAAAACTGCAACTAACCATATATTTTTTTGTCCACTGTTGACAGTATTTTAATCAACCCAAGACCGTTTAAGCACTTTAAGAGAGTTTTCTCGCGATCGATTTGCAAGTGAGAAGTGAGTAAGTCAAGATCTCTCAGAAGTCTGGAAAGACTGTTTGCTACCAGTCTTTACTTAATTTTACTTAAGCTTATTCCGTATAATTAAATTGTATATAATTGAAAAATCGTGGAGAAAGAAAAATGTCAGAAATACACAGATTTACTTACTTTCATGCTTATGAAATATACTCCGAAAATTCGGAGTTCGGAAGTTTTCTTTTTTTGAAATCTTTTCATATGGAGCGAAATTTGGCGAATTGTTCAGTTTTTGTTCCATACTCCGAATTTACGGAGTAATGATAATTTGAAATATTTCATAATTTTCGGACTATTTTAGGTTTACTTTAGCTTATTCCATTTAATTTAATTTTATATTATCGTATTTCCCATTTTATACATATATGTGATTTGAAAAATTAACTTTATTTAACATAATTTAATTTAATTTAATTGATTATAGTTTATTTAAATTTTTTATTTCAGTTATATACATACATACATGGACAACTTGGAATTATAACAACCCTAAGCCCACGACTGCGGATACGCAACGGAATCACAGCAACGACACACCGCGTGTTAAGCGTTGAAGCGTTACAAAAGCAAAGAAGCGCCATGCTATCGAAACGAAAGACTTAAGCAACGAACGCGCTTTGGTTACGTTTAATTGCACTAAAGCGAACGACGAACCGAACGCACACATCACCGAACGCAAGGAAGGTGTTTGAACAAGTGCTATGAGTGTGCATGTGTGCGTGGTTATTTTATGTTTATTGCTTTTTGAAGTAATTCTAGCTTGTAGTGTAGCTGTAGTACAAATTCTTTAGACTAGTTTCACTTACTTATTAAAGTTTTCATATTTTTATAGTTTGACTGTTATTAAGAAGAAATATTTTATAATCGTTGCGCTTTGTTTGTTTTGTTATTGTTGTATGTAATGAATTTTATTGTCGTTTGCGTACTTCCGCAAAGCAACAGGCATATACTTAGGTACAATATACAGATAAGTTTATAGTTTCCAAAGGTTTGTATGGCGTACGCATGCGCAGTGCTTGCCACCGCACACAATTAGTGATTTTTTGCGCAAAGCATTGAATTTATATTGCGGGAAAGCACGACATTAAAATTGTTGTAGATTATATGATTTCTTTCAGCTTCATTCACCGGCAGCGTGGCGTGGCGTGTCGATATGTGGAAAAATGTCGTATAAGCGGTAGATGGTAAAAAGTAATCAGATAAGATAGGGGCGGTGAAGAAAACAACTAAGTTACGCATGAGCGAGTTAGGTGACGTTGATTAATGAAAAAATCATGGAGTAAAGTAAATGTATAGAAAGATTCACTCACTTTCGTGTTTATAAAATGTGCTCCTTCGGAGTGATTAATGTTTTCCTAATCTTTGCAATATTTTCGAATAGTTCGAAATAGTTTAAAACTTTTTTAACATACTCCGAAATTTCGGAGTGATTAAAGTTTGTAAATTTTCTTAATTCTTGGAATCTTTGGAATCTTTTCGAATAAATTTAAACTTCGGAATGATGATAGTTTGACATAATTCACAATTTTCGCACGAATTTCAAGCCCGAAAGTTTCGGAATGCTTAAAGCAACTTCCTTTTTAAGCTTATGGGATACACCCAATTAGTTTTGAGTATGTAAAGATTCCAAATTTTCTGCCTCAAGCAAAATACATACATATACATATGTATGTACATACATGTGTATACTCGAAGGAGCTAAGAATTGTCCACAGAAAAAATCCACCCCACATTAAATATTTAGAAAATAACCCCCAAGAGAGTATTAAAAATCAAGTCTTTAAGTTACGTAAACGGCTTATATAGTTTATCGATGACATAAATGCCATAAAAATGTCAGAAGTAACTGGCAACAAGTTTTCCTAGCTTTCAAACTTTTTTCCGAAACTTCGGAATAGCCATGTTTTTTTCTTTACATTCGAAGTGCTTAAGTATTGAGCGCAGTAAAAAATAAAAGCAAAGAAAATTACAGAAATAAATTTCAACAAATTTTTTTGAGCTGTCAAAATACTCCGAAAATTAGGAAAAAGAATTTCAGTTAGAGTTTTCTTTCCCAAAAACAAATCAAATGACAGAAATAATTTCTAACAAGTTTTCTGAACTATTAACTAACTCCGAAAATTCGGAGAAGGCGTTTGAGCGCGGCTTATAATTTTCTTTCGCAAATGCGCGCTATATTTTATCATTAGCCAGATCTAAAAAATTTGTTGAGGAATCCGAAAATGTCCGAATCTTCAAGCGCGTATATGTAACTCCTAAAAATATGAATCTGATTAAATTTGGTATAACATTACCAGCCAATGGAATTAACCTTCTCACGAACATTTACGCTGGAGTTCTACCGTCAAGAATTAATTACAATGGGGGTTTTGCAGTAATCGAGTTAAACAACCAGATAAGTCCCAAATTGTAGTATAGACTAGGAATTGTATGTATGTCTGAAATTACTTTTTTATGCAATAAATAAAATCCTCGAACCATTCAATTCTTCATTAAATTGCTGCTCCGTTCAAGACTGTGAAGTCTAAAATAATTCCAATTAAGTAATATTACATAAATTTACGTACTTTATATATTATGCTATGTATATACTACGTACATATGTACACTTATATGTACATATGTACACTTACTTCCCCCTTTTTGATAAGTAATTATATATTATTTGTCACACTTCGAGCTTCAAAACCAACTTTAATGAGCATTCGACTTGTAGCAGTAAATATTTGTGCCACTTCCCACACTCCTTTCATATAGCCACTCTTATCTCTTTCTTACTCATAGTGTTGCGCTCTTCCCGCTTAACAGCGCTTCCTATAATTTCACATGAAATTGTCGAATACCTGCAACCACTTACTAGCTCTCACCTACTGTGACAGCAATAGCCAATTTTCGTTAATAACTGTTTTCCTGCCTGTGTGTGAGGAAAGAAATCTAAAATATTGTTGTACTTTAACCAAATTACAAACCGAAGAAATCGCTGCCAACACCTTTCCATCAACTCTTCCGTTATTTATTTACAATTTAATGTTGTCACTTGCGTGTAAGGCAAATAATTCTCTTTTAATGAGGGTTGTCACTTTTCTGTTGCTACATTCCAAATTATTAAAAATTAAATAAAAATATTTTCGGTAGACAATTTTTTACTTAATGATTACACACACTTGAAAACACGACTGAATTTAGCATTTAAGTGCTTTAATTATAAGCTTGCTCTGCTCTTAGTAATTTCACACTTTCTTTTCTTCGTAATTTGATTTTAAAATATCGTAAACTCGAATTGTTTTGGTGAACATTTAGTGTCAAATATTTTTTGCCATTCGTAATGGTCACCTTTTTTCGACACTACTTTGCTCGCTAAGTTCAAGAGATGCTCTAAACGTCAGACAAGACCTTAAAGGTTAATGGTTTGCATCAGATCCAGGATAGTGTATGGAAACATGAACGAAGTGGCATACCTATTTTATATATACGCTATTATGCCATTTTATTTATACCAGTTGTTTGATCGATTGGCTTCTTTCCTTATTTTGGTTTAGGCCTCTTTGAATTACACCAATTGTTCGTTTGATTCGCTACTCCCGATGTCTAGGTGAATCAAAGGCGGTTTGCATCAGTTATGCCATTATTTACTTATATGCCAAAGTTTTTGAAGAGATAATTTAGCTAATACTTTTTAACAACCTTCATAGCTTAGCAGTAATTTGAAATATGACTATTTATCATCACTTAATACCACTATTAGATTTAAAATAAATAAAATGTGTAGTCAAACATATTTACAATTTTATTGCCCATTTTTAGATATCGAAGCTGCCATTATTTTCACTGTCAGCTTACATAGGTTGATAACCAAATGGTACCAACTATCTCCCTACAAAGCGACTGTTCGAACTTAACAAACAAATTAACAAAATAATTATGAAAGATTCTAAAAAAAGTCCACTTAGTAGCCTTTTATAAAATCCTAAAATCTGAAATCATAAATTTGGCATGAGTTCGGTACTAAGAAAAAATTTTAAATTAAATTGAGACTATAGCATTGATGACTAGACGATCAATACAAAGTGAAACAAGTGGAGGTGAGTACCAGTGACTCTATTTTATGTTCTCCCTCGACCATTTTAAGCTGATTCTCGAAAGTACGTCACACGTCGTATTTTCAAACCCTCAACTGGCTTGAGCAAACAAAATGTGGTAATTTCGATAATGATCCCAACATACTCTGCTTTAGAACTCAAAAAGTCTAGATAGTAATAAGACAAATACTAGCGAATCAATTCACTTAAATCCGTGGATAGTTTCTGGTGAGTCAAAATTAAATTAGAAGTTAGTGGTCAATTGCACCATCTCTTTTTTAACATAGGCTTACAGAGAAATTACATTATGAATACCAGAAACTTGCTAGGCACCATTGAGGCAATTTGTATATTGTATGAATTCGAGGGTCGAACGATGGTTATTTTAATAAACGTAAATAATGATTAAGGGGGTATTCTAGTCTGGAAATTTTAAAAAATCGATTTTTTTTTTTATATTTTTTCAAAGTTTAGCTATTCAACAATATGTCTACAAGAGGATTTTTCAAAATTCAAATTATTTTCGGATATATAGGCATTTTTCTGACCCGGCATCCATACTGGTTCGGCCGGAACGCGAAACTTTAAACGCGTTTTCTCAAAACTGACTTTTTCGGAACGATGCCCACGATATCTTAGGTTCTACTGGACCGATTTACTTGAAATTTTTACAGAGTCTTCTTTAGAGGCTTGTCTATGGTTGGAACTAGGCCCATTCCAAAATTTTTATTTTTGTTATTTTTAAAAAATTCGAAATAGTCAGAAAAAGTGATCAAAAAAAAATTTTTTTTTTTCAGGCAGTCGCCATTTTGTGAAAAAAAAATGTTTTCCACTTTTCCGTAGTTCCGACCATTGCGACATTATTCTAGATTACTAATCTTTTTTTTTTCAGATAACTAGGAGGGTTGAAATCATGGGCGTGGTCACGTGGAAATTTTTAGAGACCCCCCACTTTGTCAGCTCATAATTTTTGAAATTTTTTACGTTTTTATGTTTTAATTTTTTTCTGTACTCTTTAAAAATTAATAAATAACTAATAAAAAATGGATAGTAAAACTATTAATTGCCTTTTTTACGACACTTTAAAAATTACCTGAAATTCAAGCTTCTAGACTAGAAAACTCCCTTAATATATTTAGCTAGGGCTGTCTTACTTATAACACTAAATCAGTGTATTCGATCTGGATATTCCAACGCGAAGAAAACACTCGATAGTATCAAATGATAAACAGTTTTCTAGATTCTTCTAATTGGTGTTAAGTAGAAAGGAAGCATGGGAGTTGGAATGTCAGAAAATAACAAAGAAACACCAGATGTTATGGAATCAGGATTATTTGAAATGAAGTAGGCATTTTGCGGAGGCAATATATTTACATATGTATACAAGAAATCAAACCTCCTATAGATATTTTTGCGAATCGCTTTTACCACTTTTGTTGTGAATCCTGTTTTTATAACAAATAGAGGGTCTTTCATCATACAAGTATATCGCTTCTCATCGAAAGAGTAACGCTTTGTAACGAAAGAGGGGTACACCCAAAGTTTTAAAGCCGACAGCTGAAGGAGACTGCTTTTAGATAATCTATTTGTACTTGTCGAAACCAAATTCGAACTCTAGATATACGTAATTTAAGCACTACAACCCTGTGGCATGAGCATTGAAGAATTATTGAACTAAACCAATTTAGAAACCCTATCTCTATTCAAAAATAGTTTTGAAGGTCACTGTCAAATATGCACCACAGATACATTCACCAGTAACCATGTCACCTCGCGATAACAACTTAACTGTCAAACTCTACAAAGAATTTGACATTATATTATATAATAAAGTGATCAAAGTATCGTCAACATGCAACAAAGTATTTTCAAGGGTTGAGTTGCCAGAAGAAAAAAAAACAAAAGGAAAGGCAACTGTTGCAAGCGGAAGCAATGAAATTGACATATAAGACGTGCCAAAATTATCAGCGCGGGTGAATGAAGCCAGCGCAGAAATGAGATATTTAAGCAAACTGTCAAAATATAAACTGTCAACAGTGTCAACTTACAGGCAGAACAAAAAAGGTTAAAAAAAAAATTTGCGAAAAAATATTTCGAAGAACGAACTTCGCGAGAAGGGGTGAAGCGCACGAAAAAAATTGTATGCTTCCCAGCGGACGCAACTGAACCAGTTACTGCATACAAGTGACTAAACATGAATTGTTTGTTGTTGGTTGGTGCCTGTTGAAAAATGCCAAGAATTCCTTGGGGAGCAAGACATAATTTAAGGCCATGCCTTTGACATGCCGTAGCGGGGCCGGCGAGTAACCAAAAAAAAGTTTGATTGTGCTTTGTTGCTTGCGCTTGCTATTGTTGTTGCCGGCATTGTTGCAAAGACACGATAAGTTATTGAAAAGTCGTAGAAAACTCACACCCACGCACACACGAACTCACGCCGAATGGCGAAAGGGTTGCAATTCGCCGGCGCAAGCCAAACGGGTGTGACAATGTCATTGTCAAACGTTAAAGGGAAATTGAAAATTCCGAAATACAGTATCGAGCAGCCTACCAGCACGCTGAGCTCACTCGGATGCCTTGGTGTGGGAGTTGGGGGTGATTTAATGTTGAATAAAAAACTTTTAAATTGCCATTTGATCGTTTGTTTAGCGACAATAATCGCTTGGTAAGCGGCAAAGAATAGCAACACAATGAGGCGGTAAGCAGTTGACAGCGTCTAGGAGTGGCGGCTGAGCTCGGCAAGCGTGGTGGCGCGCGTAAAAGTGGTAGGCAGACAATGCAGCGGTGTGACTGCCGTGTTAACGTGTTTATTGACAATGCTGCAGCAAAAGTAGACGCTAATGTGGCAATACAATTTTTTATGTTCGCTATTGTATTTATATTTATGTGTCGCTGACTTTTTTCGAAATTGAAAATTTGTTATTAAAGAATTTTTACCTTGACATTTACCTCGTAATGAAGACCGTACGGTGAATTGGTAGCAAGGGAGAGGGTGCAAAATGTAATAAGGCTATAAATATTCGAACAGCTCAATATTGATAGTGGATAGATATACATATATGTGTTTACATATATTTACGTTTTACTTTTTTCTTTACATTTCTCGCAGTAGACACATGACAATTGACATTGTTTCGTTGACAGTTGTATGACAGCAAATTTATGCGTATTCGACATATTGGAAGCGTTCAAAATTTAGGGGAAGGGTTTTGACATTGATGTCTTACTTTTTATCACATATTCAGAAATAATATACATATATACATATATACATATATGAAAAATATAAGAAATTATAAAAATATTTGAAAAACTTTAAAACACATTGGGATAAACCCAAAAATTTGTAGAGAAGTTTTTTTGCCTCTCTATTCGTACAGCGAGTTTTGTACATTTGTACATATTTATACGATATGATATAGTAGTCCAATCTGAAAAATATTTCCATGCATTCCAACGTTATCTTGAATAATAATCCATACCAAATTTCATGAAAATACTTTATCAAATATAAAAGTTTCCCATACAGGAGCTTGAGCTGGATCGCTCAGTTTGTAAGTCATTTAAAAAAAAAAAGAACGTTTGCAATATTTCACATCAATGTGCCAAAAACTGAGTGACTAATTCGCGTATATACAGAGGACGGACTTAGCTAAATCGAATCAGCTCATCATACGGATGATTTATATATAATATATATTTTAGAAAGTCTCCGACATTTCCTTGTGTGTGTTACAAACTTCGTTGCCAACTTAATATATCTACCCTGTTCAAGGCATACAAATCTCTTCGCAATATTGGTACTTTTCAGATGATCGGAAACCTTACTATTGTTATCTTGTAATGTCTTAGATCCTTAAGACGAACATTGAAGCAGCCAGTAAGCACTAAACAAAACTGGGGCAATTCGATGTGCTCTCATTCGAGGCTGTTTTGTTCCTTTCATCGGTGGTGTTTTTAACGTGGTGGGTCCCAAGCCCAGCGCACAAATCTGGGGAGTGATATTTTGCATACTCACTTTAGCTCGCTTTCAAACGAATATCTTTCATGTACCCAGAGTATACTTGGTCTACGACCTGAATTCGTGAGTTGCTTGAGCCATATATAAAAGAATCAAATATGGCGAACCCGATTCCCAAATCGAAGAACTGACAACAGCATGCATCAACGTCTTTGTATAATATGGTCGGACTAAAGCATGTCCGACGAGTGGAGTTTAAGTGTGCTTTGTCAAATCCACAAAAAAAAAACAACTTCAAAATCGCATATAAGGTTCTACCAAGCGCCTTGCGTGAAAGATTAAAGCCCAACATCAACAAACTCATTGGGCCTCAATTGGAAAATCAACAACCGACCAGATATTTACCATACGCCAACTCTTGGAAAGTATCCGTGAAATGAGAATCGACACGTACCACTCCTTCGTCGATTTCAAAGCAGATTTTGACAGCAGGAAGATAGGCTGCCTCTATGCCGCTTAGTCTGGTATTCCCGCAAAACAAATACCGTTGTATAAACTGACATTGAGCAATACCAAAAAGTCCGTCAGGATCGAGAAGGACTTCTCCGAGTCGGTCGATATCAAACGAGGTTTCAGACAAGACGACCCGCTTTCATGCGACTTCTTCAACCTTCTTCTGAAGAAAATAATTCGAGCTGCAGAGCCGAATAGAGAAGGAACAATCTTCTTATAGGAGTGCACAGCTGCTGGCGTACGTCGATAATATTGATATGATTGGCCTCAATATTCGGGCCATTAGTTCTGCTTTCTCCAGACTGGATAAGGAAGTGAAAAAACAAAATATTTTCTCTCCTCAAACGAACAGTAGTCGCACTCGATACTTGGCTCCTACGTCACTGTTGACATTCATAACTTCGAAGTCGTAGATAATTTCCTTTATCTTGGAACCGGCATTAACAACAACAATTTCAGCTACGAAATCCAACGCAGAATAACTTATAGCTAATATAACTAATAGTCTGAGTTGCCAATTGAGAAGTTAAGTCCTCTCTCCACGAACAAAGACCAAATTCTACAAGTTTCTCATCATCTCCATCCTGCTATGTGGTGCAGAGACATGGACGATGACAACATCTGATGAGTCGGCGTTACGACTTCTCGAGAGAAAGGTTCTGCGGAAGATTTATGGTTTTCGCGCATTGGAAACGAATACCGCAGCTGATAACATAATGAGCTGACGACGACATTGACTTAGTCCAGCGAATAATGAGACTAGGTCAGGTGATCCAAACACTACTAGCACTAAACAAGGGAAGGGCTCTGAAAGTATTCGAGACAACACCCACTGGGGGAAGCAGAAGATGAGAAAGAAAGTGTGCAGAAAGACCTGGCTACACTTGAAATCCCCAAATAGCGCCAAATAGCGAAATGGAAGAACGGTGGCGCTATTGACATCTCGAAATGTTTACGCCAATAATAAAGAAGAAGATGCTGAGACGAAAATACGAATTACGAAAACAACTGTAGCTTTATAATTTAGATTATATATGTTAAGCCGATAAAGTGTGCTTTGAAGAGATTTAATTTATAGTTTTAAAAGATATTATTTCATGCTTTTAAAGTCACACAAAACTCGTGACTTTCTTATTAAATTTTTATTGTAATAATTAGTTTAACATTCAATAGTTTTCGCTAAACGAGCCGTATTCATGTTTTATGTGGATACTCGTAATATTGAGGCCTCCAATGAGCTATTTAATTATTTTTATTAGTATTTTTTATTTTATTTTCGTTTTCGATTTCGATTAAGCATACACATAGAATTTTCTTATCCATGAGCGTGCAATATATACTTTTATAATCCACTGTTCTAAATCAATTTGCCTTCGGTCAGATGAAAACACACTTAATGTGCCCAAAGTGCCCGAAGGAATGCATCAGAAATTGATGTTAATGCATTTTTAACGATTTAAATGTATTTTTATTGACACCAAGGTGAAGTCAGTGTTATATAAATACGCATACATATACGACAATATGTACACATGTGATTACGAATGGATATGTATATACATATGTATGCGTGTATGTTTTCGTACGAATTGTAAAAACAAAAGTGTCGCAGGCAAAACAATAAAATAAAGCAAGTCGTTGGCGGAATTTTAAGTGAGTGCGAAGCTCGTAAATTCGAAAAGTGGAGTAAAAATCGTAATAATATTTTCAAAGTATTTTTTGTAAGTAATAGAATGTTTATGAATTGTTCAAAGAATAAATAAATATTCTGACTATTAGAGACTTTTATATGTAGAGAGAGTTTTAAAAGGAGGGATATATACATGTGGTATATAAAAATAAATTAAATACTGAGCAGGGTATATTAAATTTACCACGAAGTTTTGTAACACTCAAAATGAAAACATTGGAGATCCTATAAAATATACAATTTATGAAGAATCAGCACGACGAGCTGAGTCAATTTTATATATGTCCTTCTGCTCGCCTATATGTCTGCAAATACCCGAATTAGAACCTCGGTTTTTTGGGTATTGATCTGAAATTTTGGACATGGCCTTTTCTTTTCAAGGAACTGCTCATTTGTCAGAATCGCCGATATCGTCACTAGAGCATATAGTTGCCAGATAAACTGAAAGATTGGAAACAAGTTCTAGCAAGAAATCCTTTGTATTTGTGGAAGATCTTAAAGCTTCCGACAAATGTCTTTTTTAATTTTTATTTTTTTTTTTTTTAAGTCTCTATCACTTTAAAAAAATATTTTATCATATAATAGGTAAGTAGATTAATAGGCGTCAGTAGAGTCAAGTAAAAGAAGACATAAAAAACGATATTAGCTACTGTTCATTAATCGTTGCTGGCTTGTTGGCATAGACCATAGTTGCCCCACAGGAAATAATCTAACAGCATCAAACCGCACGACCGAGGCGGCCAATTGACTCACACTTAGTTTTCAATAAATCGATTGTGACATTCGCTGTGTAACTTGTAGCACCGTTCTGTTGAAACCTCATATTGTCATGGACTTCATCCAATTCGGACCAAAAATATTCGGTTATTATTGAGAGATAGCAACTCCCAATCACAGTAACGTCCGGACTTGATCATCACGGATGAAATACGGCCCAAAGAAGCCGTCGGCCCATAAATAGCACCAAACCGTAATTTTTTCGAGATGCAATGGTGACTCATGGAGTACGTACGAATGTACTATCACAGGAACAAAGAATTTCATAGATATCTCAAACCTTTTTTGTTTTATATAAAAAAAAAACATCTTATTGAAAAACACGTTCTTAAAGTTGAGGTCACTGACTCTGAATTTCGGTAGTAAATTTTAATAATTTCGACTCGTTGTTGGATCGCATATCTTTCCATGATGAAATGGCAAACCTTACTGAAGACTTTTGTAGTGCCCCATCGAAAAACCCTATAGAATAGCCTTCACAAATACAAAAGATTACATGCAAGAACTTGATTTTGATTGGCCAGTTTATATGACAGCTATATGCTTTAATGGTCCCATCTGAAATTAAAGTGTTGCTGTTGTATAAAAATGCAAGGCAAATTTTGTAAGGCTAGCTCTTCAAATGAAAAAAGTTTTCAATACAAGGACTGCATTCCGATCTTATGGTAGTAATATGCTACAAGGGTCCTATTTCGTCGATGCCAACAAATGAGAAAGAGGTGAGGAAAATACAAGCAGACAGACATTGCTAAATTGATCCAGCTCGTCACGCTAATCGTATGCAGACTTTGTGGCATGTCATTTTTGCAGGAGCCGGTCGTCGCCCAGCGCCCGTTAAGCGCACTCGAGCTTAATAGGTCCAAGACTCGTTCTCATTCTGGTGTAAGCGGGGAAAGAGTACCTCTGGCTCATTGGCTTTGCAGTAATCATTTTATTCGACTATTCTGTTGTTGAAGTGGCTTGGTGCTAATGCTAGTGAGGAGCTCAGTACAAAAGCACTCTGCTGTTCGAGTGAATCTTATCCTAAGCCAGTTTCGTTTTAGTTACGCAAGTCATCTATATGGGTTTTATACCAGTTGTTGTTCGATTTGATACTCTCGAGCGCTTATATCAATTTATCAGTTTTATATGAGTCGTTTGTTTTCGTGGTTTATACCAGTTGTTGATCAATTCGCCAAAACTTTGAGAGTGGTATAAAACTTGTATAAAACTGATAGATTGGTATAAAAATAAAAACTTTTGATGGTTTTTATGGTTAAGGGCAAAGAAAAAATGTTTAAAGGTTTTAATGTATAATATCTCTTTTCATTGATAGCTTTTGGATGAAATATTTTTGATCTATTTTTCTTCATTTAAGTATTGCGTTGTCTTTTTATAGACTTATCGAATTTTGACTGTCGAAAATCTATTCACTTGCAAAAAATAAATGAGTCCTTTTAACTGCTGTTCATATTGTTTCTTTGATTCCTTTTTCTTTATATCTAAATACAAAAGTTCAAGCGAATTAAAAAAATTCTTTGAAGATTTCCGATATACCATAAAATAATTGGTAAGCATTGATGAAGATATTCTAAAATTTTGCATAAATTCAATATAATTATCTTTCATTCAAATTCTATAAATAACCACAAATCCTTTTCTGCTAACCTTAAATAGCTTCACTGAATTCTACATCCATTTTTCCAAAATTCCTTTGATCTAACCCGCAAGCGATGCAAATATTGACAAATACCTTACATGTTAATTCAGCATCAAAAACAAATTGCTGCATTTCCTCAAAACATTTGAAGGAATCAAACATCCTTTTCCTCAAAACACAGTAAATAAATCTGCTTGCGGCACTTAGCAACTATTGGCCGAATTTTGATTTATAGAGCAATAAAACAAGACCACAAAGGACCGCACTGTAACAGGTACCACTACAAACAAGGTACAAGCAAGCATGCAAACGAGCTGCCACTCAAATCACAGGCAAATATTGACATTTACTCGCTGTAAAAGACCGCCGCAGAGCCGATCCTTCTGTAGATCGGCTTGTAAATGTGGCTAACCGCCAAAGACAATAACTTCGCTTGTTCTATTTACCCGTATTTATCCGCTTTTTCTTCACATATTTACCTGCGGCTTATGTAATCGTAAATAAGGCGTGTGCCACATCAAAGCGAATTCCAGTGAAATCGCAAAGAGCCTCAAAAATAATTTATTTAGGATGTGTTTAACAATGTGGTGGTGATTTCAACTGAAACACCGCACAACTTGCAACAATTGCGGTGCAACAAGTGAACGCATTATCGACTTTTAATTCATATAACCGTTGAGAGCGATAAGCGTTGTTTGGTTTCGTAGGTAAACCCGCACATAAATCTCGCATGCAAATAAAAACGATCATAGAATGATAAGGAAGTCTTTTTTGTTGAAGATTTAATTGTGTATGCGCTTTAAAAGAAGTTTTATTACTTTGAAATGAACTACCTTAAATTAGAAACCCGAACTGCCGTACGTTAGGTAACACAAATGGAAGGAGACTACAATCGGATCTTTAAAATATAAAAATAATTTTGACATTCTTCTCATTTTCAGAAACAACGCAATGGACAGGTTGGAAAACAGATGATCGACGCAGCTTCACGCTTGAACTTTAGTGTTCAAAAAGTTTATTTATTTGAAAAAATATACGCTACTCTTAACAAGTTAGGTCTGATATCTTGATCAAACTTCAAGCATCCATTTGCTATAAGATTGCTTGTCTATTCATTGTATATAACCTTAGAATCCTTTGACTTAGATTAGGTTAGGTTAAGAGGTCGTTACTAACAGGCATCTCACTTGGACAGCTTAGAACGCCTGTCTATTGTGGTACCTAAGACTTCTATATAATTGATCATAAGATCCTTTCAAATTGACACTGCACTCAGTTTCAATGAAGGGGGTATTCTGGTCCAGAAGCATGAATTTCAGGAAAAAAAAGGCAATTAATATTTTTAATATCCATTTTTTTACTAGTTATTTGTCAATTTTATAAGAGTACAGAAAAAAATTAAAAATTAAAAAAAGTAAAAAATTTTTAAAAATTATGAGCTGACGAATTGAGGAGTCTCTAAAAATTTCCATGTGACCATACTCATGATTTCAACCCTCCTAGTTATCTGAAACCAAAATAAAAAAGATTATTAATCTAGAATAATGTCGCAATGGCCGAAACTAAGGAAAAGTGAGAAAACAATTTTTTTACAAAATGACGACTGCCTGAAAAAAAATTTTTTTGGATCACTTTTTCCGACTATTTCGAATTTTTTAAAAATAAAAAAAAATAAAAATTTGGGGAGGGAGCTAGTTCCAACTATAGACAAGCCTGTAAAGAAGACTCTATAAGAATTTCAAGAAATCGTGGGTATCGTTCCGAAAAAGTCAGTTTTGAAAAAAAAACGCGTTTAAAGTTTCGCGTTCCGGCCGAACCAATTTGGTTGCCGGGTCAGAAAAATGCCTATATCTCCGAAAATAATTTGAATTTTGAAAAATCCTCTTGTACACATATTCTTGAATATTTAAACTTTGAAAATATAAAAAAAATCGATTTTTTTTTTAATTTTTAGACCAGAAAACCCCATGAAGTCTCCTGGTTCACCGTAGGTAAGACCGCGGAGATGTTTCAACCACAGTCTTGGAAAGACTGGACAATATGGGAGAAAGTGCACGAACTTCTATATAATTGATCATAAGACTCTTACAAAAAGCAGAAAGTTCCTGAATGTTTCCACCTCAGTTAGAACTAGAAATGAGATATAGGTTAGACAAGCAGTTTAACTCCCCTAGTATTACCCACAGGCTTCTTCTTATTCTTATTTATTTAAAGATCTCTCTCTCTCTCACTTACTCGGTTCCGAACCAACAATCTCTTAAGGCATCTGCTACTCTTCGCTTCCTATTGGTAATTGTTTCTAGTGAAGAAGATCATCAAATGACTTGCTCATGAAGAATGTCGCTTATTATTCGCTAAGCTTTTGATGATCTTAACCAAATCCTATGAGGTACTCAGATACTGGTAATTAGTGATCCGACATGAGATATGTTATGATACTAATCTACTACAAACAGTTGTTGTTGGAGCGTAAGTTATTCATATATATCCTGCGAGTCAACACAAGACTTTAGAGGAACTTAATACTCAAGGCCTTCCTCGCAATTTAGTTTATATCATTTCAAGCTAGGAGCTTCACGAAAACCTTGGCTTCAATTAGTAGAAGCTTTTGTTGAAGCTCTCGATATTTTAAACTCTAGAAACGTCACTTCGATATATAATAAAAACATTTTAACTACCACAACAACTTTCTCAAAGTTTATGAAGTCTTAAATTTAGCCGAAATGTGGTTAAATCAGCGAAATTTTATCGTGCTCTGCGACATTTTAACCTATGGATCGCTAAATTTCTCAAAATTCAGAAAATTATGCTTAAAGGTCACACAAAATAAAAAAATATTCTAAGTCTAAGGTTTTAGAAAATATTCAGTTTAATATCTTTTTAATTAATCTTAACCTCAATCTTTTTCCATAAGCATTCTAAGCGCAATTATTCCGCTGATCGCACTCACTTTAAATACAACTTATGACGTCTTACAAATGATTTACTGACTGCTACTGCTTGGTTTAAACCGGATATAATAAAATATATTAGCGATTAACTTTTATACACATTCACTTGTATGCCTTAGACGAGTGATCGCAAATGATCTCAAGTGATCATAGCATTTGATCAACAACAAACTTTATTGCTGTCACAGAACATCCGTTGACGAGAGAATGTGTGGAATTTGACATGCATTTGCATGCGCGGTGCGTAGGTGTGATATTATAATAAATTGTAATTAGAGAGAATTGATGTATGTAGATCACTGCGGATCAGTTGGGGTAATAATTGTGATTTACATTATGCGGTAGAAGTATTTTTATCGGTATAAATTACTTCATTAATTGTTACGTCAGAGTTTGAAATTGTTTGGTTTTCTAAAATATAAGTATTAATTCTCTGTAGACGGTTCTAAATACATTGATAGTAAAAATATTGTGGAAAAATATTACTGATTTATAAAGTTAGAGAAATATTGAATGCTAGAAGAACATGTACATATTTATAGTTCTGCAGAAAGGTCGTAAAAAAATCGCTCAGAGTTTCTGTAAGAGAAATACGATCGCCAACAAGTCATTCTCATATTTCAAGGAACTTTTTAATTGTTTCGTAAATGTTTCTTATTGAAGATCGGGTATTTATGAAAGCACGATCGACCATGTCTTTCTCATATTCGAAGGAATATTTTCATTTTATACGAAATGTCACCCAAAGGCAAATCGGGTACTTGGCGAACCACGATCGCGCTGTTATCGCTTTCACATGCAAGGAAATTTTCAAAAATATATAGACATTTTCTTAAACTCTAAACTTTCGCAATTTCATTTCTTAATTTTTACTGCCGCAATCTGCATTTATTCACCCTCTAAGCCCCCTCTTCTCCCGATCTCCATTTTGAAACTACAAAAATGCATTTAGGCATGTTAAATGTCATTTATCACTTGACAGTTGTTCGGCTGGCGTGCGTTGTTGTGCTGGATTGCATTATCCATGCAACATGCTAAACACTAATTGTTGTTGTTGCAATTGCAGTTGTTGATTTTAGCACAAAGTGTCATTTCGTGGCATACGCGCGCGAGCGTAGGTGTCCGAGAATTTATTACACGCCACAGCGCCGCACAATTCAAATGCCGTTCAAATGCGCTGAGTACTTGCAACAACAAAAAAATTGTATGTAAAAAAAAATTAAAATTAAAGTAAATAAACAGCGCACTATTAGCAATACTTTCTGCCTGAATTTGTCTAAGTAATAAAGTGATTTTTTATAAAACTGCGCGCGTATGAGAAATTAACAGGGAAGCGGTGATCAGCCGCAGTGACAACTACATCACTAACACCAACGAATAGGTGACAGATCGCAACGCATCACTTCAACGCTGATTGGCGTGCGCGCGACAACATGCGCCGCCTGCAACAACTCGCTGCCGACAGACGCGCGCTGCTCCTGCTGGATTATTTACTGGTAGCTGACGCGCGCGATCAACGCACGCCTCCGCCCATCACAGCGCATCAGCGTCAACCGCGCGCTCAACGCAAGCTAAACTGATCGCGCGCAACAACAACACGGGCTGCAGCAGCAACAACTTCATAAATCGCATACATGAACTCACCGCCTAACGTGGCGCAACGCTTGGCAGCGCGCCGCACATCAGTTCATCTTTTGATTATTGAAGACATCCTGTGTTTGAATTATTTGCGCAGCGCGCAAAAAATGAAATTGCAAAGCTTTGAATTAAAAATATAAAATCGCAAAAAAAACGAGGCGTTTAGTGATTTCTTCTTTAGTTCGCATATTGTGATTATTTTATTTGCGCTCATGACAGGCGCTGGCTATATAATTTATGACGATGATGTGCGATTTGTGGAATGTCGCCGCGTCGCCATTTGGTTTGGCCTGTCTTCAGCGCTTCTAAGTATTACAACTGATTGTTTATAATTTTAGAACAGCACAGTTAGATATTAATTTATTGTGAATTCAAAGGCATAGCAAAACGCCCACTATCGGTGCGAAAAGTGTACATGCCGATTAGCTGGATTTGATTGTGGATACGGCAGTATGTGTCGTTGAGACCAACGCGGTGCCAGGAAGGAAAAATATTTATTTGTAGTACCTGAGCAGTTCAAGTTTTAGGCAATCATTTTATGCACTGCGCTTAGTTAGATAAACTGTCTTTATGTGTCATGAGGCATGTACCGACACTTTGCAGTACCAAGTTTTCCGACCTACAAAAAGAATATATATAAAATAGTTAAAACAAAAACATTTCGCATAAAATTCCTTTACCATTCTAAAAACACTGTTTTTCGAATAAAGTCAAGCTGCTTACCAATCATTAAAAGAAGCCTCGCCTCTTTTCTGACAAAGCGTTATATCAGAATTATGTACATATAAAAAGCCTTTTCATATTTTTCGTAAATATCCAGTCCGGGAAGTTGAAAAAAGTAACAATTTCTGAAGCGCATGGTAACAGAAGACGAAAGTGGATCAAATACGGCAATAATCTGCAAAAAAGATGATGATCCAAGCGTGGTGAAGCTCAACAAAAGGTCGCAAGGCCAGGATTGATGCCTCGAAAGGTTATGTTAAGTGTTTGGTGAGGATGAGCTGAGCCTCCTCAAACGACTGATTCTACATTTTACTGTCAACAACTGCTGAGATTAAAGCAAGCAGTCGAAAAAACAGCCAGAACTGATCAACAAAAAGAACTTTCATCAGGACAAGGCTAGACCACACATATCTTTGATGACTCGGCAAAAACTGGAAGAGCTTGGCTGAAAAGTTTTTATGCATCCACCATAAAGCCCTGACTTAAGATCATCGGACTACTATTTGTTTCGGTCAATGCAGAACTCCCTTTATGGGGTAAATTTGGTTCAAGAGAAGCCTTGAAACCAGAGTAATGTTACACTGAACGAATAATTTCTCTAATGGAAAAATAGCAAAATGTGTTAAAAAAAAATGGTACATACATATTTGTTTCATTAAAGTACGTTATAAATAAAAAATAAATTGAAGTTTGATTGAAATACGAAAAGACTTTTTCGACTACCCAATATGTATATACTAGGCTCTAGTTTCATAATGACGCTATTAAAGACCCAAGTGCTTGTCAGACATCCACGCTACCTAGCTTCCTACTGGCCTATAGTTCAGGAAGGAACTGAATATACTATCCTCTAATCCTAGCCAACTTAACTACGCATTTTAAAAACAAGCTCGTACTAACAACTTTATAAATTAAACTTCAATAGAAACTACCATCGCTCGATCTAATGATTATTTTGACTACTAAAGGGGATTAAATATTTCTAGACATTCCTAAAAAATAATCGATATCATATGCAAATGCATTTCAACACAGAAAATCTTCGTTTTATAAATAAAAATAACACAAGAATTAAGAATCCTGAAAATGAAATACCTAACCCCAATAGTTTACTTTGTGTTACAGACTTTCGACTTCCATAAACCTACTAGTTTATCATTTCTGCTAACTATTGCTTTATCCATATCCTTTCTTCTGATATCTGGAATGCTTAGAACTACATATAAGAACAGTTCAACAGTCATGACCAGGAAGTTAATGAGAGTTGCGACGTGCTCAAATGTTTTATTATCTTTGATAGCTCAGCTTCAGCTAGTGCTTCGTTTTATTGTAGATTTCTTAATATAGTTTCGGCTATCTTGTTTTTGTCACAATGTATTCTGTCAGGAGTATTCTTCAGATTTTCTTCTTTCTCTTCCTTCCTAACTTTCCCCTTGAACCAACCTCACTTCACTTAATTGTGAAGGTGATTCTTTGCTTTTGTGTTTACTCACTCACTCCCTCACTCGCACCTACTTCTGTAGGCTCCCAACTGAGATATCTGGCATTAAAATCAATCACTCCAGTATTTTTGTAATTTAATCTACCGGTTTAATCAATTCACTAGAAATTTTCTGACATATAAAAGTAATCACGCTGGATCCACCACATTGAAGCATGAACGCCTCCAAAGAGCGGCACTGTGCACTATACCAACAATAACACTTAATGTCATTTAGCCGCTTTGGATACTACTGAGTATGGGAACGGGTCCTAACAAGGACTCGTCAACATTATTTCCTCTATCAACTGCATTCTTTAAAACTTGGATCACTGCTTCGCAGATGATATGCATTGTGGTTTTTTCTCTACTCCCATTCGGACGAGGCAAATGTGGGATGGGAGGGTGTCGCTGCTGTAGATGCGCAGTGAACTTTTACACGGATGCGTCGGAGCCAGAAGGAATGATTAGAGACACTGAGCCCGCTAACTGTGCGCTCACAGCTAGTCACGGAATGTCTGCCCTCGCAAGAAATATCATAAAGCTACTTTATAATCAGTTTCGAACCTCAGGCAATTGCAAAGCCGATGAGCTAGGATCGGGTTGGACTTATCCAACACTGGACTAATGGACCTCGCAATCTTTCTGCCCTCAGCAAAGTTCAACTTGCCGCAATTGTAGAAGTTCTTAATGGGCATTTTTAATAAGCATTCATGCAGTAAGACCAAAAATCTTGTCGGACGCATGTTGTATCCAGGCATTTTCTATTCTATTGACTTCGTTTCTAAAGACTGAGGTTGAATCAACTTACTTCGGCGGACCTGAAGACATAGCAGAAACTGACTTTAGCCCTCTCAATAAAAGCGTTTTGTCGATTTGTGAGGGACCTACGATGTATTTTATGCGCTAGGTACCACAGCGGATCGGAGTTCTAAGTACATACTAAAGTACGACTACTTTAAAATTGAAATGGAAGGAAGAAAAGAGAAATAAAGCTGAATAGAACTGTGGAATAATACTTAGTTTAAAGGTTACAAACTGCAAACTTTTCACTTCCGACGGTTATTATTGAATTCGCAAGGACTCAAGAAACAACGACGAAGACAATTATGTTAAACATTAATTGAAACACATTGGTTACCTAAACTTGAAGAGCAATATGCAGAAGAAGCATAAAAAAGGAAAAGAACTAAACTCAGCTATTTAGATAACATGAACCGGAAATGAGATATCGGTCGAAACATTTCCTCTAAATAGCACACGACTGAACAATGACTTAAGGCTTTGGAGTAATAAAAATAAAATTTAATAACCAACTAACAGTCTTAGACGACTCGTTTGGACGCTTAAACTTTCCAAATATAGTTACCGCCATTCAAAATGGGGCATCCCTTTCACTCTGTACCGTTTTAGCCAAAATTCAAAATTCGAACCACCTGTTAGTAGTTAATACGCTCATTCGAAATTAATTAGAGTGTAAATTTTTAAATTGTAGCGTATCATACGTATATAATCTCTATATATGTATATATGTATATGGTCATTTATATACATAAATACATATATGTATATCTCCACCAATAAAGAGTGCTGAATGCTGCCACTGTATTTAATATTCATATTATGCAAATTGCTTTTAATCTGATTAATAACTAAATTTTCGGTTTCTAGTATTCATGTATGTATGTATTGATGTATGCATGTATGTTTATAAACATGTATATATACATTTGTATAAGCGCTCATTTTTGGTAAGCTACAAAATGGCGCAAATAAGTTACTAAAATGCCACGAAAATACAGTTGAATGTTTATATATAAGTACTTAAATTTTCTATATATGTATAACTATAAATGTATATATATATATATACCTACACAATAGAAAAAATCGACGAATCAAAACGTGTTATTACGAGGCAATCATAAGGAGAATGACTCTATAATTTTCGGTACAGTCAGAGTTAAACAAGCAAAGCGATAATTTTGTATGTTTGTATGTATATAAGCACATGTAAATAAGTATTTTATTATACATATGTAAATTTTCGTTTGACTGGCAGTAAAAATTATAACAAATAGGTGAAGACTCATGCTACAAACGTCTTAGCAGCTGCCTTCTACTGTGTATCATATGAAAAATTTAGCTTTTTGTTGTTGTTTTTCATGTATACACATACACATAATAAATATTTATATTACTTGCTTATTTGTATATCGCGTTATTATTTGTCGAACAGCCATTTCTTAAAATTTCTTTGGTTTAACTATTATCTCAACCTGTTCGTTGCGTTCGGTGGAAGACTGTCGAGGCTTGTCGTTGTTAGACGAGTTGACTTGATGCGCGTCATCTTTTTTAACCAACAGCGATTCGTATTGTATGATTTATATATATACATATTTATTTACGCTTATAACTTATATGAGCATATAGAGGTCCACGATACGATGGTGGCCGAGTAAGTACTTAGACTCGCCGCCCGATGGCGCCACTATGTAAGCATGGTTGTCATGTCTAGCGTTCTCATAGACAACGACTATAAAAATTTCAATTGAACTGGAAGCCTCGCTTTGTGTTGACCTCGTATGAAAATGGTCAGTCAGTCGGTCACTGATTTTATTTTTGTTTTTGATAGGAAAGTCGCGCAGTAAAATCAATTTTCGATTTTCTTCCAGTTTTTCTCGAAAATAAGCGAATTTCAACGGGTTCGCACGTCACTTTGAGAGTAGCCCCTCGCAAGTACGATAAACTCAGAGAAAAACGAGAGAAAATTTTATGAGTTCGTACCAGACCACGGATTGAAGGTAGGCGAAATAGCTGAGATGTAGGCATCTCAAAAAGCTCCACGGATTGCATCCAATTTGAAGTATTTAGTATAAAATACCTGACGGTACGCAGAGTTGCCTCGCATTGAATAACAAGTGCAAGCATTCACCCCAGATTAAACGCAATGCGAAGGAGTTTCTGTATCATTTGTCAAGTTTTCAACGAAACATGGATCTACTGGTACATATCAGAGAAGAAGAAACAATGAAAAACTGAAGAATTTGTCCGGCCGGCAAATCTGCTCCATAAAAGCTCTTTGCTGTTGTCGCGTAGCGGCAGCAAACTGAAATCTGCAATTTGCCGTGTTGAGAGTCTTTGGCGGTGTAAAAATCCGGTCTGTTCCGTAAACCCGGCCGTCCGACCTGACCTACTGACTGTGAGAACGGCCATAAAAGGTGTCTTTTTGGTTGATTAGGTAGTGGCCAGCGTTTTTTTTTTTTTCTTTTTTTCTTTTTTGAGAATTCGCAAGGTCTACTTAGGTCAAGGCTGACATTTCCACCTCGCTGCCCAATGTCTCTTAAGGTGTAGCATTGCAAGCCGCGGAATATAACTCGTCTCAGCCTGCTTAAGTTTGTACATTTACATTCACTGTTCCTAGTTTCTGTAGGTGAGATCTTAATGATAGGTGCCTTGTGATAGTAAGGGTCTTCCTTAGTTTCCTTTTGTCTAGAAGTAGAAGCTTTTTGGTCTGCCCACTAACAGTGCTCTGTGTTGCTAGTTACACGACCTGAGGTCAACACTTGAAAGAACTGAATAGTCCGAGGTAGCTTAGCTTAGTTTCCAGCTGCACCCGAGTGGGCCAACACATCTGCCTTTACATTCACTTATATTCCCATATGACCTGGTATTCAGATGATATTAACTACGATATCTTCCGAGAGTCTAGTTAATGAGTGCTAACATAACCTAACACAGTGGGCCTTAGTGGTACAGATAGCTTAAATTGCGGATTGGCTGTTCACAAGAAGTTTTATGGAGTTGCTGGTTGGAGCAGAAGAGCACTTGACATTTGCCGTTATGCCCACAATTTCGGCCGGCTAGACTGACTTGTAGTCAAATCATTTAATTTGAAGATAGCTGCTGTATACGGGCTACTAATGTTGAAGCGCGCTCCTGTTCCAATGTGACCCTTTGATACATCGGTGAATATGCAAATTTTTCGTTAGAAACTGTTGTTTACAGAACCATTGGTTCATTCTTATATATTGAAAAAACCTCAATCTCATTAATGAGCTCGCAATAAATTGGCAATACGACCGAGAAAAGGACTTCCATGAAGAATTGAACCCATTTTTCTCTATTGGATCCAATTCCTCATGGATGTTCGTTTCTCGGTCGTATTGCCAATTCAGTTCATTTTGAGGTCCGAAATCATTACTAAAGTCGAGTACGATACCATTCCCGTAGTGCAGCCGTATCTGGTTCCACTCTTCTTTAGTAAACTAAGTATTTATCGCATCGCCCTCGTACATTTATGCTTTTATTTACGCTTTTGATAGCTTATATGTGCTTGTAGAGCTGTAGATATCTGTGTAAAAACATTTTTGTTTACTTCATATTAACATAATTACACTTTTTGCTTCTATTAGCTGTTTGAACTGTTGCTCTTTTTACCTGTGGCAAGTTCAACGGCAAGCAAGACCAGCAATAAAGCAAGCATATAAGCATATATAGATATATATAGAGATAAATAAACGGCTAGACACATATGTATATACAAGTTACACATATTCATACATACATACGTATATATGTATATGGTATATATATGCATACATACCTACACTTCTATTCAAAAAAATGGCCACACTTCAACGAGCACACACGCATACCGTCACACACACACACACAATCAGCCAGCCAACTTGAAATAAAGCCAAGTTTAAGGTGAGCACCTTCAGGTCCCATTCGTCGGCGCATACAAGTTCAACGCAACCGTCCAGCGCTTATCTCGCGCTCTATATCTCTACTTCGATGGCGGCAATGCGTCTTTTCACTCGATTCCGAAAAGTTTGACGGCTTGTTAAAGCCAGACAAATAAGCGGCGGTACATATGTAAGTAGCAAAGCCTGTATTTCATTACATACGCATACATATGCACGTGAAAGAGATAAAATTCATTCATTCAGCATAAATTTTCTACGCCAATGCTTTTGCTTATGAATTAACGAAATATTTTTGCTACGCTTTTTCAGTTTTTAATGCTTTTTGCCTAATTAGCGTTATCGTTGCTGAACAAAAAAAAAAAAAAACAACTTACATACATACAAATAAATATTTATAGCGAAATTCCATAAGGGAGCCTGCTGCGATAGTCAAGTCAGGTAGCTTACGCACCCACGCCTTCAGCCGGTAAACTTCTAGTACAGAAGATAACCCTAAAATTTTGCGCCACGCTTTAATTGTAGTTTCCAATTGCTTTTTATTTGTTAAAAATACTGTTGTTGTAGTTCAGCGCATAAATTAAATTTTATTGTTAGTTAGTTTCTTTATAAGAAGATAGTAGCTTTCGCATAACACGCGTAGAGAATCGCTTTAATATGCCAAGATATGCTTACAGTTCAGGTTCAATGCCTAATTAACGCAGTTAAAAAAATTAGCTGTTGATACTTGTGAAGATTGTAAATTTTTTGCTTAAAAAATTAACATAAATTTAATTTTTTTTGACCCATACTTTCTATGAAGACTGTTAATTTTTTGCTTAAGACTTTCACATAAATTTGAAATTTTCCATTATATACGAACTAATAACTAATACAAGCGAAACAAAAATAGCTAATGTTCATATAGGTGCTACATATTTGACTATGGAAAAACCTTCAAAGTCTGTTTTAACATTCGCTCAATTAAAATTCAAGTCACGATTTTTTTAGTCTAATCTACCCAATCCACATTTTTGAGCAAGTAAATAACTGGTCCTATTACACCTGATCTGGGTGCCGAAGATAAAGGAGTAGCCAACAAACCAACCCGCTCGGCGGCGGCATCCAGTATGATGGGACCAGAACCATGCATTGCGGCGGGGCTACACACCATAAAGGAGAAAACACGAATGCGGCACGCCAAGACACTATTGGGAAGTTACAGACTTCCAAGGTTTAGAGATATGATCTACCTGCCTCGAGACAGATTTCGTCTCCTTGTCGCGCTCTATACAGGGCACTGAAGGCGCAGGAAGCACTTGTCCACCTCGCGCACAACATGCAACAGGAAACTCCAGAACACATGATCCTAGATTTCCCAGCACGCTCACAGCCCGAGGGTCCATCTACGTGGACAAGAATCACATCACATCAGTCCCGCCCAGCAAGCTACTGGAATTATACTGAGTGCTGGACCTTTGTGTCCATATCTAATACAGCAGAGGGCACAATAAATCATAGGTCTAGTGCAAATTCTCAATTATTTTCTATCTTCTATTCACCTAACGAACAACGCAGAAAGCAACATAAATGACATCAATATATACGTCGATAGCTGGGAGATCATTAAAGCAATAATCTCACATCGCATTATGTCAGAGCATTTCCCTAGAAGCGGGGAGGTAGTAGATGTAGGGCCAACCGGAAAGCGGTTGCATGTACGGATGTATACTTTGATTCCAGACCTCAAAAGAATTCCGAGAAACGAAATAACTACTAATAATTCCAAAGTGTCTTACGTCTGACCCCCGGATCAGTACAGGAAAGATGAAGGAAAGAAAGAAGTCATACTGGACCGCCAACATCATTTACAAGCGGCCCGTAGAAGAAAACGCATAATTTTACGGTCTCGAAAAACTGTAGAACGGCACAACCTACTGACATCACATGTGGGCAGTATAGGCATTATTAACGATTACACATGAGAACAACAGGAAAGTAGGTATGCTGAGCATCTTCTCTGCTTCTGTCCAGCCTAATCTAGAACTCGGTTTAGATATTTAGAAATCTCCTAGTTCAAGAAACTGAATGAAGTACCTGCATTAGATATCAAGTCGGTTTTAAAGTTCAAACAAAGCGTTGACGATCTGTATGATGAATACTTCAGCTCAAATTAAACCGGACCTCCACCTGATTTAAATATTTCTTTCAACACCTTTTTTGACAGAGACGTGAACCGTATTTCACACTTTAAAGACTTTATTATGAAAATTCACGATCTATGAAGAATATGTTTCGCACGCTTCGTTCAACTTATGGTTAACACAATCGGTATGCTGCATACTATTCGCAACACCATTGCCCATCTTGAGATCAACCCGCGCACGAACTGAAGACGCTCGACCTTCTCAAGCGACATCGCTTCACTCTATCGGCTCCTAAAAAGTTCCAAGCAGATCCGACGTTTTGGAGCCAAATTTTGTTTAGCGATGGGCCTAATCGCTCAATGGTTATGTAGGAAAAAAAAAATTCACATTTGAAACGAAGAGCAACCTGAAGAAACACAAGAGCTACATATTTTTAATTTTTGAGATGCCATTTCAATCATTGTTGCATATTTACAGCGGTTTTGGTACAATTTCCTAAAGTGCAACATTTACAAATATAAAAATGGCTACAAATTCAGAAAATAACTTTAATCTTTTCAAACCAAAAATATTTTAATTTAAATTAATCGCAAGGCTGCAACTCACACCAGACAGCACAAATCACAAAAAAGTAACCTAGCAACATATTGCTGACCAAAAGTAATCAAACAATTATGCATTGACGCAGTTCGGTTGTGTTGGGGGTGTGCCTACCCAACAAAGCAAACAAAATATTGCACAAATAATTAATTTTTCATTACAATCGGTTGTCAAAAGTAGCCCTTTCTGAGAGTCAAAAGTGAGGCGAACACCAGAAAATAAAAGAAAAATTATGCTTTGCGTGTTATTTTTACAATTCAAGTTTTTTTTTTACTTAAACACATTGTTGTTGTTGCGTATACTTATGAAACAGTTGGCTAAGAAATGAAACAAAACGGTAAAAAATATAAAGGATCAACGACAGACGGTGATTGTCGGTTGGACCTGCACCTCCTTCCGACAACTCTTGCAGCTTGCTGAGCTTTCAGCGCCATTTTTGTTGTTGTTCTTTAGCGAAGTTTTTCTTGCTTGTACGCTTTTATTACTTTGCAGTTAAGCATTTCACCCCTGTCGTTCGCTTGTTTACTTTCCACGTTTTGTTGCATTGACTTGTTTAATTTCTTTTAATTTTTTGCACGCGCCTGTAATTTTTTCTTTCTATTAATGTTGTTATTGTTATTTTTTCATTATTGCCATGAATTGAGGAAATATTTGTATGGAAACAATAATAAACAGTGGGTGGTAAGAGCCTCAAAAGTAGTAGAAATGTGTTTGTTGTTGCTATTGAACAACGATTTTTCTTTAAGATTTTTTTGGTGTTTTTGTTGTTGTAATAATCTTTTGTGTGTCCGCAGCCCACTCCGGGCACCAGCTGGCGGCAAAGTAATGGCAACCCTTTCGCCACTTTTGGTGTTTTTTTTCTTTTTCAGGAAGAAGCTAAAACAAGTGAGTTTCGATATTATTTTCTTTCTTTCGAAAAGGGTGGTCCATAATCTCATTGGTTTAAAAAATCTACGAAAACATTTTTAGAATTTTTTTTACGAAAATAAAGTTAATGCTTTCATCGAAATTTGTTTAAAAAAAATAGAATAATGATATTTCATTTTTAAAGGGTGCTTGATTTGTTTTTAGGAAATTTGGTTAAAAAGTTTTTAAAACTTTTCATACCTTATGTATAAAAAGTTTTAATATTGTTAGATAACTTCTCTTAGAACATTTAAAATAATTAACAATTTAAAATTTTTTTTTAATTTTGTTTAGAAAATTAAAAATAATAATAATTAATTAATAATATTAATAAATTTTTTTTAACTTCTTTTAGAAAACTGAAAAAAAGTTTTTTAAATTTCGTTTAGAAAATTAAAAATAATAATAATTAATTAATAATTTAAATTTTTTTTTAACTTTTTTTAGAAAACTGAGAAAAAGTTTTTTAATTTTTTAACAATTCTTTTGATTTATTCTTCAATCATTTTTAAAGATAAACTACAACCCACTCACAATTTCTGGTAAAATCTGCAAAAAAATCCCTTAATAAGTACACCAGCTGTTAAAGGACAGCTAAAATAAAAAAAAAAACTTAGCTCTAGCGAAACTCAGTTTCTATACCGAACGTCGCAGAACAGACTGTCGAACCGAAGGCCTGAACACATGAAAAACTAACTTAGAGGTCAAAAACTCAATCTGAACCCATGAAACACTAACTTAGAGGTCAAAATATCAGCTCTAGACTGAACTGTATCGAATAAAACGTTGTACGTCGAAGAGACTTAAGGTGAAACTCTTCCAGTTTTAAGAGTTCTAGACCGAACCTAGAATAATTTTAAGATAATATAAAGCAGTTCCGACATCGCTTCAAAATGTCGACCAATATTTAGTCTCTGAGAATGTATGTGCTCTTCTGCGATTCTCAATTTAACTTTCTGCATTAGAGTCGAAATTCCTGAGTTGGAAAAACTTACTCTACAATTACCGAATTTACTTTACAATTTCCGAACTGGCTTTACAACTTATGAACTTTCCTTGGACGGTATTCGAACTTCATTGCATACAGCCGAGTCAAAGTTTCTGAGTTGGAAAAATATTTTATGCAAAGTACGATTTGGCACAGAAGGTTTTGAACTCATATTCCACGCCAACAGCTTAAGACTAAACTACTTCAACCGCTCTTATAATATTAAGTACTAAAATTGATTGCTTAATTATTTACTTATTAACTACATTAAATCAATATTTCCAGAATCTGAGCCTTCATGTTGCTCTCTGCACTATTTTCTACTTTAAGTCATTTATCATTTTTTTCCTCATAAAAAAATGGTTTATATTATTTCTTACTGGTGTCAAACACTGAAAATTATAAAAACACCCCCTCATTTCAGCCATTCCAGCGCGTCGTCGCGCCTAGCTATATACTACATATTGCAGCAAACTACTTAATCGCCTTCGATACGCCGTAAAACGGAAACGGAAGCGAGTGCAATAGCGGCGCGGCAAGGAAATTAGCGGATAGAAAAAAAATAATACAGGCAAAAAACGAAAAAAATCAAGGCATGCCAGATATAGATGTCTGCTAGCCATATTGGTGGCGGCGCGGCATAAATTAAGCCCGCCAGCTTGGATTTGTTTATATTTATGTGTATAACTATATATTTTTTACCCCACACACCTACCAATTCGAGTTAATATCTAGGACGTAAAAATTCAAAAGCACAATAAATTTGTATCCTTTTGGCAGTCAAACTTATTGCCCACTATTTGGTAGCAAAACTCTAGAGAAACACCCAAAAAAAAAAATTAAAAAAAAACGTTCAAAGAAACGCGGCGCACCGCGAAAAATCGAAAACCTGCCATAAAACACTAAAAATCACCGTCTGCTGCTGTACTTAAATGTGTCTTAAAGTGCGCACCACTCCACCACTCTACCGTCTGCTGTTATATTTTAACCATAGCTCGCCTACTCGTTAACCCTTTCTGCCGCAACTGTTGCCTTTCAAAAAATCACTTCTTCCACCAATTTTCCGCGGTCGATTTTTTCTGCGGCATTCTCTTGTGATTTCTTTGCTGCCAGTTGCTTTGACTGCAACGCGTACTTTTTCAATATTTTTTTTGCATTTCTTGCCTTTAACTTGTTATTATTTTCTTTCAGATTTTTTCGCTCCGCAGCTTATCGAAATTCATTTGCTTGTTCGCTTGCCACTTCCTCACTTGTTCGCGTGCCAGCAGCGCCTGATTATAAATTAATTTTAATATTGAATCCTGTTATAGACTCGACAGCGTGTTGGCTTGTGCAGTCTGCCTTACGGCTGGAATTTTTTTTTTGTTTTTTTTTTTCAACGACTTTTGTTGGAAAAAAAATTATGCGCTGAAATTGATAAATTTTGTGGGGATATCTATATTTGTGGGATTGTTTTAAGGGAAAGAAAAATAGACAATAATAACTTTGGTTATGTCGAAGGTTTGCGTTTCAACTGAATATCTTATTTTAAATATTCAGAGGTCCATCAGAAGATCAATTCTATTCGAGGTGAATAAGGTGTGAAAGTCAAACAATTAAAGTCATTAGATATAGAAGATATTAACCATTATTACTCATTCCAGAAAACTGGTTACATAATTATAGTTTTTTTACGTTAATCGAATATTGTAGTGCAGTGAATTTTACAAACTATCGATTTTTTTTTTAAACATCGAGCTCATGAACTGTCTACTTTTACTTCCTACCGACTTTTCGATAAAGCGACTCTCATCAAATATCGACTTAACTATCATACAAATACCTTACACAAATAATATAGTACATTAATTTACTATCACTTTTATTCATACACGTATACGTAGCTTTTGTTACATATTCTTGTTGGCAAATATTAAAAAAATATCGCCTTACTCTTCTGAATTAACTTTTTCAAAACCTCAGCCTTTACCAAACCTTTTACCAATAATTGGCCTCTTTCGGATATCATTATTTATGAAACATTCATGATCACCAAATAATATACTTTTATCGAATACGAACTATTACTGTATATTGACTGTCGTCTCATGACTTGAGAAAGCCATTTGCGTTAATTATTTCGCTGTTGGAACCTTCCTTGAACTTCTTGTCGAAAGCAGTTGTTACTGATCTGTTACTTACTTCAAACAACTCATTCTCAGTCTTCTGAGCGACAGAAGTGGAATGGGGAAACATATGCTCGCGACAAACTGTGAGTAGGAGAACCCCGCAAAGTAGAGTTCTCACTCCTCTTCTATGGATCCGACCTGCTAAAAAACTTAAGAATCGTGGCTACCAGGTGATTGTCTATGCCTGTACGTTCCTGAGTACCTTGTACGAGTGTTGGTGGGCTCTAAAAAAACCGCATGTTATCAGACTCAGACAATCAGGGTTCTTAAAAGAACACGTATCTGAAAACTCCGATATCCTCACACACTTTGACTTTATACCGGATCACTTGGATCATGGAGTCACCAAGCCGAACTCTGGCGCTTCCTTCTCTGCCCAAATACAGATGAGAGAGATGTGGAGAAAAAATTGGGGGAAAACGGCAGTGAGCTTCTATAAGGATGAATCAAAGCTTGATACGAAAGTTGGGTTGGTGTCTTCCAAACCATTGGTCGCTGTCGCAAAATCCTTTTGTTTCAAGATTTATCGCAAGAGACAGAGGTTGTCCTTACTAAGGGCAAACTCCCTATAGTTGTTGGGCTTTAAACTAGCCTTTATCCTATCGGCGTCCATGCATTAAGGTTAGGAATCTTATCAAATGCCATTTGCAGAAGTGGTAAAGGAGAAGATAAGGTGGAAACAACGCAACACTTCCTACCTGCCTTTCTCACGTTTGAGAGATCAAGAAAATTGGGAGCGCATACTTTCAGGCATCTCATCGAATTGGCACCAGTGAAAATTATATGGCTCTGCAAAGTTTTGCTAATTTATGAGTCTGAACACAGCAATTCTTCTTTTCTATGGCTTCAGAAAGAACTACATATAGCAGTCCACATGCGATTTTCGAGCAAGATATAAACAGTTATCCAGCTACTAAATCCATACTCTTTCCGTGCCATTTAGAGAACACTACGAAGTCGTCGCGCGATTTTCGGTATTAAATACTTACGCACAAAGATTGAGGTCAATTTTAGGATTATGTATTATATAAGTTTATTAAGAAACATATAATACGTCTATGCAGTTATTACCACCGAGACCCCATACTTCAAATATTCATATAATTTTCGTCAAATTGTATTGACACAATCGCCGCCTCTTTAAAATGCTTTAAGTATAAAGAAAGAACAAATATTTGTGAGAGGCTACAAACAAAAATAGTTTAAGATAAGATAATTTTCCAACTATAAAAATTTGAATTTTAAATTCTTCACTTAAATGCACCTTGCACTTCAATTTCACTCTTCTAATCTCGCTTCCCAGAATTGGCTCAATTAAATAGTGTTTCTCCAAACGTTGAAGCAAATATTGCTTTTGTAAATATTTATACTTTATATTTTTCTTTTTTTGAATTTTTTCTTAAAATATTTTTCTTCACATTATTTTATTGCCATCATTCGTCTGCCACTCGTTCACGCCACGCAGCATTTGAGACACATTTCTTTGTTCATCAAGCGCGCATATATAGTATATATTTTGTGCTTGTATGTGTGTGTGAGTTTGCGTAAGCGACAATAAAAGGAAGTTAGACAAACATACGCAACCACATCCGGTGCATTTCTGTTACAATTTCTTGCCTTTGTATGCTGAAAGTTTTATTTTTACTTTACCTACTTCTTATTTGGACTCAGTGAGTATGCGACTATTGTTGTGGTTTTCATCTTTTCTATTTATTCAGTTGCCTATTTGCCCTCGGAGTTCCGCTTCGGTTTCTGTGTAAGTTATAAAAACACTAAAGTATAACAATTAGAGACAAAATTGTACTACTAGTCAACACATTTTTCATTCTATTTAATTCAATTTTTATGGATTTCTTTTAACACTCTCCAATTGCTATTTTTGTTTCCTTGAAACAGTCAAATGGCTGTCAATGTCATTTCCTTGAGTAATAAAGTTCATTGGTTGAGTTTTTAGAAAGCATAATGCTAGGAAAACTCTTATCGTAAGTGGTTTAAGAAGTATTATCGAGTAGAGTAGTCTAGAGTAATACAGAGTTCCTTCTAGGCAATCCCCTAAAAAAGTCAGCTCTTTCGTTTGACATTTACCACATACTCAATCGTTAGCAAAAAGCATTTAAGAATTTCATATGGAGACAGCTACATACATTCGTTTGATATACTTATTTATTCTTTATCTTCCATTCTTTAATTCTACACATAAATATTGATAGCCAAAATATATGAACAATTACAGCGGTACATTTCAAAAAGCTTACAGTCCGTGAACTCCATTACTCTCTTGATACAAACTTTGGCTCACTGAATCCGAAAATGTACAAAGACAACTATGATGATCCCCGTAAAATTGCTGTGAAAACAAAAGCTCCGTCAGGATCGAAAAGAACCTCTCCGAACTGTTCAATACCAAACGAGATTTCAGAGAAGGCGAAAAAATAATTCGAGCTTCAAAGCTAAGAAGGTAAAGTTTTCCATAAGAGTGAATAACTATTACTTGATTCATCTATCTTGCAACCAGCATTAACACCAACAACAACTTCAGTCTCGAAATCCAATTAATTCTTGCTAACAAGTACTACTCCGGACTGACTAGGAATTGAGAAGTAAAGTCCTCTCTCGATCTTCTACAAGTTAATCATCATCCCCGTCCTGCTGTATAGTGCAGAGGCATGGCCGAAGACAACATTGAGTCGGTGTTGATACGAGAGTTTTGTAGTTCTGTGCGCATTGGCAACGGCGAATACCTCAGTCGATGGAGGTATGTATGTATGCGATATACGAACTAGGTTATATACTCCGATTTGATGAAAATACTCCAGTTTTGGGAGTATTCGACGCAAGACCCGCCGGGGGAAACGGAGAATGAAAAAGACCTCCACTCCGCTGGGATAACCACGTGGACAAGCTCTACTAATTTTTTATGGAAAATAACTTCAGTTGTGACATTGTTGTTGACTGTTCTTTGAGAAAAACTGTGGAAGTCCATCATGACTAGTGTTCGTATTAAAAATCTGAACTGGTAGTTCTTATTTAGGAACTCCAAGCATTCCAAAGATATCTGATAAGACTATTGCCTGAAAAAAGATTGCTACAGAAGTAGTATTAAGCATATACATAGATAAAGTGCTAAAATAAAATGGGAAAACGCTGTTATAATCGAAATGGCTTATAAGCTACCACGCACTTATAAATTCCTGTCAAATTGGGGCTCTGAGATTAGTTAGTTGATTGATTTTTTAAACTCTGCTAAATTTTTAAGTTTACCATGCAGGTCAGAGGCTGCAAAGAAGAACCATCACTTAAAATTGAACTTAAATGACTCAAGGTTTTCCTTCTCGTCTGAAGTTGTATTCAAAAATAGAACGACTTTGAAGTTTTTCAATAGTAATACTTAAATAAGGAATACTAACTCGGATCGACTTGAAGTAGAATAGCTTTTAGCAAGGTCAATGGAGTTAACCTGTAACTTTAAATCGCATGAGATATTTTCCAAAATCTCTGCACAAGGAAATATTTTGAATACCATTGCAGCACCGATCTCATTCTCAATCTCACAAAACTGTGTGCTGGTACAGCAAATCATTCTTTCATCTACATATCTTGAAACTGAATGAATTAAAGGGCAGCGAGGCTGAGGTTTACATACTGGAATCTGGGTATTTGAGAAATTGGAATCCAAAGAGGCGAAAGCTTGAATAAGTTAGTGAAGAAGCCAAATGATTTATAAAAACGCTCATAAACCTTCAACGATCATGGAATTCCGATATTATTCACTCTATCGCACTATATATATGGTACATATTTCCAAGTAACTGATTGGAATCTGAAAGGCTAACAACCTGTAACCTAACCAATCACAACCTTTACAGGTTTTGCATTAATCGAGTGATCAAGTTTGACGACTTGTTATCGATTAGAATCCTGACAGTAGTCCAGCCTTACCGACGCAAATGACAAACCCAATTAATACTAACCGGTCTAGAAAGTGTTTTTTTTTTTTAATTTTTTGGTATTTAAAAAATAGATGAAAACTATCTAGAACAAGAGCTGTTACTTCATGTAAAGATTTTTAGGTTATTAGCTTTTCGATACTTTATTCAGGTTCTATGCTTGTTAGCTGAATCAATACTGGAAGCCAATAACAGTGGAAAATCCAATGTACTATATAATTCCGTTTTATGTTTTCGTACCTTATTCAGCTGTCATAATCCTAAGCTGAATAAGTTTCTCAGAACTTCAAAACTTATTACAAAGCCTCGTTTATCATTCAATGCCTTATTCAGCTATAAATTTCTTAAGCTGAATAAGTGCTGACAAGCAGAACCTTTGCCTTAATGACTTATTTAACTCTAACTTCTTCAGCTGAATAGACGTTAAAGCTAGAAAGCTGCTGAGCTTTATGTGCAGTCGAAATATAGCCTTATGCACATTATTCAGCTACTTTTATAACTTCAATTCTAGTGAGAAAACCAACTTTATTCCTTACTATATTATTTAGCTACTGTTATTTTAAGCTGAATAATTACTGAAATTAAACAGAACTCAATAAATTGAAGGATAGCTTTGCTTTGCCTCTTCGTGTTTTACTCAGCTACTATTTTCCCAAGCTGAGTGCGCACCGTAAGCGAAAAGCACTACAAAATCTATATTGAAGTTCCATAAGTGTCTTCAATTCTTTATTCAGCTACAAATTTTTTAAGCTGACTATGTGATATGAACTAATAATTTGGCTTGTGGTTTCAGCTTTACATCTGAGCTTTTGCTAAGCCACACAAATTTCATTCTTGCAAGTAAGCCTGTGAAATTATTGGTAATGTTAAGCAAATAATAATTAAAATCGGAAGTTCATGCTCCATTTTCAACGCAATTACTTTTAACGGCTTCCATTTATAATATGAACCTTTTGTATTTGTTGCGTCTACGCTTATGTAAACTTCCGTAAAAACCAAGACAAAGGCTGCTGAACTCAGGCTCACTGTGGTAGACCTTTCTCAAAGCTACTTACATGTATAGTATGTATATGTGTTTACTATTTGGTATGTTTGTATGTGTATATGTGCGTCTATGCAATTGTTTTTATTGTTACGCACAATGCATTGTCGTTAGTGACACTTCTCAACAGGTTTTACTGTAAATTTTGGTTTTATGATTAAATTAGACAACGGCTGCGCAACCACTACGCTGAGATAGCAACAACAAAATGACAAGGTAGCAGCAACTAACTAAATACAAGCGCAGTGCATGTGAAATATAAAATAATTTCCAAAAAAGCAACAACAAAACAATGTAATAAACAGTTGTAACCGCTACTTAAGGCGATTGGGTAAGTATGCGGCCACCAAATTGTGAGTGTATGTGTGTGTACATATTTATAGTCCCCAACTTTAAGTAAATTGTAGTTGCGTCTTCTTAAGCCAAAGCCAGCAGCTGCGTGTACACATGTACTTCTGCTTAGCCGCAAAGCTGTGGGAAATTTTCACTTAAGCGCAGAATTGCCAGCTTACAACGCATTGGTGAGGGTTGCCGGGCGCTGGTTGGTATAGAAATTTTACGAATGCATTGTTTTTCAATTGAGTTTTAATTTATTTATTTGTTTTTGTTTTTATTTTTGTTGTTGCTGCAATTTTTTTCTTACCTCGTTTTGCTTTATAATCAAAGACATTGTGAAAGTGGCGGCAGAGTAGTAATTTTAATTTAACTACTACTTAAAGACAATCAGACATACTCATACGCGTATACACTGCATGCATAGTTAAATACATATGTATATATGTACAATTGTGTATATCTCTGTATGTATATACTGTTAAACGGCTTTACGCGATTACTTCCTTCATCACACACACACATATGTATGTACATACAAATTAATAATTGTTATTTGTTCAATTTCGGTTTGGTTTTCATTTGACGTATGTATGTGTGTGTAAGTGCATTTTCCCGCAGCTTCTCGTGTCTTCTACGCACGCAATTTCCATTTTCGTCGCACCGTAATCAAAAAAAGTTTTCTCGGAGTTGACGAAATGTCATTACTGTCATTAAATACCACTAATACGTTATTGTTGTTGTTATTTTTTAATGTTGTTGTTGTATTTTTTATTTATGTTGTTCTTGTAATTTCTTATATTTGTGATTTTTTAACGTTGTTGTTGTAGATTTTAATTTTGTTGTTGTTGACTTTATATTAACGTCATTGTTGTTGTTAATTTTAGATTTAAGTTGTTATTGTATTTTTTTTATGTTTTTATATTACTTTGTGTTCGTTTATTGCCGCTATGTGTGTGGCTAAGACCGTTTGTTATTATGTAACTTACATAATTACTCCCGTGTGATTTGTCATTACGAGATTGTGTGAGTATGCTTTCAGAACATCTTTAAAAGGTCTTCAGAGCATACACTTTTATCTGCCAATAATTTCTTGATATAGTCCCAACTAAGGTTTGTCTCTTTGTTTTGTTCTTGCCATTGAAGCACATTAGTAGGGAACATTGGATACATTCACTTATACATACATATGTATGTATAAAGAACTTTAAATGTTGCAACTTTAGCGCCATCAATTAATACAATAACACCAACTTCAAATTCTAACTTATTTTACAAAACGGAAGCTGCGTATAATTAATCACCCACCAACCCAGGAGGAAAAAATAAAAAAAATATCCAATAATCTAAGTAGAGGTACGTTTTTCGATAGCCTTTTTTATCAGATCACGCGTGAGTCGTGCTAAAGTGTCATGTGAAGCCGCTATGGGCTCTTGAAAAGTTCCAAGCAGATCCGATGTTTTTGAGCCAAATTTTGGTCAGCGAAAAGGCACATTTCTGGCTCAATGGGTATGTACTCGTAAACAAGCAAAATTTACGTATTTGGAACGAAGGGCAACCTGAAAAGTTTCAAAAGCTTCGATTTTATCCAGAAAAAAAAACGGTATGATATGGTTTGTGGGCCGATGGAATTATCGTTCCATATTTCTTCAAAAATGATACCGGTGAGAACGTAACCACCAGTGGCGATCGTTATTTGATGCCTGAAAGTGGAGCTATGATCTTGGCTACATTTGACCTCAACAAAGCGACGCCACTTCCTACTTATAACATTAATCAATGAATTTAATGAGAGAACACTTTGGTGAGCAGGTAATTTCAACTTTTGGGTCGGTCGATTCGCCACTAAGATCGTGTGATATGACACCATTCCACTTTTGCCTGTATGGAAAAGTAAAGTCTGAAGTTTATTTGGGCAATCCCGCTTCGACTCAGAACTTGGAGCAAAACGTCACACATGTCATTCGCCAGTTACCAGTCGAAATGATTGAACGAGTCATCGAAAGTTGGGCTCAATGGATTTACTATCTGAGACGTAGCCGCGGCCAAAATTTGAAAGAGATAATCTTCAAAAAATGTAGACCAAAGAATTTTCTTTCGTATGATAGTAAA
The DNA here is from genome assembly GCA_027475135.1 of Bactrocera correcta. Classification (NCBI taxonomy): domain Eukaryota; kingdom Metazoa; phylum Arthropoda; class Insecta; order Diptera; family Tephritidae; genus Bactrocera; species Bactrocera correcta. The sequence goes on from CM050322.1 coordinate 2,818,680, forward strand.
CATTTCACATTAAATTTGAAACTTCTTTGTTGTTTCTGTACAAAAAGTAGGGAATTTCGAATTAATATAAAATGTTCCAACTTGAAAATTTGTTCAAAACTCCCCTACAAAAATTTTTCTTGTTATAGATCCTTTGACAGTAGATATAATATATGTAAGTACTTCTCCGTTTAAGTACTTACTTAGACATATTTTGGATTGAATATTGCGTTAAAACTTTCCTCCGAAGCACAATCAAAAAGAAATTCTAGGAAGTACCCGAAAGTGGTAATGTCCAGACCACATGGAAAATTATACAAAATTATGTTCGAAGAGTTGACACTTCATCGACTTGGCTATCTGATAAAGTTTTGGAATGATCCTTATTACAATTTCAACAATCTGAAGAATATTTGGTAATACCTACTTATACAATCTTTTTTAATTTTTTTAATTGAAAATTACTCATGACTTTTTCTTTGGTCTATACCCGAATATTAATATATTGTGTACTCAAATATTATATACGATATGATATTAATATATCATAAGATCCTTGTTTCATTTTCCTTAGTTTCACATTGATCTAGAAATGTCTGAAAATATTTCTGTTTAAAATTATACTATGAAATTCACTTCTGAATGTTTGTTTCATTTTCTGGTCTCCATTTTCCATATTCATTAAAGTCTAATGTGAGTAGAGTTCGAAGCATTTGTTTTATAGTTATCACTCTATTATCAGTTAAGGAACGGCTTTCACATTTTCTTCACTTTCATGTAAGATTCCAAGACTTTTTCGAACTTGCTTGTGCCAAGAGCGACTATAATTTTCCATATTTAACGAATTCGACGTATAAGCGGTTTTAAGAACAAATTTCATTCAGGCTAGTTACCAAGCGTAACGAAATCCTTATCCAGAACTACGTCAAGGCTGCACCCTTGCCGTTATAATATTAAAATCCTCGAAAGTTTGATATAATGAAATCATATCTCTCCTGTCGAACTATTTATTAACAAAATGAAAGCTTTATGGTGAAGTAGTATGATCCACTTCTACTGCTCCCTGCTTCGAATGATATCAAGGCAGAGAATTTCTCACAGGGTAAATGATTTTCCACACACATCGATTGACTTGGACTAGTTTTTGTTAAAGTCCGCATTAATGCACATTAGCGGTTAGCTTCGCACTCCGAAGTTAGTATGTAAGCGGCGATAAAAGACTGCATGCGGTTAATTGAATTTTGTCGTTTCTTTTCAATAAAAATGAAAAGGAAACGGAAATTTCTATAAATTTATGGGCACTTAATTTAATTTTTTCATTTTCAATTACAAACAAGATGAAGTCATAAGTTTTGTGGCTCGATTGTTCTGCTTAATTTGTAAACAATTCTGGCGTCTAATGCTTAGAGAAGACAAATATAATTAGTTCGTAAATTTGTCGCTGAAATTGGGTCAAACGAATTTTGAAGGCAAAATTATGTATTGAAGAATAACATTAAGATAATTAAGACCTTATGCTACCGTGAGCAAAAAAAATAAGTCTTGTTAATTTTAATTTCGAGCGAAAACCCATTCGACGAAATTTTTTTCTAGGTTGGTAAGGGCGTCTGTGCCAAATTTCATATCAACATAATAATTATTGTTTAGTATACGGTTGTCTTTCTGAAGTGCATTCGGTGGTTTTAGAGTGTAGTAAAATTATTTAACAAAAAAGTTCCGTTACAATTTTTGTGCGAAATCAAATTTCTGGTGCCAAAACGTTCAGAAGTTTCGGTGATAATATTTTGTTGCGGACAAGTGTTTTTGATTGGTACAAGTTAGTCAAAGGGGGTCTAGAACGCGTTGGCGATGAACCACGTACATGACAGCCATCAGTATCAACTGATGATAAAGATGTCAAAAAAAAATAAAGAAATTGATGCTTGAAAATCGACGATTAACAGTCAGAGATCTTACTGACATCATTGGAATATCGGATGGATTAGTGAAAATCATTTTGAAAGATTATTTGGGCTTAAGAAAAGAGAAAGAACGATTGGTTTCAAGTTAATAAATTTTTTGCGAAAAACAGCGTCGCGTTAACGTATGTGAAAACATGCTTCCCGACCAGCAGGATGCCATGAAACGTATTGTAACTGGCGATGAGTCCTGGATCTATGCTTACAACCCTGAAACAGACGATCAGTCGGCCGAATATCGTGGCAAAGGTGAGCCAAAGCGGAAAAAGCCACGTCAAAACGGATCAAAAATCAAGGTAACTCAATTTTAAAGCGTCTAGTTATATAAAAAATGTGTATGAATATGTGTAGGTACACATATTTACGATTTTCAGTACTTGAAATGAGAAATTCTTTCAAGTTTTCTATAAAAAAAAAATTATATGAGAAAGAACATGGGGTATTCCATACCAAATCGACCACTTTTGAACCCTACCCCTTTAGATTTTGCTGAAACTTATCTATTCTTTTCTACCCTTTGAAAAACATTTTTGAGAATTTTTTCAAATTTTTTTGTCCAACTTAAAAAAAGTTATGAATTCTGCTATTTTTTGCTAAAAAAAATGTCTTTTCTATTTTCAAATAATCTATTTTCATAACAGAATTTTTGTGGAAATTGACTTTTGGGGACCTTTCTTTTAATTTTTGTTTTTGAATGAACCTTTCGAAAAAATACACGAAAGAAATAAAATCGTAATGTTTTTTTTTTTTGGAAGTTCGCCATTTTTTTTTTTTTTTTTTTTAATTCAATTAATTTGACAACTACCCCTGCTAATCCCGGAGTGGGCCGATTTCTTGTTATATTTTTTTCATTTATTAAAAAAAAATGAAAAAAAAAATTTTTCCGTAATATAGTATTTATTTTGTTCTTCCGAATTGATTATGTAAATTTCTAAACCAATTTCAATTAATCCTCGACTTTTCATATACTCTCTCTAACTTAACTTTCCAAACATTTTTTTTACCAATGTTAATGTCGATTTTGTGTTATATTTTTTTTATTTATTAAAAAAAATTTAAAAAATTAAAAAAATTTAAAAAATTTAAATTTTTTTTTTTTCGTAACATAGTATTTATTTTGTTCTTCCGAATTGATTATGTAAGTTTTTAAACCAATTTAAATTAATCCTCGACTTTTCATATACTCTCTCTAACTTAACTTTCCAAATTTTTTTTTTACCAATGTACTTCTACATCCATAGCACCCCAACTGAAGTGTCTATTATAACTTATATTTATTAAAAATTGCATGTCATCAATTTGACATATGCTGTCAGTTGGAAATTAACATTTTTTTCAGTACAGCGCGCCGATATGCGCTCGTGTAGACAAAGTTTCCGGTTTTGCGCTATACCACAGAAAAAATTATGCCCATGGATGTGCTGCCGAGCAAGCCTTGTATACTATATACTTATATGTACATATGTTTATGCAAATTTTTATATTCATATGCTTTTTTTATGTGTAAAACATGCACACATTTTTTTCCAAATTTTCACCCTCATACATTGACTTTTGGCCCTGCATTGAAATATTGTTAATTCTCTTCGCTTCGTCTATTTTCCCCTAACATGCTTGCGCTCAAACAAGTCAATCAATCAACAGTCACACAATTCCTAAGCATTCAGTGTAACAATCAAATCAATCATAAAAAATTAGCCAAATTTTTTTTATTAAGGAACTGTATAAAAAATAAAAAATTATGTCATATATTATGTGCAGATAATATATGGATATAAAGTAAAACAAAACAGATAGTTGGGGTAGATTTTCTGGAACTCTTGTCTAAGAAGTTTAGAGGTTAAACCTAATTTGAAAGTTTGCATGATTTTATAAGAAGCTTTCAGATTTCCAAGAACTGGTCGAGACACGAAAGGTAATCGCAATCGCACTATCTTTGGTAGAGGCCTACACATTTCCTAATTAAAGCTTGTTTGTGATTCCTCATTTGTCTTTAATATGGTTAAGTATACTTTGACTTAATCACTAACCAATTCCGCTACTGACTGACTCAGAGAATCTGGATTTCGAAAAGAATACGTGTCTGAACACGCGAAAATCCTTAGACACTATGACTTTACACCGGATCACTTGGATCATGGAGTCTACAAACCGAACTCTGGCGGCTCTTTCTCTGTCCATATACCGGCGAGAGATTTGGGGAGAAGAAACCATTGGAGGATTGGAGCAGTGAGCTTTTTTTACGGATGGGTCAAATTTTAGGGGAAATACGGTGAAGGGGTTTACAGTCGGGAGCTCTCTATCAACTCCAGCATCAGAATTCGTGGCTATTGCAGTACTTTCCAAGCCGAGTTTGCAGCCAATAAGATAAGAGTAGATTTACTGATCCGGTGTGCAGCTTACTGCAGAGAAGTAGTTCAAGTAGCAGAGTGGTGGTACTAGCCTTGAAATCATTAATTGTGCGTTCAGGGTTGATTAAAGAATGCCTAAACTCGCTGTCAATAGCTTCGAGGAGTCCCTTTGTGATAAGACTGGTATGGGTTGCAGACCGCAGCGGAATCGCAAACATTTGTAAAGCTTATGAGCTAGCAAGGAGTGGCCCCCCAGAACCAATAACAGTAGAATAGGACCGGGTTGGTACACCCGTTGGTTTACTATTAGATAGCTGGACTTCACGGAAGCTTGGCCAGCGTTGGGCCACCATCGGTACATGCGTTATCGAAAAAACACTTTTGGTTCAATATCGATCGCAAAAATCTAGTCATCTCTTAGTCCTCAGTAAGGCTAGCATTTACTTAGTTGCGGAGGTTTTAACAGTCTATTTCCCGATTGGCGTTCATGCTGTAAGGCTGGGAATCTTACCAGACGCCATCTTCAGAAGCTGTATGGAAGAAGGCAAGGTGGAAACCGCTCAACACTTCCTTCTTGACTGTCCCGCGTTCGGGAGGACCAGGCTTAAACACTTGTGAGCGCATGCCTTCAGACATCCCACCGAAGTGGCGGCAATAGAAATTGAACGACGGTGCAAATTTGTATTGGCTACAAAGCGTTTTGCTTTATAAGTTCGAACACAGGGGTTGTTCTTTTCTATAGCTTCACAAAGGACAACATTTTGCAGTCCACGTGAGATCTTTCTAAGTTAGCCATCTAACCTAAGCTAACATTTCGGGTGGCTGGAATTGATATAAGCTACCTCAGTAACTGGAGTCTTCAGGCGCATTGTCGATAGAGACGAGCTTTCTGTTTCATACCTAAGCGTTCTGGGCATAACAACGAAAAGGCATCTCTAGCCGGATAAAAATGCAGATTCGTTCTGGTTACATATATTCGGCCGTCTTGGGAACGGAGATCTCTTTCATTAAGCCTGAAGGTATAAGTTTTCTAAATATATAGTTCTCTTCTCTTCTTTAAATATTTACACTTACTATCCAAGATACAGTTATATAATATTCAGTTTTCTATGGAATTAAAAACTCGCTCAATTACGAATATTATCAATATGGTAACGAAAAAAGAGAGTATAAATTTTATTCGGTTCAAAAAAATATCGTACTTTATGAGATATGTTCGTATCAGTTAAGATAGCTATTAGTTTGATAAAAATAAAATATCTGTAAAAACCTAAAAAGATCTTTATTTAAAGGAGAGATAGAGAGATTTTTTAGCTCTCTCAAGATCTATACTTAAAGGTTAGAGAAAATATTTTAATAAGTTTGACCTTTATTCAATGCGCGGTTACCGAACCTTATTAAGTACTGTACAGTTATTATTAAGCAATATACTCTTAAATTCGAATACTAGTTATATATGTATACGCTTTAGAACTAGTATTTATATTCACAACACTAAATAATTAATTCACCACACATGATCATAAATAAACCCACCTTCATTTGCCTACCAAACAAAAAAGCCTACACATGGGAGATATTAATCTCCTTCGCGTTACATACAAGCCACCCTATTGATTACACACTCTGCACTTATTCACGAACATACACGTGAAACCTTTAATTAGTACTCACTTTTTAGGTCATTCGTGGTAATGCATTTGGTATATTTATATTTAAATACTATTTTATATGCGTTTTCGTTAAATAACCACACGAAATTAATTGGAATTCGTGACTAAATGGAGTTAACAGTTAACAGTCAACGGTGAAATGTCACATGTCAGTCAGCCGGTCAAAGTGGCAGTTAGTCAAATACATATCTACACAAGGTAAGTCAAATGGTAATAATATGAATGTACGCTTTTACGTGGCACATATACGATATTCCCCCCTAGTTACTTATAAGCCATCACAAACGAACAATAATTCATCAAATTTCAATAAAATATCATGGAATATTTCTTATGACATTTGTCAAAAATTTGGTGTGGTAAGCAATCAACTAGGTGTTTGGAAATATTGGAAAGGAAAATGAAAGCAAAATATACCAAGTTTTGTGGATTAAAGCTAGAACTTTATTTAGCTGTCTGTAGAGAAGATAGAGATTGCTGAATAAGCTACTGAGTGCCGTTGTGAAACTTCGCTATGGTTTTTTAGTACTTTTGTCATTTAGCACATATTCAGTTGAAGAGAATATAAGCTGAATACAGCGTTGAAAGTCCTAACTCTTATTGGAGTTCTATCTTAATAATATATGGCTATGTCGCCGATGACAATAATAAAAAGTCAATCAGACCTCGTAACCACTGAATTCTTAAGCTTGGTCGTGAGGCAATGCTTTACTCTCAACTGTGCAGCTCGTCTGTCCACGTGAATTATGAGTGTTATTCATTCAAACAGACTTTATACCGAAACTTCCTTAAAACAAGCAACTTTTTGCCTAAAACTTGACTTCAAAAATTCCTCTAAACTGTTCAGTGGTACATATTTACTATAAGTATGATTTTCTCCTGAAATTTTGCCCGTTTAAGGAGCTCCATTTCATCAGAAGACCTCGTTTAGACCATAAAGAGAGACTTAAGATAGTCCGTATTCTGTATGAGAGATCTACCGTTATACTTGGTTGAGTCTACATCATTTATTGATTACATTTCCATAAAATTCTTAAAATTTATTAACAAAACAGCTAGATTCCTTATTCCTTAGAAAAACCGAAAATTTAAATTGATACCTCTATTATAAAAGGCAACTAGTATATAATATAAAATAATACTTTACGAGTATGTTGCGTATTGCTACCGCTGTTCGCACTCAACATACTATATATAGCGAAGAGAGTCTTCACACATAATATGGTTATAATTGTCTCCAAAAAAAAGTATAAATAAACTTCTTCATACGTTCCAGATGACTAAAAGCCTTTAAGACTTCAAAAAATTATGGAAAGATTTCAGTGAACAATTAAATTATTTTCGTTTTAATTGACACAATAATTACTTAAACAAGTCAGATAATGTCTTTCTTAATTAAGTTTATATGTATTAAAACTTGTCAGTCATATGGGGATATTTTCATCTTCACTGATTTTAAATTATTTTTCATAAATTTTTATTCATGTAACAACAATGAGCCAAGCCTGGTTGAAAGTAAGACGAAACAAAAGATAAAACAAAAATTCAATGACAATCGTAATATCAATGCTTTAAATAATATATGGTGGACTTAGGCTAATTGGAGGCAGAACTAAGGATCACAAATATTATATGAAAAAGCGAAAGCCTCAGAACCAATAAACTGAAACTATAGTACGAAATAGAGTGAGGAGACAGCTGCTATGGCAATTCAAAATTTCTTTCAGTACTTCTGCACAAGCATTACCAATTACTATATACCGACTGTAGCATACTGGAACAGATCTTCAAATGACTCAGATAACAATATGAAAGCCAATTAAATTAAATTTACAAATAAAATTTAATAAACTGAAAAAAATTAAGTGCCAAAAATAAAAGGCTCAGTATATAAACATAGTAGACATACATACGTATGTATGTACATACATACATATATCACTGAATTCATACCAATTTCAGCGAAGTAAGAGAGGCGAACCTTATGAGGCCGCGAACAGTTGTGAAGTAAAATATTAAAAGTGTATGACGTGTGAAGTTAGTAAAATTAATGTAAAGTTTTATTACAGACATTATTACTAACCGCCATATTGCGGTCATATTAGCAGACGTGTGAGAAAGTATGCTTATTAACGCTTAAATAAAAGAAATTTGAGTTAATAACTTCCAAGAAAAGAATTTAAGGAGAGTAAAAACTAATGTATAAATAATACGAAACAAAGTACGCAACAACAAAAATATACTCTTCAACAAACAAAAAGTATTCAACACAAATCAAACACTTAACCGATAAAAAATACACTTTAATATGTACAAAATAATTAGTCATACAAAATTACCTCCAACATAATACCAAAATACCATAGGATATCTAAATATCTAACGACAAAAAATTAACCAGCAACAAAAAATACTCTTCAACATATGCAAAATACCCTTAAAAAAACAAAATGTCTGACAACAAGTAACAACTACTCGGCAATCAATAAAAAATTCTCAATAAAAAAGACGTAAAACGCCACAACAAGTGTGAAGTACAATATAAAGAAAAACACAAATCCAAACTATCAGTATAAAATACCGTATAAGAAGTATTAATTACCCAACACCAAATACAAAATACCTCACGACAAAAAAATACCCGTTAACAAATACAAATTATCTAAGAAAAAATTCAAGTTTTTCAGTTTAAAGTTTAAAATACTCCATAACGAATATGAAATACCCTACAAGAAATATTAAATATCCAACACAAAATACAAAATATATAACAATATATTTTTTCCGTAGAATAAGTATTAAATACCTAACGCCAAATACAAAATACCGCACGAAAAAAAGCACCATTTAACAAATACAAAATACCCAAGAACGAATACGAATTTTCCAACTTAAAGTACAAAATACCCCACAATAAATATGAAATATTCTACAATAAATATTAAATATCCAAAACAAAAATACAATATATCTTACAATATTTTTCTTTGTCCGTAGATAAAATACCCCTTACCAAATACAAATTTTTCAACTTAAAATACCTAATACCTCATAACTAATATGAAATACCCTACAAGAAATATTAAATATTCAACACAGAAGAATATCTTAAAACATATATATTTTTTTTGTCAGTAGAAGAAGTATTAAATATCCAACACCAATCATAAAATACCTTACGACACAAAAGTACCCTTTAAGAAATATAAAATGCTTAAGAACAAATACGAAGCTTCCAACTTAAAGTACAAAACTTGGAAATTTATATATGAAATACCCTACAAGAATATCTCACGACAAAAAATAAGCTTCAACAAATATAAACTTATACCTCTAGGACCAAATACCCCTTAACAAATATGAAATATCCTGCAAGAAATATTAAGTATCCAACACAAAATACCGAATATATTTCTTTATAAACTTTTAATAATAGTAAAAAATATAACAGCTATGATTTCCTTCTCAGAGCGCAGTGTGGTTTATTTTAGTAACAGCAAAATTCTTAGATTAAATTATAATTTCTTCACTGAAGGCCTGTGTTGTTTTTCTAGAAACTTCATATTTTAAAGCAATAGAGTTTGGCATTGAATTGAGGATTTCATTTCGTAAACTTAGCTATACTCGTGTAGCGAAGCCGCTTATAGCAGATGACTCTTTTCGAATTATAAAACTGCAGCAAAACATACCTGACCGTTGACCACTGCCTGCGTCGGCTCACCGTATTTCAATCATAAGCATTTTCGCTTCACGTTACCAGAAATGACTCATATTTCATAAACAGTAACCATCCTTTTCAAAAATGGATTGATTTTGCTCCGATTCGCTGGTGTCCATCATTGACGGTTGTTCATACAATACAATACTGTCTGAAAGTTTTTTTAGTACGAAGTCTTATTTTTGTAACTAGCAACTTAGCCGTCAAACCAAGTAAAACTGCACTGGTGTTATTTACCAGGATGTATAAGATCCCTGACGTGCCTCTCACCTCATTCGGAGGCTCAACTTGTTGACAAGGTGAAATACGTAGGGTTTTTCTTTGATGGGTTATTTATATTGCTACAGAGGAGCTATGGGTCTCACCGAAATGATAGTAGTCTAAGCCCATTTTTTCCTCCTTCAACTGTATTCCTCAAACTTGGAGACTGCATCGCAGAGGCTACTCCTGGCGCATTTTCTATGTATAGATCAAAGCTAGAGAAGAAAGTTGGAGGGAAAATTTTCTGTAAGGAGCTCCCCGTAAATCTTAGTTTAGGCAACCAGACCAGCGTTTTATTTTTCAGGCTGAAGTGGCTGTTATTAAGGTGGCAGTAGACGTAATACTACGGAATGCATCCTTTTTCAGGTAAGTGAGAATTCACTTCAACAGCAGAGCGACAATACCAGCGCTGTGCTCGCTGACTGGGCCCTCAAGTTTTATCAAGGACTACTTGCCCTCACTAGAAATATCATCTAAATCAATATCATACTCGTTTAGATACCTGGTCATAAGAGAATCGCTGGCAAATGCAAAGTCGACAAGCTACCCAGAAGAGGTAATCTTGTGCCGCTCACATTGAAATGTGTTCCGTTTCGATCTCAATAAGCATTCATGCGATAACAATAAGAATCTAAATGAAAACTAATTGTCAAATTTGTGGAGAGGAGAGCGAATCGGAAGTAATATTTGCAAGACTGATGATGAAAGAAGTCGGCAGTTTTACCTTTGGCGAACCAGGAAGCCGAAACTGGCGCTAGCCGTCTTAAAAAATTAGTGATAGGTTCAATGTCTGATCCATTAAGTATGGTAAGAGCTTTAGGCAACGCAACGGACTGGCATTCGACGCTGTGCGAATGACATCCCTGTTATAATCAACCTCCTAACCTAACTTTTTTAGCATATCTATTAATTTCCTGCTTGGTTTGATCAATTATAGCTTTTTATTGAGGCAAGCCTAGTATTATGCAAATCAAGCGCTATACATTGGCATAAAATTCTAATAAATATTTGGCTTAGTCAGTCGATTATTTGGAAAACGTATTACTAAACACGAAACAGCTAACTACAATATATACATAGAAATGTATATATATATATTTAACTGAATGAGTGATATTACCTATACAAGCACATATGTATAGATATATGTGCATGTAAATGTGTGCCTCAATAATTATGTCATTTGCATTTACCGTTAACACCAGCTAAAGGTGGATTTGCATATTTTACACGCCAACTGGCCAACGATTGACATGACAAACAAACATACGAGCTAAATATATGGATATAAAGGTGGCATAATAAATGCTGTGTACTTTCATATATACAGACAAGCAAACAAATAGCAATTTTTCGAAAATGAAGTGTCTTTCTATAAACACCAGTCGCTGACCGATGACTTTTATTGGTTGCTACAAATGTTGGGCTGGCTTTCGTGCTGCCTTTTCATAGATGGATGTATGTACATGTGTGGTGTATATATGTACACTGCTTCATTTAACTACCGTTATACAAATCTATAAGCATATATAGTTAATTGAATACTTCGTGCGGGCCTATCATTCAACAAATATAGTAGTATAGTTACCGATAAACTACATATATGTATGTGTACATATTTATGTGTTTGTGTGAATGTATATAGATCCGTTTGTATCTGTGTAAGGAGGCACATATGGACGGAAGTGCCTTTCATTCTCGCTCATATCAATAGCTTTTTCATATGTAAATTCATTTATTTGTTGGCTTATATACATATGTATAAATGTTTATATATAAAGATATATATATAATATGTACATATGTATGTACCCATGTGAATATTATATTTCGTATATGTATAAGGAAAATGCTTGATTATTGGTTTCTTTCATTCGTTTTGGTCATTTGTATATTTTTGTACATTTTTGTTGCTGCTTTTCATACGTAATTTTCTGTGTATTTTGTTATTGTTTTTGTGTGTATTTTTTTATTTGACAGCTGAGTTTAATAGATTGGTTTTTCGAATTCATTAGCATTTTATTACCACGCCATTAACGCTTTTGGTGCCACAAAATACCAAAAAGCAAAAACAACAAAAAACAAACAACAACAATATACTAACAAATATAACCAATAGTTGTAGTTAGCGGCTTGTTGGGGGTGTTACACGCCTATACAGGTATTAAGCGTTCAAATACGCATACATATGTACATATGTACAAATACAAGCATAAACATACATACACACAAACATACATACACTTCATATCTACAAATAGTATCTGCTACCACCGCAGGTGAGCTCTAGCATGTGGTTTAAATATGTTTGTATTTGTTTACATATATAGTTAAGGTAAAGAAGGTCAACTAGCTGTTGGCCACTAAATTGAACTAACGGTGGTTGGTCAATATACATATATAGTTGTTCTTGTAACACCACTCACCGGCAATCGATTGCTACTCACACCCTTTGACGTGTCTGCTATTTGGAAGCATATTTATTATATTTGATTATATCGACGAGCTTGGCGGTCCCAAAGCGTCCTGCCGAAGCGACTGGCGCGTACCGATGACTTTTGTGGTTTTTACAATTCTATTTTTGGTGTTCGCTTTTGACAGTCGAAAATGGCGGTATCACATACGAGCAGGTTAATTTATGCGCGTGCTATTGCATATTCAATACGCAGATATGTTAGTGACTACATACATATGTATGTGCATATGTATGTATATTGTATATATTAACAAATATGTATTTGTGTGTAAAATACCTATAAATTTATACAGAACATATGTACATTTGTTCGAGGAATAATACCTGCTCAGGCATATACGAAATGTACGAAATGTACATATGTAAAAAAATACATTATATATTTACATATATACATTTACATATGTATCTAATAAATTAATAAAAAAAAGCACAAATTAATTTATTCACGTCCCAAATGCGTGTGGAATTGTTTCTAATACCTTTTGTTGTTTGATTCGATATTCTAATTTTTTATTCAGCTATTTGGGTTTCATTCTAACCTTATAAAACTTCATTTTGGGTGTGTAAAACTTATTTCTAAGAATGTGCCATATAGAATATTTGCATATATATAGGATGTGTTATTATTTTTAATGAATTTAAGAAACCAAATTTTATGCTTTCATAAATAAGTCACTTCTTTTCTGCAATACAAATATATTTAGTTGAAATAGCTGAAAAATTATTAATAAAAAATTGATTGACTAATTTTTTTACCAAATATTTCTTTATTTAAATATCAAAAACTTATCAAAGATAGGCTCACTTAATGTATACTTATACCTACAGCACTTTTATTGACAAAGTTACTTTCTCGGCTGAAGTCTTAATAATATAGACATTTCAGGAAAAAGTTAAGAAGTCAGTTCTGAAGAACCTCTATCTCTTCTATCTAATCCGAAAAAAATAAAGAAAATTATCTCCTGACTCTCCGCTTCTAACTGAATATTCCCCATTCTTTAACTACAAATTTTCTAACTATTCTCAATTTAAACAAAAAAAAAAAAGTTAAATTCGGTTGCACCGAAGCTAAATACCTTTCACAGGTGCATTTCTGTTAGTAACTATGTGTCCAGTTTGTATGGCAGCTATATGCTATAGTTAACCGAATGAACAATTTCTTCGGAGATTACATTGTTGCCTTAGAAAATAATCTATACCAAATTTGGTGAAGATACATTGTCAAATGCGAAAGTTTTCCATATGAGAACTTGATTCCGATCGTTCAGTTTGTATGGCAGCTATATGTTATAGTGGTCCGATATCGGCCGTTCCGACAAATGAGCAGCTTCTTGAAGAGAAAATGATGTTTGCAAAATTTCAAAAGGATATCTTAAAAACTGAGGGACTAGTTCGTATATATACAGACAGACGGACATGGCTAAATCGACTCAGCTCAACATACTGATCATTTATATATATACTTTATAGGGTCTCCGACGCTTCTGGGTGTTACAAACATCGTGGCAAACTTAATATACCCTGTTCAGGGTATAAAAATACCTAAATGACGCAGTTTTAAATATTTTTTAAGTATACTCGTACAAAGAATTCTTTTGTACTTGTGTAGATAAATTCAGCATCTGTAATGATAAGCAGCGGTGGGTCAACCCCGCTATGAACTGCAATAATTTTTTATCGATTCCAACCTAGTAAGATATAGAAGGCTTCGGACTTTCTCCATATTGACAAAATCCAAAACATATCGATTTCAACTTGATGTTTAGGCTTCTCGTATTCCAAACATAGGGCAATCCGAGAATGGAACATAGATGTTTTTCAACTTTTGGCTAGAAACATACCAATAGAAAACTATAACAGCCTATAACCATACTACCACTAACTGACAATTATGTATCTAACTCAATTAATGCTCCTGTCCTCAAAAAGTTCATTTTAATAACCGGGAAAAAGCATGAATTCCGTGAATTGTCATTTCCTTATCCCTTCAGCAGTTTCTTAACTATTCATAAAGAATATTCTCGTGTCATATTACAATGGAAAGACGGTTGGGAACCTTTATCGAACTCCAAAAGAAATCCCAGCGTAATTTTCGAAATATATAGTCTACAATATGTACATTTTTCAGGCAGAAAAGTACTAGAAGGTTCTATCAATTGCTTTGAAGGTTTATAAAAAGACGGGAAAAATTGATTTCCACCAATCGAATTGACAGAGACCCAAAAGGCCATAAAGAAACGTAGGAATTTATTTAACTGTCACAGAAACCGCAATCAATAGGACATATTTTTTAAAGAGCTCACGAAAGAACACTGACAAATAGATAACATATCGTAATTAACAATAATGAAATAATTTAACATAACACAGTACCGTTATATCTTTTCAATTTTCAAATGGTGATTTCATAAAATCTCCAATTATCTTAGAAAAAACATGTTTCACATTGCTCTCTTTTGTGATAAAAACCCAACCCTAATTGGCTAAATTTAGATCTAAGAAGTCTTCAACTAACCTAAAATTCGTTACGCGTTTTATCTTGGGAAAGATCTTTGAGAAACTTAACGACACCTACAGGGTTTGACCGGAAAGTAATAGGTCTGAGTTTCTTCCGCCTCGACTGTACTTCGGAGCTCGAACGCACCGACTGCATTCGATAAAGGTCGAGCCTAGCTAACGAACGTTAGTCAGTTGTCTCCGAGCACCTAAAGAGTCAGGACAAACATTTTCGCGCGACGTGTTTCTGTGATTGATGCGTTAGTGCAGAGATATACGATTAAATTTTATGTGAAACTCGGCAAGTCTGCGACAAAGTAGTTAGATATGATCAAGCAGGCTTGCCCAGATCTTGCTTTAGCAAGAAGTGGTGTGTTTCGGTAGCACCAGGCTTTTTTAGAGGGCCGAGAAGAGGTCGCTGATGAAGACCATGCGGGCAGACCTGCGACTTCGACAAACACTGACAATATGACTCGTGTGCGCAAAGTTTTGAACTCAGACCGTCGACTAAGTGTTCAAGGTGTGCGCGAAGATGGTCCTAAAAGTGCTCATTGACGACCAGAAATAACGGCAAGTGGAAATGTGCGAAGAAAATTTGAATTTATATGAATGTGGCCCCCAATTTTGGATAACAGGTGACGAGTCATGAATCTTTGAGTATAATCCTAAGGCAAAGAGGCAATATTGTTTTTTTTTTTTTTCATTTTGAAACGACAAAGGGGATCCAAGCAGCATGCACCTCAGCTTTCAAAGCTATTCAGGAGAATGGTTTCCGTGACGCCTTCAACGCTTGGAAATCGCGCTAATCGTTGGAACTCACAGGAATTCGTAGCGCCAAGCATTCGGCGCCATCAATCTGTCGGGTTCCAGTACACAGTTTCGGCGCATGAAGATTACGAAACATAATAATGACAGATCCAATTTTAAGACGCACATGATGTGGCGGCATACCAAACCTCTTCAAAGAATTTAGAAATTCTACTGGATAGTTAACGCTTCGCCTTCATTGTCTAGACGATCGGAATTTTCCCATTTCCAATTCTTAGCGAATACGATGTAAAATGTCTGTATCCCATTATTGACACAGATTTGAAGGCTGATATGTTGAAATGATAATCGCGAAAAGTATGCGAACTTCACTGGCATGCGAAGTAGCTATACACCGTACCATTCACAGTACGTTATGACTCAAATGAAGTAGTTCCGCGTACATTAATCAAAAGCAACCGAAGGTAGAAGCAATCGTCGTTTTTCAGGTGGATTGTGTTAAGATTTCATCAATTTAATCTGGTGTAACCACCATCCACCATCCTAAGAAGGATGTGTGCGTGTGTCAAACCTCTCTTTTGCCAGTCAACAGAGTACATCTAGCATCTAACAGCACCACATATATGTTGCTTCAAGATAAAGTCCATCACACATTGTAACTGTTGTTTGAAAAGTCGTGCTGTGACATCGTGACGATCGCTTGCTGATTGACAGCAATCCATAATTCCACACGTATGTCATCGCATCCTGGGGGTACTCGTTCATGTGCCTTAGGCTACCATACGTTGACGGCAAAAAGAAAGCCGACCGATATTAGTGCGATCTATTCGAAACTTCGTGACAAATTTCAATCTACAATTGATTACTTTGTGTGAAACACACATACAGTTTTCACTGAATAATTTTCCAAAAAATTTTTTTTTTTTTTGAATAGCTGAAATTAAAAAGCAAACGACCGAAATTGAACGATTCAAATAAATTACAAATCAAAATATTGGAAAACAACACGAAAAAAAAAAAAATAAAAATAAAAATTGTGTGGAAAAAAGTTAATTTTCGGAATTGACAAATTTTTCGACTTTTAGGGGTATGGAAAATAGATAGTAGCTGATTCTCAGACCTTATGAATAAAATTAATTAATTATAAAATTCTGTAAAAATCGGTAAGGCCGTTTCGAAGGAGTACGGTAACTAACATTGTGACATGGAAATTCTATATATTTGATAATAAAATGATATTCTTTAAGTATAACTTAATAAATATTCTGAAGTTCCATTCTCTTGAACAGCTGAGGCACAGCCTCTATTGTTATTTTTGCATACGTGAAAATTGTGCATAAAAACATATACATATAGCACACACTTTACTACTTACCATGCAACAATTTCCTTAAATAATTTATGCAACTTCGAATAACTTAAGTCATTTTCAGCCATTTTCAGCCTATTTTCGACATAAATACTTGCACATTTCCGTTGGGGTCTAATAATGTTTTATTAGTAAATGCCTTTTGGTATGTATTAGTTATAGGCTATAAAATGCATAAATTAAACTAACACCACCGCATATACACGAACCGGTTACTTATATACTACACTTAAAGGAAAATTATGTACAAATATATAGACATAAATATACGAATACTCTTGGGTTTCGTAGTTTATAGTACACTAAGTCGTATTCACCAGCAGTTAATATACGTATAAATGTACTTACATACATATATACATATATGTATTATATATATACATCACTATCATAACACTAAGTATTCACCTAACGTTTGTCAAATTCACCCTAACCTGCAAACAAATTTCCCACCATTTTCTTTTGAACTGCCATACATTTCGGCATTGTTGCCACAATTTTACGGGTCAATACTAGCGGCTGGTCAATGGTTTGACTAACTGACCGGCGTAATGCTAATAATGTAATAAATATTCAAATTACCAGCTTGAAAGAAACGTCAACTCATTTTCATATACGAATACACGAAACACAGTACACGAAAAATGTGTGTGGACATAAATGGTTCTCCCCTTAATTTCGCATATTTGACGAATAATTAATTTTTTCGTAAATACGAGCGACTATGTATAGTTGTCAGTTTTAGTGATATTTATTAACCCTGTATTACAGGTGTCTTTCTGTTATATTGTTGGTGTTTTCGAAACTTTTTTAACCGAAGATAAGGAAATCGCGAAGAAAATCGTTTATGTATCAAAGTAAGTAGTTCGTATTAGACGGAAAAATTTGATCAAGAAAAATATTAAGTATTCTTCTATATTAAAGGAATTAGACCCTCTGTTCCACCTTACATATATGAATGAAAATTTCAGAATCTCGGAACCTTTGTTTTCGCTTTGGACAAAATTAAAGGTTAGCTTTAAGGTCCTTGCGTTGTCGAAACCAACAAAACGGGAGAATGAAGCAAGAAAGCCCGTAAGCTACTTTTAAAGGACCAGAACCTTTTTCTTTACCAACTTTAAGACAAACAATTAATAATTGGTTACTGAAGTATGATACAATAGAATGTCTAGAACAATCTTGCAGTAGTCTACTATCTTGGTCGACATACATATATCTCTCTGCTGGATCAGATATTAGCTTGTCCAGTGGTTATCTGATAGACCAGATAATCATTTGAAGGTCCGTCGTCTGAGATTGAATGTCGAATCTGATTCGAAAAATACCATATTAATTCTGTGTATCAGTCTAATACTAACTACACAAACAAAGTTTTCTAATAGGAGATCAAGTAACGAAGTACTGATAGTTTCCATAAGGAAAAAAAGTAACAACGTAGGCCTTGAGATGAATGTAAGTACTTTTTTATCCTATCCATAGTTAGCATAGAAGTACTTGAGCTTTTTTAAAAAAAAAACTGCTGATAATTCTGTCTTACTTATAGGAACAGTGGGTGCGGTGTGTTACTATCGCCCATACAGAAATACTTCTAATGATGGTGAATGCCACACCGCTACTGTAGAGAGAAACGCTACGTACAAAGCCTCCCCGCACTCAATTATGATGAGGACTATCAATGAGCGACACCACGAGAAAAGGAGGGAGGAAATACGTCTTTTCGACAAAAGTAAAAGAGAGGAAGAAAGACGTGAGCATGAAGAGCTTGAGATACTGTCTAGCAGAAGATCGAGCCGAAAAATTATCAGAAGTTAAGGCAGCAAACATCTTTTGAAATGACATGAAAGGAAACCTGGTAACAACGATGGACGAAGAAGAACTCGCATAAAAAATATACCGCGACAACATTTTCGTCCCGCTACTCGACCAAGAAAAGCTGAAAACAGCTCTAAGACGGCTTAGGAACAACAAAACTACAGGTGCCGATAGATTACCAGCTGAACTATTTATAGCCGGTGGCGAGGTGCTGGAAAGACGCATGTTCCAGCTGCTGGGCATTATTTGGACGGATAAACACATGTTTAATGATTGAAATATGAGCGTACTCTACCTTATCCACAAAAAGAGAGATCCCACAATCTGCGCTAACTATCGCGGGATCAGTTTTCTTAATATCGCGTATAAGGCTCTTTGACAGTATGGCGCGAAAGGCTTAAGCCCATTGTAAACAAACTTATTGGACCTTATCAATGTGGTTTTAGACCTGGCCAATCCACCATTGGCCTGATATTCACAATACGAAAAATCCATGAGAAGACTCTTGACAAAGAGATCAACACCCAACACCTTTTTGTCGATTTCAAAGCCACTTTCGCCAGCATTGATCAGCCTATTCGACGACATATGTATCTAAATTCGGTGTTCCTGCGAAACTGCCATTGATTAATTTCCACTCTCCGAGTGCCTTTAACCAATTATCGTTAAGTAGAGACGTATAAAAACTTAATCTTTAATCTTAAATTGATAATTCGATTTGATAAGAAAAACTAACCTCAAAATAACACTAGCCTTACTCACGTACCACCCTTTCGGCTCAGCACAACCCTTCAGACATTTATTAAGCAATTTTCTACTAATTTCCTACATCAATTTTACACATAAATAGTTGGTCATAGAGAATAAAATACTTGAACACTCAAATGCGAACATAAGCTTCGAACGAAGGGCCCGATATATCCACATATGGCCACCCACAAGCGACGGCTAATGCAGTTTATCACTTACAAATCACACAAAGCCGTGGTAATATTTTGTATAAAGGGTCATCGTTGGCCCATACGCACCTTAACGGTATAATATATATAAGTGTGTGTGTATGCTTGTACAACTTGATGGCTTTCCCTTAACTCCATTTAACACTTTCATTGACCACATTAACCGGCGCTAAAGAGGGATGTTATCACCTTTCAATAACAGTAACGGGCGCACATCTACATAAAGACACGCTAACAAGAACACACACGCACACTTATATAGGCATAAACATACACGTATAATGTTGGTAAATGCTTTTACTGCTATTTCTAGCTAAAAATTACAAGTATATGTGTATGTAAATCGCAAAAAAATGCGTGTATTACTTCCTAGATTCGCAATCGTTTCGAAAAATGCGAGAAAAAGTGCGTGAAAGTACCGTTTTTTGCTTTCTTTTGTAACATAGCCAACGCAGACACTTCAAGTCAGCACGCATGCTAGCCAGCGAGCAAAAGGGTTTTGTCCTGCCGGCCCACACACAACCAATCACACATACGAGTGTATGCGTTCATAACGCCTTCGTCCAACATGAGTGTGTAGAAGGAGCAAACACTAAGCGAAAGGCTAACCTTGGTAATGTTGGCAGAGAAGTGTCAACCCTTAAGTCCATAGGTGATGGATAAAAAGTGGAATTACGCAAATTCGATGTGGATCCATACACTTTTTTCTCGATTAGAAGGTGTTTATGAAAGCAACACTTTTTCAATGGAATATAAAGGGTGATTTTTTAAGAGCTTGATAACTTTTTTTAAAAAAAAAACGCATAAAATTTGCAAAATCTCATCGGTTCTTTATTTGAAACGTTAGATTGGTTCATGACATTTACTTTTTGAAGATAATTTCATTTAAATGTTGACCGTCTTAGGTGGTCCATTCGGAAAGTCCAATTTTGGGCAACTTTTTCGAGCATTTCGGCCGGAATAGCCCGAATTTCTTCGGAAATGTTGTCTTCCAAAGCTGGAATAGTTGCTGGCTTATTTCTGTAGACTTTAGACTTGACGTAGCCCCACAAAAAATAGTCTAAAGGCGTTAAATCGCATGATCTTGGTGGCCAACTTACGGGTCCATTTCTTGAGATGAATTGTTGTCCGAAGTTTTCCCTCAAAATGGCAATAGAATCGCGAGCTGTGTGGCATGTAGCGCCATCTTGTTGAAACCACATGTCAACCAAGTTCAGTTCTTCCATTTTTGGCAACAAAAAGTTTGTTAGCATCGAACGATAGCGATCGCCATTCACCGTAACGTTGCGTCCAACAGCATCTTTGAAAAAATACGGTCCAATGATTCCACCAGCGTACAAACCACACCAAACAGTGCATTTTTCGGGATGCATGGGCAGTTCTTGAACGGCTTCTGGTTGCTCTTCACCCCAAATGCGGCAATTTTGCTTATTTACGTAGCCATTCAACCAGAAATGAGCCTCATCGCTGAACAAAATTTGTCGATAAAAAAGCGGATTTTCTGCCAACTTTTCTAGGGCCCATTCACTGAAAATTCGACGTTGTGGCAGATCGTTCGGCTTCAGTTCTTGCAAGAGCTGTATTTTATACGGTTTTACACCAAGATCTTTGCGTAAAATCTTCCATGTGGTCGAATAACACAAACCCAATTGCTGCGAACGGCGACGAATCGACATTTCACGGTCTTCAGCCACACTCTCAGAAACAGACGCAATATTCTCTTCTGTACGCACTGTACGCATTCGTGTGGTTGGTTTAATGTCCAATAAAGTAAACTGAGTGCGAAACTTGGTCACAATCGCATTAATTGTTTGCTCACTTGGTCGATTATGTAGACCATAAATCGGACGTAAAGCGCGAAACACATTTCGAACCGAACACTGATTTTGGTAATAAAATTCAATGATTTGCAAGCGTTGCTCGTTAGTAAGTCTATTCATGATGAAATGTCAAAGCATACTGAGCATCTTTCTCTTTGACACCATGTCTGAAATCCCACGTAATCTGTCAAATACTAATGCATGAAAATCCTAACCTCAAAAAAATCACCCGTTACTCATGTATAAGCTAAGTGAAATTCAATAAAAGGTCTGGAGCAAGGAGGATATGGTCAGTACTTTAGTATGGGCTCTTGTAGTACCATAGCCCGCAAGTGTATGCAAAAGAGGGATGTCATAATATGCTAGGTTGAGAGTATTAATGAAAAGGAGTTCTGAAAGAACTTATTTGGTCCCTAGTGAGTATTAATCAAGCATTAAACGACTGAGAACTCGCCTTTCACATAATATTTATCCAATATTTACTAAACAATTACATTTATACTTAGACTCTGAAGGTGAGACCTCAGTGAAAAGCTTTAACAGTCCACTAAATCTCTTTTTCCTTTAATTTTTTTTAGAATTTGGTCCACCAAAACTATAACATTTATTACTTTAAGCGGCAATTAAGAGCGGAATGGTATCAGCAGGTTACGCGGATTAGGCGAAAAAATATGGAGAACTAAAATGGGGAGCATACGAAAGACCGGTAGTAGATAGATGGAGATAGTGATAAGTGGAGTGACAGATAGAAAAGAGGGATATAAGTGTGATAGACAGGCTCCCGGGGTATTGCGTCTAATACTCTCAGAGCTGAAGTGTTTGCATCCATTCGGACGCCATGCCTAGCCGCTTTCTCTTAATTCACTGAACTATAACAATATCGCACATATCTCGTACAGCTCACCGTTCCATTGGCCGCGGTATTCGCAGTTGCCAATTCGCAAAAGACAATAAACCTTCCGCAGAACCTTTCTCTCGAAAACTCGTAACGCCGACTCATCAGATGTTGTCATCGTCCATGCCTCTGCACTATATTTCAGGACGGGGATAATAAAAGACGTGTAGGTCTTTGTTCGTCGAAATAAGATTTTCTGCGTTGGACTTCTACGCTGACATTTTTATTGATGTTAATACTGGTTCCAAGACAGACAAAATTATCGACGACTTTGAAGTCATGACTGTCAACAGTGACGTGGGAACCAAGTCGGGAGTTCGACGACTGTTTGCTTGATGACAAGAGATACTTCGTCTTGTCTTCGTTGATATGGCTGATGATATCAATGTCATCGGCGTACGTCAGCAAAAATGATTAAGAGATATACTTGTATAATTAGGGGGATAGATAGGTTGGGAAGACGAGCAGCTGTGTTTGGAAAAACTAGGTCAAAAAGCTCTATTTGTGAAACGTGATGACAAACAAAAATGGAAAGGAAATCGTCTAGGAAATTAAGAAAACATTTCTGAATAATCAACCTTCACTTTATTACCAGATATGCTTGGATCTCGGGGCCTTCAAAACCGGGTTTGCAGATAAATAATTTATCACTATAACAAAAATGCCCGAACAAGCTTTTAACCAATGCCTTGCTCACAGGTGATAGAAATAAAGTAAGAATAATAGATTGAGGTTATGTAACATTTATTAAATATTACTTGTATACTAAATGAAATCTGTTGCATGCATAGTTATACACACATATACAATAACTTAGAACATTTACTCTCACAATTCATATATTATCGATACGTACACGTACTGGCAGCGCCAATAGCCTCTAGTAGCCATTATTCTTTCCACTAGTTGTTGGTGTGAATTTGTTTGACTTATATTTTTGCATTTTTGCAACGGCGAAGATTTAATAACAACTATAAAAACGCATATAACATACATATATATACATAGGTACGCAAGAATAAAAGCAACGC
>CM050322.1:2843248-2861932 GCA_027475135.1 Bactrocera correcta
GCTGAGTGCCGAATGCTGCGCCTCTTTCGCTTACCATTTACTCAATTTATTATCGTTGTTGCTTGTTTACCCCTGAAGTTAGCAGTGAGTGAAATGTCTTTACTGCAGTTTTTTACAAATAAAATAACGCCAATTAAAAATGTTAAAAACAATATTTTAATTAAATAAATTTTAACCAAGCACTCCAAAAAAATACTATTATACGTGTAAACGGCTCTCATTATTTTGCTGTTCTGCATATGTGAATTGAACGCGTGATTGACAATCTATGGATGGTAGTGCTCTGAGGTTGTGCATACGTCCCGGCATTGCAATTAAATACATCAATTATTATGCTGCTGATTGTGGTCAACAACAGTAATAATAAACGTAGGGAAGTGTATTTACATGGGCAATTTCAAATTTTCATTTATTCAAAATGTTTAAAATACTGACTTAGCCATATTATTAAATAACTTTTGACTTTTGTAAAAAATAGTTCAATAAAATTTTTTTTTCATAAAATAGCTGAGAAATTTTAAAAAGAAAGCTTCCAAATTCGGGATTTGTTAAATAAAAAAAATACGTTATCAGTTAAATAAAAAAAAATGTCAAAAATTGTTGTCCACAAGTAAAATAAATCTTAAATTAAAAAAAAAAAAATGTTGACACGGCTTTATATTTAGATATAATTTAACTATGCCTATGCTTACAAAAGTCAACAACCAACTCATGCAAGCGGGCTACATTGGCTGCTGGGTACAGAAGTAAATAGTTACTATAAAGCAGATTACAGTTAGCGTAAGGTACTGTATGCGTAGGTATGTACGGGTTAAAGCTCATTTCTGGTACACGAAGAGCTGCAGTAAAGCAAAAAATATATAACGGGTGATTTTTTTGAGGTTAGGATTTTCATGCATTAGTATTTGACAGATCACGTGGGATTTCAGACATGGTGTCAAAGAGAAAGATGCTCAGTATGCTGTGACATTTCATCATGAATAGACTTGCTAACGAGCAACGCTTGCAAATCATTGAATTTTATTACCAAAATCAGTGTTCGGTTCGAAATGTGTTTCGCGCTTTACGTCCGATGAGCGATGAGGCTCATTTCTGGTTGAATGGCTACGTAAATAAGCAAAATTGCCGCATTTGGGGTGAAGAGCAACCAGAAGCCGTTCAAGAACTGCCCATGCATCCCGAAAAATGCACTGTTTGGTGTGGTTTGTACGCTGGTGGAATCATTGGACCGTATTTTTTCAAAGATGCTGTTGGACGCAACGTTACGGTGAATGGCGATCGCTATCGTTCGATGCTAACAAACTTTTTGTTGCCAAAAATGGAAGAACTGAACTTGGTTGACATGTGGTTTCAACAAGATGGCGCTACATGCCACACAGCTCGCGATTCTATGGCCATTTTGAGGGAAAACTTCGGACAACAATTCATCTCAAGAAATGGACCCGTAAGTTGGCCACCAAGATCATGCGATTTAACGCCTTTAGACTATTTTTTGTGGGGCTACGTCAAGTCTAAAGTCTACAGAAATAAGCCAGCAACTATTCCAGCTTTGGAAGACAACATTTCCGAAGAAATTCGGGCTATTCCGGCCGAAATGCTCGAAAAAGTTGCCCAAAATTGGACTTTCCGAATGGACCACCTAAGACGCAGCCGCGGTCAACATTTAAATGAAATTATCTTCAAAAAGTAAATGTCATGAACCAATCTAACGTTTCAAATAAAGAACCGATGAGATTTTGCAAATTTTATGCGTTTTTTTTTTTTAAAAAGTTATCAAGCTCTTAAAAAATCACCCGTTATGTAAATACAAAACGAATATGTACAACAAATACAAAATAAATCAAAAGGCCGAGAGAAAGAGAAATGAACTAGCGTTGGAATCTGTTGAGTATGAGAGTTGCTCTACCATTAGTGGCACCACAGACATCATAGGAACATTCGCCATAAGATGAGCGTATGTGCAAAAAAAAAAAAGCGAAAAACAAAAACATAGATAAAAAAAGAAATGTAATAACAACAAAAACATAAAACAACAACAGAAATATACTGCGATAAGAAAAAGTAGAAAACAGCGGTGGTATGTGTGTAAGATTGGTGGGTGGAATGGGTGGGTAGCTTATGTCAAGCTGCTGACGCTTCAGTTGTATTTACAAACATATGTATGTATTCGTCACTACTTATACGTATATGGATGTATGTATATGAGTTTAGTTGAGAAAGACAGTTGAAGAATTGTTTAAAGGCGCAAAGTGTCGAGGACTGGAAAAGGAGAAAATAAAGAAAGCATGTGGGCAGTATTGGAGGGGACGTAGACATGATATAAGAGTT
Organism: Bactrocera correcta; assembly: GCA_027475135.1. NCBI lineage: Eukaryota > Metazoa > Arthropoda > Insecta > Diptera > Tephritidae > Bactrocera > Bactrocera correcta. Next base: position 2,845,577 of record CM050322.1, read on the forward strand.
GGAACAAGTGAATTTGATTGGTTTTTGTCATACACTATACAAAGTGAATATGACAAGCGAAAGAAAATAATGAAAGGCAGCTAAAGTAAAAAAATTACTAATATTTCATACATATGTACATACATCCGTATTTGTGCATACATATTGATGATTGTTCACCTGTATACCTATGTACATACATACATTCATACACCCTACCAAGTGTATTTATATACATACATGTGTATATGTATGTATGTATGTATATTTGCAGCTCTGCTGACAATACCTGCCAACAATTGCTACAACAACAACAGCCGTATTTGCAACCTCATATGCCACACATGCCAGCGCCGACAAATTGGAAAAGCATTTAAAAAACTTTTACGATTGGTGCTTTGAAGCATTTGAAATCATTGGGTGGTCTTTGGTAATGCCGTCGTCACTGTCATCGTAGCTTCTTTTCGTGCTTGCTTGGACAGTTAACGTGATTTTTTCTTTCATTTTTTTAAATATATTCATAAAACTGTTTGTAAAGCAAGTATTTTCATGGACATATTTACTTTCATATATAAATATTACAATAGTTTGGTTTATTGCTTTATTTTTGCTTTACTGTCACTGTTCCACGTTGACAGCTGTATTGCTCTAACCTTCAATCAAATAAACTTGGATAAAAGTTCGGGCTGCACCATCTAGGCAATTTTAATTTATATTAATTGAAAAATACCTATATGGTAGGATTCGAAAATCTGGGGTTTACTAATTAGAGTGGCAAGTAAAATTAATTTTATTAAATATTTTTTATAAAAAATATATTGCAACTAGAAATTTTCAATTTTAGTAACTTTTTCTGTAAATAACTTAATTATCATCATAAATCAACAAACAGCAAAAACGCTCGCAATATAAAAAACTTTGCTGTAAAGAAAGAATTAATTTTTGTAACAACTCCTCTGTTAAAATGCTTTAACATAACATTCTTTTAACAGCAAAAACAATTTAACCCCTGCCAATGGAAAACGCAAAGTTCGATTTCTGTAAAGAGTATGTTACTCGTACTTTGCATTTACTTTTCTGTTACAATGCGCCAGCCATCTATGTTAACAGATATATGAATTTCGAAATTCGAATTTAGCTGTAGCAGCCGTAAATTGTTATGAACGGAATTACGAAACGTAACAGGACATGTGGGGAAATATGCATGCAGGGGAATTAGCAGTTCGTTTAAACTAACAGGGACTACTAGGAATGAAAAGTGAATTTGGAATTTAAATTTCCGCAATTTTAAACAGAAATTTTGAAGTTTTTATATCTTTGGAAGTATCCGTACTTTATAGTAAGCATTGTATTAACAGCATAGTTGTATTATTCGAATTACTTCAATTTTGACTATTAGTGTTAGATATTAATTTTAGACTGAACACACCGATTTTATTATATTTTATATTTTTAACTAGATAAAATACATTTTACTAACCATATACATAAATATTATGACAAACAATTAATTGTTTTTTATAGAACAACAATTTTACATATACCCACACCCACGTACATAAGTAATCCTACAGTTCCTTTTATAACTCACTGACTCATTCCTCATACATTTATTCCCTGAAAAACCACTCAATAACACTCACACTCATGTTCACCATGAGCGCGCTGTCAGCTCGATTTGTATTTCGATAATTCGAACAAGGAATCGTGCCACTCAACAACAAGCAAACAACGAAAAAAATGTTAAAATATAAAAAATGAAAAACTTTTCAACGTAGCCGACGGCATATGAGTGGCCGTCAATGCCCACACAACAAACGTACACACGTTAGAGCATGCATAAGCAGGTGGACACATGTACATACATATTTATCGCATGTGCGTAAATGTATGTATTTGCTTGTACATGCATGTGTGCGTATGTTGGTGTGACAAAATGTATAACGAACGAACGAGCGAACGAAAACCGATTTAAGCCCCGCCCCATTCGATTGGCGCACCATTGCCTGCCGTGAGCACACACACGGCCATTGCTACCGTATGCTTGCATGTGTGTTCGTATGTTGCTACCAGTAGTGTGCTGTATGCGTATATGCGACGCTGGCTGCGCTGTATACGACAGCCCACCGCATGTGGTCGGTCGTTTGGTCAGTTAGTGTTTATGTGTTTGTGGCTGGATAGGCAGGTAAATGATTAAGTGACAATTGCTTCGGTTGATCAATGGAGTAGTGTGGATTATTATACATTATATACGAGTGTGTTGGTGTTTTATTGGATTTTAGAGAAAATGTAAAAGAGGAGAATATAAATATTATAGGGGCGTAGGTTTGGAGTAAACTTATTTTATACACAGTATTTTGTATGAATGTAAATGAAAGTTGAATGATTGAAAATTTCAAACGATTTAGTATGTATAGTTATGGAATTGATTTTTCAGATAATTTTCAAAATTTCAAGTGGCTATTAAAACATTTAAAATTAATCATATTGTTTGTCTATAAAATATACCTAAACAACCCGTCAGTTGTAATAAATCACACTATATAGTTTAATGTTCAAGATCGAACATTGTTTTCGTTTGTAACTATTTAAAATAGTAAAAGTGTTATATACGAAAAGTATAACTGAAATGAAGAGTATTTTAGAGATATATTAGAGTCTTAAGAGACTTTAGTTTTTCGCTACAATTTAAATTTTTGACAAAATAGATTATTCCAAAAACATGAGAAAATAAATGGGGTTAATTATTTAATTTTTTTTTTTACTTTTTTTTTATTTTTTAAATTGAATCTGAAGAATATTGTGTTAACATTTCAAGTCAATTAAAGCAAAATTGACGAAGTTATGAGCATTTGTACACCTGCCCGATTTTCGTACATATACCTGACCCGACCCGAGCGCGCTATTGTTAAGCGTTTTTCCCACAACTCACGTTTTTAAAGTCGGTGCCCCTCATAACTTCAAAACTACTGCACCAATCCTTTTGAAATTTTAAACACTATTTCTGTACATATTTTACGAGGTAACGCTGTCGAGTTTGTTTTTTTGTTCATAATTTTGATTTTACAATGACAAATTAGCCGATTTTTTCTCAAAAAATTGTGTTTTTCACTTCAAAGTCTTCGAAAAAATTCAAAAATTGAAATTAAAAAAAAAAAACTCGACAGCGTTACCTTACACGTCCGAACAATTGCTACCATTGCCATAGTTTTTAATATTTCTTTATAAAAAATTGATGAGATATTCCTCAAATGTCATACTTTAATGTACTTTTCGTTAAATAAATATATTTTAACTGTGTCGTTAGAAAAAAAATCACAAAAACATGCCTTTTTTCGTGCTGTTTGACCTTACCCCCCCTTATATACTAATAAAAAACACTCATTTCTCCGAAACAGTTTTCTAGATTCACATAGAATATTCACAAAAAGACAAATAAGCGTTCGATTTAGATACAGATGTGTACACAAAAACTTTTTTTTTATATTCCCAGTAGATGACAGGTTTGATTACAAATTTTTACTTCCGATATCTAAATAGATCTAGATTTCCGCTCTAGTTATTGTCTTTGGCAGTTTGGAAATTTTCTAGAAAAATTTGATTCTTTCTGTTTTAGTGTAAGGCTTAACTTCTAGATTCTTAATGCAAAGAAACTCTGGTCAAATGTATCCAAGGCTGATTGAACCTTCTATGAAGTTATTCCTATAACAATTAATTCTTTTAGGAGCTTTTGGAAATTGCAGAGGACATGTATCGTAATTTATCACTGACGAGCGTGCATACTTTTTTGTAATTTTATTTTAAACTTAATTTCTGTTAGCTCTTTTGCATAATTTTTCAATTATACTCTCATCCGTGTACCTCAACTTTGCAAAATATGCATGCATGTACATATGTATGTAGATATACTTATATAGAAATAACTGATAACCAATATTCTCTTTGCAGGATTTCATCATCTTTTGATCTATTTAAAGTATGCGGCTTTAACATAAATGATTTCCACAAATTAATATCGTCTCAGTACTTTCGAGATATCAGCGATACAGGGAAAATGACTAGAATATTGGTTTTTGCCTCTTAATACATGTATGTACATACATAGCGCCTTTTGTATGAATCCGCTTACTAATATGAGCCTATTCAAAAAACATATTTTTATAATGAAAATCACATTTAAGTTTCAATTAAGTACAATTCCATTGCTTATCAAGAAAAATATTTTCTAGGTAAATTTTCGAAATTCCTTTCATATGTTTATAACAGTAATAACGTCGCTTATCATATATTAATATTTTCGCGTTAGTAAACACCATAAAACATACGCTGAAGAGATTTAGATATATTTGAATTCAAAGAATTTAGCTCAAACAGTCACTTATCAAATTTATTCAAATAAACATAAGATATGCGAGTTACGCTAAATTTAGCACAGTTACTAATAACTTTACATATGTATATGTACATATGTATGTACTATATGTACCATATAGTTATAAGTACGATTTATAACCAACACTACTTACATATGCACATACATAAGTACATAATCTTGTATATACCAACAACCTTAAATACTTCCAACATATTAAGTAATAATGTCTGTATATGTTAGTTGTTATTATTATTATTTTTTTTTGTTATGTACGCATAAGTCTTTGCGCAATTACCAGCTGAGTGTCGACCGCTTGGAGTGCGATGACTCGCCCGCATACAGGCAGGTGTGCTCGCGTTCGAGCTGTATTTGTGCACCGCAAGCGTTCAACTTTATGCGTGTATTTGCCTACTAGATAAGATATGTTAGCAAATAACAATAAAATGCACACATAAAAGTATACAAGTGCTTATGAGTCTCTGTGCGCAGCTTCTTAGCTAATTTGCTCAACGCTCTTTACTCTTCAAACGCCATTCTCCACCTCCGCTGTCACACCGTTTGAGTGCGTGAAGTAAAGCCTCATGCTGTGCAATTGTTTGTGTCCGAAAATATGTTGAACAATAGGCCAAATGGCATCAATAGCAGGAAATATCCGAAAGTAGCACTCCATAATGCCACTCATCACTGTCAAAGCGGCGGCGGCAGCAGCAACAAACAGCAGGCAGCGTTAATTGCATGCAAATGGGCGCCGGCGCTGCGGAAATGTGTGAAATTTCGTTGCACTTATTGTTTGCAACCTGTGATTGGTGAAAGTGCATGATTTCGGGCATATTTCAACTCTTTCTGTGCCTTGCAGGCGATTTCCGAATGCGTCAAAATGCCACCTGCCGACCGGTCTTACTGTGAGTGGCGTTTCATGGTGGCAATACTAGATTAGGTTTAAGCAAGGGTTTGATAGTTACGAATTACCTAACTAAAAGTTACATGGAAAAAAATTATAACTCAACGAAACAGTTAGTATGGATTTTGAAATATTTTGAAGAGTTTTTGGGAATTGAACTTCGTATTAACAAATTGAATATAGCATGCAAATATGTATATTCGATTGATTATGACAAAACTTCTGAAAAATAACGAAAGGACTTACGTCAAATAACGAGCAGAGGTTAAACGCCCACATTTTCTGACTACTACTAATTGTAATCATCACAATAGAAAGCTCATGGCAAATGTTATGTCTAATCAAAATTGGGTATTGAAAAACCTAAGCATATCGTTTGCAAGGGTCTTCCCTTAGCCAAGTACTTTGAACTAATTGTAAGAGTTAATAAAAATTATAAACAATCTAATACTCATTTTGACTTCATTTCTGAAGCGCTTCTATGTACTACTTCGAGATTTATACACAATTTTGAGGCTATTGTTTATCTTCGTAAAAACTTCAATACTATGCTGGAACCGATGTTTGTGTTATTTTCTCATTTCTTAGAAAATTTTCATTAGGTTCGTTCTCAAAGTTTCTTCAGACCTGACTCAAAAAAAAAACTCTGTCATAGTCTAAGTTTGGTATATTTCAGTGACGTAACTCTTAAAATTAAAATTTAAGACTTTTTAAGATGAAATCATGAACTACATTGATAAAAAATTGAAGATTAATTATTAACCACAAGAGTTCGACACGCAATTTTTGAGAAAATCATCTCTCTTTTAGACGACACAAAGACTTAGAAAACATTAAGCAAAAAAGGTAAGATATTAAGGGTTCTCTGGAACAATTTTTTTTTTTAAGATTGATTTGATGGAGATAATTTCATGAAAATTAAAATATCTAAGGCTGTATTAGTGAACAGTGAAAGGGATGGCAACGAATGAGTCGACGTTGCGAGTTTTCGAGAGAAAAGTTCTGCGAAAGATTTATGATCCCTTGCGCGTTGGCCACGGCGACTATCGCATTCGATGGAACGATGAGCTGTACGAGATATACGACGACTTTGACATAGTTCAGCGAATTAAAAGACAGCGGCTACGCTGGCTAGGTCATGTTGTCCGGATGGACAAAAACACTCCAGCTCTGAAAGTATTCGACGAAGTACCCGCCGGGGAAGCAGAGGAAGAGGAAGACCTCCACTCCGTTGGAAGGACCAAGTGGAGAAGGACCTGGCTTCGCTTAAAATACCCAATTGGCGCCACGTAGCGAAAAGAAAGACCGACTGGCGCGCTGTTGTTAACTCGGCTATAATCGCGTAAGCGGTGTCTACGCCAATTAAGAAGAAGAAAGGGAATGTACCTGCACAGAAGCTCTAAGAACAAATCGATATTTAGGATATTTTCGTAATATAATAGTATTCTCGCAAAACTGCGTCAAAGATAGGATAAAAAGAAAGAGCAAATTGGTAAAAAATTTAGAACGCGGAGAAAAATTTGCAAAACACGAAGTGATATATAAGAGAAAAAGATTTTGAATAAGTAAATTGACACTGAAATTGTTGCTCAGATAATCCCATCCATCCATCTCCATTTCCCCGAAAATCCAAGAAACGGGAGATCCATTGAAGAACAATGAAAGCATATAAGTTTTAAGGACAAATGCGGAAGATACTATTGGCTGCTGTAATGAATAGTTGGCATTACTTCACGTAAGACAAAGTGAGTTGCAAAAAAAAAAAATTGGTTTTGGCGCAAATATGCCAAAAATGTAGTTCTAACTCCGCCAAAACAAAGAAAAGTCGTGAAAATGTTGGAGCTCGGCGAAAAATGTACAAATACTGAAGTCATATATAAGAAGTGTGCGTGCAGTGGTGAGTTTTTTATAACTTTATTTAATTTTTATAGTAAATTTGAACCCTTTGCTGTTAGAACATTTAAATTATTGGCACACTTAATTGAGGTTATGTTATTTGTACTTGAAAAATATCTGAGTAAACTAATGGAATTGAATGAGCCCTTACAACAGTCTATAACGCTTTTCCAGTTGATTTCTGCAAATGTTATATTTTTGATTTGTAATTTTTTTGTTTTTGTAATGCATCAGACACTCAAAAATTCCATAATATTTTTATTGCATAGCCAACAAAACGTTTTTTTACTAAGCAAATACCAATACAGCCATTGAAGCTCAGCGTTGCACAGAAAAAAAGGAAAATTAAATTATGAAAGCACACACATTGCACACCGATTCTGGCAATTGCTGTTACACCACATTTAGCCGCTGTATATTTTGCATAAATTAGTCGACTGTATTTTCAATTTTCAAACAGCAACGCAGGCATACCAAGAAACGCCAAGACGCTGCGCTGTGCCATGCAAAACTCGGACGAGAATTCAAATGAAATCGAAACTGCCAGCCAAAGCAGTAGCAGCAACAACAACAAACGTAGCACCCTAAGCAATATGTAGATTTGTAAAATCGTTCGTGTATTTGTGTGTGTGTATAATTATTGCCACCTATAGGCAGCTGCATGTCCTTACGTGCCACAGCGAAAGGTGCCAAGCAGCCAGTCGATCGACGCCGCCGATGATTACTATGTGCCAGCAACCATTGTTGTAGCTTTTTCTTATTTCTTCCAACATTCTTTTCTGTTGCATTATTGTTATTATTATTACAATTTGAATTAAAATTTTGCCGCTGCAAGACAACCCCTACACCACGACACATTACGAAACGGGCCGAGTCCAAGTGTACGACGCCGCAAGCGAAGACGCAGATGTGTTGAGTGGCTAAAGAACGAAGAGGCGTTGGCAAGCAAGCACACAATAGTGGGGTGGTGTTAATAGACTTTATTATATACATACATGTTCTGTGTGTGTGCGTGTGCAAGTCAGTGAAGGCAGTTTGGTAGGCGCTACTGACGGCGTGGACTCACACTTCGCAAGGTGACGCTGTTGAAAGCTATGCAAAAAAGGATAATGAATATAAGAAGTACATGCTTACATATTATATGTATGTTTGTATATATATATATATTTATAAGTAGTCAATGCAAAGTATGTACATTTGTTTGTGTACAAGGACACTCGCTGATTGCTCGTGGCTTGCAGCGCCTGCAGACGCTACGTAAAAGTAATATTTCTTTCGGCGTATATGTTTCGTTGACTTTGCGCGAGGTGAGCAGAAAGCGGTATGAAGGGGTATAAAGTAATAGTAATCACTCATATGCATATGTACATATATGCATGGGTGTATGTGTGCAAAAGTATACAAAATACTTGTTTGAGTATAGATTTGTATGCATGCGCATACATGTGTATATACAAATATAGATTACCAAAGGGTGCTTGGCACCAAGGTCCATTACGTGCACATATCCTGCGTTAATCGATCGTCCATGGCGTTATGTGTTTTGGTAATGCTTTGAATGGGTAAAGGTGTCTGATTGCCAAGGTGGTTATTGTAGTTGATATAATATATTATGTATACGTATGTATACATGTATATGTACATACATATATGTATATAGTTATGTTTGTATGTATATGCATATCACGTAAAAACTTGAATAATGACGAATTATAAAAATTAATTACGTTTGTTGAACTGTGCAAGCTGCTGAATTTTTGTAGAATTTTTGTATTTCCTCCTCTTTTTCTTAAAAAAAAGCAATTTTTGTATTTCCTCCTCTTTTTCTTAAAAAAAAGCATATGAGATGTGTGAATAGAAAGCAAAATACAGAGCTGTGTGGTATAAATATTTTTATGTATACATATATGTATGTATATATATTGTGACAAAATAGTACCGGGAAATTGTAAATAAAACCCAAAATATTTATTTATTCATCAATATGTATTTTGCCGCCTTCAAAATAGACCTCACCAGATTTAATACACTTATGCCAACACTTTTCATAAGAACTTTTTGGGATGGTCCTCAGCTCTTTCAGCGAATTTTGTTGTATCTCTTTAATCCATTAAAAACGACCCATAGCACTTATTGCGTCTTAGACTTTAAATTCGGTCCCAAACGTGGCTCGATGCGATGCTGCATTTTCAGCGTGTAAAATTCATGAAGTGTTCTCCACAATCCGGCCGCTTTCGATGGATGTTGTGACCCAAAAACCTCATTGTGGCCAAATAGAATTCCTTATTGACCGAATATCGAAAAAAATATGTCAAACTCATAAACCCATGTCTCCTCGGCAGTTTTAATGCTCTGCATGAATGTGGGATTGGAATTCGAAAGATCAAACACGTCAAGAGGGATCTGTTTAAGGAACTTTTTTTGAAAACAATTCAGTCTCATCAGGAGCTCTCTTACCATCTCTCTAACTATTGTCTGACGATTTTCAAAGCCCATATCCTTCACGTTTTTAACATTTTACTGAATCATAGTAAGCCTTTTCCAATATTCGCAATGATTTCGCACACATAATTTGGTTAGAAATTCAAAATTTGAAATAATTTTTATATCTTGCAAACAGTTGCTACAGAGTATTATAAGTACAAATAGTTTTGTTCATCTAACGGTTGTGCGTATCACCTAAAACTCAACGAGATAGATATAGCGTTATGTATATATAAATGATCAGGATGACGAGAAAAGTTGAAATCCGGTTGAATGTCTGTCTGTCCGTCCGTGGAAGCTGTAACTTGAGTAAAAATTGAGATATCTAGATGAAAATTGGTGTGCTGGTTCCTTAGTACAAGAAGAATTTCGAGTTCGCTAAGGTAAGATATAAAACTGTAATTTGGTACAGAGAAACTCAGTAGCAAGGGACAGCTGTGGCAAAATTGTTTTAAAAAGTATGTGTGGCCATGCACTCTAACAAATTTAATGTACATATCTCCTAAATCACTTAAGTTACAACAACCGAATTTGCTGAATAGGAATCTCATAAGAACTTCAGTGTGAAAATGGATGAAATAGGAGGATAACCCCGCTTGTCGCTGGTAGAGTGAAATCCTCAAAGTCCATCTTTATCGTCGATGATAATTATGTATACATACATATATCTATCGGTATGTACAATTATTATAAAGAAGGAAAACCTTAACTTCATTCGCATGGAAGCTATCATACTCTTCACAAATAAAACAAATTCCTTACAAGAACTTGATTGTGATCGGTCAGTTTGTATGGCAGCTATAAGCTATAGTGACTCGATCTGAAAAAATTTTTCGGAAATTGTACAGTTATTTCAAGCATTAATTCACGCCAAATTTCGTGAATATATCTTTCCAAATAAAAAAAGTGTTTCATACAAGGACTTGATCTTTAATGTTTAGTTTGTATGTCAGCAATATGATATAGTGAATCGATCTCAACAATTTCTTCGGTTATTTCATTATTGGCTCAGCTAATAATTTTTGCTTAATTTCGTGAAGATATCTCGACAAATGTAAGATCTTTCCATACAATAATTTGAGTTTTATCGAACAGTTTGTATGTCAGATATATGATATATTGATCCGATATTAACAGTTTCGACAAATGAGCAACTTTTAGAGTTGAAAAGGGCGTGTACAAAATTTCAGCTCGATATCACAAAAACTGAGGAACTTCTCGCCTATAACTGATCCCCCAGCAAACTCTTAGACCCTGACTAAATGACAAGTGTTTTTAACTTGTTTGCAACCGATTACATAAGCTACCATAAGTAACAAGTGTATTAGAGGAAACACATGTACATACACAAGTGGGCAAAAATTACACAACATAAATACTTTACTGCCACTAAGCACAAAACAAGCCGTATCAGCGCTTAAGCGCTTTAATGCGCAAATTAACGTTAACTGATGTGTGTATGTATGTATGTGTGTGCATAATTAAATATTAACCCCCTCTTAGAGATACATACACACATATATAGAGTACTTCACGTTCAGCGCAATTTGGCGAAAAATCATTTGCATATATCGGATATACATATACATATTTACATATGTATGTATGCTTACATGTATGTGTGTATATGTGCTTTGTGCCAGTTCGCAATTATCATTAAATTGCGAAACAATGTAAATAAACTGCATTCTGTGGCGTGTATATATCATTTTACAAGGATACAAGGACATTTATTGGCATACACACACACACGCTTACATACAAACACACACAGTCGCGAACTAGCGTGTGCAAAAATAACCCCATGTAATCGCAACAGACCTTGGCTGGCTTGTTGTTGTGGCAAATGTAATTATTACAATGACAGCGACAACAGCAGCCGCCGCAATAATTGCCAATACAACAACAACAAGACAGCGCAAAAATGCTGGGCTGTCATTGTCACTTTCATGTAACCACTCCAGGCACCCTATAGTTGAGTGTTGCTGCTGTTGTTGTTTGGATTTTTTCGCATATGATTGTTGTTACTGTGTCTTTGCTGTTGTAATATTCCCTTGTAATACCAAATAGCGTTGGTCTCTAACACTTCGGCACAGTTTTTCGCCTTTTGTCTTCTGCTCATATTCTTTGCACTACTTCCTGTGTTTTGACGGCTTGTTAGTGCAGCGGTTATGATCCTTGCTGATCCTTTACGCCGCAGCTACTGTTTATATCGTTTATCCTTGTTACTTTTGTTGGTAATGGTGTGTTTTGAGTGCATTTGCGAAAATCGTCACATTATAAGAATTCTTAGCTGTGTCTTACAATTCTTGAGGGGTGCAAACACCTTTGCACTTCTTCCGTGTGGTTGCAATTTATTTGGACAATCCAAAACTTTCGGAGCTCACCCCTGCAGTGTTTGCTGCTGCAGTCTTTTCACTTTCCTTTTCTGAAGTGTTTCCTTTAAGTGGCTCTTTAACTGGGTTTGCTTTGTAATTGGATTCTTAGGTCCCTGTACCGGTGTGCAGCTGGAAAACAGGTTATTTTGTTTTTGAGAATCTCCAGAAATCATATATATTAATAGAAAGAGCGAATATAAGTTAATTCTTTGTTTCGCGATGGATGAAATTGTATTAACAACCACAGAATTTCGAAAAATGTTGGATATAAAAGCGAGCCAATAAAGGCTTGACTTTGCTGCTATTGGTATAAAGAAAACTATCTCAAATCAGTAGTTGACAGCTATGTATTCAAAAATGACCTTGAGTTTTGTATAGACCACAAAGTAGTACAGAAAGGAGGACCTATATTCAGAAGAGATAACATAAAGAGCCTAAAGCCTTTAATAAAATTTCCCAGAAATGTATAATTCTCAAAGTTTTTGGACCCGTGACTTCTCCATCTGCTTCTATTTCGCTTTGTGTAACCGAGAAAAGCAAGCCTGCCAAAGAATTCTATCGACGTGAGCGATGGTTGAGTACAATTTCATACATTCTACCACAAATCCTTCCTCGAAATTCGAAAACCCTTCGAAATAAAAGATAGTAGTGCGCCAATAAAAGCTTGTTTGGATTTTTTTTAAAATGGCGTCAGCTTACGAAATTTTGAAAGCTGCCAAGATTGAAATTAAAAAATATGCCGTTAAGTTTCGAATTTTATAAAATTGAAATTTCAAAATATGTCGTTAAGTTTTGAAATTGAATAAGAATTCAGTAAAGCATGTATAATGAAATGCCGTTAGTTTTCGAAATTTTTTGTGATAACGGGATCAGATATTAACATTTGACGATGCCGATATTTCTAAGTGTGCTATTAGCTTTTGAAATTTTCGAAGTTTCCGAAATTGAAATTTCAAAATATAACATTTGGCTCGGAAATTTTTTAAGATGCCGTTCAAGAAAATCCCGTCAGATTTCGAAATTTTTGAAGATACATACTCGTAGATTAAACTTTCAAAATATGGAATTAAGTTTCAAAACTCAAAAAAAAAGAAGGTAAAATGTAAACAATTAAATGCCTTTGGGTTTCGAAATGTTGAACTGTACCAAAATTGACATTTAAAGTGTGTTAGCTTTCGAAAATTGTAAGGATATCGTTTGAATTTTCGTAAAGCCAATATTAATATTACAAGGTCACGAACTCTTTTTAAAAAGAGCACTGAACTCTATTTTGTTGAAAATGTGGAATACTGAAAATACTGGGTACGAAAAGAATCCTTTCATTCATTGCAGATTTCCTCTTCCCTTCGAATCTTCGAATCAATAATTTCAATTACTTTCCAGCGTTCAAAGGCATAGCGGTAATGCGAAGAGAATTACCCACACTAAAATGCCTATTTCTTTTATTTAATCACCCATTTATTATTTACACGCAAAAAAAAAGTAATAACAACAAAACCTCCCAACCAAACATAAGTAGAATTTATCGAATTCGAGATATTTGCATAAATTTGCCGTAGATCATCATCAACAGCAGTGTCAGTAGCAATAACATTAATACAATAACAAAGACATATTCACTCGTATTGGTGAGAGTGTGAGTAACAGTAACTGTAACGGTAGCAATACGAGATTGGAGTTGTGAGTACTTTTTTCCCAACTTGTCGAATACATTGCACAGGATTTATGGCCACTCCATATGCCAGCGAAAATTGTTGCTGAGACACAAACAAACAAACACATATACACACATTCATATTTATATGCTACTATTCATATATTGTAGCACACCTTTCAGACAGCATTTATAGCGAAATCCTTGCAACGTACCGCTACTCTTAGGCTGTCGTTGACTGCACTCGGCCCGGTGGTCGGGGTTGTTTCAACGAGCAGGACTCTGTGGAGAGATTTCAAGTGCATCGAAAATACTGTAGGCGCGCATACATAGTTGGCGGTGTAATGGCAATTAGTTTGGACTGGGTTGGGTTCTTTGTCTATGCGCATCTCTGCTTGGATAGAGTTGGTGGTGGTACTATTGTCGCTTGGTTGGGTTGCTTGTCGCTTTATGAGCCTCATCAATATCGTCAATGGGCGAATGTCAACAACAGCGCTAGGGTGTGTATGGTGTTCACATAATAATTCCACATATTTTTGTATAATATGTAAATGTGTATATGAAAAATTTAAAGGCAGTTAAAGTGGGAGATTTCATTACCATTGGGAATTGTTTTTTGCTATTATGAAAACTAGTTTTAAATTAATGCCAAATGTTTTATTTTTTCAGCTATTCATTATCATTGATACATACACATATACACAAATATACTTTTTCCACCTTGCAAAATATGGGTAGTTACTGGGCTGCTAACAGGTAAGTTGTGATGTGCAAGAAAAAGTCGAGTAACAGAGCGAGAATGTTGAGTAAGCCTCTTTGATATCTATTTAAGGGTTTCGGTCAGAGGTTGTCACGTCCAATGATTAACGAAGTACACACCGAAGGTAACCTTTAAACTGAATTCAGAAAATAGATGTGTGAAAAACAGTTAGATCGTTCACAGAACAGCGACAGGGTTTCATTCTTCGAAAACACCGTATTTCGTTGGAGACAAATATTTTTTTTGAGCAACTTTTTACCACGGATAAGTGTTGGTTATAATTTCTTCTATGACTTTAAATATTGTTTAGTGCACTTAACTGCTACTTATCTGGAATCAACATCGTATTACGGTACATACTTACACTATCACGATGCTTCCATGTTATCTCTTCAATTAAATCACATTTTTGCATTGCGTTAAGTATTCATTCACCTTTCCCGCTCTATTTGGTCTAAACTCGTCCAAAAGAGTGTTTTGTAAGGCAACATTTAAAAAATTACTAGAAAATACGAACAAGTAACAACTGAAAAGAAAATAACATAATTATATAATATATAGCACCAAAAGAAAACGTTGGAAACCCTATAAAAATGTGTGAATGTGTACATTATCAATATTATGAGTAGAGTCGAGGTGGAATTAGTCCCTCAATTGTTGAGATCTCGTTTTGAAATTTTGCATACGTTCTTTTCTTCTCAAAGAGGTGCTCATTTGTTGGAATTGCCGATATCGGATCATTATAACATATAGCTGCCACACAAAGTGATTGATAAAACTCAAATCCTTGTATGGAAAACTTTTTAATTTGACGAGATATCTTCGCGAAATTTGACACGAATTATTACCTAAAGCAGTGATGCAATATACGAAGAAATGGTTGAGATCGGATCACTGCAGCACATAGCTGCCATACAAACTGAACAGTCGGAACCAAGTGCTGGTATAGGAAACTTCTTTATTTGACGAGATATCTCCACGAAATTTGGCTTGGATCAATGTCTAAAGCAATAATGCAATTACTGAAGAAATTGCTCTGATCAGATTAGCATCAAAATCAATATAAAATCTTGTTATTAGAAATGCAACTGTGAAAGATACTTTAGCTTTGTTGCAGCTGAGTTAAACCTTTTTTGTTGTTTTAGAAAGAAATTAAGAAATTAAAAAAAAATATTAAAAACGATTTTAACATTTTCTCAAGAAAAAAAATAATAACAAAAGTGGGAGATCTACACGCAAAATTTAGATTGACTCGAAGTGGTCCATATTAATTGCGCTCTTGAACCGAGTCGATAAATAATTTTTGAAGATTCATATTTGTGTGACTTTTGATCTCATTATAGACCAATGTAGCACATTAAAACTAAATATTAAAATAAACTGCCTCAAAACATGCGTTAAAGTAGATGGTCGGCTCTCACTTTTAACTCGCATAAGAACGTCTTTGAATAATGGAAAAGTTCTGCCGTGAGTTATAACCAGTTTTAACTCAGCAAACGCGATTAAAGTAAAATAACAATCGAACCCAGCTGTAGATGGTTCTCAAGTCAAGCTGCAAACAAAATCAACGCTGCTTAATAGACCATAACCATTGCTGGCTCAAAGTAACTAAACGCTTCACATACGCTTGCATGACAACGGCGCTCGACAAAGCATTGTAACTCATAGATAGTTTAACGAGTGGTCTTAGATGCCTGCATCCATGTGGTTAAGTAGTTAAGAACATAGCGGCAAGCTGTTATTACAGTACCCACCGCCCTACAAACCTTTGAATATTGCGCAAAAATTTCCCACACTTTAATGGCTATTTTATTTAACTTAACTTTTTTTCGAATTGTTGCTGAGATATTTTCCGTTTTTATTTATCTATTTTTGTATGTGTTTGTATCTATGTGACACTGGTGCATGTGTGTTATTAGTGAAGTGCGT
>CM050322.1:2862932-3002229 GCA_027475135.1 Bactrocera correcta
AAAGCAGCAATAAAAAATGCGACGATGAAATGATTTCAATTGAATTGTGAGACACACGCGACAGAATGAAATAGCAAACGAAGCCAAGAACCGAAGTCAAAGCAACCAAGCAAGTAGACAGCCAGCCGTACATGCAGTCAACCGGGCAGGCAGTCAAGCAGCAGCAGCAGGCGATAACGAACGGGCGAACCCAAACGAACCCCAATCACAACAACAGCAACTATGTTATAACAAAGAGCATGCATAGCTATAAAGAAAAAAATAAAGAATAAAATAAAAACAAAAGCAACAGCAACAGAGTATATGGCAGCAATAACAAAAGCAAGAAATAATGGGCCGAGAGAGAGAAATAAAAACAAATTGAAGTGAATGAATGAATTTCAATACATTGGCGGTAGCTGTAATGGCAGTGACGACGACTTCGACGCAACCCACTCGCATGAGCGAAGGCAGCGCATAAGCTCACCCATACAATATACTGGCATGTGCATGGAATTGAGAGACTCAACGCTCTTGAAAAATAATCAAACGCGCTCAAGTGATCCAAAGCAAATAAAAGTAAGCAGAGAAAAAATCAAAAAATAAAAGCCGATAAAAAACCAGTAAAGAAAACAGTGCCGAAGCCATCGAAGACCCAACACACAAATACAATGTGTAATCAGAAAAACCGAAGAGCGAGTTGAGTTTGCGTTTGGAGAGAGTCAATGCGCATGAGAGCAATTGAAATAAGAAAAAGTAAATAAAAGTTGTACAAATACGAAGGCTAAAATTTCCTTAAAAAATCCACTATGACCGCTCACAAATCGAAATCGAAGAAAAATTAAGAAGAAAAAACATTTGAATGAGTGGTTGGAAAAACGAATACACTATCGTCGAGAGTATGAAGGAGAGCGCACACATGAATTTTCATCAAAACGGGGTAGGTGGGGGTTGCAATAGAAAGTAATACTTACTTGCTTGTTGCCCAAAACAAAAACAAAAAATCAACAGCGTAGCGCAATGACAAATTCAATGCAGTTAAAAGAAATCAAAAGCAAACAATGCCAACAACAACCCATAACAGTCAGTCAGCTATACTGTGAGCGCAACAGCAGCGCAGCAGCACACATACACACTTATGAGCAGTCAAACGAAGGAATAAAGCAGCAAACCTGCCGCCGTCAACTGTGACGTCGGCAGCGACTGTAGCCGTGGCATAGGTCAACGCCGCTGCCACTGGCACAGAATTGAGTGGATAGTTATGCTGAGAGGTATTAGCCAAATGTTTTTTAAGCGCATTTTGCTATATTTTTTTTTTCAATGAGAGAAATATTGTTTGAAGGATTAGTTTGCTCATGAATTTTATCAAGTTTTAAATTTTTGTAACACATAATTAATGTTTAGAGGAGCTATTTGATAGAAAACGGAGCCTGATTTATATTTTTGCAGGTTTTAAGGATTTTTCATATAGATGTTGAAAGAAATAATTGTGAGGAAGTAGACATTGAGTGTCAAATAGAAAGATCTAATATGCTTTGACGATTTCTTAAATATGAACTAATTACTAACGTAAGAATGCTTACTAAAATCATCAATTTATTAAGAAATAGTGTTATATGAAATTGTTTGGAGAATCGTGTTGATTAATACGGTTATTTCTGAATGCATGGAACTACGTAATAGCAAAATTTAGATGTTGTAAGACAATCCGAGCCATTCAAGAACACCCAAGCATTGCCTAACGATTAAAATCAATATTATGAGCTTGTCTTGTAAAGCGGTGAGAATCATTCGGTTAGCCTAATTTTGTCCATTAAGCTTATGCTGTTGGACGCAAACTTTACGATTATGTAATGCTAATTTAATGCTAACAAACTTTTTTGCTCTAAAAATAAAGATATTCTAACTTGTTCAAGACATGTAGAATTATCCACAAGCATACCTTGTACATTAAGCCTTTTTTTACACAGACTTTCATTCTATGACACATTATATGAGATAATATTTCGTACAAAATTAATAAATAAAAAATATTTAGGACCCTTAGTAAATAATGCCACAAAGTATCACTGCTTAATTTAACGCTTTTAGAATATTTTTTCAGTAGCTATAAAACCGATAAGTCTAAAGTCATACATGAAATAAGTTTCATCTATATTCAAAGCTTTGAGAAGACAAATATTCAAGAAATTGGGTATGGCAAACTCAAAAATTGCCTTAAAATTGTAGAAATATTACAGAATGAAAAACCTGAAAAGCTACTTGTCAGTAAAATTTAATATAAAATTATTTTGCATAAAATAAATATCTAGTTTTTTGAAACACAAAGGTTTAACGTTTCTAAATAAAGAACATTATGTATAAGTTTACTAACTGTCTTTTTAAGCTGCAGTTACTATTAATATTTTTTCAATAAAATTTTTTATTAGTTTGTCTCTTTTTATAATTTTAATGGTAAACAATTAACTCACTTTCATAAATATTAAGCAAGTTTTTTAAATATATTTATAAATTGATAAAAATATAATAATCTGAGCTGCAATTAATATTAATAAATTTTTTTAATAACTTTAATTTGTTAAAAATTATCTGAGCTACAATAGTTATTATTAAATTATTAAAATTATTAAGACATTTTTTTATCAAATTTATTTTTTAAATTAGTTTGTATTGTTTTTTTTTTTAACTTTAAAATTTATTAAAAAATAGTCCGCAATTAATATTACTAAATTTTTGTCATTAAAAATAATTATTATTTTTATCAAAAATATTTTTTTTTTAAGCCTCTTGTTTTTTTATCTTAAAAAAGCCTTAAAAACTATCTGTGTCTTAACAAATCGTTTTTTTTTATTGTTACTATTTTAATAATATTTAACAAATTTAATTTAAAATTATTAATTTTCTATCCTCAGCCTTTCACCTGTGCAATAGCTCAACAATAACTAATATGCCAGCTATTTACTTCAATGTACACATAAATATGTACATACAAGCATTTAATAAATAAGATAATCCCACCACTCATTATTTCTGCGACCTGTACCGACTCTCATAAAATTCCAGCTACATTGAAAACCCTTCATTAACTAGTCACTCCATTTCTTTAACAACTTTCAAAAGCATTAATTTCTTTTCTTTTGAGCGCAATCATAAATCGAGCCAACAAACACCGGCACTCACAACAAATGAGCCGAAATAAGCCGATGGAGCGCCATACTTCCGCAGTTGCTGCAGTCAGCGTTGACGCGCGCTGCGCTGCCGCTATTGCCGACTGCACGCAAAGAGTAAGCATTTACTACAGTAATCAAACCGAACACATGGAAATGTGGATGAGCAACAAAACCAAAAAAAAAATATTGAAGAATAATATAAAAATATACACACACACAGCGAATGGGTAAAGTAAATCAAAGACAGAAATTAAAATAAAATAAAAAACAACAATTAAGAAAATAAAAACGACAACGTATGGGTAAAAAGCAATAACAATAAATGAGCCAAACTGAGGAAGAGCTACAGCAGCGTTACGCTGTTGTTGTAATGCTGGTGATGGTGGGCGCTGTGCGAATGAACCGATGGAACAACCGATGATGGAAACGATGAAACGATTGGCAACGCCAAACCGAATAGCAATAACAACAAATACTGCCAGCGCCGTCAGCCACCAGCCACTAGCCACCAGCAGCTAGCAGCGCTACATACTTGGTGTAGCATTCGAAGAATCGAGCAGAAGAACAAACAGCGATAACAACAAACACACACAGCAGTGTTAAACAGCGCGCGCAACAAGAGCACCACTACATCGACGACTTTCGAACGAATGTTGGCCAATACTCCACTGCATACAGGCAGTCGCCATCGCCACACCGCGCCGCCAACACATATACACGCACTCATGCATACATATGTGCCTTGCGCTTATAACACACTGCTAGTTGTCTTGTGTGCGGTCGACGTCGCTGCTGTTAGCGCTGTCGCTTGGGCCATACACACGGGAGGGTTGTGCGCGCTTCGTTAATGTTCGATTTGTTCAGTCATCAGCCGAATTCGTGACAGGCAACATCTTATTAGATTATAGTTGCGCTGTCTGCGTGTGTGTCTGTCTGTCTGTCTTGCTTGTTTGTTATTATTATTATAGCCTAGTGTAGTACTACGCCGCTGGCCTGGTCGGACAGCGACAACGATCGATAGCAAATTGATCAATGAAAAAATAAATCGCAAAAATTAACGGGCTTTATTGGCAGTACGATATACGGTAAAAGGAGTTAATTAATTAATTAATGCATAAATAACTGTCAAGCTAAAAAAAAAAAAAAAACAAATCAGTGACAACAACAAACAACAGCACGACGCGTTGCCTGTACGGTAGTGTAACAAAAATTAAACATTTTTAGCAACAATTTCGTATGAACGCAAAAATATTACATAAACAACCACACATGTTTGCATGTCAGCAATAACAACAACAATTATGCTAAATTGTGGGCGTGTATAAATATGCATATCTAGTAAACACTGTTTATATACAGGTGTGTGCTTGTGTAAATATGTGAGTGTTGGTAAATAAAACAAAGCAATGCAACAAAGTAGCAACAAAAACAACTGGCTATTAATAAAAAAATGTTTTTTTTAATATTTTTTTCTTGATTTTGCGTCGGTGAAAATTTGTTGTGCAGTTTTGCACAAGTAATGAACCAAATTTATTTTAAATAATTTTCGTGTGCTTACAACAAATACATAGCATAAATAAATATTAAAAAAAGTGAAGCTGCGTCAAATACTAAGCGCAATAACTTTATGAAAACATTTAATATTTGTGAGAGTTAATAAATACTGACACTATAAACAAAGTGATTTAAAAATTATGAAAAGTTTTTGGAATTTGTATACGAAAATCACATGTTTGGAACCGCACACTGCTAAAATTATAAACTTTTTTTCTATAATTTAACAATAATAAAACATTTTCTTTTATAATTTAACAACTAAACATTTCTAATAAGAAATTTGCTTTTTGAATTGTGCGTTATTAATTATTGGCGCTATAAACGAAGTGATTTGAGAAAATAATGAATAACTTTTTGAGTTTGTTTGCACAAAAATCATATTTTTGAAACTGTGGAACATTGTTAAAATATAAAACTTTTATTTTTTTATTAATTTTACAATTTTTAATACCTAAAATATATAGTGAAAATTTACGCAATGCGGAAGCACTAGGTATGAAGCTCAAGAAAGTTAAAAATCATGATTATACTGCATTAATTGAAACTGAAAATAGTTAAACAACAAGAAACATGTGATAAAAAATATGC
Organism: Bactrocera correcta; assembly: GCA_027475135.1. Classification (NCBI taxonomy): domain Eukaryota; kingdom Metazoa; phylum Arthropoda; class Insecta; order Diptera; family Tephritidae; genus Bactrocera; species Bactrocera correcta. The sequence continues at coordinate 2,868,227 of CM050322.1, forward strand.
ATAAATATAAGTCATAATATTATTACTTTTTGAAGAGAGTTTAAAACTAAACTAATCCGTAAACTTTTTTAATCAATATTTTTTCAATAGTTGAGCACAAACTAAACAGTAAACTGTTTTCAAATCAATGTTTTTCTGAATGTTGAAAATCGTGTGTGATATGTAATAACGGCATTTTTTATTTAAATCAAGAAAGAATAGTATTTTTTCTAAATTGTTGATTTTTTTTTTGAAAATCGTGCATGATATAAAAATAAATATTCTTAAATCAAGAAAAAAATAATTGTCAATTTCAAATTTTTACAAACCTTAAGTTAAATAAAAATGTTTATTTTTTATTTTTTTTTTGAAAATTAATGCGGGTTTCAATTAAAAAATATTAAATGATTTTTAGCAGCAGAATTTTATTTTAATAATGAAAAAAATATGACTTCGGTATTTGGTGCCGAGGAAAAAAATAATGTGAAATTAGCGACGGCAAAACATGCAAGTGAACTGCGAAATAAATAAAAAAAACTGTGTTAGGACAAATAAAAATAACAAAAATACGTTTTTCGGGAACTTCTTGGATATTTTATTTTTTAGAAAAAAAAAACTTTTAACAAATTGTTGAGAAAAAGTGCAGGATATATTATTCAAATATTAAAATGTGGCAATATGTACATATATGTATGTGACAAAAAAAAAACTTTGAAAAATCCTAAAAACTAAAAACTGGAACTTTGCTAAAAATGTTTTTATTTTCAAAAATTTATAGTTTTGTGTTTGCTCAGGTGTATAAAAACAATTTATGTTTAAAGGCTTGCCCGAAATTTATTTATGTGTTTCTGAAAGTATATTATAAAGCACGAGAAATATAGTAAACTACAAGATATGCCTTTACTGCTTCAAAAAATCAAATCTAGTCTTGAAAACATCAGCAGCAAACACAATACTTAACACTCCACGAAAGTAATAAGTCAAAAACGATTACAGAAATTCAGCGAATTAAGTCAAAAAACATTTTTTAAGGAGCGGTTACTGAAAATGTTTATAAAACCTAGCAGTTTTAAAACCATAGCAAAGAAATGCAAAACAATTATTTAATGAAGTGAATTTTTGTACAAAATACTTTCATTTTTTATTTACGAAAAAGACAGGAGTGTGTTTAGAGACACAAATAAAGATATAAAATAAAAATATTTTTAATAATTGTAAATGTGTGGAAAAGGCAAAAATATTTTAAATATACATTTAAAGACGAATACCAAAATCAATCATTAATTTTATATAATAAACAGCAACTGTGAAAAACTAAAAACATAGCTTTAATTTTTTTTTCTATGTGCAACAGTGTATTAAAAAATATGCAGTGCCTATTTTCTAGCAAAAAATTAAATATTAAAAAATTAATTTTACAATTCTCTTTCAGTAACAAATCGGAAAATTTAAAATTACGCAATATAAATGGCTAAAATCAGACAAATAATAAAGTTTGTAGTGAGACGACATACGAAGAAAAAAATTTGAACCGGTAGCAAAATTGAAAAAAATCAATGAAAGTGCATTAAATTGGTGAAAAAATAAAAAAACAAAAATCAAAAACCACAGCTTACAAATGTTAACGGTAAAGTAAAAAAGTGCAAAGCAGCAGTGATTAAAAGCTGCTTAAAAACACCATAAAAAAGCTGAAAACATAAAATCATACAACATTTCAACGAGAAAAACAACAAACACGGCAACGCCAGCTAATCAAACAAGAACAACGCGTGCCAAAACGCCAGCAACAACGGCAACAACAACGACAACAGCGTGTGTTGCCGGTGCCAGGGCGGATGTTGCAGCTGCTGCTGGTGCTGGTACACCCACAACACCACCATTAACAACAACAACAACAACACATAAAACAAACGCAATTATACCACCAACAACAGCGGCCACAACAACAAATAATACAACACTAGTTAATACAACTGCATGCTTAACGGCGTCCAATAAGCATAATAACAACAATAACAAACACATAACACAAATTAATAAGTTTATAAGCAGTGATAATACGCATAATCAAAACAGAAACAACAACAACAAACTGCAGTCGTCAGAATTATTATTAGCAGCTAGCAGCCACCGAATGCAGCCACAAGTGCCGCAAGCCGCTGGGACAGCCGATATGGATTTGACGGCTGTTCAATCGATGGATTGGTTTTTCAAAAAGGAGCAATTTTATCTATTGGCACAATTTTTACAACAGGTGAGTGCTAAAAGCAACTTTTTTTTGGAGATTATATATAAGGGGGCATGTGCAGCGAGTATATTAATAGTATGTATAAATAATATACATTGAAGGTATATACAGGTTTCAATATAACGCAGATTAGAAATATATTTTCAGGATTTTTTGTTGCAAAAAAGTGTCAAAGTTATCAATAACTGCGATAAATGCAATAACAAATTTTCTTCCTTGCGTTTTTGGCTTTAAAATCGATCACAATCGTGGCTCGATGTGGTGCATTGTCATCGTATAAAATCAATGAATTGTTCTTCCAGAATTTCGGCCGTGTTTGACGGATGTTCTCACACAAACGCCTCGATACAGCCAAATAGAACTCCTTATTGACCGTCTGTTCCTTCAGAAAAAAAGTTACATTGTCTCCTTGAGAGCGGCTTTGGCTGGCTTTTTTGGTTTCGGCTCATTTTTTCCCCTCCATTCCGATACTTGTTGACTTTATTACAAGTCAAACTCATAAACTCATTTCTCCTCGGCTACTATAATGCTTTCCATGAATATGGGCTCGGAATTCACACGATCAAACATGTTCAAAGAGAAAAAATTCAGCTTTATCGGGACGAGTCGAGCCAGAATACTTTTTAACATCCTACATATTGAAATATTTTTTTTTTTATTTCCGGCACTTATTTTTTAATTTAACAAAATTTATTAAAAAAAAAAATTAATTAATAATTTTCAAAAGTGAAAGAAATATATAGTATATTTTCGAAATAAAATTTCCTTTTTAAAGCTTATCTTGCAAAGTGTTTTGAAAACTAATTGGTTAAAAAATTACTTTTGTACGAACAATTAAGTCGCTGGTTATTATTTTCCTCGACCGAAAACTCTCTCGAAAAGATTTTACAAAGCGTTTTCAAAATGCTAGTTGTTTTCGAAAAATATTTTCTTAAATTCTTACCTTATTTCAAGGTACTTAAGACTTTTTCTGAAATAATATTCACCAAATACTGTTATTTTCCGAAAATTTTTTTCGTAGATAGAAACTATACAAAAATTTTCAAAACGCGGATTATATTCGAAAACCATTTTCGATTTATCATATACATATGTTTCTAGCTCTTCCACTTATTTTCAAAGTTAATTATAGACAATTTATCAAATAAATTGTATATGAAATTACTGTGTTGCAACTATTTTTGAAATAAAAATCTATACAGTCTGGTTTTTTTCATCTTCGAAAAAGTGAAAATGTTCGAAGCTATTTTCGAAAAACAACTAATTTTAACTATTATATATTTTTCCAGTGCCAGTTAGATAGAAGCTTTACAAAAATTTTCAAAACGCCGATTATTGTTGTTTCCAGCTCTTCCTCTTATTTTGAAATATAATTATAGAAATTTGTCATATAAATTTATATGAAATCGACGTATCTAAGAATTTTAAATTAAAAATCTATCAAATCATGTTACTTTGCTTTTTCGAAAAAGTGAAAAATTTTCTAAGCTATTTTTACAGAGCATTTTTGAAAATTATTCGTTAAAGGACGGCTATCGTATAGTGACTTAAAGTTGATTTGCCTTAAAAATCGTTTCATGCACAAAATTTACAATTCTTTAGCAATGTTTTAGTAGTATATAAGGATAAAGCTCAAGTACCTTCGTTAACATATTAAAGAAAAAATACATTTTTTTCCATTTAGGTACTTTTTCTTTAATATATTAACGAAGGTGCTTCAGATTTATCCTTAGTACTTTAGAAAAAACGGCAGCAGATCCGAAATAATAAAGACATTAAAATTTTTTAAACTTTGGATATCTAGTATACCTTTCGAAATCAAGGACTTCAAAATATTAAAAAAAAAATCCGATTCAATTCTAATTAGATTAATAATGTTTTGCAACTTTTATGTCATATGCAAATCACAACTTTATTTTGTTGTTGTAGACTTCAAATAACACAATTTTTTTACACTTTGGATATCTAATATACATATCTTATCTATCAAGTTCTTCAAAATATTTTTTTAAAAATCTGGTTTATGTACATTCTAATTCAGAGAAGTTTTCGAAAAACGAAAAATTTAAAATTTTATTTTTTGCAATTCTACATAAAAATTTTTTATTTCAAAAACCATGACTTCAAATTAATTTTGCATTTAAAAAAATTCTGATTAATTTTCATAATATCTATTTTTAGCAAATATTGTTCTCCGCTGCAAAACTTGCATTTGTTATAGAAGCAAAATAATAAAAAACTCAATTTTTTTTAATTTTGAGGATTTATTAGTTTCGTATGAATTCTAATTCATAACACAAAATACCACTTTTTCACTTCAAAACCATTTATTTTTCGCAACTATTGCTGTCGTGTGCAAATCGTGCACTTGAATTTTGTGATTTTTGTTGCATCACAACAACAGCGTGGCAGTGTTGTATCTCATAATCTCACAGCAAATTTTTCAATAATAAAATTCAATATAATTACAACCGCCTGGCAAATGATGATTGATTGACTTATTGAGTATTTAAGCGCTGCAAATGTGTAGAAAAAGCGCCAGTTGGAAAAAATGCCGTTATATCATCGCAACAAACGTTAGCTTAACAATAAACTAATATGCAATCAATCGACAATTGGCAATAGAAAAATGCAAATTCACAGCAAACTAACGCCTTGCATTTATATGTGTTTGTTAGTATGCGTAAGTGGCGAAAAAAAAATTTGCTTGCTTAAATAAAAACCACACAATTTGCTGCCCGCTTGCCACCACTGCAACTGTCTAGCAGCCGCCTTGCGCTGCTGTGCCGCAATTAGCGTTTGCCGCACACGCACACACACACATGCAAGCGTATTGTGACTTCAATGCAATTTCTCAATTCATTTTCCAATGTAATTACTCAATTCAGCGACTTATAGACGCGACCGGTTGGCTGACGGCGACGCGTAAGCTTTTCACTTTGAACGCCGCATAATTATTTACAGTAAATTTTTGCGATTTCGTCACAGGACAGCAATATTAGCGGCGAAAGTAAGTTTGTTGGAAAAAAAGCAAGAGAAGCAATGTTAAAAAGTTGCAGAAAAAATGGTGTTGCAAACGTCTAGACGAGGCTGGCTTAGCGCAACGGCTCATACATACATATATGCTGTATAGCCAGCATATAGATATTATTGACTTAAATACGTCTGCCTATATGGTTGACACTTTTCATTTACAAATTTACAATAATACTTGCTTGTTGCAATAAACGGGGCATTTTTGCACGTTGAAAAACCGCAACAGACAATTTGGCCGTACGCCAATCGGAAAATACAAGAAACAAATGCAACCCTCGCTCGCTGCAAAATGCAAACATAAATGCATTTCTATTTGCACAAAGTGCCACAAACATACACACACACACACGAACGTACAGCATGCGCCGCTGCCACTTGTGTCTGGCTGCTCCAGTCGGTCGTTTTGTGTGTGCAACTATTTTTAAGAGCCCTTCATTAGAATTCTTACTTGAAACGATCGCATAAATTTCAAATTTTGAAGTTAATTACGTTGCAAATATTGATTTTGAAGTTGCAAATGAAAGATTTTCCCTGCAAGTGGTGGCTAGATTGCTCGTGCGGTGGCAGTGTTGTTGGCGTCATGGTGCATGCCAGCGCAGATGAGTTATATTTGTGGTAATTTTATAATTTTGTGACATTGGAAGCCGTTGTGGCGCTGTGTGGCGAAGTGTGCGATTTCGCGGAAAGACGCCGGAGATTGGAGCATTCCACAGCAGAAATAGATTTTTTCAATGTTTTATTTGAGTTAAGTTGTTCGCGTAAAAATGGAAAACAAACATTTTTGGAAGTTTCGTTAGATTTTAAGCTGCAAAAAAATTAATCATTAACTTAAGTTAATTTTTTTTAATTTCGAAAATTAATTTTTTTAATTTCGAAAAATTTAAAAAGGTTGCAAAAAATTAAAACTTAGTTTAAATTATTTTTTAATTTAGAAATTTTAAATTTTTTAACTTCGAATAAGAATTTTTTTTAAAATTTCGAAAATTTTAATTTTTAAAAATTAACGTTTTATTTCATTGTTTTTGTAATTTCTTTAAAGTGCAAAGTTCTGGTAAAATATTTTTTACTAAATTTTATATGTTTTGTAAATTAAAATTACAAAATCTGCTTCTAATTACAACATAACAGATTCAAACTATTCAATTACTTTGGATAATGCAACTCAAATATTTCCTAACCTAACAGCATACTATTTCCTAACCTAACAGCAAACTTTGTTTATTTTAAACATTATGTGCTCTAAATTCATTTAGAGTTTTCGAATTAGAAAATCGATTGCTTATATAACATTACAGTGTGGAAGCAATTCAATTACTTTCAGTAATGTATTTCAAATATTCATTAACATGAAAGCAAACTTTATATATTTGAAAACTTCTTTTCTCTCAGTTTATAAAGCGTTTCCAAATTAGAAAAATCAGTCCCAATTACGACATTACCATTAAATTACTTTAAGTAATGCAACCCAAATACTTATAATTATTGAAGCAAAGAGATAGTATTTCTTTTGTAAACTCATTTAGGAATTTAGAAGGTCAAAAATCTGATTGTAATCTAGCTAGCATTACTAGCTCAAATACATTTAATTACTTGCAGTAATGGTACTCAAGTATTTATAATTATTAAAGCAATCTTTATGCCATATATTTCAAATTTTATTTTCTTTAGATTCGTTTGGAGTTTTCGTATTAGAAAATCGTTTGGTAATTACAACATTACTGGTTCCGAGTCATTCAATTACTTTCAGTAATGCAACTCAAATATTCGTAGTGACTAAAGCAAATCGTATATTCTTGAATATTTATTTTCTCAGACTGCATGGAACTCTTTCGAATAGCAAATCGAGTGATATTTATAATCTAATTAACATTACCAGTCTACAATCAATAAATTACTGTTAGTAATGCAACTCAAATATTTTTATCTAACTAAGCCAATTTAAAATAGCACAAAATGCATACTTTAAAGAATAACTGTAAAGTAATTTATAAGGTTTATGCACAGCATACAACCCGATCTGGTTTAAAGTTAGTCAAAATTTAATTTCAAAACGTTTTTGAAAAATATTTTTAATATATTTTTAATTTTTCAAATTTTTTTCGAAAAATTTTGTTTAATTTTTTTCCTTTTTTAGAGTATATTTTATAATTTTTTTGCAATTCGCAACTATTTTCGAATCTTTAAGCAATAAATAATACAAAATCTTTTTTCATAAGAAATATGTGTAAGTGTGTGTGCGTTTTCAGGTCTTTATTCGCTGCCGTTGCTTGCAATCTCTGTCGCAGCTTCGATATTTGCTTGTTGTTCAATTCGATCGTGTCATTAATAAATAATCAAATTCTCGTTAAGTAACAAGAAAAATAATAACAACAATCGCTGGCTACGAGCATTAAGCGCATAATAAACCGTAACACAAGCGATTTTGCTGATTTCGAATTTTTCGCATTGAAAGCTCTGCAACATGCATAAGGAGATACATAAGCAAACATACAAACGTATTTGAGATCTCATAGATCGTAACAAGATTCGAATCGAAGTTTATACATATATATATCTACAATGCATACAAACTTACATGTGAAACTGTGAAGCTAAGATATTGACGCTTAACCCATAAGCATATCGTCGAACGCCGATAATCTGCTCAAGCGCTGAGTTGTCGACAAGTTCTATATGTATGTATGTATATGGACGCCTGTGTAAATATTTATGCATAATCTATGTATAATTGTATAAGTGGCAGCATTTTGAAAACTTAATTTTTTCTTATTGAACACTTCCACGAAGTTAACAAATTTTTTTAACTTGTTGTTGTTGGTATTATGATTATTGAATGATTTCCGAGGAAGTGATCAGTGAACTACAGTTGATCGCTGATCAACACGCGAACTGATTTACTAGAAAATGAAGCGCTCATCACAAAACAGCAACAACAACAACAACTGTGTTGTAGTAGGTAGGGAAAGCGGAGTTCGTTATAAAGAGAAGCCTTATAATGCAGGAAAGAACAAATAAGGTTAGTGATGTGGTAAAGCAATTTCGAAATGAGACGGAGATAAACAGCAGAGATGGAGTGCTGTGGCTGAAGTAGGAGTAAGCAAAGACTGAGTTTATCGGAAGATAATTAAATCACTGATATTTAATACGGAGCTTTTTGGTATTTTTGATATTGAATGATTATTTGTGTTGATAAGCTGCAAGTACTTTTTCGATATGCTCAGTGGTACAGTTATTTACATAAATTTTATAAGCATTATGACTAAATTTTCTGAAAAATCTCAATGATATTATTAATAGTGCTAGTTCCGTAAAAAAAAAACTTTAAAAAAATTTGAAAACTATTGTTAAAAAAAAAATTGAAAAATATATACATAAACTTCTGAAAAGAATATACATATGTATGTATAAATTATCAAAAATATATATACATTTCAAAAAGTTTTTAAAGAGATATATAAATTAGTATAAAAACAAAATATTTTAAAAACACTAAAAATTAAAAAAAAAAATATTAAAAAAAAAAAATTTTAAGGAAAATACTTTACAAAACATTATTAAAAACAACGCCTAATAATTAAATAATTAAATAATTAACATTAAAAAAATTCTAAAAATAGAAATAAATAATTTCAATAAAAATTAATTAAAAATCGTTATCAAAAATTATAAATCTAAAAATAATTAATAAAACATATTTTTGAAACCATAATTACTTAAAACAACTTAACAAAAAATATGAAATTTACAAATATATAAATAATGAATATTAAAAAATTTTTAAGGTTAAAATAATCAAAAAATAGAAGAAAATGTTTAAGGTTAAAAGAATTAGAAGTCCACAATTCATTGTTGTTTTAACAAATTTGATCTTTAGAAATAATATTTATCACCCCTCCATGCACCTTTAATTCTAATTCATTTGCTGTCTGCATTTGAGCAATTTTCAATTATGTGCAACAACAATTTTGCTGCCAACAGCCGCTTAAAAATACATTTGCAATCAATTTTGTGGCACACATGACATTTGAAAGCGTTTTTATACATTTTTTTTATATAAATGTATTCTATTTTTTTTTGAAACGCGAAGGGCAAGTGAAAAGCACCCGCTGGACGCTGCATCTGCTTTGACAGCAGCTAGTTGCAGCTTACAGCGCGCATTGATTGCACATTTGCGCAAATATTTTCTTTAGATTGAATTTCATGCAAGCATGACAGCGAAAATTGCCGACGGCAAATTGCAAGCGCAACCGTGGCTGCAGTAAGCCAAGTGGCAGCGGCAGCGGCAGCTAGAGAGTTATTAATACAAAGCCACAACAATTTGACTGACGCATATTATATTATATATTTGTGAATATGTATGTAGTTGTTGTATTTGTGTGTGGCGGTTCTTGTAGTTTGTGTATTTGTAGTTGCTGCATGCTTGTTTTTTGCGCTGGCAAGTATTTCTAGGAATTCATAGAGTTTGCAGCAGCCGCGGCACTGCGGCCGGCAGTTGCTCCTTCAATGCCAAAAACATCACCAGCAGTTCAACCGGCTGGCTGGCTGTTTGTTGCCACTTGCTCACGCTGTTGCTGCAACATTAGCGCACACTAGACGCTATGCGTGCAACTATATACACATAGCGTCGTGTGTGCATTAGTTTTGCTCACTTTTATTTTCTTGGTGCGCGATTTTTTTGGAATATTTGGTGGCATGCAACAATTTGCAATTTTTTTTTTTTTTTCAATTTTGTTTACCGCATTTGTATGCTATCACTAGCGCGTAGGTGTTGATGCGCTATTTTCGAAAATAATTGGAAATTGCAGACAAAAATTTGTTTTACAATGCGTACATACATACGTATACATATTTACGCATACAAGCGTCTGTATGCGAGCTTAAGCGGTCAGCTTTTGCTGCTTTTGTTCTGATTTCCTTTCCTTTGCCATTTTTACTGCAAATTTCTTATGCTCAATTTACTAAATTTTATTATTTGCTCAATAAATGCACTCGGATGCCAGTAATTAATGCGGAAGTCTTGCTACAAAGTATGTAGGCAGTAAATAATACAATGATATATACATATTGTACTATATGTACTAAATTATTTACTAAATGAAAGATACAGTAATTCAATTTTTGAGTGCAAGTTTGTATTGTGATAAAATATTAAGGCAAAACATGTATAATAACCCTCTCTTTGGTGATTTTGAGGCAATCTGCAAAAGTTTTTTTGGTTCTGGATTGCTTCGTAACATCAACTTACACATTTTTAGAAACATTTGTTTTTCATAAACTTTAATGATATTTAAAGAAAATATTTCAATAGCGCGAATTTGGTCCCGAATAAATTTATTTTTTTTTTTAATGATAAAATTTATTACAATCCTTGTTTTGAAAAGCCTGTGTAAGCTTTATTTATGCATTTCACGCCCCTATTCTTGCTGTTATGTAATTCAGCCAGCCTTCAATAAATATTTGCAGCCATAAATAAGCTTTGACATAAATTAACTGACCTTAAATACAAATTTTATAACGGCATTTGAGCTTTGAAATATATAAATTAACCCTGGATATAATATTTTTTAAATATTTTATGGAAATATTGAAGGTATTTAAGGTAATAATATATTATTTTCGACTTCACATACAATTTTTAACATATTTTTCCACGCGAGCGGAAAATGTTTGTATTTTTTTTTTGGAAATTTGAGCACAATCTTGCGTTTAATTAAATAAACAAGTTTTTAATTGTATTTTTGAAAATTAAATAACTGAAAAATTAAATTTTTAAAACTAAAACAATTTTAAAAATTTAATTTTTCAAATATGTATATGTATATATGTACATACATATAATTTTCAAAATTAAAAAAATAAAGTTGTACTTATGTATTTTTATTTAACAAAAGGCAAATTAAAACAACTTTCCAAAAAAAAATGTATTCAAATAAATAAAAATATTTAAAAACTTTAGTTTTAAAAATTTATTTTTCCAAATATATAATTTTGAAAATAAAAATAAATCAAATTTTTGGTTTGGAAAATTTAACTTTGTTGTTTTATTTATTTTTTTTTTTTTTAATTTAAAGCTTTAATTTTTAGTCTTCAAAATTGGAAATTAAATTATAACTTTGTTTATTTAAATATGTCTGCTAAACTGCGCAAAATTATCATTATAAATAAATTGACGTTAATTTTCATAATTAGTATATTTTCTATGATAATATGTCAAATGTTTTGAAAATGTTTTGTGGAAATTAAGTTATTAATTTTGTGATAATCGAAAAAATTAAAATAATTAATTGAAAAATATGACAATCGTATTAAAATTATAACTAAAAAAAAAATAAAATAATTAACGAAAAAATTACAAAAAAAAATTTGAAATAAAAATAATAAATATAACAAATATTATATAAGCCTGAAAAAACTTCATATGCGCTATGAACATATACATACATACACATATACAAAAAAAAACTGCCTAGAAAAACTCTTCGCCAGACAACTTGTTCCCCACATCATCTATCATCCAATTTCAATGCTCCACAGAGCCAACAAGTATTTAGTTGCATTAACGCTGACCAGCCACTTTATCATCGCCCATTTGTAATGGCCACCGCAACAGCAATGTCAATAATTTGCTAGAAAAAAATTAAAAAATATTACTCTACAACAATAATAGTATATATTAAAGCGTGACACAACGCCCGCTGCAGACGCCGCCAATAGGCGCAACAGCGCCACTGCAAACTTGCATACACCTACATATGTACATATGTATATTAGAGTGTGTATATGAATAAAATAAGAAGAAAAAAATTCGCAAAGAAAATAACTGCAGGGAAGCAAAGACGACACCGGCATGGCTTAATGCCTTCCGATCAGCCAATACCGTCATTAACGCACTCAAGCAGTGGAACCAAACTGCCACCAGTTGGTGGCAGCAACAGCGAAAACAACAGCAACAACGCGCAGTCTTGTAAAAACCATAGCATGTCAAAGTCAGCGCGAAAGACAAAAACAACAACAAATGTGAATAGAACAACAACAATCACCAGTAACTGTTTAAGACCTCGTGAAATCTAAGCGTCTGGCAAAAAGCGCGACTGTAGTAGCAAAACAATAACACTAACAACAATAATGGCAGTTAAAATATGACTGGCTTGTGGAAAAAATGTGAAACTGTAACAAGCCAAATGGTAGCAGTGACTGTGGCAATAGAAATAATGGTAGCAGACCGCTAATAGTGTACATGACAGCGCTTCCACGTATCTGCGTGTGTATGTGTAGGTGCATATGTATGTATGGCTGTTTGCTAGCATGCGCTTATGTGCGAATAGTCACCATTGTTGTTGCCACTATTGTGGCGGGCGTTTTTGTGGCTGCGTTGCTGCGGTTGCTACCTGGGAGGTGTGCCATAATTCAGCTTCTTCGCGTTTTTTTTTCTGAAGATAAAGAGCGTGCTTGCCTCTAACGCGGCGCTGTTGTTGCTGCTGCCGTTGTAAGGAAAACATTGACTCTGCACGCTTGGCCAGCTGATTTAAGTAGGATTTTCCTGTAAAGTTCAGCTGCTGTTTTTTCTTTTATTTTTTGCACCAAAATTTAGCATGATAATTTTTTTCGAAATTTTGTGCGAAAAAATTTATATAAAATTTCCAAAAGAAATATTAAAAAAAAATTGCACACAAATTCACATAAATTTTATTACCAAAAAAAAAACATTTTTTTAAATTTATTTAAATAAAAGTACAAAAATTTTTTGTCAATAAAACAAGTTCAATAAACATTTTAAAACATATTTTTATTAAAAAAAAAATATTTAAATAAAATTAAAAAATTTGCTGTTAATAAAATCAAATTTAAATAAAAAAACCAAAAATCATTTTAAAACAAATTCTTTTTAAAAAATTGTCATCCACAAAAATTAAAAAATAATTTTTTTTTTAATTCTATACAAATTTTTTATTCAAACAAATTTGATTACAAAAAATATATCTTAAAAAATTATAATTTTGAAAAGGGTATAAAAAACTTTTATAAAAAAAAATTTGCTATTCATAAAATCAAATTTAAATAACAAAAACAAAAAATCATTTTAAAACAAATTCTTATTTAAAACAATTTTCATCCAAAAAAATTTAAAAACAAAAAATTTAATTCTATACAAATTTTTTATTCAAACAAATTTGATTACAAAAAATATATCTTAAAAAATTTCATTTAAAAGGGTATACAAAACTTTTATAAAAAAAAAAATCATAAAGCAATATAATATAATAATTTTAAAAAATATTTTTGTTCAAAAATTTGTTTGCAAAAAATATTTACACAATTTTTCATTTAAACATACATACATGTAAACACAAATTCTTTATTCAAACAAATTTAAATACAAGAAAAAATATTAAAAATTTGTTTTAAAAAACATTATTACAAAACAATATTAAAGAAAAATCATCAAAAAAATATATTTAAATTCAAAAAATTCTATTTTTTTTTTAAACATATTTAAAAATCGTAATTAAATACGACTTCGTATCTTCAAAAAATTTTTTATTCAGAAAATTTTATTTTTATTAAAAAAAAAAAAATATTTAAAAAATTCACTAAAAATCGCATTTCAATACGATTGCGTATCTCCGTATTTAAATACAATAATTTTTAATGAATTTTTTAAATAGTTGCTTAAAGCAGAATTTTCTGAATAAAAATATTTTATTGACAGCTTTCCTCATAATTTTGTTAAGTATTTATTTATATTTAACTTTTTGTTTTTGCCAATCAATACTAAAAATTATAATTTGCTTACTATTAACGGGTGATTTTTTTGAGGTTAGGATTTTCATGCATTAGTATTTGACAGATTACGTGGGATTTCAGACATGGTGTCAAAGAGAAAGATGCTCAGTATGCTTTGACATTTCATCATGAATAGACTTACTAACGAGCAACGCTTGCAAATCATTGAATTTTATTACCAAAATCAGTGTTCGGTTCGAAATGTGTTTCGCGCTTTACGTCCGATTTATGGTCTACATAATCGACCAAGTGAGCAAACAATTAATGCGATTGTGACCAAGTTTCGCACTCAGTTTACTTTATTGGACATTAAACCAACCACACGAATGCGTACAGTGCGTACAGAAGAGAATATTGCGTCTGTTTCTGAGAGTGTGGCTGAAGACCGTGAAATGTCGATTCGTCGCCGTTCGCAGCAATTGGGTTTGTGTTATTCGACCACATGGAAGATTTTACGCAAAGATCTTGGTGTAAAACCGTATAAAATACAGCTCGTGCAAGAACTGAAGCCGAACGATCTGCCACAACGTCGAATTTTCAGTGAATGGGCCCTAGAAAAGTTGGCAGAAAATCCGCTTTTTTATCGACAAATTTTGTTCAGCGATGAGGCTCATTTCTGGTTGAATGGCTACGTAAATAAGCAAAATTGCCGCATTTAGGGTGAAGAGCAACCAGAAGCCGTTCAAGAACTGCCCATGCATCCCGAAAAATGCACTGTTTGGTGTGGTTTGTACGCTGGTGGAATCATTGGACCGTATTTTTTCAAAGATGCTGTTGGACGCAACGTTACGGTGAATGGCGATCGCTATCGTTCGATGCTAACAAACTTTTTGTTGCCAAAAATGGAAGAACTGAACTTGGTTGACATGTGGTTTCAACAAGATGGCGCTACATGCCACACAGCTCGCGATTCTATTGCCATTTTGAGGGAAAACTTCGGACAACAATTCATCTCAAGAAATGGACCCGTAAGTTGGCCACCAAGATCATGCGATTTAACGCCTTTAGACTATTTTTTGTGGGGCTACGTCAAGTCTAAAGTCTACAGAAATAAGCCAGCAACTATTCCAGCTTTGGAAGACAACATTTCCGAAGAAATTCGGGCTATTCCGGCCGAAATGCTCGAAAAAGTTGCCCAAAATTGGACTTTCCGAATGGACCACCTAAGACGCAGCCGCGGTCAACATTTAAATGAAATTATCTTCAAAAAGTAAATGTCATGAACCAATCTAACGTTTCAAATAAAGAACCGATGAGATTTTGCAAATTTTATGCGTTTTTTTTTTAAAAAAAGTTATCAAGCTCTTAAAAAATCACCCTTTATTTAACTAAAATTATATTTTTTCCATAACGTAATGATTTTTCCCGCTTACTCATGACATTAACTCAATCTAAATACATACACAACCACCCACATGCTTTGCCGTTTAAAATAATCATCAGCAGAAAATGAAAATATTCGCCTAAACAACAATACACACACACATTGACAGACATTAAAAATATTAATAACCATAAAACTGAAATGAATTTCTACTGAATCAGTCATCGAAGCCATCGAAATTGATCGCCCTCAGCGCACAGATCATGAACTCGAAATATTTTCACTCAACTGACTTGGCATTTATTATTATTATTTTATTATTAACAGCGCATGTATGTGTACATGTGTGTGTTTGTGTTGTTATTAATTTTCGAAAACAAAATTCACAGAACGGATGTGCATGGGTAGTAGTTAGCGGCGGCCGCAAGTGCACACACATCACACAAGTGCATACGAGTGAGCTGCCGAGTGTGGACAATTTTTGATTAAAAACGCTTGGAAATTTGCTCTGCGCTGATATTAATATATATTCTTAATACGCTTTCATTGATGCGGGAAGCTGTTATTAAAGCAACAAATTTTGATGAGGATGTTGATTTGATGCTGATGAACGCGCGCCCCCACAGAAAAAGCTACAATACACACACACATATACATATATGCATATATAGAAACAGTCAAAGCGTGCATATAACAAAAACACAAAATTAAGTAACAAAATATTTGCTCAGCAGCATTGTGGCGCGCTGCAATACAAATAATATGCATAACAGCTGTCGAACAAGTGTAGATAAATATATGCATGTATGTAAGTACATATGTATGTATGTATGTATACATGTAACTGCAGCAGCATATTAAGCATATTATTGTCACCCGCAATTGAAAACTCATAAGCTACTAACAGTTAGCTCCACACAGCATACATATGTATGTACGTTTGTATACATACATTTATGTACGTTTGATACATATCTATGTGTATGTGCCGCTACTGCTCGCCAGCCTGCTCGCCAGCCTGCTATAGTTAGAATACTGCACGCTCACATTAGACCACCATAATGACAACTGTATAAATTTTTATGGTTTTTAATTTCCGTGCTGACAAATTAATTTAATAATAGAGCGCAACAAACAAAAACAACAATAACAACACCAATAATTGGAATAACAATAAGAAAAGCAACAACAAAAACAATAATAATTATTACAGTAGCAACAACAAATGCAACAAAAGCAGCAACAACAATAGTGATGATTAGAATAACAACAACAACAAATTAATGCCCAACAAATACAATAATGCATAAATAAATATGGAAAAATGTGTTTAAATACCGACCCTCACCAACAACAACAGCAATAACATTTAATGATCAAGCAATCGAACGCTCGATCGCTCCAGCGCTAATAAAAGCGCATATGTGGGTGCCAGCTATACGGCGCGCCGCGCCATTGCCGGCTGCTACAATGCCTATGCCATGCGTTGTTGTTATTGCTGTATTTGAACATTGAAATTTGTCCATTTGTTAGCTTATATAGTTTTTCTCGCTAACCGTTTGCCACAATATTTTAATTATTTCGATTATTGACGGGTTTGAATTTTAATTAGCGCTCTAGTTTCGAGCCGGCAGGCAACGACTTGTAGCTACAACGCTACACCCACTCAAACACACACTGTTTTCGGATGTAATGTGTTTGTATGTGTGTTCATACAGCGCGCTTAGCAGCCACAAGTGTTTGTTGCTCGCAATATTTTCTTTACAAATGTTATTTATCTTTTTTGTTGTTTTTTCTTTCATTGCTTTTGTTGTTGGCGCTTTTACTGCAGCTAGCCTTTAACAAGTGTAGCTACAAATGCGTTGCTTGTTAGCATGTCTAGACACTTGCTGCTGCTTACTATTGCTTAGTTTTTGTTTGTCTAATTTGTTGTTGTTGTTGAATATTATTTGGCTGTAAATAGCGTTGTTGTTGCAAGCAATTTGTTTCCAATTCATAAATAAGATAGGCAATGTTGTTTTGTACATTTTTATTGCTGTTGTTGCATTTTTAATTCGCAGAAATTATGCATAATTTGTTAAAGCGCGTTTTTGTGGCGCTTCTTGCACATGCGAGCAAAAAATGTATAAATAAAGCGGAGGAGTATTAAAAATAAATAAGAAATGAGGTGCATGCTAGAGGAGAGGTTTATTAATAATTAATAAAAGTTTAAACAGTGTGGAGAATGCATAAACAAATTGCTCAAAATTTTAAAATTATTGGCATAATATATTTTTTTTTTAATGTGGATCCAGTAAACGGCTGAGCAAACTTAAACACGCGCACATAAAGTACAACAGCTGATTAAACAATTTTTTTCAAATTTTATCAATAAAAAATATTAAATAATTAATTTGAAACTGATTTTTAATTAATTAATAATTTTTGAAACCTTTGTAGTTTCTTTCACTTGCGATTTAATAATTTTAACATTAATTTTTTTTTAAGTTTTTTTAATTAATTTAATTATTATTTTTTAATTAATTTTAATTAATAATTTTTTATTATTTTTTAAATGATGTTAATAAGTCACAAAATAATTTAAAGTTAATATAATACAAAATTAATTAAAAATTAAAAAAATAGTTTGCTTGAAAATTTGTGTTTTTTAAATTATTTTTGACTAAAAATTTTAAAACTTTAAGAAATTTTGTGAGTTACAATTTTTTTAATTTAATAACGTAAACCGTAAAAATTTAATTAAATAATTTTCAAATTAAAATTAATTGCAATTAATTTTTGCTAATTAATTTCATTAAAAAAATTGTATAGTTTTAATTATTTAATTATAATAATTATTTTGATAATTTTTTGTTCTAATACTAATTACATTCTATTAATTTTCTTAAATTAATTTAATAATAATTAATTATTTTTTATATAGTTTTAATTATTAAACTAAAATTATTAACAATTTCTAAAAAAACATAAATTATAAAATTACACTAAAAAAATATAATTTATATTGCTTGTAATTAGTATGAATTTTGTAAATTATTATTTTTAATATTTTTCATTGAAGTCATTAAATATTAATTTTCTACATTTTTATTTTGCTGTGTGAAAGCGCTTTCCAATTTTTGTTGTATTTGTATTTTTTATTAATTGCTCTACGTCGTTTTGATTTTATATAAATTTTCGTTGTTTTTGTTGTTATCAAAATGCAGCACGAATGCGTGAACAAATTACTTTGGCATTTGGCTAATAAAAGTTTAAATAGATTAAATATTATTTGTATGTGTTTAGAGGTGTTTTTAGTGGATTTTTGTTTAAAACACGCAGCTTTATTGAAGGAGATTAAAATGCATAGATATACAGAAGCATAATAAGAGAAATAAATATATAAACTAATATAAAAAATATGAAAATTTAATAATTATATGACAAAATTAAGAAAAATAAATAAAGACAATTAAAATTCAACAAAATTAAATAAAATAAAATAAAATAAAATAAAATAAAATAAAACAAGAAATAAAATAATTAAATTAAATGAAATTAAATTAAATAAAACAACATAAAATTAAATTAAACCAAAAACCAAAATAAAATTAAGGAAAAAATATACAAATAAAAACAAAAAAAGTATTTTTTACAAGTATATTTTTTATTTTTAATTTGAATTTATATTTATTTTTAAATTAAAGTTACTGAAATTAAATAAATTAATTAAAACAACATAAAATAAAATTAAACCAAAAAGAAAAATACAATTAAGTATGTATTTATATTTTATTATTACTATATTTTTTATTTTTTTTAAATTAAATTTTTTTATATATTTTTTTCAATTAAGTAAAAAATATACAAATAAAAATATTTTATTTTTTTTAATTAAATTTTTTTTTAATCCGTTTTATGCCATATATATAAAAATCAATCCAAAATGTAGTTCCTCTCAATTTTAAACCGCTTGTTTGATTCCACTCTTCTCATAAATGCATTTATACAAACATATATGAACATTAGAGTGGGTCATTTTGTATGGAGCAAAAAAAATGCACCAAGCGGTTATCAAAATCGTAAACTACGATGAATTCTAAGAAAATTTGCCCAAGAAACCATGGCTCTAAAATCAAAACGGAGCCTCCGGTTTTTAACGAGAAACTTTTCATTTTGTTTTTTTTTTTTTTTTTTTTTTTCAATAAATGAAATGGAAAATAGTAACAACTACTAGAGTCGAAAACATCAAGCTGTGACCGTACAGAAAAATACCGTTATATGGGAGGTGGCCGTAGTTTTTGCCCAATTTTAATCATTTTCATAATCTCACCTAACTAGGTACAATCTAAAATGTGTACCAAATTTATTCGAAACCGATAAAGAAGTTCCAGAGATTTACATACATATGCACTCAAAAGTGGGCGGTGACATGCCAAAATTTTCATATTGTCGAATTTCTGGCTGCAATGCAACACCGAATACCAAACTCAAGATGTTTCCCTTCAACAGTTATTAAAATTTCCGATCTTTAGTGTTTTCAAAAATTACCGTTATATGGTAGGTGGGCGTGGTTATTATCCGATTTCGATCATTTTCCAGATATCTCTTAAGTAGGCATTGTGTAATATGTATACCAAATTTGAACGAAATTGGTGGGGTAGATCAAGAGATATGCATATGAACTCATAAGTGGGCAGTGCCACGCCCCCTATAAAAAATTTCTGTACTTTCGAATTTTCTGCTTAAATACAACATCACATACCAAATTTGAGCAAATTAGCTTCGATAGCTACAAAACAAGCAAACAATCGACAGTGGAATAGGAATTGGTTTTTTTTTTACAAAATACAATATACGAAATTTTCTCGCTAAAAACCGGAGGCTCGATTTTCATTTTAGACCCATGGTTTCTTGGGCAAATTTTCTTAGAATTCATCGTAGTTTACGATTTTGATAACCGCTTTGTCAAGAAAAAAATTGACCCACTCTAATGAACATATTTCTATATTTAATTCCCAGAAAATCAACAATTGGTTGTACATAAATGATAATATTTTTGGTATTTTTTGGATATTCCAAATTAATTTGTTTTACGATAAGCGATAAAACTCGTTGTTGTTGCATTTTTTTAATTTCTTCACGAATTCCTATATTAAAAAACCATTTCGTCGATAGCAGTTTTACAGTTACGTTCTTATCATGCTAACCACAAACTGGTTAAATGTTTGAAAATACATATTTTTTAGATAAGCGTACAAAAATATTTCATAATAGTATTCTACGGATTTCTAAGAAAAGTGAGTGACGCTTTGAGGCCACGCATGGGTATAAACGAACGCTAGAAACCACTATATGGCATAGCAACAATCTAATATATTATTTTCATCCATATAATACTTAAATATATGTATGTCTCAGTGCATATGTGCACCGACATGCATATGTACATATGTATATATTTATAACTTCAAATCTTTCTTATGCTTACCGACACTCCTTCACTCAAATGAGCGGCAATTTTTCATTGAAAGGCTACTCATTATCCTTAAATGCGCTGGCAAGCATAAAAAGATACGAAAGAAATAAATAAAAAAAACAGTATTTCAAAAAAGTATGTGTAAAAACAAATCTGCCAATAATGATGATTTCTTTTTAATGTACTGCTTGCCAGTGAAAATAAAAGTAAGACGAAACAAATGTATCAATCAAACTGCCGAGGAAGCTCTTACGACTGCTTATAACCTTGAGGCCAGTTTGACAGGACTTCTTGTACTTTGCGCATTTATTTCTTTTTCAAAAATTTTATCTCTTGAATTCGCACATTTTTATCGATCACTTAGGCGGTGCGCCTTGTGCTAGAGCGCCATATAGCAAGATCTACAATTTTATATTTATGCTTAGCAAGCCACAGAATTTATAGCTTGAGCTGGGCAGCGCTCATCATCATCAGCGCGGGGCAATAAAACGAATGCAAAAACAGAAACAAGAGCTAGTGAGCAGTAAAATAAAAAAAAGTAGTGCAACAGTAAAAGTGCATGAGGCAGCGCTAAAACAAGCACGAAAAATACTACAACAACAAAAATAGCAACCCAAAGCACACACGCGGCAGCCAGGCGAAATGTCTTTGCCGCCGCCGCTGCTGTAGCTGCTGCTGATCACCTGTTTATATATGTATGTATATTGACAGCACATGCGAAAACGCAACAGCACCAACAACAGCATTGCTTCTACATGCGCTATATATATATGCATGTATATATTATAGTTGATCTTGCATATCCTCTCCACACGTACCGCGTGACCATGAACGAAAAGGGGGTGTGTACAAAATGATATTTTATTCAATATCCTACACACGCAGAGTGATTTGTCCTTTTCACAATCAAAAAGGTGCATTTTTTCCACTACAATAACAACAAAAAACATATATGTATATAATATAAGCAGAACAACAACAAACAAATGAGTGCAGAGCTGCGTGAATGACTGTCGGACAGACAGTTTAACTGCTTTTTTGTTGTTTTTGCTATTTTACGCACGAAATGTGAAAAATCTGTAGGAAATACGATTGATGAGCTATGGCAGTTAAATGCCATTTGAGGAGCGTGAACTAAAGCCAGCAAAACAGTGGTGAGTGCGCCGGAACGCCAAGACATATGTATATATATATATATTATGTATGATTGTACATGTATATACATATTTTTGTATATGTTTGCAGTGACTATTGCAGCCTGTGTAAAGTCAGCAGTCAGCTAAGCAGTCGATCAGCCGGCAAGGCTGTCATAAAAGCCACTCAGGCAGCAAAATCAGGCTAGCAGGCAAGGAACACACTATATACATATGTATATGCCTGGACTTTTTTCTGTTGATTTGCATTGAGTAAACCTAAAATTAAAAACTCATAAGATATCGACTGATATATTGAGCAGCACAAATTACCAACAGCAGAAACAACAACAATAAGACATAGGAAGAATTATATATACACACACACTTATAGATACGAGTATACATACATACATATAAAGTTATTTAGCGTGTACGGCACGAAATGCGCGGCTTACACAATTAAATCAAAGTGGCCAAAAGGTAAAAGAGGTTCGTAGATCACCACTGACCGCTTGGCGCATGTATGTATATGTATGTAGGTATGAGCATATGTATAGAGAAGAGGTTGCCAGCCTGTAGAGTTTTACAGCAACTTTTAGAGAAAACGCAAGCTTTACCGTTTATGCGCTGCACACACATACAAATATACATACAACAACTATCAATTGCATATGTATGTATGTATGTACGGAGCACAATAGCTCGCAGCTACGTGGAAATAAAATGGCAATTAGCCGTTATTAAGTTATAGGCAAATGACCAATTGTTTGGTAATTTTTTATCACTTTTCAACACAACAAAAGACAGATCACACAGCGTTTAGCGCAAACACACATACAACATACATACATACATATCTCCGTGAGCGATTAGCTGTCTATTAAATAGTATTTTGTTGGAAAGTAAAAGATTGCATTTAGCGGTAATTAGTGAGCATAGGAAAGTAAGTGAAA
Source organism: Bactrocera correcta (assembly GCA_027475135.1). NCBI lineage: Eukaryota > Metazoa > Arthropoda > Insecta > Diptera > Tephritidae > Bactrocera > Bactrocera correcta. The sequence goes on from CM050322.1 coordinate 2,891,145, forward strand.
AATGTAGACGTAAATCGTTGTTGTTATTATTTTTGTTTTTGGTAGAGATAAATGTTGCTGAAAGAAAGGTAAAGGCTTTGTTGCTAATTGTGGAAGAAATACACATAAAAAAATTTAATATTTTCATGTTAATGGGATAATCACATAATCATAAGAATAAAAAAAGTATGTAAAAATATATATAAAAAAAACATAATTACTTTATTATTACTACTTAAATACTAGCCAACGCAATATTTAAATTAATAGAAATCAAAAAATTAAGAAATATGCATGAAACAATTCTAAAGAAAAAACTACTAAAAATTTTATATAATGTAAAACTACAATTAATAAATATTTTCAATACATAAAAACAACAGCAAAAATTATTACAGTAAAAATAAAAATATTTAACAAAAAAATTAAAAAATTGTAAAAAATTACCAAACAATCATATTATACAAAAACAACAAAAAAGTATATAATAATATTTAAAATAATAAAAAGTATTGAATGAAAATTTCTGCAATTGAAAAATATTTTCCAATTTCGAGGAATATTTTCAAAAGATTTTGAATTTTACAAAAAAAAACCAAAACAATACATAACAAATTTAATAAGAATTAAAAATTATATAAATACATATGTACATATACGAGTATTAGGTATGAAAAAATCAAAAATAAGAAAAATGTTTTATTTTACCAAAATTGCAAACAAAAATGTACGAAATTTATAGAAATTTTTAATAACACCTTTAATAATAACTAAATATATAACAAAATAACTGTTATATATTCTAACATGATTTCTTTTTTTGTGGAAAATAAAGCTCTGACTCGTATCTATGTTTTTTTTATGAATAAATAAAAATATTTATAATAATAATCCAACATGTACCAAGTTAGCTGTTATATGAATTTTTTCTCTCGTATCTACATATGTTTTTTTTCATATATATATATAGGACCTAACAGTAAGTTTTTTAAGGAAAAATCTTAATGCCTTAGCAAAAACATAATTTTTATTTCTATAAAAACTTTGCAAGTCGCAAAATGTCATATTTGAGTTATTTCAAAAATTTAGAAACTTTATCGGAACCCTTCACAGAATATTAATTTCACTTCATATAACACCATCTACTTCTATGTCAAACGCAGGGGCGTTAAATGCTTATCTAAACAAGTACTTTAGTATATGTGACATTTTGACGCGCCAATTAACCTTAGCGCATATACATATGCACTTATTTATGTACACAAACTCTATGCGCCGCATGCCACCAACTGCGCGCTTGCCACCACCATCTAATCCTGTCTGACCAAAGCATCATTTCGATACCAAAGCAAAGTTTTGATGAGTTGTTTGTTTGCGCTTTTTACTGCCAGCCCAACTGCCAAGGGATACCAATTTTTTGCCATCATGAACACTAACTCTAAGCAGAGACAAATTTTAATGCAGGGTTAAAGCATACGAAATTTTATCTTATATTGGCACATATGGCTGACAGCGCTTGCACATAAATAAACGCCATTTTGTAAAGTCGCTTTAAATTCGGTAATTTGAAAAAAAAAATCGAAAAGTTTGACAGTACTACAAAAACGCTACCATCTTCAATACAAATTGGCAGCAGCGCTACAAATTTTAGTACTTCTACATATGCCAGTACATGCATATGCATGTGAGTGCGCAAGTATGTGCGTGCGCCTGCATGCAAAGGCCAGCATTGGTGGTGGCTATCAGTGCAGTGCTGCTGCTCTATTTCACACATTAAGCGCCACCCCACTTCGGCAGTGTCCGCTAGTTTGCACTGCTGCTCAATCGAATTCTATTGCCATTGCGCTCTCGGTCGGTCGCATGCTCACAGCTGCTCGGCATTCATATGTATGTACATATGTACTTTGCTGCTGCTATTGGCATTTTGCCTTTGATTTGCCTTCGATAGGGTAACTATTATCGCGCTAAACCGGTTCAAATTCGATAGCTGCAAATGAGTGCAGAGTTCGTATGCATGCGTAAGTGTATATGTGAGATATGATTTATGTATGTTGTGTGCGTGCGTTTCAATGCGCAATTTGATTAACACATAGATTTGATTATATTCTGCTCTCAGTATTTAAATATTGTCTATCTGCATTTGCTTTTACCGCGACAATTCCGCTTCAATGCATTTGAGGCGAAAACTGGCGTTTTTTGTGCTAAAGCGTGTACGCATTTGCGGGTCGCAGCTAGTTTTAGGGTTGGTGGTCTCAAATGTTTTAGAATTTTTTATTAAAATTTACTTTACATTTTTTGTATTTCGCCCTTTTGACTCATCAATTATTTTTTGTTTAACAAAATGCGCATTTAAATGGATGCTTTGCACAGTCAAGCCTCTTTAGGTTTAAAGGTGCCTGACAACGCTGTTTATGCGGGGTACTTTGTTGTCAAAAATTAATGCTAGCGTTAGAAATGCAGGAAAAGTAGGTACTATTTGCTTATAGTAAATGTTATGGAGTTCTGACTGTATACTTTGCGTCGCACTATTTTGTTAGGTATTTATCATGTCACCACCATGCAAATCTTGTGTGTTTTTCTATAATTATCTTTTTTTTTAACAAACTTTAAAAAATATTTAAATATTTTTTCGCTGCATATCGAGTTTTTGTTTACTTTTTTTTAATTCTCACACTAGATAACTGTTAAAGATTTATCTGCCACATTATTAAGTACTTTATTTGTCTGTAGATTTAAATTTTGTGCACAGAAAGTTTTGTTGTTCACTTTTTAAGCATTTTTATGGCCGTCTAAGTTTCTCATGTCTATGTCTTTTTTTTTGGTATTCCATTTTGTAATATTTTTTCTTTGTAATATTGGAAATTTAAAGACATTTTACACAAAATGTAAACTAATATGTACATTTATAAAAATTTATAATAAATTAAAATAAATAAAAATTATAAAAAATAAAAATAAAAAATTAATAACAAAAAAGTAAAAATCTCAAGAAGATACAATAATGCTTATTATATAAAGTAGCAATGAGGAAATAAAAGTCAAAGCAAACCATTCTTTATCAATCATATTATTCAAAGAATTTGTGTCTACGGTTCACTATAAATATTGCTTGTGCATTTCTGCATTTTGGCACTTCTGCACTTGCGTTAAAGATTACCAAAAATCAACAAAAATAACAAAAACCAAGAGCAACAACAAAATGCGAAACCCAAAATTGCTTATATTTCATTTCCGCATTTTTGTGGCGATAATTAATAATTGTATGTGCTCTTGGCTTATATGAATTCAATGTAATTGTTATTGCAAAATTGAAATCGAAAAATGTTGCCACTTAGTTCACTTTTTGCACAGTCAATTGCTTTTTTCTGCAATAGCACGGAATCAAAAGTAAATTAATGTACAGAAAATGAAATTGCAAAAAAATTGAAAACAAAAAAATAATAAAATCGCTAACAAAAATAACTGTGCTACGAAAACTTACTTGGAAAACCAAAAAAAAAAAAATGTATCCGTTACACATTACGAAACGTCTGTAACTGGGCTAAGCGCTCAGCTTTGTGGACTTGACCTAATTACCATTTCCACTTAGTTTGCAGAAAAATCATAATCAAAATTTGTTGCTTATTGTTTAAAACATATTCGATGGTCAAGCTAATTTCATTGTTGTTGTGCATATTATTGTTATTATTTGTTGCTGTTGCGCTAGGCGCTGTTGTTGTTGCACTTATTTGTGTTGCTTTCAGTTAATGAGTACATAAACTTGTCCCAAATTAGCTGGTGTGCTGATTTTTTCAAGCGATTTTTGCGAACTCGATTTGTTTTTTTTTTTTTGCTTTAGTTTTTTTGAGTATTTGAAGTTTCAAGTCATTGCGCTGCAATTTTAGCCAATTATGCAATTGCTTATGTAGCGGCAAGTAGACTAATAATGAATGGCGTTTTTTTTTAACATTTAAATTTTTGAAAAAAAAAAATTCGAAAAAAAGGAATATATAATTTTACATACTTTGAAATAAAACAAAAATATTTTAATTTTCTTGTAATTTTTCAACTTCGTTGCTATTTTTATTTTTTAATGGGGATTTTTTCTACACATAAATCTTCAGAAAACATATTTTAGAATAAAAAATTTTTAATATTACATATTTGGAAATTTAAAGCAAAAAATATACAATTTTTTTTAACTTAATGATTTTTTTTATTATTTAATTAAAATTGAATTAATTTTTTACTAATGAACTTCATTTCAAAATATTTTTATATTATGTCAACGTATGTATGCTATATATGCAGATACTCTTTCTTTTTTTATTTCACTCGTATGTTACACATTCACTCTTATTTGCGGCTTTTGTCAGCTGTCCATTCACCTTTTCTTGTATTGAAATCAAGCTTCAATTAAAGATTCAATACATGTATTGTTTGTATTTCAAAACTGTCTCAGGATAAAAGGCGACACTTTCCCACAGACGCAGAACTTTTGTGATGACACTGAGAGAACGCATTCATACAGATACACCATATATGTAAATATAGTTATGTGTCTGTGTGAATGGGCCAGCTTGTCATTAGCATAGCGACCCTTTGGCTATAGAAAACAACAAACATACACACATGCAGCAAACAAAAAATAATTAATAAACAGCCTTTGTGCCGATGTCCTTGCAACTAATCAATTTTAACCCTTTCTTTGCATAAATGATTATAGAAAACTTCGTATGTATGTGTGCTTTGATATGCAAAAGTATAAGTAAAAGTATATATGTGTGTGTGTGCGTCTGGTGTGTCTGGTGTGAGTATTTGTTGTGCACTACAGTAAATTCGAACAATTGTGCTTTTTGTCGATTTCAAAATTGTCTAATGACAACAACTACAATAACAACGAAGACGCGCATGCAGCGCATTAGTGCGATTGTTGTTTTTGTTGCCTTTATAGATTAATTTGATGCGCATATACTTATATAAGTCATACGGCAACGACGCTGTTGCCGCCATTTGGCACTTTTGTGTCGCTTTTTGGTTGTTTGTGTGCGTGTTATTATGTGACGCGCTTTTTTCTTGACCATAGCGCACATAGATGTGAAGATGTGTGCGTGTGCAATAATTTTTTAGTGTTGGCAGTTATTTTTTGCTATTCTTTATGGCCAACAATAACAAAACAGTAAATTGAGCAAATCTTTATTTTAATCGAAAGGAAGAAAAAGCATCAGAAATTGTGTTTCGGATCAAAGCGCGTCCAGTTCGAAAACCATATTCAATTGCCAGCGCAGATTACCATATACTATAGTAAGATTTTATATCGTAAAGGGGTTGCTGCCTTATCGCGTGCATGTCCTTGCTGCCGCATCAATACAGGACAGGCAAGCGATTCAATACGCATTTCGGTGATATTTGCGCCTTCTAAATAACTATTATGTTCGTATGTATGTGTGCACTACTGATAATTTATCTGATATATGCAAATGAGCTGCCTGCCTATCGCTCTGCGCCTGCTGAGAAAATAGCATTAATTCCGTTCGGTTTTTTTCCGTAGCCCTTTTCCCGCTTGTATGGTAATATTTCAAATTTTTACAGCAAATGACATCTGCATGGCACTTTTTTTTTGAAATTATAAGGGAAATTATGTATTGCGTATTGTTTGCTGGCAGGAAATCCAGATTTATTGTGAATTTTTTTTCAGATAAAGTAGGCTGTTCTGCCAGTTTTTTTTTATATATTTTGGTTAGAAAGAGGTGAAATATTTTTCGAAGTAAATTGAAATCCAATTAGAAATTGTTTTTTGATATTATAGCAAAAAAAAAAAAATTAAAAAAAATACAAAATAAAATACATAATAAAAAAATTATAAAATTAAAAGTATCGAAAAAAATATAGTAATCCAATTAAAATTAATTTAATTTTTTTTTTAATTTAAAAATGATAAAAAAATAAGTAAAAAAAAAAAGCATTTGAAAAAATAAAAAAGATATTAATATTAAAAAAATAAATAAATATGCAAAAGTTATATATTGAAAAAATTACTTATTTATAATTTATTATAATTAAATTAATATCAATATAATAAGAAAAAATATTTTTTTAAATAATTTGATTTTTTTAACCTAACCTCGTGTACCCAAAAAAAAACTTTTATTACTATAGTATTTTTTCAAATAAACTTTTTTTTTAACTTGGCAGATATAAATAATGTTATTTTATTAATTTTTTAAATTAATTTTAAAATTTTTATTAATTTTATTTTTTTTTAATTTATCGGTTTTTTTATTACATTTAACTTTTTTTTTTATTTTTTTTTTTTTATTAATTTTAATTTTTAAGCAATACTTTTTGCTCAATCAAATTTGTTTTCAATATTAAATAGAAATAATTATATAAACAGATTTTAAAATAAAATTTTTTTTTAATCATTTCCTTTAAAAAAAAATTTTAAATAATTTTTGAGTAGAAAAAAATTGCCTAAATTAAAAAATTAGCATTTTCGAATAGAAAAAAACTCTTTTTATTCCGTAAATATCAACCCTGTCGCAACACAAAAGCAACGCCAAAATACCTAAAAGCATACTAACACCCCATAAAACTACTTCAACGCCCTAATCTGCCAGTTTTGCGCGCTGAATTATTAAAACTGTCTGCGATATGACTATTTTTAAAAACAACAACAACAATTAAAATGGGGAAAATATTGCAGCTTCTAAGCGAAAATTTTACGAGTTATGCGTCTATACAGAATTTGTCATATTCATGGCTGATTATTGAAGCAATGATCACAGCAACAACAACAACAACAACAGCCAGCAAATAAAATTTAAACGAAACCTATATAGACATAAAGAACAGCAGCCAAAGTATAGCACATAGATATAGGCGGCGCAGACAAACTTTCCCGCCACTCGAGCGATTTGTAGCGGTACATATTGTGAATAGACAGTTGGACTTGCAGCCAGCCAGCAAATAAAGCAAATCCATAATGTGTCGCAGTTGAATGCAATGAATGCTACTCGATATTTGTCACATCGAACTGAAGTAGAAAGGCATACAAGTATATACATACATATATATGTATGTGTGTGCTTGCAGCCAGCCACTGTGAAGGAGATCACCCGCTTGAGCCTGCGCGTCGAACGCATTGCTTTGCGGCTCATTGCAATGCAACAGACGTAAAAAAATGATGAGCGACAATAATGTCGTTGACGATCAACATCAGCGTCATCATCATCAACACGAAGGCGTTCGTCAGCGTAGCGATTTAGCGATTTACTATAAAACAAGCAGCACGATCAGCCAGCACTTATAGAGCGCAACCGAAACTGTCATGTGAAATATGAAATGAAATATAAAATCGAAGACATTCGTTTATGCGACAGATGCATAAAACTTGGCATATGAAAATAAGAAACATTGTGAGAAAAAAAACGAAACTTTCGAAAATTTATTATTGAGATTTTCATATGTATTAACAACCGTGTCGGCGGCAACACGTTCAGCACACATGATATCCATGCCACTGTATGCAGCAGATATCCAGACAACATAAACTTCATGGGAAGACGCTTAGACAGTTGATTTGTTGCGGCTAATTTTAATTGAAAGGGTCTGCGTATTGCAGACGTTGCACGATCAGTGATCGAGCGGCGTAATTTCACTCTTAGACAGACATGGAAGCAACCAAGTGCTATAGTGCTAGTATAAGCAAGCTTTAAGCCACATAAAGTGAATAAAAAATAGTTGCATATTGGCACGATCATATATTTTTCATTAAAATTTTGAAAACAACTTGCAAATCTAGCTTATATAAAGCAAAAATCTATTATCTTTCAATAAAATTTCCAAGCGCTGCTTAAAAATTTCATTTATACACTTCAAAAACCATTCAACACAACCGATCTTCACCGCCGATCTTCAAATACCAGATCTTCAAATACCCTAATCAACGAGTTTACTTATAGCAACTGCTGCTGTGGAAGCATACATACTTGAGTGTCAATAACGGCGTACATCCCCCACTTGAAACTGAAGAACTTGTCATTTCTCAATATGTTCATTTATACGAAATGAATGACATGATCAGTTGTGAATAGCTAATGATGTTGTTGAACGATGGCAGCACTTGAGACAAAAGAAAGCAAAACAAACGAAGGCAGTAAAACAAGCAATTGAGTGATTTTTTACAATATGCTATGCCTATTTTTCAGTTTTGCTCAACACGCAAAGATTATTAGCAATTGATCACTGATCGTTGCTAACAAAGTGCTTCGGCAACTAATACGAAAATATGTATGGCTACGCATAATTGTGTGTAGAACATGCATGTGGGTTGTAAATTAGCTTCAAGTGGCACAAAGCGCGCACGGGGAACAAAGATTATATAATATATATATATTTAACAAAATCTAAAAAAAAATCTTTGAAAACAATATTTGTATTGGAACAAAACTGTTCACAAAAGACGCTTTAATCCGCCGCAGCCATTCAATAAAGTTAATAATTCATTTGCTAAAGCATTTAAAACGAAATCAACCGTCAAACGTGCCAAAAAAGAAATTACACGAACAAAGTAGTGGTGATCGTATGTGAGTTAGGCGATCTTGTTCGAACTTGCTGCTCATGAGATCGACAAATATATTAGCTATCTTCAATTCGACAGATTTTGCAAAGTGGTCAAACGCATAAGCAACTTGTATATGTCAAACGAAAGGCTAGAAATGCATAGAATTAGCAGATCAAGTATTTTAACTAGTTTAACGACGATCTTTAATGCTTTTAATGGCATAATTTTATTGTTGCTTTATTGGTAAATTGTTCAACGTTAAAGTAGACCATAATTTTACCGAGCAACGGGATAATAAACTTTTGCCTTTGCCAAAAAATACGCTGTCTGTGGCTTGCCTATAAAGTGATCCTCGTTAGAAAATTGTGCAACTCTTGCTTTTAGCGCTTTAAGCATGGAAATCGGTACTTAATATGCTTTTCTAATATGTATATGGCATTTAACTCCCTAAAATTGTTAAAATATAACTTTAAAACTGATATTGAGCATATTTTGTACGATCCTCAGCGATCTTGTTACAGCAAATGGTCTAATTTTATATGAAGTCGTTCTGAATTCAACTTAAAAATACTTTATTACTAAAGCGTGTTACCAAAAAATTGATGGCGGGTAGTCCCAATAGGATAATGAAGATATTTTGACCGCTCCTCAGCGATCTTGTAACAACAAATAGTATATTTTTATGTAAAATCGTTTTGTATTCTATTTCGAAAGACTTTATCGACATAAGTGTGTGTGATGGATCACCAAAAACTTGATCGCGCATAAAATATGAGTCAAAAAATACAAAAAATCGAAATTTAATTATTTTATTTAATGTATATATTTGTATTTTTACTTAAAAAATGTATTGTATTTGATAGCAATTTTGCATAAGCATTTTTGACATTTCGAAACACTTGTCCCCAAAATAACAATGCTAGGTAACAAATACAAACGCGCACTAGAACAGCTAAACTATGGGAACTTCCACAACAATAATGCCGAAAACAAATGAGTAGCTGCTTTAAAGACACAATGAGCCCAACAGTTGTATCGGCCGTAGCAGATATATTTCACTATTATTTCATTCTTAATTTAATTTTTTTTCTTTATAACCTGAGTTGGGGATCGTTCGATCGTTTGATCGTGAGGTAGCGCACTATTGCCGGCTGATCGACAGCCGCATTTTAGTAGCGCGCGCGAGCAGCCGAGACATGCAAAGCAGAAATGAAGAAGTGGTAGAAGCGAAATGAGAAAAAAATACGAAAAAGTATATATAAGAAATACTGATCGTGTTAAATTTAACGATCTGTCATTTCGATTTATTGTATTGCTTAAATGTGTGCTATACTATATTTATAGGTAGTGCTTACACCAGATATGTATATACACATGTAGCTGCCTAGCTATATGCATGTCGTATTTATTTATTTGTACACTAAAGTGTGTATATTTTGTGAGAATGTTTTGCTTGTCAGCTATATTTAAGCTATATTTAGTACGTACACGTTATTGTAAAACAAATGAAGGGGCAAGGCTGAAAAAAATCGAACTGTATCGGTGGCGGCTAGTTTGAAGCTTTGGCGTTGTCGTACGTCAGCTGCATATTAAATTAAATGGCATTAAAAAGCGATCGCGCAGTGAACAGCAAACAGATATATTTACATACATATGAGGCAAGGAGAGGCGCTGGGGGTGCGCGGGTGTTGGCTGAGTTGCCTTAGTGACGCGGTGGGAAGGTAGTGTGTCCAAGAGTCCCCCGTTACAATAGCTGGCTATACAGAGCAGCAAGCGAACGCATTAAATTCACGTGTCTATGAAGTATATTTGTAGTACATAACTATCGGTAGCTGACAGGGCATTGATAAAAATATCACACGCGCTACTTTTGACTTTATTTATTTAATTTATTTTTTATTTCTTGTTGCGGAATAAAGTTGTTTGACGCTGTTGCAGAGCGCCTTGAAGGTTGTTGGCGCATGGGAATGTAGGTTGTGGGCACAAGTGGCAGCTCAGCTGTTAGGTGTTGGTGGTGGTGGGTGGGGTTTGAGCGGTGCAATTGTAGGCGCGCGCATTTAAACGCCGAACGCGTGCAAAGCGCTATGTGTTGTTATTGCTTTTGCGGTTGTTGCATTGTTTTTTAATTTTTTTTTTTGTATTTGCAGCGAACCTTTTTTTCACGTATGGTTGTTGTATTTTTTTCCTATTTTTATTTTTTTTAATATTATTTTATTATAATTTTTTTTTTTAATTTTTTGTTTATTTATTTAGTAATTTTTGTTTTTATTTTGCTATTATTTTTATTATTATATTTTTTTTGCGTACATTCCTTAATTAATATTTATTTTTTTTTATTTTTTATTTACTATCATTACTTTCTTTTATTTTTTGTGTTTATTATTTTATTTAATACTTTTTTACTTTTTTATGCATAATCTTTTATAACAATAATAAAACATTAGTTTTAAATTTTAATTATTTTTACATAAATAATTTTGTTTTTATTTTATTATAAAAACAAGATAAATAACAAATATAATAAAAAAAATGTTAATAAATAAAAAAATAATTAAATTAAAAATTTTGAAAATAAAATAAAAACATTATTGTACAGAAAAGACTAAACAAATTTTTTTGTTATTACTATTTTTTATTTAATTTTATTGTTTTTAATTTTTTTTTGTGTACTTTATTTGCTTAATAATTTTTTTTTATTATTTTATGTATATTCTTTCACTTACCCTTTTTATTTAATTAAATTTCTGGTTCTTTTTAAGAAGAATAAAATAAAAAAAGTTAAATAAAAAAATTTAGAAAATAAAATAGTGTACAAAATAGACATAAAAACTATAATAAAAAAATAATTAAATAAAAGAATGTACACAAATACAAAAACTAAATAAAATAAAAACGGAAGTAAAGAAATAAAAAAATACATAAATTACAAAAATTAGAAAATAAATAAAATATTGTGCAAAAAGTACTAAAAATAATATAAATTAATAAATAAATCAATGAATGTATACACATACAAAAATAACTTTTTTTTTCTAAATTTTTTTATTTATTTTATTTTTTTTTTTATTTATAAACTTTTGTTTATAAAGTTTTGTTTTTATTTTTTTTTTTATTATTATTTTTTGTTTTGTGTACGCATTTTCTACTTTTTGATGTTGCGTGTGAATCAGCCGCTCTCTAACTGTTCCCATGGCTACGCACATGTGTTAGTCTTGTAAAACAAGCGCATAGCGGCAATTTTATCACATATGTATGCAAGTATGTGCATATAAAAATATAAAAGGGAAATTAAAATGCACAAAAATAGCTGAAAATATCGCGTATGCAGGCGACAATAACAAGGCAACAACAACAAGGCAACAACAACAATGCGGCCGAATCGATAAGAAACTTGCGGTTGCACAAAGCTGCAGAAGTTATTATATAAGCACACACATGCCCGCTACCCGCCCATTTCCCGCCGTCTGCTAACGAAAAATGTCATAAAAATTGCCTTTATGCCGCGCTGCTGTAATTTGTTTTTGTAATACTCCCCCTATTCCCCCACAATATTCTTAATTTCATTTTATGTTTTATTCTTGTTGATTTTTTTTTTTTGGTTTTACTTTGTTTCACTGTTTTACATTTCCAACTTTATTGTTTGCATTTTTTATTAATACTGTTGTTGTTTTAAAAATAAACAAATGCGGCTAATAATTTTTCAACAAGCCACGAAGAAATAAAGGAACCTACATGCGACATACATGGAAACTAATATATATTTGTATTTATATATGCATGTATGTACAAATGTATATGCAAGTATGCGCTATAAAATCACCAAAAGCGTTCGCCTGCCGCGCCGCTATGACATTGTTGTCGATATATTGTTGTTGTATGTGTATAAATCTACTTTGTAGTTGTATTTAGTATTTTACGATCGTATAAAAAAATATGTATGTAGCTGTGCCGAATGTGTGCGCCAGCGTTGGTGGGCAGAGATTAAGGCAGCAGGCGTGTGCGACGGGCTGAGTAGCAAAGGTAGCATTGGGTTTTCTGATTCTACAAAATTTCAATTTCTCTTTCTTTAAGGCATGTGTGTGTAGGTTAAGGAAGCGCAGTTGCATGGCTGATTTAAGCCATCACGACATTTGCCCGCCGTTAAGCGGGTAAAATTGGTGCCCTTTAAAGGTGACCCGCTGCGTGACATATAATATTAGCGTTTAATAAAAGAATAAATTTTGAAAAATTGCTTTTTGATTTAGCTGCATTAGGCCAATCAACAAAAAATTTTTTGCATTAACTTATTTATTTTCTTTCTTACATTTTCCAATTGAAAAAATTAACTATTTTCTAATTGAAATTTGCAATATAATAACGACTTAAAAGACGACGGAGTTAAAGACATTTTATTAATAAATGTAAATTTTTTAATTTTTTTAATTTTTTTTTTTTGTTTTTACTTTTTTCATTATAAGTATTTTTATTATTTTAAAAAAAAAAACATAAATTGTTGAAAAGTAAAACAAAAATTTAAAAAATTGAAAATTGAGAGAAGTGTTGAAAAGCCACTTAAATATTTTTAGTTAATTTTTTTCTTTTTGTTATCGTTACTATTTTATTGATTTTTTTTTTTTAATTTCTCTTCTCTAAAAATATTAATTTTCAGCTTTTGCTAATAAACATTATTAAATCTTATAATGCGCCTTATTTACTGCACAGCTTTATTTTGCTTGAGATTATCAGGATTAGCAAGAATATTCTGAATATTTCAATATACACACATGCATATAGCGCTTCCTACTTATAAATAACGCAATCATAAAATAAGGCAGATTATACACACAATATTTTCAATAAATTATTATAAAATAAAGTATATAATATAAAATTAATGAATAAAGTGAAATTGGCAGACAACGTGAGCAAATAATTTAACAAGCAATTCTCACAAAATAAATAATTTCTTAGTCAATATAAATTTTTCCAACCCAAAGTAAATACCTTGCTCCAATTTGGTTAAAGAAAATTAAAAAAAGTAATCGCATTGGCTTGAAGGCCATTGGCAGTGCAAGCCGCGCAAGTACGAACACAACCCGACCACCCATGGCGATCCAATGGCACATCGCGAGCATGCAGCGCTTGTCGCACACGTGTGCTGCACACGCAAAAATACACACATGTCATACTTATACATATATGAATACATATGTATGTATGTATATATTCGCATGAGTATAACTTTTTGACTTCGATCATTTTTTGACTTTAGGGCACATTTAAAAAAATCATTAAGCTTTTGGTGGTTTATGGTCGCTTGCACAGCAGGACGAAACAAACCTACATATATTCAAATTTCGTGATACAAGTATATTTATTTATATAGGCATGTACATATGTATATGTATGTGGAAATATATCCTAATACATATATACATTTTATCAAATTTAAAATATTAAGCAAACAACCTTTTCAGTTATCCTTTGAAATAATTTTTCAAAAATAATTGAAATTGAAAAAATTAAAGATTTGCTTAAATTGGCACAAAAGTATTAATATTTGTTTAGCAAATATATTTCTATTAGAAATGTCATTTTAATTAAATTGTTAAATAATTTTTTTTTAATAAAATAATTGTTTTTTTTTTAATTTTTTCAATTATTTATAAAATTTTGGTAAATTTTATTCCGAAGTATTTTTCAAATATGCACAAAAGTAATATTTTAATATTTTTTTGAATTTTGGCAAAATTAAAAAAATTAAAATAAATTAAAATTGTTTTTTAAATAAAAAAAAATTTTTAAGATTTTTTATTTTTTAATTATTTATAAAATTTTGGTAATTATTTTCCGTACTAAAATTTTTGATACATGCACAAAAGTATTAAAATATTTTTAGAAAATACATTTTTATTTAAATAAAATATTTATTTTTGACAAAATTAAATAAATTAAAATTTCAATTTTTTTTAGGATTAAAAAAAAAAACAATTTTTTTTAAGATTAAAAAAAAACAAAAATGCATAAATTTTGGTATTTAACAAAATTGTAATATTTTATTCTTAATAATATTTTAAATTAAAAATTTTTATATATCAAAAAAATTTGAAAAATTAAATTTTAATTAAATTTAAGTGAAATAAAATTTATGCAAGGACAAATTTAACTTAATTAAAAAAAATTAAAATTTTTTCTGAAATTATTAATTTTAAAAATTTTGTCCAACCTTTTCTGAAAATTTTCAAGTTAATCCAAAAAAATGTTTTTTATATAAAAATCCAATATTTATCGAAGTTTCAAAATTTTTTGTTTCTTAAAAATATCAAAATTAAAAAAAAGTAGGTATTTAAACCATAAAAAAAAATTTGTATCTCAAAAAAGTTTAGGAATTGAAAAAACAGGAGCAAGAAATGTTTAAAATGTTTTAAAATATATTAAAATTATTTTTCAAAAATTTATTGAATTCAACTTTATATTTATTAATTTTTGGTGTATTAAAATGCATCCACACTATTACTTTCCTACAAAAGAAAAAAGTGTAAAATTCATCAAAATACAAATTTCAAACAAAATTTCTTTCTCCGTCTTACAACTCGGTTCACGGTAAACTACTCAAGTACCACAACAACAACAACATACTAAAATAATACAAAATCAATCATTGACAATTATCGATAGCCATCAATAATTACCCAAACCCATTGAGCCACTTAACGACTTGAAAACTCACTCACTCACTCCCTCCAATGACTACTGAATTGCTTTATCGGCAACGATGCTCATTAGCAAACAATGATGCCGCATAAATAGTTTCAGTGTTTCAAAACACAAAATAAAGGATAAGTAGACGAAACACAAGTGGATTTTCGAAGTGGAAAATATGCGCCACTTAAGGGTGTAGCGCCCACCAGAGCGCCGCAAACAGTGTCAGCTGCTGGAGGATGACTCGACTGAAGTGAGCGTTGTACGGAGAGCGACAGGAAATCATGCAATTAAAAAGGACGCGTAGAACATAAACTTGCTTGCGAAATGTTGCGCACAACGCCGAAGGGTCGAAGCGTTCGATATATGTATATATTTAATGGCATAATAGTTTTGTTGTATAGTTGTTATCATAGGCGACCGATCAGCGCTGCTGCGTTGATGTGATAGAAAATTATTAACGAAAATTTCATAACAAAATTTTTGGGGGAAATTTTCAAAAAGTCTACACACAAAGACATATTACACATGTGTCTGCTTATTGGAAATATGTGCGCAAACTACAAAGTCACCAGCACGTACCAAAGGACTTGTTCGTTGTATGTACAGGTTGTTGGGGGGAAAGTTGGTTAGTTTTACGCAGCAAAAATAAATAAATACCGTTTATTTGTTGCTTGTTGCTTGACAAAGTTCATAAAAGTGGCAGCTCAAAGTGCTGAAAAGTAACTATAACTACAGCGATAAGTGGCAACGTGCTCAAACACACGCGCACACACACGCGCACACAAGCTTGCAATTATTTTGAGGCTGCAAGAAGTTATGAAAGGACATTACAGTCATATATTTAAGTGTCTATTATCAGTGTTTACCAATTATTGCAAAGGTCTCTACACACACACATATATGCATACATACTTACATATATAGAGATAAACTAATAATGGTTTGTTGTTGTTGTAGCACAACTGCTGCTTCTAATAAAGTTATTCAGCGGCACATTTATGCATATATATACATATGTATATATATATATATGTGGTTTGGATCTACATATGTGTGTATGTATGTAAATTTATTTATGTTTGTATGTAAGAGTGGCTTTGATAAATGCCTAAATGTGATTTTCATTAAATTCCCTGCCTCTGTATGTGGAGATGACTTCGGCTGCTATGTGCGTGCGGCGTGTGGTATGAAGGGGCGGCAGAAATGCGTTAATAAGTGTCGTTAATGTTTGTTAGAGATTAAGTAAAAGTAGCAAGCGTTGAAGATGAAAAATAGTTTGAATGGCGCATAGACATTTTTCGTTGTTTGCGGGTGTGTTATATACCATATACATATGTATGTACATAACTATGTGAAAATGTGTGCACTGCTAAGGAAGATGAAACGAAAATGCCTTGCAGACATATGTGACAGATTGAGAGGTGTGGGAAAAATTATATTCCTTGATTTATGATATATTTTGAAAAAAATGTTGCAAAAGATTTTAAATGTACAAAAACAAAATATACAAAGTGTATAAAATTCAAATATCAAAGATTTTTAAACTAAAAATTGGAATTATATTTAAAAAAAAACACAAATAATTTAGAATATTTTGAAAGTTCGAATTTTATTGACAAAAAAAAACAAAAAAATTTAAAATAATAAAAGAAGCTTTAACACATATAATATAACTTTCATAAATTTTAGAATTAATATTAATTTAAATATATTTTTAAAATTTTAATTATATAACATTTATGTATGCCAATTTTTATACAAAAAAATTTAATTCTATAAAAATATGTCGGAGTTTTTTAAATTTTTCAAACTATTTAATTTTTTTATGCATTGTTTATATTCATTGTTGGTGTAGAAACTTGTTTAAATATTTAAATTGTTTATAAACTTAAATTTTTTATTTATAATTTTTTATTTTATTATTTTTTAAATATTTACTTTTTCTTTATAAGTACTGATTTAAAAAAATTATTTAAGCCAAATTTATTTTTTCTGGTATATTTATTACTAATATAGAAAGTTATGTAAACATTTATTTTATAAAAAAAAACTTAAATTCTTAAAAAAAATTTCTGTTTTTTTTTTTATATTCTGAAATATTTAATTTTTCTTAGTTAACGCTTATTAAAACAAAAAAATAATATAAGCTTGAAAATTATATTTGTATTTTTAAAAACTGAATTAAAAAAGATAGGAAATGAGCATAATATTTTTTTAATTTTTTAAAAGCATTTTTAGTTAGAAAAATATAAAAAAATAGTAAAAACTATCTCCAATGTGCTCCACAATACCTAATAAAATAAAAGTTTTTTTACATTTCCTAGAAAGCAACAACAATAACAAGCGCCGCCCTAGCACTTTTAATTGTTTTAGAATTTGTTTTCTTTAAAACAAAAACAATAAATATTCTAAAATTTAACAACAGCTGACACAATACTTGTTATTTTGCTGCTTCTAAACTGAAGCTTTCATTAAAAAACAGCAACAAGCATAAGTTTCCCATTATATGACTGTTTTGTTAGCATTCTGAAATACTAAAATTTTGCTTTTCCTTAAAAACAACAACAAACGCTAAGTTTTCTCCTTAAACTCTCTTTTTCTGCTAGTTTTCAATACCATTCTTGCCTACATTTAGGCGCTAAGGCCTATCTATTGCACAGTTTTAACTAACTTAACACATTTAAGAGCACAGAAAGTTCAGCCAACAGCTACATTTCGCCTAACAGCGAGAAATTTCCATTTCAAGATTCCAACCGCAAAACTCAGCAGTGTCATTAACCCTTTGCACTGCCACCAAGCATACATACATACGCATATACAGCACACTGATGACATTATCATAGCTGCTATATATGCGTTTAGCAAATCAAGTTCAAAGCACTCGGCGCCTACGCGTGCTCACACACCTAAAAGTATGCTTCTAGTGAAAACATAAAAATATACAGCGAAATTTTGCTGAAAAGCAGCGGTGTCTGATTGCGGTTATTTGCGTGCGTAGCATTGTGCGTATATGTGCGTGTGTTATTCAGCAGTTGTTTTAGTATTAGCAAGTGAATTTATTTGCTTGTAAGCTTGTTTTTATGTTAATGTGTTGGTGCGCAATTGCCTGCCACATTGGGTGGGCCTTAAAGCAGCTACAAGCATGCCTCTATACACGCCGCGTTTCTCTCTTCATTCCCGCTCACGCCTTCAACTAAACAAAACTATGCCAAAAACTTTCAAGGACACATTTTCAAAGCGCAAAAAGCAGCGCGCACACACGCACACAATTTTCATATGTAAATTTGCAGTATTTGTTGTTGTTTTTTGTTGTAATGTGCGTGCATGTCTTTATATGCTGAGTACTGCATGTGTGTCAGCTGTTTGCTTGCCGCAAAAATAACATGAAATGATTGTCTGGAGCAAACAAGGAAACACCACACACACACATAACTATACATATTCATAGCTACTTACAAATAGATACTTAAAACTCCTTTTTATGTCGCTGCCAGCTGTCGGGCGGCAGCAAATACAGACAGTGTGTGGCGCGTAATTAAAAGCGCCGAAGCTGGCTCGTCAAATCTAGTCTCATTTTCGCAACACTGCTGCAGCGCCAAAAACGATGCAGCACATACTATATAACATAGAACAAAAACAAAACTTACCAAAACAATGCTTAAACAAGTGGGGAACAATAGCAGCTTGAAATGCTGCGGTTAGCACGAAGTTTTCATTTTGCCTACTTTTAGGCGCAAAACGTATAATTTTAAAGCCAGCTTAAAGTAGTTGTGTTAAATTTTCTGACTAACATACTCTTCATAACAGTAAACTATACTAAAAACTTTTAGTTTGGCTTTAAAAATATGTAAAACACTTTAAAGCGCTTATTGTAGCATACGTTCAGGCGCATAAGGTTGTTGACAGCGCTGGCGTCATGCTATATACATAGCATATAACTTAAACGAGGGTGAAATGACAAAAAGCGCTGTGCGCGTCTACACTGCTACTATGGTAAATATATAGGCCAAGGAAGTGCGCAAAAAAGTATGCAACAAAAATGGCAAAAAAACACAAAAGCAGTATAAATAGTTGTTTAAAGACGAGTAAAAACACAAAAAGCCACATTGTGCGCTTTTAGCGCACGCTGATGACTGCGCTGTTGGCGTCCACTTCAAGCATTAGAGCCACAGCCGCAACCGGAGTTGGCGAGCTAGCGCTTGGTGGCGAGGGCGTGTTTTGACATCACTTCCTGTTTAAAAAACATACACATTTATATGTGTGCATATATACATACGACTACAGTTATAGTTGCAAAACAGCTGTAGCTCAAGGACGCCGTAAGCCAGCCGCCAGACAAACGGACAAATGCTGCTTGAATGGGCAGACAGACGGGCAGAGCGACAAGTACACGCTTGAAATACATTTGGCCAGCAGCAGGCAGGCAAAAAACAAAAACAAAATATACACACAGCGCGTCAGGCAAGCTGCACGGCTTAATTGTATATACACTTTTTTTGTTTTTTCTTGCGCTTGTTGTTTTTGTATATAAGTAGTAGGCGTTGCCTGCTTGCCTGCCTGCTGCTGTGGTCGGCCGCATGTTTGAGCCACAGCCGTGCCACTGTGAAAGCCAAAGAGACACAGTCAAATGCTTGAACACTTTAAGATCGTGCCGCAAAAGCAAAAGTAACTAAATGTTACCGTTAGATATGTACATACAGACATGCTTGTCGGTATGTAACGGCACCTTAGCATACTTTAGCTGGCATTGAAATTGTTAAAACGCTTTCACAACGCTAGACAAATACACAACAGCAAAAACAAGTAGGAAAAAAGCTGCCAAAGTGCGACGACTTCGTCTTATTTGCACCCTCCCGCGCGCCGCTGGCAACAAAATGCGCAACAAACCGCAGTCAGTTTGAAGAGCAGCAGCAGCTACAGCAGCAACCCTTCTTTGTTTTGTGCTTAATTTAGTTTAAGATAATTTGCAGACGTGCAGGCGCACGAGCATAAGCAAACACACACACACGCATACATGCAGACAAATACATTTACAAGTGAAACTATACAGTTACTATTGCATGTGTGTGCGTTTGTGCACGAGGAAAGTTGAATATCCTTAAAGTAAAGTTGTGCGTCTGCTGGCATGCGCCTTAAAGTATGCTATGTAGTTTGCTGGCTGTCGCTTTCACTGCCAAAAACCTAAGCAGGCATAATTCTGTGTTGTCTAAGGTTATGGCGCAAATTTCATCAAAAATTAAACGCAGCACAACAAACACAAAGCAACAAAATTTTCTTATATACAAGCAGCAGTGGGAGCAGCAACAACGAAATTTAGCATTTAGCAAAACAAACTAGCGAGCAACAAACAATGAAAGCAACTGAGCATATACTCTACTATATATACACAAAAATATTTTATATAACAATTTTGTCGGCATACTTTTAGGCGTTTGTACATATTTACCTCTTTTCTACATAGCAATTGAGTATATAGTATATGTATAAACAATTAATATCCACATAGTTTTGTGGTTTTGCATTATGTTAGACAGACGACAGCGACTATATATGTATATGCATAAACTGGCATCACGTGCGCCTAAATGTAGGCTAAGGCAAAATTTTTAAGATCCAAAGACGTCTGCGTACAACATTTTGTGCTTTAAGTTAATTGATTTCTGTGTGAGGTACCGGTAAAAACTAAATTAACTTGCTTGGGAATTCTGAAGAGTTGTAAATAAGGCCTTAAAGTGAAAATTTTATTGTTCACTTTGCAATAGGATGACGTGTTTACACTTCCTATAAAACAATAGGCCTCATAAAATAGACAGAATAAAATCTTTCGAATTGTGTTAAGTGTTAGAACATAAAGCTATATTAAAATATTCTCTCCGCGCCCAAAAGTATGCCAAATATTGTAAGTTTTATTATAAGATAACATCGAAAAGACTTTAAGTTACTACTTCAGCACAATATTTGAATCTTTAAAGCGGTATATATTTTCTAATTTGGTTTTGACGCTTAAAAGTATGCTACAACTTTTAATTTTCGAAAGTTTTTGTATATTATTATAGAAATACAGCTAAATATAAGGTTTGTCGGCATAAGTATTGTATAAAATAGTAACAAAATTGTTATATATTTCGCCGCGCTGAAAAGTATACTTTATTTTACCTTTTAAATTTTTTACAAATTAAAAAGTTATAACATTCCTAACGAATTCTTTTACGTTTTTATATTTGCAGGTGAGTGCGCAAAACTTTTATGAAAATTTAGCAGTTCAACCACCTAAAAGTATGCTATACTACAAATTAATTGTGACAAAAGGTATTAGAGATCATAAAAAATAACGAATACTAGCGTATTTCCATGCACGTATTAGTTAGTGCTACATTCCATTTCCACTTCAGTTAGGATAACGGTAGTTTTTCAAATACTAAAATATTTTCTAAATTAGTTACAATTCGAAACCCTTTTCCCGATATTACCGGAACGTAAATACTTCAATGCTTTTACGAATCACACAAATTTCTGAGATTTACAAACTACTAAACATGCAGCTACAACAGCAACAACCGCAAGCATTGAAATTTATCATTGTCACAGCTGCGCAGCAGTGGGATTTATTGAATAAACGTGTAGCTGAACGCATTAAGATGACATAAAACGCAAAACAAAAACAACAAATGAATAATAAGGCAGAATGAAATTTTAAAATCAATGTGGAGTAGGGAGCTACAGAATAAAACATATTGGAGCGACGGAAATTCAAATTTAAATCGAATGCATTTCCTTTGTACGAACGCCACAATGAGCAAAGAAAGAATGATAAAAAATCAGAACAGCTAAAAAATTACAACAAAAACAAGAATAAAAAAGATTACAAAAACAATACGCACGATCAGTTTGACTAAGTTGAAAGCGAGCGCGCATGCTTGTGCCTTGAATTAAACACACAACACTATCGCCGCTCTCCGCTCTCCACGCAATGAGCGACAAGCAGAGTCGTCCACATTGACGCGAAGTTAATAATTATCCGCGAGATACATTCGAACGCGCATACAGCTGGCTTGAGCTGGCATTAATAAAGTGCGCTAATGAAAACACGATCGACGCGGCTGCAATAAAAAACCGAAGACAAACTTAGCGCTAAAATAAAAAAAAGAAAAGTGAAATAAAAATATGCAAAGTATGCAAAGCAGTTGAAGAAGTTGCCACAAACGGCAAGCTGGCAGCAAATATGTCCCCTAAGGAGCAGACGCGCGCAACGTACGGCAGTGTGGCTTGCAACATTTGCATATTTATATACACACATGCATACAAACAATATATAAAACATCTGCATACATATATACTTAGATTCAGCATTTCTAGCGCTTTCCGCGAAAGGGTATAATTCTTCAAGATCCGAAAAAAGTCGAAATTTCTCATATCGAGCGCGTCCACATTGTTGATTTACAAGCTTACGGCTGACGGAAATGCCTGCATGCGTGTGTGTGCGTGTGTGTGCGTGTGCCTACGACAGCTGCGCGCATTTTTTAATGACAATTTCATATTTCGAGTATGTGAAGGGTGCAACGCCGTCGCTGTGGCTGCTGTTGCTGATGATTTTTCAATAAGCAAAGGGCCGCAGCGCATACTTCCGATATTTCCAGCATAACTGCTTGACACGCACAGCGCTCAGCCTTTTTTATGCTGCATTGCTTTATGATTTAAAGACATTAATTAGCGCAATGCCAAGCAAGCGCAGCGCTTGGGGAAAATTCGACGAGAAAAATTCCTTTCTTTTCGTATTTTTTCACTTTTTCCCATCTTTTTTCATCTTACGATATTTTTTTTGTGGAAGTGCATTAAAAAAGATACATTTATTTGGTTTCTCATCGCTCATTTCGGTTTCCACTTTCCTGTAGGTGCGGGTGTTGCACATAAATCAAAATTAAGTTGCACGCAGCATTGAGAAAGTATCGTTTCTACTTGACTTGCTGCAATAAAAACTAATTCGTGGCGTTAATGTTTTGCGTAAGCAAGGGTAGCAACGACTACTACTCATCATAATAAACATTTATCTGTGAAAATACATGCATAGATACGTTTATAGCCAGCAAACAATTGATATGTCACATATGAGGCAAGATTTAGAGCGATTATTGGTAATAAATAGCCATCGTTTTAGTATAGGGCTGCGACTTTTTAAACAAAAAGCACTTAAAAAGGCTTAATATATGACTTGTATTTAAAATGTATAAAATTTTCTATTAAATTTTGTGTATAAAAACATCTTGTGTACCAAATTAACTTGAAAATTTATTTTTAATACAAAAAATACACTTTAGCACCAGAGCGCTGAGAAAAAGATTGCAGATATTTTTCAGATTTTTAATTTTTGATTTGAAAAATTTTACATAAAAATTTTTTAATGAAATGATTAATGAGTAGTCTAACTAGCTATTTCAATGTCTGAACTAAATTCTGTTCTCAAAAATTTTTAACAGTTTTTTAAGAATTGTGTAAGCTAATTTGGAAAAATTTCAAAAAATTAATAATTTTTTTAATCTTTAATTTTGTTAACGATTTGCTTAATATTTTTATTTTTTTTTTTTTTTTTTTGTTTTTTAGTATTTTCGATAATTTGAATATTATTTTCTTAGGAAAAAAAATATAATTCATAAAAAATTGTTTTGTTTCCAGTTTTAAATTTTATTTCTGATTTCTTTACTTTTTTAATTTTTTTTAGTTTATTTTGATAATCGGGATATTAATTAAAAAAATGTATTAAAATTTTTAAAGCTTTACAAATTATAATTAATTTCAAACTTTTTGGGTATTTTATGAATATTTATTATGAATTTTTTTATTAAAAATATTACAAAAATCGTGAACTCAAGAACTTTATTTCGCATTCTTTTTTTAATAACATAAAGAAATTAAATAAATGTAATTTTTTTTATAAATAATTTTACTTTAGTGATTTTCACCTAAAACTCAAATTTTACTAATAATTATGTACACAAAAAATTGTATGACAAAAAAAATTATTTCGTTAATAATTACACATAAAAATTTTAATGACAAAATTTGTTCACTATTTTTCCAAATCTATTTTATATTTTCGTTATTAAAGATTAAAAATTTATTATAAATAATTTCATATAAAACCTGCTTATAAATATTTTTTCACTATTTCTTTTCAATTTTTAAAACTTTTTTACCACAAAAATCATTTGTTTTAAATTTTCTGATATGGCAGCACAGCCGAAAAAAAATTAAAATTTAATTATATTCAATAATTTCTTATAAGCAACTGATTATAAATATTTTTTTATTATTTCTTTTCAATGTATGAAACTTTTTTATTACGAAAATATTTCTGCTTTAATTTTCTGACACAGCAGCATAGCCGAAATTTCTATAAAATTTAATAATATAAATTTTTTTATAAGAAATTGTTGTCGGTAAAGTTTACTTTCCGATGTTCAAAATATTTTTAGTACTACTTTTTCTTATTACTTTTTTTTCTCAAACTTTACTTAAATCCTTTAAAATTTTCGTAAATAGAAGATACGGCGTACAAGTCCATTTTCCCACGTCCCTTTCATGTAGCCAAGCTTTTCCCCCACGAATTGCACGCGCACTTACACGCAAGCGTATTTCACTACAATTTAATGTGTTTAATTAAATGACAGGAAGTCGCTGCGTCTACTCGCAACACAAGCGACGACATACAATTTCAATTTCGTTAGTTACGCGGCCCAAAAACTATAAAAAGTGTGGTCTTACACAGTCAGACGCTCGCAGACCTTACGCTCACTTTTATTTTATTCCTATTTTTGATCAACGGCTCATCAGTGCCACCGTTTGCGGCTACTGTATTGGCACTTTTGCTTTAGCTGCTTGTTTTTGATCTTGTTGTACGGATTTCCAGTGATTTTTTGATACACTGATTTTATATATCCGCGCATAAACGACAAACGCTTAATACATAGTATGCCCCAGTACCAATATGGTCATGTTTGTGTGCGTGTGTGTGTGGGTAGCTTGCTTGCTTGCGCCCCAAACCGCGAACCGTCTGACATTAATTTAATTTCGCTTCCGCTCTGCTACAGCTGAAGGCAAATCAAATCAACTCGAACGCCAGCACATATTCCAAAAACAACAACGAATACCATAAAATCACTAAAAAGCTGAAATAAGCAAACGATTTAACTCGCACGCTTTTTTTTCGCAGCAATCGAATTCAATTAACAGCATTTTAGTAGCCTGAACTTATTGCGCCGCGTATCGCTATCACATCGCAGTTGCGCAGCCGCGCAGATAAATCATCACTTTTTTAAAGTGTGTAAAGATGCGGCAGCGCACACACAAACACACGCACATATGTGACGTTGAGACCCCACACGCCAGCCGTGGCCGCATATCAGCTAACTAGTGCCGCAGCTAGTGTACTTTACGCACTAGCAATTGATCACATTGCCACTGACAGTCGCCAGTCAGACAGCCAGCCAGCTAGCTAGCGCTGCAGCGTTTCCCACCAGCCACACTTATGTGCGCTGCCAGCAGCTTCCAGCCTGCCGCTGCTGGCTTAGAGCTCAGCTGAGCCGCTGTCTTAATGAAATCTCATTTCTTCGCGCTTCTGTTTGTAAATTAAACCGGATGTGTGTGGTTGCTTACGTATTGGGAATTGTAGTCGTCTGTATCGCTTGCTTGTTGTTGCCTGCCTGCTTGCCTATATATGTATGTACATTAGTAGTCATTAGGATGTTTTCATTGCGCTAGTAAGATTGTAGGCTTTTTAGCTGTGTGAATTGCTCTACGAATTAATAGTGATATTTGTTGTATTTTATGCGCTTGTAAAGTTGAACGATTGAAAGATTACGCGTTGATTGTAGCTAATATTGCGGATTTGCCGAGCTTTCACGGTTAGGCCTAGCTGGCGCTGGTAAGCGCGCTCAATTTGGACGTTCAGCTATTGAGCTTATGTAAATTTTATATTTTTTGGATGGAGAAAAATATTTGAAGTGTGTTGCGTACGTGACTGGCACTCCTTTGAGTGCAGAGTTCAAACCCAGTTGAGAAAATATTTCAATTTATAGAAAAAGGTTTTCATCAATCGATCGGTGCGTTTCTGGAATGAAAAGCTGCTCACTTGAGGTAATAGTTGTTCCAATGCCACTTACAATAATTTTAAGACGATCGTTGTTTTTATTTTTTTGTTTACGAATTCGATTTTTGCGTTTTGTGTGCGCAAATATCACTCTTTACTTCAAAGTACTAAACTAATTTTAGACAAAATTTAAATTTCTAAAAAAATAGTATTTTTTATAACTTTCTAGTATGTTCCTCTCAGCGAAAAAGCTTCTAATAAGAGCCTGCAGTCGTTCTCAGCCGAGATAGAACAATTTTAGATGCAGTATTTTCAGCTATCACCAAGGCGCTCGCCAAAACTCCTGGTTTAGCTGCTGTTAGGAATTTGAGCTGTATTTATAGCTACGCTGACCGAACAAAACTAAGTTCTGTATGAAAAACTTTTTTAGTTTACAAGATATCTTTACGAAATTTGACACAAATGATTTTCAAGCTTCAATCTCAAAATACAATATAATATATTATAGATCGGATCACCATAGCATATAGCTACCATACAAGCTGACTGATCCAAATCAAATTCTTGTATAGAAAACTTTTTTATTTAACAAGATATGCTCACCCAATTTTACCAAAGTTATTATCGATAACAGCGCTATAATATTAGAATAATTTTTTCAGTTGAAACAACTATAGCATATAGCTGCCATGCAAACTGATCGCACAAAATGCAATCCTTATATGAAAACTTTTTTATTTGGCAGGATATCTTCACGAAATTTTACCAAAGATATTGTCAACAACAGCATTATAATCTCCTATGAATTTTTTCAAATCGAACAACTATAGCATATAGCTGTCATACAAACTGTACGATCAAAAGCAAGATACATATTTTTTATACTATTTTACACCATATGAAATACATAAGTGAAGGACAATATCACTTCTTTGCAGCTTAATTAAATGTTTTTTCTTATTTCTAATTGCTTCCATGTATTTATATTTTAAATTTTATTTTCTACTTCTATTTTCGTTCGCTGGAAGCTAGAACTTTTCGCCTTGTATTTTCACCATTTTTGCATCACTATTTTATTTTAACATTCTTTATTTATCTTACGTCATTTTAATCACTTTTCTTTGCAATTCACCTGCTTTTATAAATTTTTGTATTTTTTTCCATTTAACTCCCATTGGGAACTTTTTCTTCCATAAGCAAAAAATAAACATTGTAAATATTTCATTAAAATTCTTATCAATATAATAATTCATTGTGAATGCCTCATACCGATGCCATCATTAGCCTGCTACAATAATTTCCCGGAAAAACTTTGCCATCATTACCTTTTACTCACACAGGCACATACATACAACGCCAAGCAAACATTGGCAATTGCTGCAATCATTTACCTTAACCACACACTTCAGTTGCCACGCAATTTTATCGCTTGCAATTTTATCTCATTCATTGTGCAGTTCAGCAGTTTTATGGTCACCTAGTAGGTAGATACACTCAAGTGGCCTCGTTGCTAGGCTGCCACTGCTAGCTTATCTATTACAATGCAATTTGATTGCCAGCAAAACTACTTCATGCGCGCTCTCATCCTCTTAACCTCCTTCCTTATGGGTCGCCATATAGGTGGCTATGTATATACATATGTATGTGTGAATGATTGTATAGCGTAATGCCTTTAGCATCTATCAATTTTAGTACTTTAGTTGAGCTTCGTTTGCTCTCCTTGTTGCACTGGGCAGGTACTATAATTTTCTGCTTCTTCCGTGTTGTTGTTGTTGTAAATGTTTGTATATACTATACATAAATGAATATTACTTTTTTCGCAATTTTTATTTTATTTTTGTTTTTGCTTTATTTGGCCTCATCGATTTTGTTGGTTTACTCCCATTCTCTTGGCTTCTACATCTACTTTATGCGTTATTGCTCCATTTCTTCGTTTGTGTTCCATGGTATGTGTGTATGCGGCGTACGTGTGTGTACGTGCAAAAGGGAGGAGCCAACTGGAAACCAACCAATATTTTATTGAATTTATTTTCATATTTTTCGCACACATACATACGTATTAATATGCATGTGGATGCGTAGTGCAGGCTCGGTCAGGTGGGTTTACTGAGTGTTTTGTGCAGATATAGTAGTAGATTTGTGGGTTCTTCGTAAGATTTGTGGTTGGGAAGATTGTGAATTCAAATGAATTTATATATTTGAGTAATTTTTGGTTTATAAATAGAAAAACTATGAAGTTTTCGGAGACATTTTTGCTGGTTAGAGCAAAAATTTATGTTGTAAGTTGCGTAAGATGTTTTGTGAGTTTTTTTTTGCTTGTTTATGCAGACTTTTGAATTTGTTTAGTAAAATAATGAATTTTTCTAGTAAGTTCTAATCGTTTTTCGAGGCCTTAAAATCACAAAACTTGCTTACCACGCGTTTCAAGATCTAAAAATCACAAAAATTAATTATATAGATATTATTTAAGATCTGAAAATTTTAGTTACAGATATTTTTAGTAGACGTAAAACTAAAAAAATAGTTAATAAATATTTTTAGTAATTCTAACAATCGCTTAACTCAATTTAGTCGCAAAATGTCATTCAAAATACTTATATAAAGAATTTGAAATCAAAAAAGGATATCATTTATCACCAAAAGTGCTGAAAAACGGTTTTCAATTATTTCCAATTAGGTAAACTTTGTTTATACGAACCTTACTAAAGACATTAACCTTTGGCAAGCACTCAAAATATATTGTTTTATTTTGTTGCGGGGTTAAACATGAAAGGAGGATTATTTACATGTGTTATATTAAAAGGAAATTTGAATTTTTTTAAGCAAAACAGTTTTTTACAATTAAAAGAATTCTAATTTTTTTTAATACTGTAAAATAAGATTTTACAACTTCATGGGAATCGAATTTATTCTATACATTAAAAAAAGATGTTTGAACTATTTCTCACTTAAAAAATCTTTTATAAAAAAATGTTTGCGTTTCCAATTAAAATAATTCCAAAATATATTTCTAGAAATTCTGTAAAATATAATTTCTACATTCTTTATCCGCCACTAAGTTTTTAAGACACCCCTCAAACATATCACACAAAAACCGCCTTCCATACCAACTGATTACTGATGGTAATCACCTCTAAAACATTTTTAGTATATGTATCTTATTTCCCACAAAAGTACAAAAATTGTGTTTCCCCACAACCACACTTGTTATCATCATTAACGCCTCCGGCAGCTCATCAACTAGCCAGCCAGCAATGCTGTACAACCGATAGTTATTCTTATAACATTTCCATTTCTATATCAGCGCGCCATACCCCACATTTCCGTTACAACAACAAAATAATAACAACAACAACATGCGCATCATTATCTAATGCCAATGTATACACCAACCTGCAGCATGCCACACAAGCGCAGCACGGCAGTCACACCTCAACATAAACTTAACGGTATGCTGCAGTGTGGGTGGCATACCTAACCACTACATGTATATTGCGCCTCTTTGATGGCTGCCATTTAATTTCTTATCACTGTATGAACTACTGCTGCTAATACACACATAAATATATATTTTGAGTTATATAATATGTATAAGCGCCCTAGCTACAATCTGTGACAGCTCATCCTCGGCGCAGGAGCAGCTTTTCAAGCTACATACACATGTATGTACATATATGCTTCCATACATTTTGTGCTTAGTATTTTTCTTTTCACATTTTTATATCTTTCTCCTATTTTTATATAGCAAAAGCAATTTTTCGGGGTCTTATTTACTGCTTATTTATGTATTTATTTTGTTGTTTTTGCTATCTTTTTTTGTTTTCAGTTTTTGCTCCTGAGCTTTGCTTTGGCATATTAATGCAATTCATTTCAGAGTATTCCACTCTCTTGCAAGTATTTCATGTATATACATATATACTTACATACATATAAGCACGTATATACATACATAAAAACTCAATTTCGATTTTACTGGCAAAGCGATTCAATGCTGCGGCTAAGCGAATGCTATAAATACATATTTACTAAATTTTTATGTGTATAAAATAAGAAAAAAACATGCTCGCTTATAGCTTGCTGCTATGTAGTATCCTACTCGATTTCGCCGCGACCATACCAATTTATTGCTATTGCTAGCAATTTTTTCTGCTTTTCATTTCTTTTCTTAATGTTTTTTTGCACGCCGCCATATCCTACTTTATCCTTGAATTGCGTCCGCTGGTATAGTTACAACTTGTACACACACACACACACAATACATTTATATAATACAGTCCAAGCGTTATATACAAAGTAAATGTAATCAAGCACCAGCAGCAGCAGCACTAACAAACAAAATCGTCAGCCGTCGCTATAAAAACGAAAATGTTGCGCCAACGTTTATAAGCACATACACATTTTTATATTTTATAGGTATGTGCATATGTATGTTTGTAAGAAAAAATAAAAATTGTAGGGAGCAGCAAATTTTTCTTTTCGCACTCCAGCCATTCTATCAAGCGCGGCTGGCTGGCTTGGCCACCATACTGCCACGCCGCGTCAAACAGTTCAGTGTCATCCCCAACATGAACGCTGCGGGATAGACGCTTAATGTTTGAAAGGACATTGTCCTCACACCATACCAGCGCGTAGGCAACACATGAAAACTCCGAGCGTCGTGCATCCAGCCAGTCACCCAGCCGCTCACTCACTCACGCTTTTGTTGCTCCTATTTCACGCCTTCCTTGGCGCTTTTCCCCACACACAACTGTTACACTGACTGAAGGTTGAGGTTGTGGCGCAATTTTTCGCTATTTTTCTTGCCTTTCCTCAGCGCCCATTTTATTTTATTTGTTTCAATGTAGTTTTCCTTTCTTTTGTTTCTTATACATATTATTTTTATTTTTCATTGTGCAAACATTTCAGCGCTTTTAAACTTTAGTAGTGCTTAGGCTTTAGCTATTTCGTTGAACTGGTGGTCAAATATAAGGATATTTTTCTGGAAATGAATTAAATATATTGAATTTTTTAATTTTTGTTTCGAAATATTTTTTTTTTAATCTCTAAATTTGCACTCTTGCTTGCTTTCAAAACTTATAACTGTATTTTCGAAAATATAATTTTTTTAATAATTATTTAATTATGTATTTTTGAAAATAATTTATATACTCACAAAATTATTGATTAATGTATTATAATTTCAAAACTTAGTATATTTTTATTTGTTATATTTTCAAAAAATTTAATTGTTACGAATTGTCCATTTTTGAAATAACGAGTTTTTTTTATTTTTTTTTTGTATATTTTGAAAATTTCTATTTTTGAATTTAATATATTTTCAAAAATTGAATCTTGACTTCTGAATTCCTTTTACTAAAAAAAATATTTTTTAAATTTTTTTTGAATATTCGTGCGCTATTTTTATTTTTGAAAAGCAAGTTTTTTGTTCTTTTGATTTTCAAAACTAATTATTTTTTTGACTCATTTTTAAGAAAGTTTGGTATTATTTCTATTTTTAAAATATTATTTTTTTTAATTAAAATATTTTCAAAATTAAATATTTTACATTTTATTATGTTTTCAAAACTTCTTTTTTTTATTTTCCAAAATAATTTTTTTTATATTCTCAAAATTTATTTTTAAAAATTTATTACATTAGTTATATTAAAAAAATAATGCATCCAAAAAATGGTTGGTATTATTATTATTATTTTTTTTTTTTTGAAATATGTATGTTTTTTATTTTTAGTTAAAACTTTTCAAAATTAAATATTTTTAAGTTTTTAATGTTTTGAAAAATTTAAAATTTAAATTTAACATAATTTATTTTTAAAAATTTATTACATTAGTTATATTAAAAAAAGTTACATCCAAAAAATTATTGGTATTATTATTTTTTTTTTTTGAAATATGTATTTTTTTATTTTTATTTAAAACGTTTCAAAATTAAATATTTTTAAGTTTTTAATGTTTTGAAAAATTTTAAATTTAAATTTTAAATTTTTTTTTTTTTTAATTTCTAAAAGTTTATTTCTTATCTTTTCGTAATGTATGCTTTTGCATTCTTAATACAATACTTTCTAACATCAACTTTAATTTTTTATATTATTGTAATATTTTTTTTTTGCATTCTTAATACTATACTTTCGAACATCAATTTTTTTAAATAAATTTTTCGTACGAAAATACGTACCAACAGATCTCGTCAATGTGAGCTTCTTCAAAAATCTCACTCTCCGTTATACACCGCCAGCTTGAGCACTTAATATGGAGCCTCCCAAACGCACAGCATAAACTTAACAGCCTCCATGCCCACACACCCTGTCAGCACCTAGCGCTTAACTACACTTTTTCCTGACTCCAATAGCATTTTTGTTGCTTTTTTCGTACTGCCCTTTTCACTAAGGAATTTTCATTCCAGTTATACACACTTACATGCATACATATGTACTTTACTGCCAATATATATGCAATATATGAACTCAATCACATGCTCATATGTTTCCAGCGCCCATCTTTGTAGTTATTTATGTATGCACATACAAACAAACAAACATACATACATACATATATAGCGGCATGCATATATGCGGTCCATGGTATTACTCTTTTCCACATTCATTGCGCTCGTTTACTACATACTTGACGTTACGCTCACTCGATAGCTCGGTCGAACGGTCGGATGGTTGGTTAGCTGGCATCGTTATCGACCAATGATATTGGAAATATGTCAGTTGCGCAAAGCATCCATCGGTTTGGCTCCGACTCTTCGACGACGTCAACTACTACATACCGAGGCAATGGTAACGGTACCAGCAACACTATGGACTACCCTAAAATCGACTGGGTGTGTGTGTATGTATGTAGGTGCAGCAGCTGGCGTCTTACGTCGCCCAGTTCCTGCATGGCATCGAACTTTGATCGGGGCTGGACTGTTTCATTGCACCACAATTCCACTGCAAAATCTCCGAGTCTGTGTACGTGTGTGTGTGTGTGCATTTGCTAACTGTACATACATACATACATATATTTTCAGCGTGTCTGTGGTGTGGGTTTCGTTTGGCGTAACTATTTTATATCGAAATTGAAATTGGTACGTCCTTATGTTGGGTGGGGGATGCTGTTGCCTAAAGCCGAAAAAATGCTTGTACATACACATATGTATGTGTATAAATGTGTGCGTGTTGCCGTTTCGCATTTGAGGTGAGTTAAAGTGGCGTTATCGATGGGCTGCAAATGTCGATGTGCGGAATTCGAAGCGAGAGCTTTGCTTGCTTCCATGTAGGGACACACATATACATATAAACATTCCGTTATTTGTTGTTTTTGCTATTTGCCGTTATTCGCTTGTCGTTTGTCGTCGTTACGCCAATGCCAATGTACATATTTATTGGAAAAGGGATTAAGGACATGCTTTTTTTTGGTGTTTGGCATTGTTGCTGCTCCTTTTGCCATTACTTTTCGCTTGGTTGCTTGCGTGCATGTATGTGTGTGTGTGTGCGGTCTGCTGATTTATGGGAATTTTCGATTGGATGTTGAAGTTTTCGCAAAAGGATGTGGGCGTAGGTATGTGTGAAGCCATATAAGTGCCTTTATATATAAAGTTTAGCATTTCGTTGGACCGATTGGCTTAAGCACGCAATAAGATTATGTATTACTGCACATAAATATAATTTTTACTGATGCGGTGGAAGTGTGGATATGGGATTCACGCACGCACGAGCAGGTTTAATAATTTATATACGCTTATAGAGGCCAAATGTAGGGTACTGGGAAGGGTCTGTGTCAATTTAATACCAACAAAATCTAAATATTTTCATTTATTTAAGACAATATGACATTCCTGTAACTTTGCTTGTTCAGTACGCCACTCGCAAAAGTTTAAAAAATGTTGTGCTATTTATATTTTTACTAAAAGTTGTCTAACTGTATTAAAAAGTTATAACTTTGTTTTGAAAAATTAAAAAAATAGTCATATATTTTTTTAAGAAAAATTAAAAAAGTACAAATATTTCTTTAAAGAAAAATTTAAGTTTTAATATTTTTTCACTTATAAAACTTTTTGTTTAATTTATTTTATTTTTATTTGCATTGTTAATAGATAATTACACACAAGCGTATATGTATGGTATTTGATTAATTGCCAATGCCAGCCAATTAATGTTTAGCCTTTGCAAATTTTCTTGCTTGCCTTATGCAAATTTAAAATTCCACAACAGTTATCAACGTTAGTGCTATTTCCCTACACTCACACGTACATACCATATACCTATACATATGTACATACTTACAAATACACCACACACACAACACAGTAAAACCGCAAATTAAGTAGCTTGATTTAAAGGTTGATTGCACTATTTTTCCGACAAAATTTCCCACACAACTTAATATATTTTCAGTTTCCCTGCTTAAAAAAAGAAAATACAAAAACTACAATTAATTTTGCTTACTAAACAAAGGAAACAGCGCACGCGAAACTAACGGCATGTGGTGAGCGAATTTGAGCATATGTTAATGAGTGGCTTTATTTGAGTTGTTCAAGCTCTCACAAGAGTAATGCGCTCTTGCATTCAACACAAGTTGTGGTGAATTTTGTTGCAATGTCATTCGGGAATTTATTGACCTTTGCAGGCGCTGTCATCTGCTAGATAACGATTCATTCCTGATAATTTATTTAAATTACTTAAATGGCAACAATAAAAAATAAAAGTAATGTGTAAGAAAAAATTAAGAAGAAAAATAGAAATTTTTGAAGAAGAAAAATTTTATTTTATTTATTTTTTTTAGAATTTGAAAACTCTTAAATAGAGTTTAGTTATTTTTTAAGTGCTCATCCGGAAATTTTTTCTCATGACTCCTGCTCTACAGGCACAAATATATGCTTTTTATATTTTTACTTATTTTGACAAAGTTCTTGCAAGTTTTTACAAATTTATATTTTTGTATTTTTTTATAATAACAAAAGTAAAAGCAATAAAAGATTAAAAAGACAAATCTTTTTCAAATTCGGAAATTTTAAATGATAAACTATTTATTAGTTGAAAAAAGCAAAGCTCATTCAAGGACTCTCAAACACTTCCATATTCACCTGTCTGGATCTCAGTCTTTGTCAATCCAAGAAGAAAAGGCGCTTTGAGTTGACTTGCAGAGAAAAGATATTTCGTCTCGGTCTCGTTTAGCAGACTGTTTCACATTAAACCTTTCATTAGTAATCCCAAAGGTATATCTTTATCAGTTCGAAGAACCTTAAGAGTTGCACTTCAGATATCTCAGTAACAGAAGCTTTTAAAGAATCCATACTATTTTATTGCAATATTATAATCAAAACTTTTTGCAAAACTTCGCATATTTTATGATCCAAAATGTTCAAAAATTCTCGAAAATAATGTTTATCTCATAATTCCGAATTTGAAAACCATAAAAACTAAGCAAAATCAAAAAAAGTAGCAGCTCATTTTACGTCACTACTAAATTTCAGAAAAAGGCAGTAATACTCTCGGAGCCTTAAAAGTTCAAATAAAACCAAATTTTTCGTTTTCTCTGAGCGCTAGTGCAGCAGAGCGCCGTCATTTGTGCCCCAACTTGCATTCTCGTGCAACTTGCAGCGCGAAGCCAACCTTTGTAGGGAGCCAAAAAAATAACACATAAATAATACCGTTACATGCATTGCCAATGCAGTTGGGAAGTGTGAGAGCGAAAGAGATGAGTTGAAGCGTAACCTATATGCATATATATTTCGCAATGTACGAGAACGAGATAAATGAGGGTCATAGCAGAAACAATAGCAATAAATATTACAAAAAATACGGCAGAAAGAGAGAGAGAGCGCACACACTGCGAGAAAAAAACTACAATAAAGGCCACTACCAACACATATGTCAACGCTCTTCCACAGTGTCACAAAAAAAACAAAAAAAAAAAATCACAAACCAACAACAATGAGACGCGCAGCAGTCAATACAGCAATACAAGTGGCCATAAAAATCACATATTTTCATCCACATTCGACGCTGTTCAATACAACGGAGCAACTGCCGAGAGCACAGGCGCTAGCGCGCTCAAAGCGTATAGCAGAGCGCCACGAAAGAGCACAAGCAGCTCAGTTACTCAGACGCGCTGCTCCGTTGGAGCTGACTCCAAATGCATGCTTCGCAAGAGCAGACAGACAGCTTACTGAGATACGCGCTTACGGTCTGAGATAGCGGCAACAGCGAGCGCCTCAACGAAATGGCCGTATGGTAGTTGAAGAAGGTGGTGACTAAGTGCCGCTACGCGAGCAAGCAGCTGGCTCAACCGCTTATACACTGTTGCTCAGTGCGGCACTAATAGTGCGGCTGATGGTGGTGGTGGTGCTACAGTCAAATCGAATATCTGTGTGTGTGCGCTTGTATTGGTGCCTTCGTCGAACGATGACAACAAATACAAAGCAATAACAAAAACAATAATGCTGGCGCATATGTACAAGTATAGATAGATTTTTAACAAACCTGATTGGATGTTATTGACTGCGGTGCTAACGACATTTTTTGTTGTACTTGCTGTTGTTGTTATTGCCAATTACATTATTATTGTTGTTGTTGTTGCTTAGCGAGCATATACTCTATAGGTAGGTACTATGCGCTCTGCGCGCAACATCAATGATTCGGTAGTTGAGCTGAGTTCGCTTGCTAGCCGACTAGCTGGTGAGGCGTACTGTATATACATACATATGTGTGTATGCACATAAAAGCTGGTGAATATATTGAATGTGTCGGATATATACATATGTAAGTGTATATTTGTCGATATATGCAGGAACACGTAAATATATTTGCCAGTTTTTGTTGTAAATATTATATTGTTGTAATTTTTCTTGCTCGCTTATCGCTGTTGCTGCTGCCATTTTATATAGCAATCGCGTGTATATAATAAAATTATGGTAAAATAGCGTACGAATTGAATGTCGCTTGATTGTGACGCTGATGCGATACGCTTGGTCAGGCAGGTGGGTTTGGGGACGTCACCATAACATATGTATATGATATGTATGGTATGTGTGGAACTTTTATGCATTTTTTGATTTTTTATGACAAAAAAATTATTAGTTTTTGAGATAGCGATCTTGATTTTTATGATTGCTTATAATTGTATAATTTGTTATGTTATTGTATTTTTTAAGACAATTTCTAATATCTCAAGTCTTAAAAATCGATGTTAAATAAATTAAGTGATCATTTTAAGCCAGCTAATGAGCAAACAAAATACAAAAATTAGAAATCCAAGTCAAAAATGATTAAAATTTTAAATATCGCAAAAAATTAAAAAGAAAATTAAAAAATAATTAGTGATACTTAATCCATTACTTGAAATATTTTTTTTTTTTTTTTTTGTAATTTATGTACATATCAAAATTTTTTATATACATATGTCTATATTTTATTAGTAGTTTTAGACATTTTAAGCCAGTTGATCCCTAAAGAAGAGCTAAAATCTTATTAGAAATCAGCCTAGAAATTATTAAAAATTTCAATTATCACAAAAAAATATTAATAGCAATAACACAAAGTCCATGACAAACTACCTAATATTACTCTGCGCACTTTCAACACTCAAACCAATTTAAAATAAAGCTATTAACACTTAGTGACCTTAGATATGTTAAGGCAATGGGCATGTGGGGCATATGCTTAGGTATGAATATACACATTTGGATACAAAATACCTTTTATATACATATGTATAAGCTATTATTATTTTAGCAATGTATATACATATGTACACACATATATGTATATGTTAGCAACCAATTTCAAGCGCTTGTACTCAACGAAGGTCACTAGTTCAAAAAATGACTGCGCATTGCTTTTGGCAATTAACTTTTAAAGCATATTGCCTAAATTTTATATTGCTATAAAAGAATGTATTAGCACAATTTGAAAACACATTTTCATTTTATTTGTAATTTTGAATATTTTTCACGATCTTTGTTTCTCATACATATGTATAAAATAATTATTAAGTGAAAAAGTAAAGCGTAAAAAGTATATGAGCTTTTATTAATACTTTAAATACTCGATAAAATAATGATGTCATAAAAGATAATAGTAAAAATAAAAATAAAAGTGAAATATAAAGGCTTCATAAAATTAAGAAGTTTTTGGTGGCTATGTGCATCTATAAGCAAAATAGTTGTACTCAAAATTAAGAAAAATCAGTTCAAAGTTAAGATTAGAAAATTGTAAAATTAAGTAAAAAAATATTTGTGTGAAAAAAATCGAGCAAATATTAACAAAACTAAAATTTTGAATTTAAACTATGATTAAATCCAAACGCTTAAGCTTGTAGAAAATACATAGTAGCGCCACTTTCAGCACAATTTATTAAGCTCGCCCACTTTTTGCCAAAAATTTTCCTTTTCATCGAACAAAAGCCAGTCAGATATAAGATAAACCTTTGGATACCAAGCGGATTTGCAAGTGAAATAAAATTATATTTACGTGTATATGCACACACTCTTCTCAATCTGGTAAGAAAGTCCTTCTAAACAAATACCGAAGCTATTTCAAATAAAAAAGGTTCTAAAACCCCTGGTATATAAATAAGTTTATAGAAAACTACCAGGTATATATAGAAATTGTTCAAATATGAAACGATTTTACTGACAGAGAAAGCGCTAAAATAGTAACAACATAAAAATTGATTTCCCGTTCGCTGCTGCGAGTAAAAAATAGTCACATTGAAGCTGTGCTTGACGCACCCTAGCTGTGGCTGCCTTGAAGTATGCTACGATTTGCTGTTGCACTATACGCCAACCGTGCTACACAACAACAATAATATTAGCGCACACAGACCAACAGCTAAATGTTGTTGTAGCCGCCACTGTGTTGGCGCTCGTCCAATCGAATTCAATTGACTCTCCATTTTTTCGTTTTTCTTGTTTTTTTTTTGCTTTCGGTTGTCGCTTATTTTATTGTTATCCATGCAACAAGCACACCCAAAATAAAAAGCATATAGCAGTAGCGCCGATTGTGCGCCACCCAAAATTATATGCGCTTACTCTCTTTCCAATCGATGCAGCATATCGAAGCATACGCCCAGGCGCCAATAACACTCGATAACGGCGCGCATACACATGCACATTGCGCTCCTCACGCAGGGTATATAGCATACAGCAAATTTTTGGTACATACTCATATACATTTAGATGTGTTGTTGTTGCTGAAATATAATAAAAATCGTTTGTGTTATTTATTATTGAATTCCTTTTCATTTTTATTTTCGTTGGTGCGCTCAAATGCGCACAGCAAATGCGCCGGAACTGCTATAATATATATGTATGTGTATATACAATTTTTATATAAAAACTTATGTGTGTGCATGTCGCTGATATGGCATAACTGTAGCGCTTTTATTGGACTTGATGAATCTATTGGAGACACTTTGCCCCAACCAATTTCTCGCTCAACTGCTCGTGCTTACAGCGCTGCCACCCAACCCCGGGCGAACTGTCGATTTATGCTAACAGCTTTGTATGTATTGTTTGTATTATGATGTAGGTATCTATGCATGTTTGTAGTATCTAGTACGCCACCCAAGCGACCTATCAGCAGTAGCGCCAACGCGCAATGCCCAAACAGTGCAGCAAGTAAAGAAGAAAAGCAAAAAAAAACCTGTGTCAGCTATCGTGCATACCCCCACCTTACCGATTTACGCCACCCAATCGACAACCCCCTCCCAGCCTGCTGCTGCTGCTTTGCACCAACCATTCATTTGCACTATCAGCCCAACCACCCACTTGATGTTGAAGTGGATTTCATTAAGCATATGCCATGCCCTTTTCCCGATACCACACGCCAACACCCACCCACACATCCACCAGCAAGTATTTATGTATTGAAAATTTTCGTATGGAAAAAATTCATCGTTTCCTTTTTTACGATTTCATATTTCTTATTGCCAGCAATCGCCTTTTACCCACGCTCACGCTCGGCACGCTTCGAAAGCTATCGAATGCCAGTCGAAAGTCTTTCACTCTCCGCACACACGTGCGCTCTCACTCACACACACGCGCGCCAACTCATACTCATGCGCTCACTCACGCTCACAGCGCTGCACGCGCTCCGGCTGGCGCTCCCACCAGCGTTATCCTTGCTACTTTTCACATTTCTTTTTATTTCCTTTCACGTTTGGCGCACATATGTGTGTGTGTGAGTGTTTCCTTTTTTGTCGCCCGCCATTTTTTCTTTCTATTTACTACAACATTTTTCTTGGGCTTGTGCGCTGGCTGCTTTCTTTTATTGTGCTGCTCCGCGTCGATTTTTCAGCGCTTCGATTTGCGACGCCAGCTCTCGATGACACCCACACACACACACATATATACATATAAGAAGTACGACTATTTCAAGCGTTTGCTCTTACTTCGAGCCGTGCTTATCATCCCTCTTGTAAAGCGCTAAGCGCACACACACACATAACCGTTTATATACATATATAGTAACTACATATATACACGTGGTGACAGCCTCTTAAATTAACGAAAACCCCCGCTACTTGCCCCAAATGGTGGCAAAAATAACACACAAAAAAATTTTAAGAAAAACCTTCTAGCATTTCTTATATACTTCACACATGCAAACGCACATACAAACACAAAACACGTTGTAAAAATAAGCGCATATATGTACATAAAAACGACCGCCACATCGGTACATACGAACATCGATTTCGATTGGGAATCCATCTATAGCGACGAATGCGCTTGATTCGCGTGACAAACCAGCACACTTCAGCGCAGCAGCACACTTGAGTGGGCTAAGGACTCTACGACGCTGCGAGTGGGTGTGCGCATGGGTGCGAGCGCTCACTAGCATATGGTAGGTGCACCCACTAAGCCTTGTAAGCGCTTTGTTGTTAGCTGGCTGTATGTGTGTACTGTTTCTTCAACGAAAAATCCAATAAGCGTGCTTGTGCTGTGTTGTTGTATTTTTTCTTTGCTTATTTTTTCGTATGGGGAAAGGCGCGGGAGCCGCATATTACGAATTAAAGTAAGTGTGTCTCGCTTAAGTGACGATTGGGATTAGCGAAGACATATGATACTAAGATTCGTTTGGTGACAGCGTGATTTTAATAACGCTAGATAACGAAGAAAAATGGTGGTGGATCGCGATTTCGCGATTTAGGATAAGAAATTGCTTTTTTAATATGAAATTTGCTCTCTAAGAATAACTGCGATGTTAAAAATATAAAAATTGCTCAAATAAAAAAAATTGAAAAAGAATAATGTTAGCCAA
This sequence comes from Bactrocera correcta, assembly GCA_027475135.1. Taxonomy (NCBI): domain Eukaryota; kingdom Metazoa; phylum Arthropoda; class Insecta; order Diptera; family Tephritidae; genus Bactrocera; species Bactrocera correcta. The sequence continues at coordinate 2,932,687 of CM050322.1, forward strand.
ATTTACTTTTATGAATTTAAATTTAATAACAATTTTTAAAAATAATACATTTATAAATTCGGTATTTGAGAAGTAGGAATTATTCGAAGCTTCCTTACACTGGGTTTAGGAAAATTTTTAAAAATTTATAAATTTATATAATTATAAAAATTTATAAAATTTTAAGAAAAACGTGCGAAATCTTTCAGAAAAAAATATTATTTGGAAAAAATTTTTAGGAAGATTTTATAAAAATTTATAAATTTATAAAAAATTTAAATTATAAAAATTTATGAAATTTTAAGAAAAACGTGCGGAAACTTTCAGTAAAAAATATTATTTGGAAATTAAAATATTTTGTGATCTTTTAAGAGCAATTTCTTTTTAGTCAATAGAACAATATATACTTAATTATATATTTATAGGAAAACGTGACTTTTTCAAAGAATTTTTATGCAAAGATACACTAAAAAAATATATTTTTTTATTCTATTTTAACATAATTTATTTTTACCACTTCAGTTGCTAGGGAAGATATTTATAGATATTTAAAAATAAATTTAATAAATTTTTAGGCAATAAACGGTAACATAATTACGCGTATTTTATTTATTAGGGAAAAATTTTTTATAGGAATATTGTTTTTTTAAAAAATTATATAAAAATATATATTTGTAATATTGTAAAGAAAACATGTCATAATTAAAAAAAATTTAAATTACAAAAACAAAAATTTATTTATTATTAATGTTTATTATACATTATTCAATTTAATTTTATTTTTTACATTACATTTTTAATACAAAATTTCATTTTTTAATAAATGAAAAATAAAAAAAGTTAGTAAAAAATCTAATAAAGAATATATAAACATTAATAATAAACAAATTTTGTTTCTATATTTTAGAAATATTTTTTTAACTAATCCGCAATTCACTTTGGTAAAGCAACTTTTTATTTTTTTTTTAAATTTGCAAAAAATTTATATAAAGAAAGTTTTACTGAATTTGTTAGTATTTATTGTTTTTTTTTATTTTTTTCTATTTATGGGTATCTCCTATAATTTTCTATTTACGTAGTCATTCTTCTTTTTTATTTAATATTTTGCTTTTTTGTTAATTTATTATAATTTTTATTTTTTTCTACAGTTCAGCAAGACTTTTTTGAACCTATTTTTTGAGAATTTTTCTTTTTGCTGTTTAAAAAAAAAAAAATATTTTAAACAACTATTGGCATCAGCAATAATATTACTTAAACCATTTACCTTATTTTAAATGTTTTTCATTTATTTCTCTTCTAGAATTTTGTTGTTGTTTTTTTTACATATCCCCCACACTTACTTTTAAAATAATTGTTTCTTGCCATCTATCTTACGACTACTTTGCAATTTCGTACTGACTTTTGCCACCTTTACTCCTCCAATTGAAGTGCATTTGCACCCCCACTGCCCTATGCGCCCGCCCGGGCACCAAGAACAATAACTCATTGCTTGGCGGCAGCATGAGTGTGTGTATGCCGTTTATTGCCCCACCAGCATTTTCTTGATTTTCTCAAGTGCGCTTCAGTGAAGTGCAAAAGAAATAAATATTTATGTATTTTTTTATATTTTCCTTCACACTTAGCCATATAGGTATGTGTTTGCTTTATTTTTCGCATTTTTTTTCTTGCTCCCAAGATGGCGCGTTGGTAGCTTTCAGCATAATTACATAGCTGGCGGCGGGCACGTAGGAGCTTGTAGAAAGCACGCATACGTGCATGAAAGACTTATATGTGCATGTATGTGTTTTTATATGATAATACTTGTGTTGTTGTGCAGCATATATAGAACGTGCGTATGTATGTGCGCATATGCAGCATACTTTTAGGTGCTGAAGCGTATGCCGCCAACACGTTCGGCGCTGATCTGTCTGCAAGTGGTTATGGGCGAGCTGTCGGTTGGTCGATACAGCGCACACGCCAACACATGCACACATGTATGTACATACGCTTTGTTGGTGTACGCTTTTGTATGTATTGAATAGCATATAAATACTCGTTATGTTTGCTTTATTCCATTTCTTTATATTCTACTTTATACCATCTCAATAGTCGAGTGCTTCGGTAGGTGCTCTTGTCCTTTATATGTGAAATCTGTAGCTCCTGATTTATGTGCTAACGCGCACATGACGACATACAGATTTATATATATACATTTATATAAGCATATCTGTTCGTTTTTTTCTGTTTTCACATCTTCTGCAGCATTCTTTTAATCTCTTGCGCCCAACCACCTTTGCCTTCCATCATTGAGGAGATTACCTTTTTCTTCATATACGATATCCTACACTTAAACATGCGCTCGCACAGCAACACATATACTCACGCCCGCCAGCGCACACTTGAATAAATCTCAATACATATGTACATGGCCGATGCTTATTTATATACCATTTATTTTATACATTTTTATTCGCATTTGCACAAATATACATACATACATATGTAATGTTGCGTCCGTGTGTTTATATCTACATGCATATACATAAGCAGTATTACTTTATGGCTTTTATTGGAAATGCGTACAGACACACGCAAAAATTCATGCACAACCAAATATCTGCTCTCAACCAATGTGTGCGCCGCATCTTGATTTCATTTGTTAATTGTGTGTAGGTGTGCATGGTTGCCTCCCAACGCCTACTTTGCACCAACAACTATAAAACTGAGATTAACTGTGCGCAATTATTGCAAACTTATATCAATTATTTTAAAAATACTTTATATAGTACTTTTACTTAAAATTAAATTTTTTATTTAAAATTAGTAAACAAATTTAAGCAAACTGCTATGTTAGTCACTAATTATTGACACGCCGAAGAAATACATCGACATTTATCGAAAATTACATTTCTTTCAAACAGCAACTATATGCAATAAGCAACACAAATAAAACTGAAAACTCCGAATTTTACTCCGAAAATTTTAAAAGCTGTTCGGTAGCACTTTTTCTGCAGCTGTTGCTTATGAATGCTCAACATTTACTTAATAAGTGTTTATTTTCTACAAAACAGCTAAAAACTAGACTCCGAAAAAAAATTACCCGAATTGATTTAATTTCACTTAATAAAATATACATATTATATATCTATATACAAAACAGTTAAAAACTAGACTCCGAAAAAAAAAATTACCCGAATTGATTTAATTTCACGTAATAAAATATATTTATTTCAGATAATAGTAATAATAAAAAATATTTTATTACAGAAAATAAGTTTATTTCTTAAAGAAGTCTTCATTTTAAAACATTTAGTGATGGTTAGGAAAATATTTATATAAAATAAGGACTCTCAACTAATTTTAATGCAAACAAGAAAATATTGTAGTAAATAGATTAGAAATATAAACATTATTACTCAAACTGTTTTTTTTAACTCCGAGCTTTATTCCAAATAATTACATTGCCGTTTTTGGAAATTTTCGGTAATAAACTTTTTATCATAATCATAAATAAAGGAAATTGTATAGTAAATGCATGAAAAATATGAACACTATTGCTCAAAATGTTTTTTTATAACTCCGAACTTTATTCCGAAAAATGCTATTGTCATTTTTGAAAATTTGCGGTAATATACTTTTAATTTGCAAACACTCAAATGTACTGAGCAACACTTTTTAAACGCCGTTTTACACAGAAAGTTACAGTATTTTGGCTTATGGCCCGAATTTAAAGTTACATATTTTAAATTTAAAATAACGACAATTAACTTATTTGCCTACATCCGAAGGCGAAAATTAGCAAAAATGTGCAGTAAATACATTAAAAACAACAATAGTGTTGCGGAATTTTTTTTTTTTGGTAACTCCGAATTTTACTCCGAAAAAATTCATTGTCGTTATTGCAAGTTTTTATTAATAAATTTTTAATTTTCATGCATTCAATAATCTTAATAGCTTTATAAACATCATTTTATAGCCAAAACATTACTCCGAAAACAGTTGCAAGTTTAACATTTTTGTGCAATAAGCATTTTTTAACTATAGAACCATATTAACAGAACGACAAGGAAAGTAGCTTCTACTTATTTCAATTTTATAATTTTAGTTAATATGTTTACTATGTATATAACGGGTGATTTTTTAAGAGCTTGATAACTTTTTAAAAAAAAAAAACGCATAAAATTTGCAAAATCTCATCGGTTCTTTATTTGAAACGTTAGATTGGTTCATGACATTTACTTTTTGAAGATAATTTCATTTAAATGTTGACCGCGGCTGCGTCTTAGGTGGTCCATTCGGAAAGTCCAATTTTGGGCAACTTTTTCGAGCATTTCGGCCGGAATAGCCCGAATTTCTTCGGAAATGTTGTCTTCCAAAGCTGGAATAGTTGCTGGCTTATTTCTGTAGACTTTAGACTTGACGTAGCCCCACAAAAAATAGTCTAAAGGCGTTAAATCGCATGATCTTGGTGGCCAACTTACGGGTCCATTTCTTGAGATGAATTGTTGTCCGAAGTTTTCCCTCAAAATGGCCATAGAATCGCGAGCTGTGTGGCATGTAGCGCCATCTTGTTGAAACCACATGTCAACCAAGTTCAGTTCTTCCATTTTTGGCAACAAAAAGTTTGTTAGCATCGAACGATAGCGATCGCCATTCACCGTAACGTTGCGTCCAACAGCATCTTTGAAAAAATACGGTCCAATGATTCCACCAGCGTACAAACCACACCAAACAGTGCATTTTTCGGGATGCATGGGCAGTTCTTGAACGGCTTCTGGTTGCTCTTCACCCCAAATGCGGCAATTTTGCTTATTTACGTAGCCATTCAACCAGAAATGAGCCTCATCGCTCATCGGACACGGACGCGAAACACATTTCGAACCGAACACTGATTTTGGTAATAAAATTCAATGATTTGCAAGCGTTGCTCGTTAGTAAGTCTATTCATGATGAAATGTCAAAGCATACTGAGCATCTTTCTCTTTGACACCATGTCTGACATCCCACGTGATCTGTCAAATACTACTGCATGAAAATCCTAACCTCAAAAAAATCACCCGTTATTAAAAATATTTCTCTTCTAAATGTCCATTGCCAAACTTCCTGCGCACTTTATAAATCTCTATTTTTGTCTTTCTCCACTTCATTGAAATGGATACAAAATTAAAAATGGCGCTGCGCAATTCATTCTAATACACATATGTATGCACACATGCCAACAAAGCAATAAATCCTTATAAATTAACACACACATTTAAAGGCATACTAAAAATTCTTGAAGTGAACTGATTATTTAATTAAAGCAATGATTTTGAAATGCCTCATTTGTAGCACGTCAGCACAGCACACAAGCTCCAAGCCACATACATACCTTCATACATTTGCAGATGTGTATATATGTATGTTCGTAGTTATACGTAGTAGAAATCAGCTACAATAATAATGGCTACCCAATTACACACTGTCTCTCGCTCGCTTTTGCCTATCAATAACAAATAGGGTGTATACAGTAGTGTTATCGGACCGTATGAGATACTTGGCGCTCGCTCACACACAGGCAGCAAATAGCAGAAAAGAGCTTAAAAGCAGAAAAAAATAAAAAACAAAAGCAGAAATAAATTTGATAATAGTAAAGCAGCAGGAAAGTAGTATTTTAGTTTTTTTTTTTTTTTAAGATTTTTAATGATGCCGCGCTAATACGTATACGTCATAAATACGTGTATATGTAAGTAACACTCCTAATTGTTGTTGTGCTGCCTTTTGAAACGCCATTATGGCATAATAAATCTTTCAAAATTGTTTATAATTATTGCCAGGCACCATGTTAGATAACAGTCTATTGCCTGTATGTATGAACTGTTAGTTAACTGTATCTAATCAGCATTTTAGATATCTATAGCTACAGTTGATATCTTTATTTGCGTTATCTGTAAGCTTCAAGTCTATTTAAATGGAGCAGTAAGCAATAATAATAACAATAATAATATGCCGTTAATAATGCTTAAACGCAATAATCTATCAACAGCAAAGAAAAAAGACAAGCACTTGTGTACACACAACACATACTACATACAAATGTGATGTATGTACATGAGCGCTGATGTAGGGACGCGCTGGCGTATACGTTATCTTATCGCGCGTCCACTGGCATGACAAACGTATGCATTGTTGTTGTTTTTTTGTGAATTTCAAACTTGCAGCCAATAAGTAGTGGCGAGCAGGTAGGCCTTTAATAAGCGTTAAATTATTTTTAACATAGAATTTCTTGGTAACTTTTGTTGCGCCCCAAATATGTGCACTAACAAAAGTTCGTAAATAAATACGCATGAGTTGCCTCGTTTGTTTGTTGTTGCTGTCATTTATACCCTTACAGAGCATAATAAATGTCTTGAAGCTTGTAACGTTAAATTCACTATCAGATCGAAACACTCTAGCCTATTGCTGCTATACAAGCTGCACGTTCAAAATCATATAAAAACTTTTTTCTTTCATGAGCTATTTCCACCAAATTTGACACAGATTGTTTTCCAAGGCAACAGTGTAATCTCCGAATAAATCAAACAGATCGGACTACTATAGCATATAGCTGTCATACAAACTGAACGTTCGAAATCAAATGCTTGTATGGAAAACTTTTTTCTTTCATGAGCTATTTCCACCAAATTTTCACACAGATTGTTTTCCAAGGCAACAGTGTAATCTCCGAATAAATCAAACAGATCGAACTACTATAGCATATAGCTGTCATACAAAGTGAATGTTCCAAATAAATGCTTGTATGGACTACTTTTTTATGTGATGAGATATATTAACGAAATTTAGCATGCAATATTATCCAAAATAACGGTATAATCTCCAATAAAATTATTGAGATCGAACCACTATAACATATAGTTGCCATACAAATAGAGCACTCAAAATCAAGAAAGCGGTTTTTTGTACCTTTTTGTATTCATAAATAATGCACACGTGAAGGGTATTATAGCTTCGGTGCAACCGAGGTTAACGCTTTTTATTTCTTCTCTGCTTCAAGATTAGGTACGCGTCTAATGCACGCAAACGCTGAGCTGCTGCTGATAAAAAAAAATCATTTACTTAGTTGCTTGCTTAAGCATGCTTATGAGTAAATAATTTTTAAGGTTTCGCTGTGTTTTTTGTTGTTTTTCATTTATAATTTCGTATTTTTGTCAACGCGTTAAACTTTTTGTGAAGCAATTTAAACAATAAAAATCTTATAATTTCATTTGTATTGTAAGCGATTTAGCTGGAAAGCTGCTCAAATTTATGACCAATCCGAATTCATGACAGTCATGCAATCAAAGTCATATAAACAGTTAAATGCTTATGTACATACAATATATTACACGCACACACAGGCGTGGAGTTTATATGAATTTAAGCAAGTGTCTTGCGTGTATATGTAAATTTTGAGGTATATGTGCACATAAATACATAAGCATATATTTATATGTATGTTTGTATATATGTATATTAAGCTATATTTAAGTAAGTAAATATATATTCGTATGACATGTACATATGTGTGGCTGTCATGCTTTGAGTATAGCTGTATATAGGTATATACATGTAAGCATAAAGCTATATCTAGCTATATACCAAATAACTAATCGTATGACATATACATACACACGCATGCCGTTATAACTGTACATACCTATGGATTCACAAAAAATTTCTTGCTTAAAACAAATAAGAATGATTATTGTATCTTCCGCTATGCCTACTGCCGCCTCCTGTCGGCTGACTGTCGCCACTGCTTGCTGCTTATATTTTTTACTGCACAAATACAGCACATACATATGCAGTCACATAAATATATTTTATCTAGAACTCAGTTGATGTGTTATTTTCGACTTTAGCTACTTTATTATTGCATACAAATAAAATTGATAATAATTTTTGAACATTATTTCAAATACACATACAAGCGCAAACAACAACAACACACACATGTAAAGGTATAAGCACACATACATATATACATATACAAATGACAGCTTTTGGCTTAGTAACTGCCACTTTTTTGTTTGTATTGACTTCATATTTTATTGTTCTTGTATTGTTGTTGCTTTAATTTAACGCTCATCAGCCGCACACAGCCTGTCACAGCTTACTGTGTAGTAGTTGTGCGCCGCAGCGCATTGTCATATTTACATACGTACGTCTGTATGTACATATATATTTATCGTGTATCGCTGCCACCGCCGCCTGCTCGATGAAATATCATTATCTGCATCAGTTGTTAATTGCTATTTGACGAGTTAAATACCCAACACCATACAAGACACAACACCGAGATCACATCATCACTTCATATCGCCGTTGCGTTGCGCATTTTGTAGTTTGTGCGGCTAATTTCAAGCTCAGTTCAAGCGTTGTTGACGGCGTCGCGGCTTATACGCACACATTTATATGCATGTGTGTATGCGCGCAGAATTCGTAGTTGTGATTTTTTGCCTATTGAAGTGTTGAAAATTACATAAATGAATTAAACAATTTTTTATGTGCGTGCATAAAGTGAATAAATATAAGCATATAGTACATATATAGAATGGCCAATAATAATATATTGCGATGTAAAATTCTGTCTAACACAAAACTGTTTTATTAAAATCGTAATAAAATAAAAAAAAACTTATTTATTATATGCCAATAAATTATTATTTTTTAACACAAAATTTTTTAAAAAAATCGTAATAATTAAAGTTATAAATAATAAAAGTATTTTTCAAATGCATTTAGTTCTATAAACAGCTTATGTTGCTTTTGCGAATATTTGCTTTTATAAGTGTTGCAGAAATGTAGTCGTTTCTTTTGTGCGCCTTAATAGCAAAAATACTGCTACACATGCCAAATTTTGAATTTTGTGAACAATTTGGAAGGCAAGTGCAGAAATCTGCAGTTTATATTATATATAACAAGCATATGAGGGTAAAAAATTTAATGATTTTATATTTTTAGCACCTCATTCGCTTATGTTAAGATATACTCAGGAAATTCAGCTTACCTAAATATATGTATATAACTCCCTAAAATGTAAGACAACACATCAACAAAAAAATTTAAATTGTGTTTTTATTGCTTACGATTCACTACATCATATTAACATACATATAAGGCAAGAAATTTTAAGTCTGCGCTGTCAGATGTAAGCAATATATAACAGTTTTTATAACCAAAACTCAAATTTTGTTGAAGAAATTGAAGAAGACGCTCATTTGCTGCAAGACCGACATAAATCAAAAAACGTGATTTTTGAGTTAATGCTGCAGAATTTTTCGTTATATCATACTTCATGTTGAGTGAAAAATTCATATGAATACCTCTTATATGCTCCGCTTGAAAAGAGAATATATTTCCTGTTTTCCGTGTAAGGTTGGAGTCAGTTAAAAACTTTTAACGCGTTTTCTGGAAAATCGATTTTTTTGACTTATGCCGGTCTTGCAGCAAATGAGCGAAGAAAAAAATTCTTTTAAAATTTTATGAAACTTCAAAATGATAATGTCAGGTTTTGCTGAAAATTCTTCTAAAAAAAATCATTTACTTTTTTAATTAAAAATTTTCCCGTTGGTCAAACAAATTTCTAACCTTACTTTTCAACTTTTTCGTTTCAGGTAAACAACTACAAAATACTATCAAATTATATTTTTTTACCAATATGTGCTAAAATATGAGTAAGTAAATGCTTGGTACAATTTTTTTAACAATACAATAAATTAAGCTCAGAAAAACTTATTGAACTACGAGCGTCAAATAAAAAATTTCTCTGCAACTTATGGATAAAAAGTTTGAATTAAATATTTTTTTTTTAATTCTAATTTTTTTTTTTTTTAATATTAATTATTTTTTTTTTTTCATTTTAATAAATTTTGTTTTCATTTGAATAAAACTTTTTTTAATTTTTATAAACCTTTTTTTTAATTTTATATTTTTATATTTATTTTTTTATTTTATTTTTATATTTAAAAAATCGTATTATTTTTTTAAATGGAATATAATTTAAAACGGAAAGAGTGACAAACCAGCAGGTTTTAAACACAATTTTTCAACCAAACCAACCGCAGAACCATTTAAAATAACTTAATATTATTTTTCTTCAAAGTAAAATATATAATATATATATATATATATATATATATATATATATAGACATAGGTATATATATAGAATAACTGGTAAACCTGAATTACGTAAATAGATTTGCTTTTATTCGATTGCTATGCAGTACATAATGCAAAAAATCTGCTTTCTTATCCATAAACCATATCAAAAATATATCCTTTAACCCTTAACAATCTACCTTTAACATTTTTGGAGAAAATGTATTTGCTACAATTAAAAAAAAAAAAATGAAAAAAAAACATGTCACTTTCATAAACTAAAAAAATTTCCAAAACAAATATTCACTTTCATAATTAAGACCAACTTGGCAACTCTTAAAATGCCTTAACTCAACACTTGGTACAACTAAATATTTCACCACACCTGTGTGAGTGCACACGGCGCTCTTAAATGACAATGAGAAATGTATCTTAGATGCAGGTGACAATATTAAAAAATAAAGGAATTTACAACAACAACAAGTAACGGACAAAGATAATAGAAATGCTTAAAAACTAAAAACCCAGAAAGAAAACAAAGAAAGTTGTGAATATCGGGAAATAACGAATATACAAAAACAACAACCAGTGGCTTAAAACAACAACAAGCACTAGAGGAACAAAAACAGTACAACTCGATCTTATTAGACACTAAAATTAGTAGAAATAAAAAAAAAAAACAGAAACAGGGCAACAAAATTAAAAAACAACAACAACTAGTACAAACTTCTCAAATACGTAATTTTTTAACACTTTGTGAATTCGTCTGAATTTTCTAACATTTTAACTGAACAGAGCGTAAAAAATATACAACTTAATTGTTTTGTTGTAATTTAAAAAAAAGTTGAAGTTCAACTTTGTTGTTATTTTAGCTAAGAATATTGCATATATTTCTGACAAAAATATATTTACTCGCGCATATAGTAAAATATTTTTTAACAAAAATTTTAAGGTTAAAATTAGAGCTTAACCAGCTTTCATTATTATTATTTGCTGCTTCTTCTACTCATTCACCAACACCTCTCATTCAGCTCAGACGCTTGCTTCCGTACGTCATACCACTTTCTGCGCCTTCCATTCATACTTGCCCCATTGTCACTGCGCTAATGATGCTCATTTTCAACCGGCAAACAAAACCAACAACAACAAATCAGGTTTGAATGTCACGAAAATTTTTGTACATAAACAAATCACCTGGCATTCATTCATGAAAAGGCCAGTGAGGCAGTCAACCAGACTATCAGCTAGCAACAATGAAGCAACAAACAGCCAACACGCAGTTGCAATCAACAAGCAGACAACAGACGCGAGAAAAATGTGAAGAAAATTATAAAGTAATATAAAGAACGAAGCAAAAAAAAAAAAACAGAAAATTTGCAACAACAACAATCTATAAAAAATATAACAACAAAAAATTACAGCAACAAAGCTTATAACTACACAAAATTTACAACAACAACAACTTACATAAATAACTACATAGCAACCAAAATAACAATAAGAAAACATTAACAACAACAAACATTTAAAAAACTGCAAGCCAAAAATATGCCGTCAAAACTCTACACACACATACATATGAATAAGGCTTGCTAAAATTTAATACACGCAAAAACTAACAAAAATGCCACACTTTTTTGTGAAGAGGCATACATTCCCAAAAAAAACAACAAACAAATACAAAAAAGAATAAAAAAAACGCTTCTTCGTGCCACAAAACACATGCGCGCCAACTATAAGCGCACGACAAGCCGCCCACGCGTCTAGCAAAACCAGCTCCAAAGTAACAAAGCCAGCCAGGCAGTCAGTCTGCCAGCCGAAAAGTAGGTGCGCTGCGTCTTTTAAAGCGCTCATTGAAAAATACTCTGGCCACGAACTTTTTTGCGCACTTTTTTGCATAATTTACCTTCTGAGCCGCTTTTTCGAGGTACCCGACCCTTTCGCGTCGCCTTCGCCTCTTTCTTTGCCGCTTAGTGAGTTTTATGTCGCCCTTACAGTCAGCGATTTGTAACGCATTGTTAGTAAGTTTTGGACGTTATGCTCGCGAAAAGGGCAACTTTTAAAGGTGACGCGTGCTTGCAACGTCATATGTTGTAGGCGCCGCGCCAACAACAATAACAACACATAATTGTACTATATATGCAGATTAAGGAACTGGAGTTCATGCCAGCGAGAACCTGCTCTAAATTCAAGGCTATGCTGTAGGTCTGCGACATGCTTACAAAAACAAACACATACATACCCATACTTACTCGTTCATGCGCACATATGAAATATTTATACGGAGCCACGCATGCAACGCGTACTTATGAATGAAGCAAATTTAAGTTACTATTATTGAGCGTGCAGGGCAGCGCGGTTAGGACAGTCACAAGACTATACAAAACACATCAAATATGAAAAAAATGTTATGACAAAAAAGCGGGGGGCACGAAATCAATGAAAGTTGCACGATTTCTTTGAGAAAGCCATGCTTTGCGCCAAGGTGCTGAGACAGCTTTCAAGTGAGCAGCAAATGTTGCGAGGTGTAAATCAGCCGCAGCAACGCTTATGAATTGAAAATTGCCTTTAATTGAAATAAAAAAATGAGTGTATGTAATTTATGCTTGCGCAGAGGCGTTGATGCTGGGTAGCCTTGCGGCCACAATAGACAAGAAAGGAAATTTAGTCATGCTTTGTTGCCTGATTGAACGCGCTGTTGGGTGAAATTTAACACTTTGGTGGAGCTACTTAATATTTGGAAACAATTTTTTTGCTACTGGAGGATATAAAATTGCTGGAGAAAGATGGAGCCGTTAAAATTATTATTGCATGTTATAAATTTACTTTATTAATAAAAAATATTTGAAAAAAATTTTATAAATTCAAAAATATAATAAAAAATTAATATAAATATTATTATATAAAAACAATGTTAACAAAATAATATTAATAAAAAAATAATAATAAAAATATTAATATTACAAATATTTTAAAATTCAAAGGTTAGATATTCGTTTTTGCTGCAAATTTTAATTTTTCAATAATGAAAAATAATTTAAAATTTTTTGACAATTATTCGTTCAAGCTTCAATTTTCAGGCCGACACTCACAAAAAATTAATATTTAAAAACTAATATGTAAAACGGCTTATTCATAAATAATTTCGGTAATTCCTACATTTCAAATGTAAAAAAAAATGTCTAAAATTGACTATTTAAAACAAATTTAAAAAAATTAAAAAAAATGAATTGATACATATATAAAAAAATTAAAAAAAAAAATTATTAATTAAAAAAACTACAATTTTTTTAAATATTCAAATTTATAAAAAATCAGTTTCAATAATTGAAAAATTGTACAGCTTTTTAAAAATATCTTAGACAAAAATCAAATTTAAAAATTAAAATTAAATATTAATTAATTTTTTATTATTTATTAATTTTTTTGTTATTTTATTTTTGTTTTTGAGAAAAAATCAAGTTTTTAAATTAAAATTTATTATTAATTTATTTTTAAAATAATTTTTTATTAATTTTTTTTTTCAATTATAATTTTTTATTTTTTTGCCTATTATATTATTCCGAAATTGTACAGCTTTTTAAAAATGTCTTTAGACAAAAATCAAATTTAAAAATTAAATTAATAAATTTTTTATTATTTATTAATTTTTTTTGTTATTATTATTTTTCTTTAGAAAAAATCAAGTTTTAAAATTAAAATTTATTATTAATTTATTTTTAAAATAATTTTTTATTAATTTTTTTTTTTATTATATTTTTAATTTTTTTGCCTATTATACTATTCCGAATTTTCAAATTAGAATTACATTTAATGCCATTTAAAGCAAAATATATTTAGAAATAGTACACAGAAGATCTTTAAATCTCTTGCAAACATATTATTTTCAACACCCTAAAATATAACCAAACCATAACCATACCTTCTATGACCTCTTGCAAAAATCATACTAGTATACAAAATCACCACTGATTTACGCGCCGTCTACATGAAATTTATTACACTTTGCACAATCGCTAGCAGGCACTTTAATCATTTTTGAATTCAAATTTCAAAATAAAAAATTCATAAAAGAAGTCAACGTTTTGTACCAACCCACGTAAGGGCGATCGTACACATTATGCTTGTTGTTGTTGTTTTGTGACAAAAGTTCGGCTGTCGTTGCTCGCTTTCAACTGCGTGGGCTGCTACAGCCGTATACAATTTGCGCGCGTAAGTCGAGCAGTTGACAGCGCATGCGCGCAGCATTGAATTAAATGCGATTGTCAAAGGAAAGGCCTAATGAGTAGCGGAAGTCATAAAGGACACTGACAATGTGAGGCATAATGAGTGTGCATGTTGCATAAACTTTATGTGCATATGTATGAATATGTATGTAATTCACGAAAGGGAAATACCAATATATTTTTTTCTTTTTTGATTTCATGAACAACGGTAAAAAAATGATTTAAAAATTTTAACTTTTGAAATATGCAGATGTAAAAAACAAATTTCTGTATAATTTTTTATTTTGAATATTTAATTTTATTTCTTAAAAATATATTGGAATATATTTTGTATTAAAAAAATATAGGTAAAAAATATTTTTTCTCCACTGCTTGAAATTGATTTCATATATATCACCAGCTCCATTTTCTTGCTATCTTAATCACCATTTAACGCCCACTTAATATATTTCAATAAATAAATATTTCTTAACATTTTCAACAAGCGTTTATCTTATGCAAATTATTTGCTTGTCGCAGCGCAGCTCTTATCTACCTTATATGCATACGTATGTACATACATAGCGTCTGCACACAGTTCAATTAACTTCGATAATCAACTCAGCAACAATAGCAGACAACGCGTCGTCGTGGCAACAAGCCGATCTTGATCCGTTTTCGCTTTTTTTGCTGTTTTTGTCACCAGCATCGAACAAATTGTGGGCACTGCCTTTGACATTCATGAATATCAATGGGAGAGTAGTTCAAGCGACATATTCAGCGCTCAGACGCAGGCAGAAATTATTTTTGTTAATAACAGCATCTTGTGGCATTGTTTGGTTGTACATATGTATGCTTTTATGTGACACTCGATTGCATTCAATTTGCAGTTTAAATCATGCGCCGCAACCCACTCTCTGTGACCGATGTCTGGCATCTTGTTCAGAGGCACTTTTATGCAAAACTGAAACGAGGATATATTAATGTTTTTCTTTCCTTTTTTATGCTTCAAAAAATTCTAAAACTGAAATACTTGAAAATAATTAATTAAAAATGTAATTAATTAATTAAGAGATTAATAAATAATTAGTATAATTATTTTAATTTTTTCTTTCATTTAGATGCTTGTGAAAATTTTAAAACAAAAAGTACCTAAACATAATTAATTAAAATTTAAAATTAATTAATTGTTTAAAGTTAAAAGATTACTAAAAAATTTATTTCAAAATTAATAATTAATTACAAAATATAAAAAAATAATTAATTGAATTAAGGTTTTTTACTTAATTTATTTTTATTTAATATAAATCGCTGAAATAAAGAAATTTACTAATAGGAAATTTAATGTTAATTAATTATTTCCAAAGTAATTAGGTTTTTTTTTATTTAATTAGTGAACTAATTTTTCATTAATAACTTGATTATATTTTTAACTGATTGTCATAGTAATTTAGTTATAAATTACTAGAGAGTTTTTTTAATTAATTACAAGCGTAATTTTTTTATTAAAATTGCTTAAATTTAGAAATTTACTAATTAGAATTTAAGTATTAATTAATTTTTAGTTAAGTAATTATTTATTTAAATTTTTAATTAATTACTGTACAGTTTTTGTAATTAATTACAATAGTAATTTTGTAATTAATTATTAGAGAATTTTTTTAATTAAATACCGGAGTAATTTTTTACGATTAAAATTGCTGAAATGAAGGAATTTACTATTGGAAATTAAGTATTACTTAATTTTTAATTAATTAATTTTTTAATTAATTATTAGAATATTTTTTTATGATTATTTAATTTTTTAAAATAATTTTTTTGTGGCTATTTTAATATATATTTTAAATTTATGTGCTCCGCATTCTTTTATAACGATTTAAAATTCCTTCCCCAAATTTTTTTTTTTAATATTCTTTGTATTTGCATTATATTTCATTTATATCAAACAGGAAACGCTATAAAGCACTTCATTGTATATTAAATATCAGAAAATATATTGAGCAACAAGCGTCTGCATCGATCGTACCGCAAATGTGCTCAATCGCCTTTGTTTGCTTGTGCGCTTGCCACTCGCCATAAAATATCGACAACCTTCATAAGCAAAGCTTCATTGTCGCCACGCTTTATCAATTCGCAGTGCTCTTCATTGTAATACCGAAACGTTGATTTCATTAATTTTGAATACCAAAAATTTAGCTGCCATTAAGGCCTGGGATAAGCGCAATAAAAGAGGAAGAATGAATGTTCGATCGACAGGCGTTGACAATGCAGCCCTTTTCCATTTCGCGCGATGCTTGCAAATTTTTTCCATACTTTATAGTTCGCTTTGGATATTCGATTTTTAAGTTTGTTTTCTTTGTCACTACTTATTCAAGCAACGCCGCTGTCAATCCCAAAAAATGATTTCCTGTCTGCCTGCGGCCTGTTGCGTTGGCGTGTATACATACAGTATGGGTATATGTGTATATATAATATATATAGTCGAATTTTGAACTTGGCGTCTTCGCGCATCTTCGCACAATTGATATGCAAGCATTTAATTATAATTTTCGATCGAATTTCAGCAATAACAACGAAATGGAGGGGTTGGCGTTTGCTTATTAAATGAATGAATGCCCAAAAGCTTGCACGCTTGCGGTTATGCTGTTAGCATATGTACATACATATGCATGTATAAATATTACAAAAAACAAAAACGTTTGCTTCGAAATTTTGTAGAGGAAATTGAATTGAATTGAATGGCGTGGGAGAATCTGCATCCGCTAAGTTGAGCTTAATGTTTTGTCTTCAGATTTTAATCTTCAATTTCGGTTAATTCTTTATTCTTGAAGCGTTGAAGAAATTTTTAAATATCGAAAGTTTTAGGCAATACTTTATATAACAATACTGTATATTAATTTTTCACTTCAGCGGCCCAAAAACAATTTAATTATTTACTTATGATATTGTAAAAAGTAAAACTAAAATTGCATAAATCAAAATAATTTAAAAATCAAAATTATATTAATTCAATAATAATTAGTAGAAAAATATTAATTTCATTAAATTTTTATTCAATACAAGAATTGAGTTAATTATACGAAATATTAAAGTATTAAATAACAATAAATTATCTTAAACTTATATTAATTAAAAATTAGAAAATATAATTAATTAAATATGAGAAATTATAAAGTTGAAAATTCATACTAAAAAATTAATTCTACTCAATAATTTCTACAAAAAATAATAATTAAAATTAAGTTTGTTTTAATACAAAAAACATTCGTTAATTATTAACTGAAAAAGAATAATTAAAAGACAGTAAATATTAAATTGCATTAATATCAAAATAATTTAAAAAATAAAATTTAACTTAATTAAATATGAATTAGTGAAGAAAAATAATTTAATTTCTTAAATTTTTCAATTCCATAAAAAAATATTAATTATACAATTAACTAGAATTGAAAGTGATAATTAATTATTTTTAAACTTATAATTAATTAAAAAAAAAAAAATAAAATTGAAAATTATGGATTTAATTAATTCAAATATTTTAAGATAATTATTTAAAGTTGAAAATTCATAGCTAAAAAATTAATTTTACTCAATAATTTCTACGAAAAAATAATATTTCTTAAAATTAATTTAGATTTAATACAAAAAAATATCGTTAATTAATTAACTTGAAAAAAAGAATAATTAAAAGACAGTTAAATTATTAATTTTCATTAATATTTATTAAAATAAATATGTACAAAAAACATTCGTAATTATAACTTTTAAAAAATATAAATTAAGTAAAAAAGACAGTTAAATTTAATTTTTTCAATAATTTCTTTTATAAAAAAATATATGTAAACAAAACAATTTGAAAAACTATTTAATAAAATAATAAATTTATAACATTAGTTGAAAGCATAGAATTTTAATTTAATGTCTAATCCAGGATTAAATTTGCTGAAAATTATAAAAAAATATTTAATTTAATAATTAATTAAATTATGAAAATATAATGAAGTATAATTAATTTAAAAAGTTGAAAATTAATACTAATTAAATTTTAATTAGTAGAAAAAATATTAACTTCATATATTTTTTTGCTTCATAAAAAAATTAGTTAATTTTAAAATGAAAAATACAAAAAATTAAATGATAATTAATAAATTAACTTATACCTAAAGTTAATTAAGTAAAATAAATTTAAAAGTAAAATTTAACTTAATTATATATAAATTATAAAATTATAATATTAATTAAATACTTTTAATATAAAAAAATATAATTTTCTTTTTTAAATTTATTAAAACTTAATGAAATTTAATTAAATTAAATTATATATTTTTTTAATTAAAAATAAAATTAATTAAAACAAATTATTAATAATTTGTCTTTTTTGTAATTTTTACTTAAAAAATTTAATTAAAAAAACACTCCAAATTAACTTTCACTATAAGTATCGCCACTACTGTACGCTAATGTTAAACTAATGCTACAAAATGCATGTTATTTATTAATATTTCATTTGATTTTATTTTTGGCCAAAAAGTTCATTTTTGTTGCAAGCATATTTTTTCAAGCAACAAGCATATACGAAGTTGCCACAAGCATACAAATGGAGAAATATGTGTAATATATGGATATGTGCCTAATATCTCCACTTTTTCTTATTTTTTGCCTTTGCCACAACAACTTTCGGCAAAGATTCGGTTTTTTCATGTTGCAGCGAAAACAAAGTTCAAGCGGCGAAAGTTGCAAGTATTTGCTTGTATTTGGATTATTATATTTGCTGATTTACTGTGGTTGTGTATGTATGTTAACACAACATTCGCTCCACATGAAATTCATATAGCTACCATACTTGCAACATTTGTATGCATGACATTGCAAGTTGGTGAAAATTATACGCATTTTCAATCTTTCACTCTGCCGGCAACTGGCACTTCATCAGCGCAAGGATTGCATGCAGCACACTCATACATGCATTTGCCAACATCCGATTTCCGTTTCCTGCGCAAGCAGTCAGTCAGCAACACACACCCCCTCATACACTTCCATAAAGGATAACTATATGGTAAAGCAGATTTCGCATTTCGGTTTATTTGTCTGCTGTCGCTTATTGTCTTATACAGTTTTCTAACGGTAATTCACATAGACACACATATAACTGTGTGTGTGCGCCTGCTTCAAGTGCAGCTTAGCCGCAGCGCATTCGCATTTCCTACCGTTACCAAGCAAAGTATTGCCAGTTTTTAGCACATAGACAATATTGCGCCTCTGTATGTGTAATTGTTGTGTTTTTGTTACACTCATGTGCGGTTATAGCTCACATTTTTATATGTCCGCTGGTATTTAGGTAAAAACTATTGCATTTGTTTGGTTTTTTAGTGTGCGCTCATATGCTCGTTTTTCATATTTTTATTTATATTTTATTTGCTGAGTGCCGCTTGCAACAACAGCATGCCACATACTCATGCAACGTCGTTTGTTTTTGGCATTTTTGGCTTTGATTGTTGCAGGAAGCACTCACCAACAACTTTTTCACAGTTTTCTTGCATTTATATATTCTTATCTTACACATACAGACATACTTACATACATACAAACCCAAAAGGTTGCAAAGTCAGCTGTTGCAACTGTAGTAGTATACTGTTCGTCTACCAACGCATTCATATATGCAACACAAACTGCTTTTGCCTAACATTTGCGGTTTTATGGTGAGCGACAATAGCTAGCCAACAGTAACAGCAACAACAATTACAATTATGTTTACTGCATTCATGTAATAAATATAGATACGTGCGCATCTTTCAACGCAGTTGCAGCAATATTTGTTTGTGCATGAATAATGCTTGTTCTAAGTAAAAAATGCAATAACAACAATACATGTGTAATGCATATATATATTTATCCGAATACTATATATACCAAATTTATATATAGTTGTGCTTGAAAAGCATCTATAACTGCTTTGAAAAGCAAAATCAGCTCAAGTTAACCCCAAGTTTAACAGTAACGGTATATTGCCATGCACTTGCTTATGCCTCAGCGTTATAAATGGTGCTTGTTGTTGCTACATATGGAGTGTTGCGACAATTTCCAGCAGTTTCAGTATTTTCTTGCCACATGCAACTTGTTGTTGTCTAGTTGCAACGCATGCCCACTATTTTTTGTTGTTTTGTTGTTGTTGCTACTGCGAAAACATTATATACAAAAATATGGCTACATAAATGCTTATATGTAACGTAAATTTTCATATGTTTGCGGCTTTGCGCCTTACTTGCTTATAAGCCAATATTATTGTTGTTTTTGTTTCTCTTTGCTTTTCGTTGTTTTTGCATTTTTCTGTCATGCTGCATATACCAAGCGACTAGACAGTGCAATTGACTCATTCTCTGCACGCCTTTGTTGGTACGTTGGCCCTGCGCCTGTTAGTAGACTATAGCAGCGCCAGCTAATGCTAACTAAAGTGGCTCTGTGGCAAGCAAGTGACTTTTCTTCAACATTTTGTCAATTTATCAACTAGACAACAGTTTATAAATCAAAATGTATGTGCGTGTATGAATTATTTTTGTTCTTGTCTCACATGAGGCACCTTTTTTAGAGAATTGTGGCAAGCTATTAGTAGAATTTGTATTTTTTTTAACAAATTTATATTTATGTATCATTAAAAGTTGTGTAAGTATTTTTTTCTCCAATTTTGTTGCCACTTTTGTCAAATTTCGCTCAATAAATCGTTAGCGCCGATAATAATCATACTTGCAACACACTTTCGCTTTTCGCAAATAATGCAAATTTAATAGACACTCACTTCATTTCATCGTGCCTCAAACTGCTGCGAAAAATGTCCGTCTGCAAAGGCAAATTTTCCCACATTAATAATCATTTGGCGTGTTAAGTCTATAAATTCAATTAAATGCGCCGGCAAATGCAATTTTAATTGAAACACAAACATGTGTGCCACCAACTACAGCCAAGGGCAAAGCACACACAGGCATAGAAAGGCAAATAAGCGCTTCAAAGCACCCAAACTCTGCCGCAAACGGTAAATCATAGCAGGCGGCACACGAAAAATTGACATTGAAATCGGCGTAAATGCGTGCAAATGCCGTGTTGCTGCCACATACCGCCCACCAGCAGACACAGCAACATGTACAAGTGCTTAGCGCACGGCACAGCAGGCGTGTTGCATGCAATTGACACAATTTTGTTGCGCCACCTCAGCCATTCACACACACACGCAACGAAACGTAAGTGACTGGTAGCGTATGTTGTACATGCCGCGCCGCAACAAAAGCCGCAAATTGTATCAATGACCGCGAAATTTCACGCAAAGACAACAAGAACAACAAGAGTGATTGCAGACTGCCCCCAAACAACGCAGCAACCAGCAACTGACCTCGCCACCCAACAGCAAGCCTAAACACACATACGCACATCATATGTATGTTTGCATGTGCATATGATTAAGGGGAGTCGCAATCAATGCAGCCAAAAGGCTAAGTCCAGGCGTAACCGTAACAACACCACAAACAGACAGCAACGCAGCGCGTTACGCATTTTCGCTGGTTGTTGCAGTGTGAGTGGCACGCTATATGCATACATACATATGTATATGTATTTATATATATACATGTATGTGTTTGTTGTTGCTGTTGCGCTAAACCTGCTATTGATATGAAGTGGACAACAGGCAGGCGTTAATAGCCGGCGACAAGCAGGCAACTTTATATACAGTTAAATGTGCGCAGGCAACAATGCGATTTTCACACCAACAACAACAGGCACTGAAACATTTTAGCGCGAGAGAGCCGCAAACACCCAAACCCACTGGAACTAGCAATGGCTGCCATCACACCACATCCCACTACAATGCCGCCACATTTGCAACAGTTTGCTGGCCAATGCCGCCAAAGTTAATGACAGCCACGTCGCGTTTTTGCATTTGCTACACACCGCTTGTGTTATCAGTGTGTTTGTGTATGTGCATGTTGATTTCAAGGGCGTGGGCGTGCTACATGTTGTTTGTAGTTGCGTGTGTTTGTGTGTTGTTGTAGACAAATAGGCAGTCAACAGTCGAAATTCGCAGGCAAACAAACAAAACAAGCAAGCAAACAAATAAGCCGCAACAGTTACAACAAATAACGGCTTATATACAGACTGCATAGATTTGCAGTAACAAATAGGAACAACAATGTGAGGTGTTAGGCAATGCTGCAAGTACGTATTTATGTAGTGACTAAATTTTTTTCCGTAGTTGTGGATATAAAGGCATATTTGAATTATTAAAAACACAAAAAAATTTAATCAAAAAAATATTAAAAAATATAATAATATAAAAATATTAAAAAATTATATAAAGAAAAAATTGAAAAATTAAATTTAAAAAATACGCAAAACTATAATAAGATAAAAGTATTGAAAAATTATATAAAACAAAAAAAAATTTAAAAATTAAATTTAAAAAATATTCAAAACTATAATAAATTAAAAATATTGCAAAATAAATTAAAAAATAAAATTAAAATAAAAAATTAAAATAAAAAATTAAATAAAAAAATATAAAAAAATTTTTGAATATATCAAAAATATAAAAAATATACAAAATTTTGAATTTTTTTTAGAAAAAACTTATTTTCGGGAAAAAAATCAAGAACTAAAATCGCAAAAACAATTTAAAAAACCCAACTCCTAGACTATTTGGCATTAAAGCGATTATATGTTAATGTATAATTTGTATAAGTACCGTGTTTTATAAATAAAATATATTTTAGCCAAGTAAATAGTTTTAAATTTACAAATCTAAATTATACTATAAATTTCAAAAACTGAAAATTAAATAAAAAATTTATAAAAAAAAAAACTAGATTCATTTTTAAAAATAAATTTAAAATAAAACAGAAAAATATAAAATATTTTGATAACTTAAACTAAACTAAAAAAAATAAATATATGAAAACTTAAAAGTAAATAAAAAAAAACTTGAAAATTATATTGTTTTGAAAACTAGAAACAAAAAAGTTTTAATAAAAGCATAAAAAAAAATTATAAACTAAATAAAACAAAAACTCCGAAAAAATAAAAAATCAGAATTATAAAATGTGAAATATATATATACATAATTTTAATTTAAACAAAATAAAAAAAATAAGTTTTTCTGTAAATTTGTGATTTTTTTTTAAGAAGAAAAAATTTCGAAAAAATTCGTTTTTGAAATTTGAACGGAATTTTTAACAAAAATTTTTTTCAAAGTTCAAAATATAATAGAAAAATATGAAAACTAAAAAAAAAATATTCAAAAAACTTAATTTTCAATTTTTATCCCAAAATTTTAAAGGGGAAAGTTTTTAATTAATATTTTTTTTTTTAACATTTTCGAAACATAAAAAAAAACGTTTGAAATCAAAAAGAAAACTGTGAAATAACTTAATTTTCAATTGTTATTAATATAATAAATATTAATTTTTTTTAAATAAACTCTAAAAAATTTTAAGTTTACTTAACCTAACCACGAAAACATGTATTTATACTTAAATATATTTCCCAAAACAGCATTTTTGAATGGTACAAATTTCATGAAAGAAGTGCCAAATCTACGTTGAAAATATCCGCTATATGTTGCAACATTATCAATTAAAAACTATTCCTTTTTAAAAATATTTTCAGTGTGTGAAAACTCCATTTTTAGCTTCTCTAAAATATTTAGCTTTCTCTTTTAACCACTGCGCCACTCTTTTGCTGACCTTTCATGCCTTAGCTGCTTAAAGCATGTTTGTTGCATGCCACTTAATTGCGTTGATCTTTCCCACACATTACACAGTCATTAGGCAAATAGCTTGCCACATAAAATACTTACATACACATAAATGTGTAAATAAGTAAGTGTGTGTGAGAGCAACGAGAGACTTCACAAAACATTTCGAAACTATTGTCAATTTATGATTGACAAGCGCAGCTGCGTTGCTGCAACAACACACTGCCTCTGCCAATGGATTAGACATCAAAGCTTTCTACTAAATATTTTTTTTAATTTTTGTTTTGTTTTTGTAACAACTTAGCATACACTGCATACTAAAATGGCGGCGACCATTAGCTGCGTGGCAACAACAGTGCCCTACAACGCATTTTTGCTGTGTGTATGCGTGAGTTTAAAATATAGTTGTCGTTGTCTATATGTATGCATTGACTGTGGTGTATAAAATCGCGCAGCTGATATGCGTTTTTTTTTTGTATTTATGCATTCTATTTCGCTTACTTGCAACTTTTTGTTGCATTTTGGTAAATTTTATTATGCGTTGCGTTGCATTTGTCATCGACAATTTATTGGGCCAGACATTGTTGTTGCATGCCTTTGTTATTGCTAGTGCTTTGTGTGGCACACTGTTTGTGCGTGTGTATGTGTTGCATGCCACTTCCACCATACTTCGGCATAACTATAAATTTATAGTGGCTCGTCACAACAAGTATAGCAACAACAACAAAAACTAACAAATTTACATGCCACATTTTGTTGCATGCAACAAAAAAAAAAAATACAAGAAATAAGCAAAAATGTATTTTTGTTAATTTCATTGTTTTAGTGTTTGCTTTTATTTTTCTTCTCGTCAGCGCGCCCGCTCTCCTTCGTCCATTGACTGCGCGCCGCCAATAAAGTGATTTGCTGTAAATAAGTATTTTTAAACATGCGTATTCTTGCACGCTAATAAAATGCACTACAACAATGTAACTTATTGTGTCGCGCTCCGCAAACTCCCCCCCAACCATTCCCTCTGCAGCGCGCTTACACGCCTCATAATGGTGTACAATTTGTTATGCCACCGCTTGCGTCGGCAAAGATTCAGCGCTGCCGTCACCACTGCTGCTTCTATATACAGTTCATTAATTAATTTTGTGCATATTATTATACGCCACCGCTGTTGTTGTTGTTGCCGCACACAAAACAATTCATATAAAAATCTTTGCTGTCTGCGCTCACACACACACACACTTACACATGCAACTGCTGTTTTTTGGTTGCTTTTCATGCTGTTTCACTAAAATCTGCTTACTTTGGCGTAAGTGCCAACGCATTGACCGGCTATCTATAGCTTTAGTAGGGGCCGCTTGCACGCCTCATCTACATGCAATGCTCCATATAACTTGAATAGCTGAATATCCTGCAAATCACTTCATTTCTTTATGCACTCCAACTAGCCTACAACAAACTTTGTATTGTTCCTTTTATTGTTGTTGTTGTGTTTTAACGATTTCTGTTTCAGCTTTTGTCTGGCTGCTCATAAAAATAGGCAAATAATTATTTAAGAATTTCTTGATTAATTGGCAGTGTAGCGTAGACGCGCTGCCAAATGTTTTAATACGCCCGTCGCCGCCTCAGGCCGCCAAAAATCTGTTTGTATATGCTGCAGATGCGCTTAGTGACACTTTTGCTATTTGTGGCCAAAGTTATTTGCATATGTTGCTAACTGTGCCAGTGTTTCGGCGCAATGACTTGGAGTAAATGCAAATTTTTGAATTTTCTTAAGTATATTTTTCAATTTAATGTTTTTGGTTAAAAATATTTTAATGTTCGAAAATTTCAGTTTTACTTTTTTTCGAATTTAAAATTTTAATTTTTGTATAAAATTTTTAACATTAAATTTTTTTGAATATTAATTTTTTTATTAGGAAAAATGAATTTTTTTGTGTGTTTCGAAAAATGGAAAAAAATTTCGATTTTGTAATATTTTTTCATTATAAAATTTTAATAACAAATTTTTTTATTTAAAAATTAAATATCAAAATTAGAAACTTTTTTTTATTTCGAATAAAATTTATTTTTTCGAAAATTGCGAAATTTCAGTTTTTTGAATTGAAAATTAAAATTAAAATTATAAAAAAATTGAGTTTTGAAATTTATTAATATATCTACATAATAAGAAAATTGAAGAAATTCAAAACTAAATTTTTACGAATTTTGTAAAATCAAATTTTTCAGCTACAAAAAATGTTGAATTCTATATTTTTAGAGTTTAAATATTTAAGTTTTTTTTAGTAATGACATTTTTGTAAATTTTGAGAAATTATGAATAGATATGTATTGTTTGAATTTTGAGAAATAATATCCCTTATTATTGTTTCGAAAAGTCCATAATTTTACATAATTGTTAAAAATTTTCCATTCAATTAGGAAAAATTATTATTTTAAAATTCAAATATTAAAATTTCGAAAATGATCAGTTTAAATATTCGAAATGAAAAACTTGTAATCAATCAGAATATTTTTTTTTTAATTTACAAAAATTAAAATTTTTTAATTTCGAAAATTCAATTTTTTCGATTTCGAAATTTTGAAAATTCTCTTTTTTTAATTTCGGAACTAGAAATTTGTTGCATGTTGAAAAACAGTATTCTGAACTTATTTTTTTCGTTCTTTACCTTTTTTAATTTCGATTTTGAGAAAGTAAAAATTAATAATTTAAAATTTTGAATTTTTATCAGTTTTAAAAAATATTATTTTCATATTAATTAATAAATAATTTTTTCCCGTAAACTTAAAATTTTATTATATTCCAATATTTTTGGACATTTAAAAAAAAATTTTTTTTTGAATAGTTTTTGCTATCGTGCAACCATCATTGCTACGCTTCCCTTGCAAAGGCGTGCTGTTTTTGTCGGCGCTCATTACATTTCAATTGTTTTTCGTTGCGCTGCTTTTACTTTGGCACCAATAATTGCTATGCATTATTTTTCGTGTGACTTGGGGAATTGTAAAATTTTTATGTTTTCTATATGGTCGTACAAATTTTATATCACAAAATGCGTGTTTTCATTTTTATAGCCACACTAAATTATATGCATCGTTTTTATGGCATATTTTACGCAATGCAAATTTAATGATTTGCATATTTTTGAATTATTTTCGAAAATTTCAATCAGAAAATTGTAGGAATTGGCACTTTTAGTATTTTCAAGTGGAAATAGGCAAGGAAATTTCGAGACAAAAATTAAGTGAAAATGCTTATGATTATATGTCTTATTTTTATTATTAGAAAATTAAATTATAGAAATTTAAGCAAAAAAATTTAAATTTTTGCTTGATATTTATTTTATGAAAAAACACAAAGTTGGTTCAAATTTTTGTAACTGAGCTATTCTTATAAACCATACACTTTTCAGGCTCCTTTGCGCACCCATTCAACTTACACCCATTTAGCATCTATTGCTTCCTGCTCCAATATCCAGTTCTACCCTTTTCATTTGTCATTCATTTGACAGAGCAAATTGATGTGACAATCTTTTACATTTCGATTTTTGAACCACACACCAACACACCCACACACATATAAAAGCACCATAACTGTTTGCCAGCGTCAACCCCCAATCAATAATTTGGCTTAAGCAGTGAGCAAAGGCGCACAGCAAATGTCATTTGTCACTTGTTAGGAAATACATACACAATCATATACAAATATGCGTATATATACACATACCTACATACATACACACAAACAAACGGTAAATTGTTGCTCTATAATCAAAAAGTCCTTAAGGAGCATTTGCCGGCAGCAACTCAAACACTCAAAGCGGTTGTATTCCCAAACAGGACGTTTCAATATGTATGTATGTATGTGTAAGTGTTTGTGATGCTGGTAGTAGAGTGAGATTGCAGGAATTTCGACGTAACATTTTGTAAATAACAAATCAGGCATTTATAAATGATGTGCGCATATAAAATTTGCCGTTATTGGCACAGAACACACATCTTCCCTTTCCGCTCCCCGCCAGTGCCATCGAATGAATTTGCCCGTCCCACTCACATTTGCGCTAACTCTTTGACGTGACACAAGTGCTTTCGTTTGGCAGTGGGGCTTAAGTAGTGTTACACACTCCAGTATAAGTGTATTTGAGTCGAGCAAATCGAAGACGACGTCTTTCAATCTAATAAGACATGATTGTAATTAATTTAATTAATTCGTTTCGGTTTTAATACACGAAATGTTTTTCGTTTGGCGCGCACACAATTGTAGGACTACAACCCGCTAACCCCCACTCTCGTACGCACGCTCAGCTAACTATTATTGAAGTGTGGGGAAGACACGCTGTGCATATCTGCTTTTAGGCGCACAAACCTTACACGCCAGCTTATAAAGTAAAGATTTATTATGTGGTACTATATATAAGTAAGTATTGTATGTATGTTTGTATATGTATAGAGCGACCTTCAATGTCATTTATGTTGTCTCTAAATGCTTGTAGAGATTTAAGGCATGTCGATTTTGATTACCGTTTCACGTGTAGTCAGCGTTAAGGATCAGTTAAGAAATGCCTTGCCTTTGCGGGGTGGCCAAACCCAAGGTGGCGGTAAATACTGGGCGTACTTGGAAGACATTCTCTAATGAATTGACATTGATTGGAAATTTTGATTGAAATTTCTCAAACTCACCTTGTCGCTTGTTTAATTAAAGATAGCAGAAATTAAGCAAATAAATTGGTGAAAGTTGCAAGAACTGAGTGGTAGTACGAGACTCTGACTTTTGAAGCTGGAAAGAGTAGAACTACTGAGATGAGCCAGTACACCTGAAAGTAGTTATTTTGGGTCAAAATTGGTAGACTAAATAGGCGATGGTAGGTTTGAAACTTGAATGGAAAATATACAGCTACGAATTAAACGGCATAAAACAAGACAAATTATTAAAAGCAATAAAATACTTAGTTTTTTGGCATACAGAAAGTATATGGAAAGAGTATAGATATAAAATTATTTGTATATAAAATTAAATTTGATTGAAAATTCGAATTAAAATAGAAAATAAAATGATTTTTAACCACAAAAAAAATATTTAGAAGATTCTAAAAGGGCTTTCACAGTAGAAAACAGATTGCGTTGAAAACCATAATAAAATCAAAAAACAAAAGTTGAAATTATGTGAAAATCATCGAAATGTACTAACTTATTTATTAAAATGTATGAAAAACTGCTTAGAAGCATATGAGAATATGAGATAAATCGTTTACTGCTTGCTTCGTTGTTCATAACTCCAGTTTTTCTTCCAATCAAACAAAACTTTTTACAGTTTCCAATAGCACAAGTCAAACACATAGTTTCAAGCACGTTTCTTCAGCATTTCAAAGCTACGTCCTGACGGTAGAGCTAGAGACAGTAGAAAACCAACTATGATTCATGGATAAATTCACTCCAACCAGCACTTTTTGTAGTATTATCATTAAGCTTAGAATATGTTTAGTGTAATTTGCATGCCTTTATCCAAAAAAAAAGTTATTTAAAATCGTTCATTGCTAGCTTCGTTATTCATAACTTAAGTTTCTCTTCAACCCAAACAAAACTTCTTACAGTTTCCAATAGCACAAGTCAAACACATGGTTTCAAGCACGTTTCTTCAGCATTTCAAAGCTACGTCCTGACAGTAGAGCTCTTATAAGAAACTTCCATACATAGCCGATTTTAAAACCAGCTATGTTTCATGGATAAATTCACTCCAACCAGCACATTTTGTGGTAATATCATTACGTTTAAAATATGTTTAATGTTATTCACGTGCCTTTATCCAAAAAAAGTTATTTAAAATCGTTCATTGCTAGCTTCGTTGTTCATAACTCAAGTTTCTCTTCCAATCCAACAAAACTTCTTACAGTTTCAATAGCACAAGTCAAACACATGGTTTCAAGCTCGCTTCTTCAGCATTTCAAAGCTACGTCCTGACAGTAAAGCTCTTTTAAGCAGCTCCCATATATAGAAAATTTTAAAACCAACTATGTTTCGTAGATTAATTCTCCCCAACCAGCATATTTCGTGGCATTATCATTATGTCTATAATATGCTTAATGTAATCCACGCGCCTTTATCCAAATCGCCTATCTGACCATGTAACGGAACGTTTGCATACACCAAAAAAGTGTACAAACTGTTACTCAAACCCAGTGTAATTCAGCGCATAATCCTACACAAAAAATGATCAATTTACCCTAGTCATTGGCACAGTTAGAAGCATTTCAAATATTTTAACACAGCCTTGGTCGGATGATACCCCCCGTTAAGCATATAACAAATACTAATCATTAATTCCATTTTTGCTACCTTAATCAACTTGATGTGTGCACCTTTTTATGTCCTTTGGCCGTTCCATACAAATATTTGAAAAATTCTAATAAGCTTTTATAGCTAACAAAAATTTTAAAATGTGCTTTCTAAACTGCCGTGTTTTTTGTTTTGCTCTCAAATTTTCCTTGACCACATATTCATATGGTACTGACATCCTTTCAGCTGCCTTTTAGGCAAATGAAAAAAGGTTCACATGTGTGCACGCGTTAATTTTTGATGTATTCCCATACAACAACAATAATAAAAGCACCAACAACAACTATTGTTTTCTAAAACAACAATGCGTATAGTACAGGTGTACGGGGGTGGAGGGTTGTTAGTATGTGGCAGCTTATAAAATGAAATGGTCAAAAAATGGCGTCCGAAATATTTTTGATATGGTCCGAGCGTACACGCATACATATGTAATAATAAGGATAAGCCGAAAAATTATTATAACATTTTTCAGTATTGAGGTTATGTGCAAATAGAAATGGGGGTGCTTGTGGTTACAGCGAGTGTGGGGTTATCTTTGTTTCACATTTGACATAAAAAAGGGTTACGTAGCACGTACGCTTTGTTTTCTCAAAAGGTAATGGCAAAAATCAACTAATAAACGAAATTGCTGTTTTGTTTCGTGACGGTGAGAGAGGGTTAAAAATAGAGGAGCTAAAGTGAGGGTGTCAAAAGATAGCCAAAAATGTGCTATCATGCTTTATAAAAGCGTAGATAAATTAATAAAAATAACGGCATCATGCATAGAAAAATGGAATAAATAAAATTGTTGCCTACATTTAGGCTGTTGTGAAAAACTGGGTATGCATGCGTTTTAGAAAGCTTAAAAGTGTCTAAAAGCTGTACGGAAGTTTAGCGGATGCTATAGTAGCATGATATGTAATAAAAAACTAAGGTTATTAATGTTTTCTAGAAATTCAAAAAAAAGTATATAAACAAAATTGTTGCCTACATTTAGGCTGTTATAAAAAAATTAAGTATGCATGCCTTTTTAAAAGCTTTAAAGTGTCTAAAAGTCAAACGGAAGTTTAGCTAGCATACAAAAATAATATAATAAAAAATCAAGTTATAAATATTTTCTGATAAATTTCACTCAAAAACACTTTTTCAACTATTTTCACAAGCGTTAATTACAACTTTCAAGCGCTTCTTTGTAATTATAAGCCAACTTTTCGTCGAATTCCAACGCATTTTACTTCAAATAACCATACGTTAAAGCTATTGTTTGCCCGTAACCTATGTACATAGCATAATTATGGGCGCGTTGCATGCGAGTCATTACGCTTAACGCAAAACTAACACAAACAGCGCTGTGTAATGATTACTAACACATATTTGAGCGCATACATGTGCTAGAAAATTGAATTCACTCCTACTAGCAAATATGTCTCTCTTACCCTCACCACTTTCCCCATACCTACAACTTATACGCAAATATACTACTACATACTATTATTATCACTACTAATACCATGATTAGCTGGCAAGGAACAAGCCACTGCCGCTGGTGGCCAGTCCAGCCAGCTGTCACTCACTCAGGCACATCTTCACTCACCTTAACGCTGTGTATCCTTATAATAAATGCACACATACACTCGTGTGTCTAGCTTATGTGTTTGTGTTGGTACTTGGTCGATTTTAGCCTTTAGGTTAATTAGTACTAATTAAATATGCATTATTATTAGCTGCTGCAAGCTTTGAAGGAATGTAAGCATCTTTTTCAACGCAAATTTACAAAAAAAGACGGGAACCCACACACGTTTTTAATAGAAATTTTTAATAAGTGACCTTTTTCTGTTGATTTATGAAGATTATTTGCCTATTGTTGCTAGATGTGTAGTTAGAAAGCGGTACGGAAGGAAAGCATTTGATGAAAAGTTAAAGAATAGACTAGTGGCGTGGCAAGTTTGCGAGAAAAAGATTAATATTTGACGCAAAAAGCTTAATGTGGGTGAAATTAAGGTGCATATTTAATTATTAATTATATAAAATGTAAATTCATGCATAATATTTGAGGCAAAAATGCTTTACCATATACTTCCGGATCACTTTTCATTTATTTTAGACTAATTTTAAGGTTTTAAGTCTATTAAAACCCCACACGTTTGTTATTAACACTAATCATAATGCCAAAAAATTTAACACTTGATATAAAATCTTTAGAAAAAGAGCTTTTGGTGAACGCATTTTGATGTAAAAACATGAAAATATATTTAAATCTGTATTACTGTTATAAGATCAGCTTTTTCTCCGGAACATGTTCAGTAACAAATAGTAGACCAATTGTAAAACACGCTATATATTTCCAGCTTATCAAAACTGAACGAATTTGTGAACTTATATAAGGCATTTATCCATAACGGTCAACGCAGCAAGCAGAAAACATTAAACGATACGCCGACAAACACTATATTTACTCAAATAACAAACGCTTGCATAAAATATAAAAATTTCTTAGCAGCATATATTAGTAGTAAGAGCATAAGATCATTAGCTGCTATATATTAGAAAGGAAAAATGTTGCAAATATATACTTTATCTACAAAAGGTAAACATAACCATAAAAGCGGTACAGCACCCTACATAAACCTATAGATTCCTGCTTATATGATATGAAACGAAGCAAGTTCTTTGATTAAAATGCTAGCTGTCATATTTTCTGCATTCCCCACACATGCCGTTATATATAAAAATATATGTAAATATATGTACATATATACATATATAGGTACGCAGCAACAGCAATGCATGTTTTAAATACAACCTTTTCTAACAATATTTGCTTTTTGAATTTCAAACATCATTAACATCTCTTTGCAAACACCTACACATACCTGTAATACACAAAAAAGTAGACACACATTTAAAAGGTATGTGTGAGCATGGGTAAAGTGCCGTATATTTGATTTTTCGGGGTTGGGCGCGGGCTTAAGACCAAAGCGTATGTGTACGAAGCGAAATATTTCCTTTTTTCCAACACATCATCTTCTGTTGGACTAATTATTTATTCAGATAGTAAACAGAACGCTTTGAAAAACGAAACGAAATGATTGCTGAACGGCAGCTACAAAAAAAGGATACAGATTTACATATATCATATGCAAGGACCTTCATATGTAGCAGGTGTATAGAAAGATATGCGTTTTGTTGGTTTATATTGAAAGAGTCGACTTTTTTACGACTTTGGTTTTGTGGTCTGCGCCGGTATTTATACAAATAAAAATGCGCATAAGCGCATAGCATACTTTTGTGCGCCGAGAAAGTTTATATACCCACACATTTGTTAATTTTGGTAAATTATAAATTCACATTTCGTTAATGATTCTGCTTCCCTAATGTATTGTTAAAAACTGTATATAAAATCAAGCACGATTGAGCAGTTATGTTATACAATTTAGCGCATAAAAGTATGCAATACATGAAAATTTTGGATTTCCTAACAAATAAGTGTACGCAGTTTAAGATTTTTATGATACAAGCCTCATACAAGGCCTCCAGAAGTCAAAGCGCCTAAATGTAGGCTGCAAATAACTGCAGTTTTGCGCGAAAATAAATAAATTAAGCGAAATTGTTGGTGAAAAATGTATGCCAGCAACTAAAACAAGCCTTTTTGTACTGATAAGATTAACTTCATCAACTTTTTTTAGCTTACAACAATAAAAAGTAAAATTTAGACGCACAATATCGGAGCTGCCAAAGAGTTTGAACAAAACCTTCTTTACTTGTAAGTACAAGACAGCGCTACTAGTAAATATGCATGTTTTGTCGCCAACTGTACCACTTTTCTATTTATATAAATGAGATTCTTCGATTTTCCACATGCGTCGCAAACAAACGAAATAAAAATAATACCACAACTTTTCAGCTTTTTCCATTTCTTTAAGTGCTGAGCACTGTTTGTCAAACCCTTTACACATAAGCAGTCTACACCGGCCCAACTAAGACTCCGTAGGCACATACACGCATACATATACATATATGGGTATCTATATATGTATGTGTGTATAAAATTAGACAATTTCTTCTAATTGCCATCTGAGCAAAATTGCGTTTAATGATTAGCAAACACACACACCCACAAATGTGTTTGCCTAACAAGCGTCTGCTTCCCCCGCATATATGCACAAGGGTGTGTATTTTTGCATTTTTATGCGCTGCTTCTTCACTTTTGATAGCCTGCCTGCTTGCTACATACTTTTGTTAAGCACTGTTGATGGTTTGGCAGCTTGTACGCACATAGATACATATGTATGTATGTATACTTATATATACTTATAATATACATTTTTATAAGTGTGTGTTTGAGCGTAAAAAAGTTGTCATACAAAAATGTGTATAAATTTTAAAACAACTACAAAATGTAAAGGGTTGTTGCGCCAGCGTCACCACCGAACAGCCATCAGGCAGCCCAGCCGCCAGCATCCGAAGGCAGGCAGGCATTCATTGTAATCAAACAACTTCTAAGCTGATGAGCTGTTGCCAAAGCAGAAATGCGTGCATAGTAAGTCAAAGACAAGTCTGCCAAGGTTATGTGACAGTTATGCATACATACACATATGTACATATGTATATGGCTTCTGAGCCGCACTCATCTCCATCCACACGCTTTCCGCCTTAAAATTACCAACAAACGCGCTGCTCAAGTCATTTTCCACTTGCCTCTAAACGTTAACTTCGATACAAATTTTTTTGAAAATCGTATCTTTGTACACACAAATTCATGCTTATACATAAAAATAACTTTTCATACATATGCACGTATATACAAACCTCAATTGTAGCTTTCTCCTCTTAGCTTCCACGCCAGCAACTTTTACTGTTGGTGCCACCTTTCTATAGCTGCTGTCAGTTCTTCTTCTCAGTAATCAGCCTCTGCTTCCTCCGCTTCACATGCACCTCTCTTGTATTGTGTCATGTCACACATGCTTTCCAAACCCCGCCTCTCATCTTTGCAGGCATTCATCTTACTCTTAAGAAACTTTTAATCGCTTCGTGTCAGTGGCGGGAGTTATTGAAATTCTTTTGATATGTTACTGTTTAATGTGTGTGTAATTGGAAATTATTTTAAATGTTGCCGTGGAAAATATGGCAGCCTACTTAGGTATTATCAAATTAATGGTGGGAGTGATGCTTGTGCATAATTTAAAAAATAATTCAAAAAATTTGTTTAAAGTTATTAAAAAGTTATTGAGTAGCTTTAATTGAAGTAAATAAAAGTTAAGCTCTCAGAACAAATGAGCAATAAATCGAAAAAGAATACAAAAATTTAATTTTGTTAGCTATCCTCAAAATTTAAAATACACAATTTCCAAAATTTATTCTTCCGAAGCTATACAAAGTTACAATCAAATATTTTTAAACATGTTTTCAACTGAAAGGACTTGATTTTAGTTATTTTCACCATTATTAGTCGTTCGGGAGTAGTTATAAAGAGTTGAATAAAGAAAAACAAGGCCTTTGGAAAGTTATTTAACGAAGCTTTAAACCTACCACGCTGCTTAAACTCGAAACACACATATTTTAATTTATTTAGCAAAGTTTCAAACCCTTGAAACCAATATAATATTGAAGTGTTTTATATTGCAAAAGCAGCAACAATTTTTGAAAAAATTTTCAAATTTCTTGTATCAATCTTTGACTTAAAAAGCATAAATAATAAAAGATATTAATTATTAAAATAAACTTTGAAGCACCATTTAGCAAGGTATCAAACCTTTTTAACCATAGCCAACGATTAAAGATTTCTCTCATTAAAACTAATAAATTAGAATACACAATAATGAATTGGCCAGAGTGATCTCAACGAAATAATATTTATATGTATTTATGTATTACAAAAAAAATAAAAACAATAGTACTTTTTAAATCAATTTAGCGTGGTTTCAAACCGATCTAAACGCAAGACTCAGTTGAAAAATCTTCTAATGAGTGTGAATACAGCATTAAGGTAATTTCAAACGTTCATAATTTTCAGCAAAATTTTTAGTTATACATAATGTAAATAAATTTCCGTGAAAGATTTGCTGAAATTCAAAAGAAAAATACAAAAACGTTACATTAGCAAGTTTTCAAACCGTTTCCCATTCAATTCTGTCAATTTATGCTAAACTTGTGTTATTTTTCTGTCATATGATAATTTTAACTAAAATTTGGAGAAGTAAAAAAGCGCATTTTGGTGCCTAACATAACTCTTTGTGACAGAGTTTAGCCAGGTTTCGCACCCAACTTGCTATAGCTTAAGATAAGTCACATACCTTATCCTTTTTTGTGTGTTGCAGGATATATTTGTACAAATTTAGCTGAGTTTAATGAATATAGGGTTTCTCGGGACAAAATTATAGAAATGTATAAGAAAGAAAAACACACAAACATACAACAACAAAAGCAATCACATTCAACTAGATGGACAAGTACTTTGACACCGCGTTTTTGACATACTTGAAATATAAACGAGTATTTTATTTCGATTATTATTTCTCTTTTGTTGTTGTATAACATGAGCGCTCTGCTGATTTTTGCGTAAATGAGAAATCAATGAGCAATGCAAACACAAAATATAAAAACAAAGCCGTCTGCAGCAAACAACCAACTGTCACAACTGTCACTTGAAGGCATATTGGACAAATGTAAAAGCGAACGAAACTCAAAAACAGTAAAAAATAAAAAATAATAAAAAAAAAGTAAAAAAATAATAAAATTTTTTTTTTTCTGCAAAAAATGTAAAAATCCGTCGTATGCAAACCCGCACTTCATTGATTCGCTTTGATTTATTGTGCTAAAAAACCGCCCCTATACTGCCTGCAGACTGCAAGGAAATGCAAATGTACGCCTACACACACATAGAAGCAGGCATAAGCACATGCCGACACAATTTTTAAGTGCTTCAAAGGCTGCTTGTGCGTAATTATTGCGGCCCTCCACATAGCTTGAACTGCTGCTGTTGCTATTGTTGTTGTAATTGTTTTTGTTGTTGCCTTCAAGTACAGCCACAATCGAAATAATAATTTCCATACTAATTACAATGGAAAAAGGCGCACAATGAACTCGTGACAACTGCATACACACACACATACATCTATAAAAACATAAGAAAGCACAGCATAGCATAAGCTTACATACGTCATGTATGGATTTATGCCGCGCAGCAGCATGTTGCATGATGTCATACCATGCGCTGCATGCCATAGGCATAGACGCAGCCTCTCATATGCAAAATGTGGCAAGAAGCACACACACACATGCACTTCCTATATGTGCCTCACAAATCTTTGCAAACAGTCGCTGTTGTATTGAAAATCATAAACAATTCGCAACACTGCAATAAGAAACTTCAAGTGCAAGGGGTAAGCCTGACTTCCTACGAACGGTATGTACGTACGCTCGTGCGTGTGTTTGTGTGGCAAAAGTACCTTTTTTCTTTGTTTTTCAACGCGCCGTGCAGCTCTTGAGCCCGCTACGCGTTGACTATAGCCCGTTTTTGCTTTTGTTATAGGCAAAATATCGAAATAAGGGTACTTCAAAGTATTGTTTCTTGGTGACATGTGGCTGGCACGAGGCTGGGGACAGCCGTTGTGTGTATGTAGGCATGTAGGTATTTGAATTTTGGCGCGTTTTCAGCTTGCGGTGGCATTGTTGCAGGTTTTGGAGTGCGAAGAAATAAACCGAAAATTGTTTAAAAAAGATGGAAATGCATGGCTTTGGTTTAAATATCAAGCTACTTCTCTAAAAATGTTTCGCTCTCTCTCTCTTTCTAAAAATATTCAGTTAATTTCTTTTTCTCTCAAAAAAAAAATAAAATATTTTCTTTAAAGAAATTTTGATTTTTTCTAAAAACAATTTTTCCCCTGAAATTTTCTCTCGCTCTTTCTAAAAAATTTTTAAAATTTTTACTTCTCGAAAAATTTCTTTTTTTCTCTGGGAGAAAATTCTCTTTAAAAAAATTTTAAAAATTTAGATTTAGTGTGTGAGAAAATATTTATTTTCATTTCAAATACTATGGATTATTTAAAACTTGAGAAATTTAGATTTTTTCTAAAAATAAGAAAATGAGATTTCTCTCTCTCTCTCCCAAAATTGTGAAAATTTAGATTTAAGGTCTCAGAAAATATTTATTTTTCTTTCAAATACTATGGATTATTTAAAACTTGAGAAATTTAGATTTTTTCTAAAAATAAGAAAATGAGATTTTCTCTCTCTCTCTCCCAAAATTGTAAAAATTTAGATTTAAGGTCTCAGAAAATATTTATTTTTCTTTCAAATACTATGGATTATTTAAAACTTGAGAAATTTAGATTTTTTCTAAAAATAAGAAAATGAGATTTTCTCTCTCTCTCTTCCCAAAATTGTAAAAATTTAGATTTAAGGTCTCAGAAAATATTTATTTTGCTTTCAAATACTTAGATTATTTAAAACTTGAGAAATTTACTTTTTTCTAAAATGTAAAATGAGATTTCTCTCTCTCCCTCTCTCTCTCAAAATTGTAAAAATTTAGATCTACGGTGTCAGAAAATATTTATTTTACTTTTAAATACTATAGATTCCAATAAAATTTACTTTTTCCCAAAGCGTATTAGTTTTCTCTCTCTCTCTCTCTAACAATAACTGTGTTCTCAGAACAACTTTTTTCTATTTAGCTCCAGTCTTTATTGAAAATTTTCAGCATTCAGTAAAAATAGGTTTTTTTCAAAGCTACAGCTCTCTCTCTCTCTTTAAATATTACAGTTCTCAAAACAATTTTTTATTTACTGCAAACTCCTACAGTAATCATTAAAATTACGGCAAGTTTAAAAATCAGTTTCCTTTCTTTTTCTTCTGTCGCTCTCTCTATCGCCAAAAAATTTGTTTCTCTCTCAATAAAAATATTTTGTTTAACCCATTATGACGATGTATTACCATTACCATTGTTTAAAATCAAATTCCTTTCAAATCGTGTCCAGTCAGTTCAAGTATTTTTCGCTTAATTGCTCTGCTTAACTTTTTTCTCGCATGCTATATTTTTACACACTCCACTCAACTACATATGCGGACACTTAACTTTTGACTCTTGCACTGAAGCAAAAGTGCAAGGGATATTGTATTAATAAAAATAAAAAAACAACGAAAATTGACTTTGGAGCAACAACAAAAACAAAAAGGATAACAAGAAATCCAAACCAAAACTGTTATTAAAAAATAAAACAACAGCAAAAATTTTAAGCAATTGAAATGCATTGAAAGCTGTAAGCAGTATTATTAATAAGTCCTGTGAGAGAAATTTTTTCAGACAAAATACACAAATAAAGCACGCCAGCCACTTGCTTTGTGCGCTTACAAATGTTTTACGATTCAATAGCGAAAAATATTAACGCTGAAGAGGCTAATAAAGCGTGTTTAAAGGCATACATATGTCTATAGCTATGCACTTATATGAAAAAAATATGTTGGCATAAGTGCTCGGCAAACATAAGTAGCATATGGTTTAGTCAAGAGCCGCATACTCCAACCTACTTATCGGCCTATAGGTACGAAACTCCTACACAAAAAAGTAACGAAAACACAGTTATATTCGTATATACTTATATTAGCTTCATTGGTTGCATTGAGCGCACAAATTTACCGCTATACAGCAGCCCGCACTGCCATTCCTTACATTCGAGCGCACACTTTTAATCCTTTTTGCTTGCCGAAAATCGCAAATAAACGCAAAAAAGCGTCCAAAAAGCTTACATTCGTAGATAGACGCACATATGTTGTTGTTGTTTGTATGTTTGTAGAGATATATATTTTTTTGTACAAAAACATTCGTAAAAGTTGAAAATCCGCCCGCATTTTAGTTAATTAACTCATTTGGATTCACTACGCTTTTCAAGCGCTACAAAGGCGTAAGGGTCTGAGCACAAAAAAGAAACTGTGGGTTAAAAAGAGAACGCAAAAAAGAAGAGTTGTAGCTGGGAAATGTAATGAGCGTGCAAATAGCATGCCGGAAGTTTGCTGAAATTTATATTTTAAAAGATTAATTGATTTGTAGAGCAAGTATGTGGCAAGGATTTGAAGTATATGGCAGTAAATAGCCGAGAGAGGGGCTTATGTGCTACCTCCGCTGCACAGTTCGGAATATACTTGTATGTATACGATATATAAGAGAGAGAGCGATATTTTTTCGAAATAATTATCAAATTTATATATAAATTTATTAAATATTTGTAGCACAAGTTTGCAAGAAGTGGGAGAAGTCGAGAATGTAAAAAGTGATTTAAGTTCTAAAGTATACCGAAGTGACAAATCGGTAGCATGCTACAAAAATATTTGCAGAATCTTTATACCGCTACTACAACTACAAAAAGTAGTTATGGTTCAATTTTTATAACAAATGGCATAATAGACCCCTTTGTTTCACATTAATATTGAGGTTATGTTCGCTCAACTCATTTATTCCATAGCATTTTACTACAAAAAGATTTAAAGCAGCAACATTTCCAACATCAGCAAAAAACCCTTTCGTTCAACTCAAATATTGATTTAACTTCTTAAGCAACTTCTGCTTTAAAGCTTTCTAACTGTTTTGTGCTTTTATCACCTGCATTGTTTCGATTGTTTGACAATCAAAACTTCTTCGTCAAGCCAAAAAAACAAGCAAGCTTCTGCCGTGCTACCTTCACAGCTTTAGCTCCATCATTGCAGCAGTCAATGTCCAAGCCTTTTACTCACATCCACACACCACAGCATGGATCCTTACCCCCAAAACTAGCACTAAATCAGCTCTTGGTCGCACAAGTGCCTGCATTCTCACGAGGATTGAATTTCAACAAGTGCCAACCAAGGCTATAGCCACGTTACAGTGTGGAGCAATGGACAAGGCAAAGCACAAAGCGTGTGTCAAAGAAATGACGAGACGCAGAAGACGAGACGAGACGTGTTGTGTGTAGAGCGACTTAGTAGACGGCAGCCGACAAAAGGCGAGGCTGTTTGGAATAAGGAAATAGAAATTTGAAAAATGAAACAAAATAACACAAAAAAATATTTTTAGAAATAGACGCTGTGGACTTGTGCTCGTTGTAGACGGCGTGAGCTTGTGGCTGTTATTAAATTGATATTTAATTTATATGTAGCAGTGGTATGTAGTGTGGCATAATTTTTAGAGTAAATTTCAGAAAAAAAAAATTAGAAATTTTGGATTTTGCAATTTTTTTTTAATTATCTAAATGATGTAAAATTATTATTTTTATTAAAAATTAAAGAGAAATTTAAAAATTGTTGGTCAATTATTTAAAAAAAAATTAAATATTACTTATTAATAATTAAAAAATATTTTTAATTACTAATTAGCTGCTAATTTTTTTTAATTAATTGGTATTTTTTTAATTTTTTGTAATTTTTTTAGTTGTGTCAAGTAGTTTTTAGTTGTTTAACAACCCTTTTTCTTTTTAATTATAACTTTTAATGGTAATTAATTTTTTATTTATATAATTGTTTGGGTCAGTATTAAAAATTCAAATATTTTTATTAAAATTAAAAAAACTGTGATTAATTAGTTTAATCAAAAAAATCTATGATTAATTAGTATTTTTTTTTTAATTTTTTGTTACTTTTTTAACTTTGCTAATTAGTTTCTATTCAATTCATTCAACCTTTTATTTTTAAGTATTATACTTACTAATCATAATTTTGTTTACTTATTTTTCTATTTAGATAATTGTTTGAGTCAATATTTAAATATTAAATTTTTTCTAATTAGCAATTTTAATCTATTTTTTCTCATTAAATTATTACTATTTTTTTTTAAAATTTTTAATTATTTTATTTAAGACATTTTTTGATTTTCTTTAAGCTAAATATTAAATATTAAATATTTTTCTTTTAGATGTTAATACTTGTTGACATTTAAGTTGTGTGTTTTTTTTTTTGTTAAATATTTAATACGCATATTTAGGATTTCTCCATCGTTTATTTTATCATTTTTGTCCGGAAAATTTTTAATTTTTTTTAATATCAATAATTAATTAATTTATTCAGAAAAACATTAATTTAAATTTGGAGTACCAAAAATTAAAAAAATATTTTATTGTAATTTAATTAATTATTAATTACTTTTAATTTAAATTAAATTTTCATAAAATTTAAACTTTTGATATAATTTGAAATTAAAAAAAAAATATTTTGTTTTAATTAATTTAATTAATTATTAATTACATAAATTTTATTTTTTTTTTTTAATTTTAAATTTTTTTTTTCAACTTTCAACTTTTCTATTTTTATTTT
The DNA here is from genome assembly GCA_027475135.1 of Bactrocera correcta. Taxonomy (NCBI): domain Eukaryota; kingdom Metazoa; phylum Arthropoda; class Insecta; order Diptera; family Tephritidae; genus Bactrocera; species Bactrocera correcta. Next base: position 2,975,283 of record CM050322.1, read on the forward strand.
CATTCACAAAAATTACACTTTGCTGCCTTTGTTTTAAATTATTTTCCTCTTCTCCGAACGACAATTGCAGCACTCATCAACACAAGTACTTCAACTCCTACCACTCAGCATTTGCCGCACGGCTGCATTTCGTCTACAACTTAAGCAAACTCATTCGCCTCACTCACCCCCTCACCCCCTCAGCCCCTCAGCCAGCCACTTCACAAGCAACAAAGCACCCCTCAATCGCCACATTACCACACTCATTAGAACTTATGAATTATTAAATAGAATAATAATCGATTTTCAAGTGTTTTTGTGCCGCCCACACCCTGCCACCACAAGCTCAATAAGACTGTTGAGCAGAACCTAATTTTTTTCGTAAAGTAATTTGCGCGCTTAAGCCATTAAAGCGCGGCAAGAGAAATCAACGCGGCGAGGCGAGACAAGTCCTGTCTGGGTTGTTTACAAACGCTAAATTTCTACAAGTTGCTATTGTTTTTGTAGCTGTCTGGCATATTTAACTTGCAGCGATTCGCTATATTGACATTTTTGTTGTTGGACCACTATTTGTTTCGCTTACCCACAAACGACTACCGAGAGCCGCCAGCCGTCAGCCACCGCACTCATTTTTCACTGCGTACCTCACGCCGCGCGCCGCAACTCGCATTAAGCAGCGCTTAAATATTATAAATAAATGTAAAAGCGAAAAGTATTTATGATGACAAATATTGCCAAAGGCTACTCTAGACGGCAAAACAGCGCGCCACACACAAACAAGCAAAAACAAAAGCAAATACACGCGTTCTGTCGCTCCGGCTGCTAAGTCCTGCGATATAAATGCTTCAAATCCGTGCCCATTTCATAACGGAACAGAGCGCCGAGTGGGCACGAGCAAAAGACAAAGCATTAACAACATCGTCAACAACAACAACAACAGCAGCAACAAATATGCAGCTGAGCTGTGGAGTGAGCGTGAGTAAAGGCGCGCGCTAGTTGGGGAATGTCGAGAGTTTCGGCGTTATGACCAAATGTAAAATCCTTCCATATCCTGTCAAAGCATCAACAACATAACTGTTGTAGTACACGTCATCGTCAACCGTCAACTATTAAAACAACAATGAGCCGAGTAATATACGTTTGTACAATGAAAATGTCATTGAAATTTTTGTCTGTCTCTTTGGATGCCAGCAACATTTCGAGGCACTTCGTTTGCGTTGCCGTCATTTATACAAATGGATTTTTAATACCACAAACCAATACACGACGACGACAGTTGGCCAGCATTTGGCAACATCCGTCGTGGTTAGCGCGTTTCACAGTGCTCTAGCCCCTTAGCGCTAGTGCAATTTTCGAAATGCTGTTGCTAAATATATACATACTATATATGTATGCATATATTGTCCACATACCTGTACCTCAGCAACGGCTTGCGTTTTATCGCGCTTAATCCTCAAACTCATGTGTTTTTTGTGTTTTTACTCGGTCATCAACTATAGCAAGTTAACAGCAGCGCTACTTGCCCCACATCTATATATATTAGTATATATATATCGATATATTTATGTTCCCTTTGTTTCAAACATACTTTCTCTACTCTCTGGTCTTTCTACATTTCCTCTGTTTGCTTCTTCAAGTTTTGAGTTTTCATCGTGGCTTGCTTGTTTTTGTCCAACGCATTCCTGGGAAAATAGCCTGCAGCAAATTCAGCTCGAAAAGCAAAGAAATTTGCTAATAAAATCCTTTCCCACAAGTTCTACAAGGATATAGGCAGTAGCTTTGCTACTCTACATGTACTCTGTTTGAGTAGTTATTCGCCTAGCTGTGGGCTTACTTGGCTCGACTCATGATTGTCATTGCTCAAAGTCGATAATGTTTAATCACCAGATTACAAGTTCGACCACGAAGTAAATGATGCGGGCGGTTAGAGAGCGGCAGAAGGAGAGATGCGGGTTAAGGCTGCTGAAGAGCAGTAAAAAGGGAAAACGAAATCAGTTAATGGCTTTAAAGCGGACTTAGCTGTAAAGAGGTTCGAATAGCTTCTGTCTGAAATTTAATAAATAATTTAACAAATTTTAAAATTAAGAAAAAACATAAAAATAATTAACAAAATTAAAAAACAAGATTAATAAAAATAAAACAAAAAATTTACAAAAATTAAAAAATAATTAATAAAAATTAAAAAAATTTACAAAAATTAAAAAGTAATTAACAAAAATTAATTAATTAAAAATAAAAAATAAATCAAAATATGACTTAATAAATTTCACATGGTTAGAAAAAAATCGGAAAATGAAAAACAAAAATATATAAATATAAAATATTTTTTATGAATTTATTGTTATAAAGCATTAAAATTAAAAAAAAATATATATTTAAATGAAATAATTTTTAAATATACATACATTTATTATTTATATAATTTATTTTTATAAATATAAATTTATATAATTTACTGATATATACATATGTATACAATATGTATATGTTAAAATTTGTTCATAAAAATATGTTTTTTTTTTGTTTTTGTTTGTTATATTGTTCTGTGCATTTAGTGAATTTTTTAAATATTTTTTAAGTAAAAATAAAGCATTATATTTCTTAAAAAAAAATTTAAAGTTTACAAAATTTCTTTCTCCTTTACGGCACACAAATACCATATAATGCCAGAAAATGATCGAAATTGAAACACAAGCGTCCTAATGACTTCTGTTGCCTGTCCTTTGCCGTCTGGCAGCAAAAATCGTTCACAACAACAAAGTTTCTGAAGTAGTATTATGAGGTATTGAAATCAGCATAAGTTTAGAACAGACTTTTACACATTAAAAGTAGCAAAAGCCAAAAAAAGAATTAATAAAGCATGTAATTGGGCATATAGCCCACAAAACAGGCTTATATGTAGCATAGTTTAGGATTGCAAACACTAATAAATTCACAAATAGCAGTTTGCCTCTCTTTCTCACTAAGCATGCCACTCCTTGCGCCCAATACTGCCTACACACACGGCCGCAAACAAAAACTTATGTGCAAACTCTTTTCACTCACATTTTCGTATTGTCCCATTAAGCAACAAACACATGCACTTACAACAACAAATCAACTGCATTTACTAGTTTCCTTACTGTCAATTTATTTCAACGCTCAATGGACTCACACCAACTGGCATAATACCGCCTGGCGCCTTACTACATCACTTCCGTTAACCAGCAGCAGTGCGACCCTCATTAATTTTACTTTTAAAGTCATTACGGGTTAAATTTGGCCAAATTAATACGTTACAACTTTTACCATAGCCAAAAAAAAAAGGACGCAACATTAAAGTGAAGAGCGCATAAACTGCTCGAAGTAATGCCAACAAATAAAGCTATCCATATGCAATATACCCCCGTAATTACGAGTGCCTACGAAAATTTCGTCTGTTACCGCACGACTACAACTTTTTGACTACGAAATTTATAGTTTATCGTTCGTATCGATAAGCTTGACTATAAAATTTGGTCAAATTGCCAAAAAACCTAACAATTCGAAAAACTATTTTTACTTCGCGAAGGTAGGAGTAGCAGGTAATGCTACAGCCGACGATTAAACCCTCGACTTTACTTAAATGTTCGGCAAATTAGTCTACCCAAATGTGACCCACACTCCGCAAGAGAAAAAGGCGTTGGCAAATAATGCAAAGTTAAGCAAAATTTATTTGTTGTGTTAGTAAAAGTATGTACCCACTTTTTGGTCTAAGTTGGCTGACGTTTGTTTACCGGAAGCAATAAGCTTTCGATTGTATCAGCAACAAAATGAAATAGAAATGCATTGAGCGTACTTTGACTGAACTAAATTAGGGATTTATAAGCGAAGTGTTGGCAAATATATAGTGCAGAGCTATTATAAGAGTATACTTTAATAATTGTATGTGTGGTTTGCCTTTCATGCTGTTGTTTTTAGTAATCGATAAGTTCGTTGACTATAGTGTTGGTGTTTCTAACGCGATTTGTATGTTTAAACGCTCATTATAAAAAGCAAATATTGTAGTTTCTAGCAAAATTTAAGCGATGCCATTTAAGACATATGTGCTGGAGTTACAGCGAGGTTCTTGAGACTACATTTTTTCGAAAACAAAAAAAAAAACCAATTTATTAAAATAAATTTAAATTTCTGTTGCTAAATTTTAAATTTTTAAGCGTATTCAGAAAAATAAATATACAAATTGATATGCTAAAAACTGCTCTTCAATAACTGTTGACCATCTTTAAGCAACTTTTACTTATTGTTTTTTTCTACCTTTTTTTCTTTGCAGCGCGCTAACTTGGCGGATAAGGACGTTGACACCTTAAAGGATCAATTAACCACCAACACAGACACCAGCACCACCACCAACACACAAGCTAACGCTAACAGCAGCGAAATACCGGCCGACATAGACGACTTGAGCGCAGCGGCCGCCATTGCACTCGCCGCCAACAGCAGCGCCTCCGCCACAGACAGCAACACAAGCATTACCACCACAAACACAACATCTACAACAATCCCACCAAGCACCAAACTGCTTTCGCCCACCAGCGCTGCATACAGCAGCATAGCCGCCGCCGCTGCCGCGGGCTTCAACAGCCCGAATAGCGCGCATCATAATAATAACAACAACACAAAACTGTTGAATAGCGTCGCTGCGGCGATAACATTACATCAGAACGGTGGCAATTTGTTGGCCGCCACAACGAATACACCCTCTCCCTCGCCGCCACTGTCCACAGACGGTTGTAGTATTGCCGCTGCCGCTGCAGCTGCTGCCGCTTGTGGCAATAGCAGCGTTTCGCCGCTAAGCGCCGCCTTAAACGGCGTCAACGGTTGCCTCAATCCCAAGCTATTCTTCAATCACGCACAACAAATGATGATGGAAGCTGCGGCCGCAGCCGCCGCTGCTGCTGCAGCAGCTGCCGTACAACAGCAACAATCGCCGCTGCACTCGCCACTGCATGCTGCGCCACATATAGACGACGATGATATGGATGAGGATGGCAGCCGCAGCGCTAGCGCAGTCGATGCTAGCAAATTGATCACCAGTCTCACAGCGGAAATGAAATTGGTGAAGCGCGTGCGCGACAGTGAGCATGCCGGTGAGTTGGACGAAGAGGAGCGCGACTTGGATGCCGATGAGAATGCGAATGCGCGCAAGCGTAGTCACATTGCAACAAATCAAAAGGATCTGATGGAGCAGAGTGTTGATGCGAGCGTATGTGGTCAAAGAACTGATGATACTAGCCTAAATGTTAGCAGTAGCGATAGCAATAAAGTAACTAGTTGTAGTCTAAACAAAAATAATTGTGCAAGAAAAACAAAAGACGTTGCGGATGGCGATGATTGCATTGATAATGCAGATGCAGTTGATGATGATGAGGATGGCGTTGATAATGACGATGAACATGCAATGTCCGCCGCGGAAGTCAAGCGCATGGAAATTGATGGCGGTGAAAGTGGTGAGAGTGGGAAAACCGATGCTACAATTGGTTACTACACTGGAAGTGCAACAATTAAGTCGCATGCGGTAGGAAACAATCATGCTGAACTATTAGCTGCCAAAGATAAAGAGGTAAGTGAACCGAGCGCATTGAGGAAAGGGTTTCAGAAAGCGATTGATAGGAGATGCAGTGTAATTAGAGAACATGCTGAGGTAAAGGCTTCAGTTGTGGCTTAAAAAAATGATAATTGAATTTACTTTTATACAGACTAAATAAATTTTTCATTAAAAATCAGACATTTTCAAAAAGACAGTCACAATTAAATACAAAAACTGCATTTTGTTGAAAAAATAATATTAACTGCTACCAAATAAGTGATAAAAAGTTTTCAAAAACTCTCTAAAACATATTTCTGTACGAAATCTAGCTTTTCTAACTCAACTGCCACTATAAATGTTTCTGGCAAAAAATAAAAAAAAAATTAACAATGAGATTGCTATAAGATGGTATAGTTTTAGGGAACATGACGTGGTAAAGCTTTTATTTTTAGCTTAAAAAACCGGGAACTAAATTTTATATGTTATGCACTACAGAAAACTTTCATTAAAAGTCAGACATTTTTAAACACAATGTTAGCATTAATGCAAAACGATTTATAGTAAACTAAAAAAAACACATAATTTAGCAGCCACAAACAATTTTTGTAATCTCTTTAAAAACGTTTAAATTAAGTTTTTCATATCAACTGACAACTTGAAGTTTGCTTTCCAATACATTTCAACAAAGAGGTCGATACAACAGATTTGTTTTATTCAAAAATCTGACTTTCAAGAGCTTTCATTTGAGGTTTTAAAAACGGGAACTAAATTTATTTGTTATACTAAAAAATTGCCATTGAAGTCATTTTTCAGTAAAAAGACACCATTAAAACAATTATTAAACGACATTCATCTTATGAAAATCATTCCCTGTTTGCAAACTGCTCATCGCCTTTAAAAATCATATCAATTTGATCTTCAAATTTTCCAAAGCAAATTTGCTCCCAACCCACGTAATTTTTATAATTTTTCCTCAAGGTATCCAATAGCAAACTTAATTCAATCAAAGTCAAACAATTTACTAGACATTTTAACATTAGCTAACCCTTCGAAACCCAGCTAATATACGCCTTTCCGCACGAAAACAACTCAAATAAAAATTTATGAAGTTTGAAAAAATGTGAGGGAAACGTGTTCCCCTTTCGAGGCATTGACAACTAAACAAATAATAAACGCAATTTCCAAACTTTTTACACAATTGAAGGCGTAAAAATTGTCTTGTCAATATTATAATGTTATGACCTTACGCAGACCTATTTTTCGAATGACTTTATTTTGGAAACTCACACCAAATCAGCAAACACTTACCCAAAGGCTGAAGAAAAGCGAAAATACACGCAATGAAAAAATATCTATGCGCCTCTGAGGAAAACCCAAAAGTCAGCAAAGTTACAATCTTTCTACAAACCAAGCCAGCAAATCCCTTTCACCATTTGTTTTCCTTTTTCTTTTTTGTTTGTGCGGAAAAATTAAGCGCTTGTACAAGTCAAAAGTAAATATCAATACAAAGCAAGCTGAAAAGGGCAACCAGAAAAAATTGACGCCAACGAAAAGGTCGCGCACACACCCAAACAACGGTCGTTCCTTGCTGGCTACTTGCGAGCAAGCAGACACTTTCAATATTTTCTCAAAGTATTTGCCAGCAAAACGTTTTCCATAACGGAAAAAATTGCTTTCCAATTGTGCGTACAGTGTGTTCTCACACCACCCCCGAAAATAGACCATCTTGCTGTCTGTGGTTTTACTTAGCGCTTAACATTTCAATGAACGTTGAAAAAATCGGGCGGCCTTAAGACGGGCAATATTTGTACGCGTGTTTGTGCCGGTAAATAATGCGTTAAAAGATGTTTTCATTTGCGTTGTGCGTTTGTCGGTGGTTTTTTTTTCGGCTTTTTCCACACTTTTCGTCTTTTTCTGTACCCCACCGTTGTGTGCGTGTTGCGCTGTTGGGTGGGTTCTAAGTGCTCTTTGTAGGTGTGACTAGAGCACTTTTGTATATTTTCTTTGCCACATTGATAGCATATCAATTACAGTTTGTTTGCATAATTCATGCTGATTTTACATAATATTATCGGCTCACTTACCTTATGATACCAAAGAAGGTGTGAGGAGAGAAGTATTTGCGGTGTTTAACACTTTTTTTTGCGCATTGTTTGATTTGATTGGGTGGCAAATATTAGATTTCTGAAAGTGTTGCTAATGCTAGAAAGGTCAGTAATATAACAAATGAAAGCCTAAATTTTGTAGATCTTGATAGTATTTAAAATATTTTATTTTAAGCATACGTTCGCCTAAAATTGAAGCTATAAAATGAAGTTTAGATAAGATGGAAAATGTGTATTACGTTTCTAAAGTTGTTTCTAATGATAAGAATATAAATAATATGTCAAATTAAAATTTACATACGGCAGTTAATTCTCAAATTAAATATATTTTATTTAAGATACAGTTCGTTGCAGAATTTGAGCTTTAAAATGGAACTTAAATTAGCTGAAAAATATTGTTGAGGTTGCTGAAGTTGTTTCTAATGCCAGCAGCACAATAAATGCAGCAAATAAAAGCTAACATTTAGTCAAAAATTACTTCATCTGAAATAGTTTATGTATCTTATATGTTTGCTAGATAATTGAAGCTAGAGGAACGGACATGCTGGAGGTAAAAACTGTGCGTTTCGCTACGTTACACTTTGGGAACTATATTTATGTCTCAAAAATATTATTAATACATCAACTCTATCATATTTTTATGCGTCTGGGAAACCTGCTCAAGCTTCTTAAGCAGCATTCATTTAAATAACCAAACAAATATAAAGCAAGTAGAAGTTGTTCTGTCAAAGTCATCAACAAATTCTCGCTATATACGTACAAACAACACTTATTATTTATCCCCTTTAAACTTAGTCTACACAACCCCTTGCTATGCTCCCCAACAATTTTCCCATCTAATATCTGTTTATCTACTGAGCAACTCGCATGATCCCTCATATGTTCAGCACATCAGCAACGCTGTAGCATTGTTGGCACTTGTGACCTTCTGATTTGTTTGAAATGTCAAAAATGCCATTGATCTTGAGTGCGTTCCTGAAAGGGCGGCCGCTGTAAGGCGTAGTTGGCTGTGTAAAAATGCAGTTTGTTGCATTAATGTGCCGCGCGTTCTGCGTTGCAAGCTGCAGATCCACTTGAAGATATATTTTACATTTACTACAGCTTTTTTCTCTGCTTTAATGTCTCCTATTTGTTTTTGTTTCTGTGCTTGTAGGCTTTTTATTGTTGTTTGTTTATTTTTTGTTTTTACTGCTGAGTAGACTACAGTCAGTCAACCCAGTCTTGCTGGAAGCTCTTGACTTTGCTGCTTGCAACACACACATAAACAAGCGCGCGTATCTGTTTCTTCCACCAACACAAACACATACACGCACATACACTTGCGCACTTTTTTACACAATTTATCACTTTGCCTGCCACTTTTAATGACTTCATATGCGCCTTTAAGGCCGCTCAGCGCGCAGTCCTGCCCATAAAGCAACGCTCGGCGCACATACGCGTTGTCGCCGTCGCAGCAGCAGCTCTTCTTCTACTTCTGCCGCCAAGTTCAACGCTTTTATTTTCAGCATCCACAAGCATATTTTGCATTTTTTAAATGGCGTGCGCGCGATTTTGCCGCTTGGCCTGGAAATGATACGGCCATTGGTGGGTTGAGTGTGAAAATAGGCTGGTTTGAAAGAGGCAAAAAACAAACAAAATCAGCGCATTTTCCGCGATATTGGAGAAAGACACTGCATTTGCTTGCACGTGTGTATTTGTGCGTATACGTGAGTGTGTGCTATAAATGCGGCGGGCGGTAGGAAGTAAAAAGTTTATCTGCTGCGCTGCTTGGCCTGTGTTAATTACATATGTTTGTTTTTTCCATTAATGTCATTTAAGTACAAAAACAATAACAATATTTTCTTGTACTATTTAACAACAATAAAATGTAGCAGCAGCGCTGGCAGCGCCAGCAACAGACATTAGTAATAAATTGCAGGCATTTAAAGGGCGCCGTTAAAGCTGCTACAGCAGCAAGTGATGGGCATAAAAATACATATATAAATACACACATATGTATATATTTGTATGTAACTATTTACTGTTAGTATTGAACGCCATTTCAGCGCTAGCTGTCAGTCAAGTAATCATTGAACTCGATACAATATTTGTTTTTTGCTCTAACATTTTATTTACATACGTTCCCAGCTTTGTTGCGGCCTTTAATGCTGCCAAGCCGGCGCGTAGATAAAAAAAAAACTATTGCAAGCTGTTGTTGTATGGCAACTTTAATTTTCTGACGATTCTACAAATGTTTTGCAGATGGCTTTAGACTTTGAGGGAATTCTCAAAAGCGAGCAATGACAAAGTAACATTTCAAGTTTATTCAGGAAGTTTCTCATTAACGATTTTGAAATTTTTTTCCAAATAAATATATAAAAACAATTTTTTTTTTAAATAATAATAATATACAAAAAAAATATATATATATATTATTTCTTGATAACCAAAATTAAAAAAACAAAATATTATTTTCTACTTATTTTATATGTGAATTTAAGACAAAAAAAATCGTTAGAAATAAAACTAAAATATTTAACTTAAAAAAATTATACTAATATTGGAAAAAATATAATTTTTTCTTAATATAAAAAATCTATTTAAATATTTTGTAATAAAAAGTAAAAGGTAATTTAATAAATTATTTTTAACAAATTTTATATATGACAAAAAAGAAATAAAATTAGCTTAAAATTTTTTAAAATTAAAAATAAAAAAAATTATAAATTTTTCTTTTTTAAAAACAAATTTTTTTATATCAAAAAAGTTTTTAACAAAAAAAAATTTTTTAACAAAAATTCACTTTTTTTCAACAAACTTAAGAAAAATTAATGAACAAAAATCTTATTTTTTATCAAAAATAATTTTTTCTTAAAAAAGAATTAAAAAATATTATGCTGATAATTTCGTTTTGAATAGCGCATTTTACAAAAAAAAATCAATAACACAATAAAAAAATATAAAAAAAAAATAAAAAAAATTAAGTAACAAAAAAAAACTCGATTTTAAAAGCCTGCAAGAAAAAGCTAAATTTATACATATTTCCTTATCCCAATAAAAAATACTCACTTTGATAATTACAGCTGCTAAAAATTTGTTCCTTGAAAAAAACCACAAAAAACTACAAATCTCAGACAAATATCTCTTAATAAAGAAAAATACTAAAAAGTTTTCAAAAAACGTTATTTTTTGTTAAAGCACAAAAATCAAAAAAATACTTCATAATCATCACAAAATTTTATATTATCAACATTTTGCTAAAATTTTACAAGCTGCAACAAAAACAAAAAATATAACACAAACGCCTCCGCCACAAATTGCCTAAACCCCAAAAGAAATCACTTTACACTTCATTTGCCAGCAAAAATTTGCATACTTTGCAACGCTTCGCAAAAAATAAATGCACCACAACGCGCATATTTTGTCTACGAAATTTATCAACGCACACAAAATTATGCGGCGCTGCAATGCGATTTTTTATTGAATTATGATTGCCCCAAAGCAAGGCAATTTCTCAGTGCTCAACGAAGAGCGGCGAAAAATGGAAGAAAAAAATGTTATATATAGGGGGAAAAGTCAGATTATTAATGCCATACAACTTTATGTTAATCTGCGTTAATTTTGTCAGCAATTTTTCACTGCTTCTAAAAATTGTGTTGAATAATTATAGCTGAGAAACAAAGTGCAAAAAATAACAAAAAAATTAAAAATAAAAAATTTAAAAAAATCTTAAAAGCTAAATTTATTAAATAATAAAAAATTTAAAAATGCGGAAAAAAGTTTTGAAAATAAATTTTAAATTTTAAAAATAAATTTTGAAATTTTAAAGTACATAAATTTTGAATTTTGAAAAAAAAAATATTAAAAAATGTTCAAACAAATTTTGAAAAAAAAAACACAAATTAAAATAAAAATCAAAAAGCAGTGAAAAAGAAAATATTGCGAACAAATTGAAAAATGATTTGCCAAAAATAAGTGAGAAATCATTAGTGTTGCACATATGGGTAGGCAACGCAGACAGCCAGCCAGCCAGCTAGAGTGGCGATTAGCCACATTTGTACACAAATAGAGTAGACCTGTCTGCTGCATTGACGCTGAAGAGATGCAGCAGCTTTTTATATTCAATGTTTCACCTCTTTGTTGCTTTCTTACATTTTGTGGCATGTTTCGCATTTGCGCGCGGTGCAACGCCAATTGCTTGGCGGCTGGCAAATCGAACACAGCTGCTACAACTCAAGTTTTTATAACAAATTTCTAATAATCTATTAGCTGTGCTGTTGCAACTTGCCACCAGACACCGTTGCGGCGCGACCATAACAAATTCGCAACATATGTATGTCGGCTGGTGGAGGAAGAAGCAGCAAAGAATTGAGAATATTTCGTTGACGATTTGTCGGTAAAATTGCGGGCAATATTGAGTTTTATGGTTAAATATGCAATAAATAAATACATATACTTATCAACTCATCTACAATGACAACAACAACAAAGACTTTTCTTCAAAACAAATTGCTGACACACACACATTCATTTTTGTAATCCAACAGGTACACACACACATGCCCCTTTAAGTGCTTAAAACACACACTTATACACTTGTGCATGCCACAAACATCACTTGCAGTCGCATTTAAGTGCGTTCGATACGCAGTTTGTCACATTTCGCTGACAGACGTGGCAAGCTACTTGCAACCGATTTGTTTATTTGTTTAGGCAGAAATTTATTTGTTACACATGTTCATAAAAATATGCGTCAACAATTCGCACAACAGCGCGGCCACCGACAACAACGACGGTATAACAACAAAAACAATAACAAAAGCAACCGCTATAACTGCAGCTAATAAGCGCTGTGGCCGCTTGGCGTCTCATACGCTTTGTCTGCACTGCGCGCTGATCGACAGTTTGAAAATTTGCAAAATTTATGTTTGCAAAAATTTATTTGTGAATTTTTTTTCCAACATTTTTGCGCTCGCGCCTGTGTTTTTCTTTGCGAAATCTTCGTCGCACCGCCAACTGTTTATTGTTTGACGTTTTACTGCTGTTGTTTTAGTGTTGCGCACAACTTGTTGTCGGTTGTTTTTGTTGTCAACCACACATTTGAGTGCGCCACACTAAAAATTGATTTTTTCACGCTTTTAACGGCAAAGTATTTCGTGGAAATGCAATAGAAACGCTGGAGCACTTTCGACTCCCCCACGCCGCTTATTGGCGTTGCAGCCGCAACGTGTGTTGTACACTGCTTTAATGGTGTTTGTTTTCGCACAAAAGTAGTTGGTTTTTGTGCGCTGACACTTTGAATGATTTATGAGCGGCGCGTTTGAGTGTTGCACTGATTTTTCTAAGCAAAATGATTGGGTGGGTGCGTTTAAGAAGCGCAAACGAAGTGATTTGTTGAATGGAGACGAGCACTACTATGGAAAATATGGAAGATATTATTTTCCTTGAAATTTTTTTTTATTATTTATGTAAAAACTACAGTTTAAACAATTTTTCATTTTAATTAAATATTGAATGATTTTTTATAATTTGTTATTAAAATTATTAAATAAATTTATTAATTTTTTTAATTTAATTAATTTTTTTTTATTTATGTATTATTTTTTACAAACGAAGTGATTTGTTGAATGGAGACGAGCACTATATGCAAAATATGGAAAATATTATTTTCCTTGAAATTTTTTTTATTATTTATGAAAAACTACAGTTTAAACAATTTTTCATTTTAATTAAATATTGAATGATTTTTTTTATAATTTATATTAAAATTATTAAATAAATTTATTAATTTTTTTAATTTAATTAATTTTATTATTTAATATATAAATTTTTTTTCTATTAAAATAAGTAAATCAATTTTTCAATTTAATTTAATTTTTTTTTAATTTAATTAATATTTCTTAATTTTTAATACTTTATTTATTTTTATTTTTATTTTTTTTGTACAATTTGTAAAATTATTACATATATTACTTAATTTTTAACTTTTTTTAATTTAATTTAATTTAAAATTTTTTTAATTTTTATTGCTTCTATTACATTTTTTTTGTACAATTTATTAAAATTTTTAAATTAATTTCTTAATTTTTTAATTTAATTTAATTTTTTTTATTAATATATTTTTTTTAATTTGTATTACTGGATTATATCTTTTTTTGTACAACATTTTTTAAATTGCTACTGTTTGAAAAATATATTAAAAAAAATATTAAAATAATAAACATATATACATATACTCAGCAACATTAAAAAACACTTTAAAAATTTTGAAATTTTTTTCATTAAAATTAATTCATATTTTTGATATAATATTTTAGCATTTTAATTATTTTGATACTTAACTATTTTTTATGCTTTAATAATAATGTGTGCTCTTTTTAGCTGTTATTAATAATTTTTTTTAATTACTTAGTTTTTTTCCTTTTATTTAAAAATTTTATTTTTATTCATACATAGCAGTAAATCATTTTCTAATGACCCGTTTTTCTGCCCAAATTTTATTCTTAAAATTATTAAAAACCACAATTTCCGCTTCGATTGCTTTCCCACACATTAAAAGCGATAAACAAATTTACAACAACAGCAATAGCACGCCACAAATAACATTTAAATAATACAATAATAATAATTATCAAAAGCGGCCACACATTCCGCGCCAAACAAACCACAAAGATTATCAACACTTCGCAGAACTAAAATAGATTTCAACAATAATTACCAAATGTTTATCGAATTAACATAGTTCGACTTGTTCGACAACAACAAATGAAGAACATAGAAAATATGCCACAAAATGTTGGAAGAATTATAATTCGAAAGGGGTTTAGCGCAACTAGAAATACACTGAAACACATGTTTAGATACATATATGTAGCTGTGTTTGTGTGTGTCAAATTTATAAAAGTATAAATAAATATAAGTAACTGTAGATTAGTATGATTTCATATGCTCCAGCGCATTCATTAGCGCTACAAAATGCATTGAACTGTTATAAATACAGCTGCAGTTGCTGGACACACACGACAATTATTAGAGATATGCTCTATTGCAGTATAGATATACACATACATTCGCATGTACATAACATTGTTGGTTTGCTTTGAAACAAAAGCGACGCAGCAACACAAAAGCTGACCGCAATTATGCTCAGCGTTTTAATGCTTGATTTTTCCATGACAACAAATAGAAAAGTATAAAATCATTAAAAATTACAGCAACTTAACCGCTTACAACTGTAGTTTAATTTTACATTGATTTGTTGCATGATATTATTATTATTTTTTATATTTCTCTTAGAATTTTTTTCGTTTATTTTTTTTATTTGTTCTGCATAAAGCGTATCATTGCCGGAAATCATATTAGCTACGTACCGGAAGCCATATTGTGCACATTACACATCCATATTTACTTAAGCTTTTAACTAGTTCAAACACATGCTCGTACCGCAATAGCGACCATATACAGTCAGTGGCGTAGTTTATAAGCATAAAAAGAGAATTGTACCAAAAAAATTTGTTAAAAAGAATTATTGACAAAATTGGAAAAAATTTTCTTGAATACAAATTTTTTTACTAAATATTAATTATCTATAGTTTTTTAGTTTACATAGCGCAAAGTTAAATATAATAATGTATATACAAATAATAATAAAAAAGAAAATTAAAAATGTTAAATAAATCAAAACTAAAAGGCAAATATATAAATATATAAAATAAGAATGTTTTAATATAATATATTATAAACAGAAAACTAAATTATACACAAAATAACCAAACGAGAAAAAAATTAAAAAAAAATGTATCGAATCGAAAATTAATTTAAAAACTGTAAAACAAGAAAAAAAATATAAAAATGTTTTCAATTGTAAATAAAATACATAAACAACTAAAAAAAATAAATACAAATATAAAAATTTAAAAAATATTATTTTTTTTTTGTTTTAAAAATTGAAAAAATTATATATTTTGTTTTTAAATTTGTATTTATTTTTTTAGTTGTTTATGTATTTTATGTACAATTTAAAATATTTTTATATACAAAAAATACATAAATTCATATAACTCAAAGAATATATAAAATTTATTAAAAGTTTTTAAAAACTATTAATTTTAATTTTTTTTATACTTCAATTTTCAATTTATCACTTTTTTATAAACTCAGCAAAATAAAAAATATATGTATATATAAAAATAAAGTGTTAAAAAATGTTATAAATTTAATAAGCAATATAACAATTTAACATTAAACTAAAAAAATTAAAAAAAAATTGCTGATAATCAATAAAATTTTAAATTTAAATTTTTTTTTTAATTAAAATTATAAAAATTAAATCAATTTTGAAGAAAAATTTAGTAAAATATTTAAAAAACGTAAAATTAAGTTTAAAAATATTTTATAATAAAAATAAAAAAATAAAAAAAAACTAGCTAAAAAGATACTTTTAATCGAAATATTCAAATTTAATAAGCAATATAACAATTTAACATTAAACTAAAAAAATTTAAAAAAAATTGCTGATAATCAATAAAATTTTAAATTTCAATTTTTTTCTTAATTAAAATTATAAAAATTAAATCAATTTTGAAGAAAACTTTAGTAAAATATTTAAAAAACGTTAAATTAAGTTTAAAAATATTTTATAATAAAAATAAAAAAATAAAAAAACTAGCTAAAAAGATACTTTTAATCGAAATATTCAAAAAATATATTATAATACAATAAAAGTAAATTTACACGAAATGAAAATAGAAAATAAAATTGAATTAAAAGTGTTAAAAAATATTATAAATTTAATAAGCAATATAACAATATAACATTAAACTAAAAAAATTAAAAAAATACAACTGATAATCAATAAAATTTTAAATTTCAATTTTTTTTTAATTAAAATTTTAAAAAATAAAATCAATTTTGAAGAAAAATTTAGCAAAATATTCAAAAAAAGTAAAATTAAGTTTAAAAATATTTTATAATAAAAATATAAAAATAAAAAAAAAAACTAGCTAAAAAGAAACTTTTAATCGAAATATTCAAAAAATATATTATAATACAATAAAAATAAAATTTACACGAAATGAAAATAAAAAATTAAATTGAATTAAAAATAAAATTTAGAGAAAAGCTCATCAAATAATAAAAAATAAAATAAAATAAAATAAATTATTATTTAACAATATTTTACAATACAAAATAAAAGCAAAATTAATCAATTATGATTATTTATTATTCAAATATATTTTAAATAAATAAAGTAAATTATGTTTTATATTAATCGTGATTAGTATCTGCTCTGCTGGTACATAATTATCCGTACTGTCGCCTGCATTTATACCACCATCTCCCCTACATTGCAGCCATCTTTAAAAATGTCTATGCAATGTCAACTCAATATTTTCTTTAAAACGCCTACTGCCAACGCCTGAACACCTTCTTAGCTAACCGAAGACCAACGAAACATTTGCACTCTTAGCATGAAAATTTTTAATTTCTTTAATGCAAACATTATGCACAGAAAGACACACACATGCAAAAAAAAATTAATAAACACGCACACACTCCTGCAATTTGTATGCAAAAGCTTTTAAGACATAATACAAAGGTGTTTGGTATTGCAAAGATGAGTTGAAAGTGCAATTTGAGAAAAATAAACAAATACAAAGTCAGTCTGCATATATTATATTTACAAAATAAGCCAACACATGCATATAGACATTAATAGAAGTGCATTGAATGATTGCTTATTGCAATACGCTGTGAGAGGGGATGACCCCCAAAGTCATTGGGGAAGTGGCATGGTGAAGGAGTGAGAGCATAAAAGCGTACGAAGTTAAAAATCTTTTGGAATTTTTTCTAATATTTTGCTGCTTATAGCTACTATTATAAGCGCTATATACAGTATTAGAGCTATTACTTCCTTTTCCCACACATTTCTATGCATGCTTTCATACCACAAACACTACTACTTGACGCTTATTGCCTTCACTTACACTTTAACCCTTGCCAACGCTGATATTTATCTATGCATGCAACAGCCACTACAGACAGTTGTTAGCCGCATAGGTAGTGGCTATTATTTATATACTCAAAAACGTATTTACATACATACTTATACGTAAGTATAAGCGACTTGCAACAACGCTTTAGCTTAAGTGCGATTTCTTGCGCACCCCCGCTCCACTAGGCGCAGACGAGCAATATGAATGGCGCACACACATTTCAGCGCCAGACATATCTATGTGCACCTCCCCTCAACCGCACACACACATACCTGACTACACACACATAACGGCATCTAATGCGAAACAAAAAATCGACTCAAACCCATTAGTTGTTGCCGCTTGCTTGTATGCGCTAAAAAATCATTTATCCTATCAGCAGCGTATCCTTGCCACGGCAAGCTGCCGCACGTTCAAATAAATATCTAGTGGAAAAAAGCGAAGTATCTCACATAGCAGATACCACATAATGACTGGTTTTGAATGCATTTGCAAATCCATTAAATGCTATTTTTGCAATAATACACGTAATGAATAAAACGGCTAGCATATACAGTTATCCCTGCATGTCAGGCACACAACAGCTGTACTGTTTTCTTTTTTCACTTATTTGCAGCAGCATTTTGTTAATGGGCGAAACATTTACCCGCTCCTTACGCTGTGCACTCTTTTGTCGAACTAAGAGAAGAGAGCATGAGTGAGAGAGAACACAGCGGTAGAGGAATACCAAAAATAAGAAATAGACATAAAATATTAAAAAATAGCAAAATTCCAAAAAATTTTGAACAATTTTATAAGAGAGCTCGATAAGTAGTAGTAAAAAAATATAAAGCAGAACATATTGGAAGAGAATTGCTTATAAACTAACTTACAAACTAAAACAATATATTTTAATTGAGTGTATTTACTATAAAACTCTTCAATATAGATATTTATATAAAAAGTATGTAACTTTTTCATCTAAAAGCGCTTAAGCATTCTGGGGTATAAACAACTAATTTGTTATTTTATAAACCTATTGAGAATTACAGTAGCACACCAGTTAATGAAAAGTGTTCACTATAAAATAGTTACAGTTTAGTGGCTTTAAACTCTCCCTTTCTCTCACTTAACATTGCATACTTTCTAAGCGCACTCTCTACTTTCCACACTCACTGTTCGAGTCAAATATTTTCAACCAATCAAATCATGCAGTTTCTCTTCAACTCATAGTGTTGCTAACAATGAGAAAAATGTTATTATTTCTAACTTGTATAATTCAGCAGTTATGCTACTTCATTTATTATCAATTTGTATGTTTGTTACTCACAGTTTGACTAATTTAAACGAGTATTTATCTCTAATAAAAACCTTTATTATAATACTTACATATATTTTTCGCAGTTCATTTTTTGCAATTAATATTAAATGACAAAATACGCTGATATATTTCTTTTAATGAAAACCGTTTTTACCTCATCTTCATGCTTATATTTTCTCATTATGGAATTCTTTCATTTTTTACTCATATCTCTAAAGCTTTTTTCCACCCATTGCATTTTATCTCCATTTGTCGCTGTTCAATTTCATGGATTTTCGAGTATTTTACATTCGATTCCCAACAATGAAATGAACAATGCGACAGTGGTGACATGAAAAAAAATTGTAGGGGGGTTTTATATTTTAAAACAACATATTACAACATGAAAATGTTATTACAAAAAAATTTTTTTCTTTTGAAATCACATTTTTACAAAATATTTTCCAAAACTTCAAAAAATAATAAAAAATTTCAGCAACTTTAACTAATGAATGTATTTCCTTTTCTTGCAGGTATGTAACAACAAAAGTGATTACTTTTACAGTGTTAAAAAATAATCTAAGTAAGTAATACTATAAGTAATATAAAAAAAAATTATTTTGTTGACATATTTTTACAAAATATTTTTGTCTAAGAAATATGTAAAATGTTAGCTCCCAAAAATATCCCTCTCTCAACTTCCATTCGCGCCGCCCACGTCTTTTTGCAACACGACGTTGCAATGATTGCACACCCACTCTCATTTTCGAATTTACAATTTCCTTTTCAAATGTGTTGTCTTTTGTTATAAGCGTAATTTTTCGAGGTACTTAAGCTGATAAATTTCGCTTACATTTTCGTTTTTCGATTTTTTTTTTGATTTGGCTCGCCTTGTGGTGAGCATAAAAACAAACAGCTCATTAGGCTGATTACTTTTAAGAGTTTTAGGGAGTTATTGGAAGTGCGGAAAATATGCTTGGGTGAGAATTGTGAATTGAATGGCGAGCGCAATGTGTTGAACAGTAGCAAGGTGTTCTATAAGTTGATATTTTAGGGAGTTATTGAAAATATTAAAGGACGAAAACTGGTGTGGTATTAAAGTAGAGAAATCGAATGGTTAAAAATAAGTTGAGGAGCAAAAAGAAAATATAATATTTTAAGTTCTGGAGATTGAAAAATATATTTTCTATTTTTTTAATGAATACAAAAATTAAAAATCGGTTTTATTCAATAAAAAAAAAATGTTTTGATAAATTTAAAAAAAAAAATTTTGTTGTTGTAGTTGTTTTTTTAACAAAATTGTTTGATTGAAAATTTTAATTTAAGAAAATTTAAAAGCAAGCAAAAAATTAAAGGAATTATAAAAAAAATTTAGTTTAAGAAAGTAACTCAAATAACTCGCACTTAAATAACAATTTTTCAAAAAATTGGATTTTGATGGAAATTTTTATTTTAACAAATTGTTTGATTGAAAATTTTGATTTTAAAATATTTAAAAACAATTACCAATGATTAAATTAACTGATATACATTTTTTAGATATTTATGATTTTTACTATTCAAAATTAAATATTTAAAATTATAAAAATATTTAAAAACAATTACCAATTATTAAATTAACTGATATACATTTTTTAGATATTTATGAGTTTTACTACTCAAAATTAAATATTTAAAATTATAAAAATATTTAAAAACAAGAAAAAAATTATAACAAATATAATTATATATTATAAATTAAATAATTGTATTGAAATAACCGACAATTAAACAACAATTTTTCAAAAAATCGATTTAATTGCAAAATTTTATTTAAAAAAATCGTTTGCATAACAATTTTAATTTTGAAATATTTAAAAGCAATTACCAGTTATTAAACTAAAAGATATTTATTTTTTATTATTATTACTAATTTTTTGACTAATTTTTAATAATATTAAATATCACAAGAATATATATTTTATTAATTATAATACAATCAACACTTTTGTTTCAAATATTTAATAAAATTATTAAAAATAACATAAAGTTACGAGATTTTTTCGTCAAAAATATATAATTAAAGCAATAAATTAAAATTATTTAAAATAATAATTTTGTTATTAATAATATAATAATTTTAATTTATTTTCTAATTTCAAATATTAAATAATTTTATTTAAATTTAAATAAAAATATTTTCAAAAATAAATTTCAAATATTAAATAAAATTATTTAAGGCAAAATAACATTACACATTAACATAATTTTTTATTTAAAAATCATAAAAGTAATTTATACATTCAAAAAAATTCAAAACAAAGAAAAACTAAATTATATTAATATTAAACTAATAACCACAGCACATTTGTCTTTATTTTACATAATTATTATTTTTTTTTTCAGTAAATTATTTTTTTTTAATAATTTTTGTTATTTTATAAAATAACGTACCTCTAATTACAACAATATCAAAAAGTATTTGAAATTTAAAAAAATACATAAATATATATTATATTCATTGTTATTTCGGGCAAACAAAATTTATGACTTGACTACATTCACACTTAATTAACACCCATGCAAGACTTAATTAAGTTCGCTACAACGAAGCGCATATGATCAGCACAGCAACCCACCACCAAACACCGTTTGCAATTTTAATAATCGATTTTTCTCAATATTTTAATTAACCCTCCTACATGTGGCGAACAAAAATAACAACAACAACATTGTCTATAAATAAATGTTACCAATACATCACTGACTCGCTTAAATTTCACACTTCAGCCTGCAATATATTAAACGGCATCTATGTATATGTGTATGTGTTATTGTGGCATGATCACACACACATGCACACACCAATAAACATTTATTCAAATTCCATTTAAATATGATCATCATCAACTATCTGTCTATATGGCCGCGCAACGAATTGAGGTCTGGCGATCAAATACCGATCAAATGTCAAAAATTGCATGACTGATCGTTGATCGTTAACTGACCATGGTGAATTAAATTGAATCGAACTGAATTGAATTGAAATGAAATATACTCTAGCAATAACGGTCACTCGTGTCGGGTGTCGAATTGTCAGTGCGCATCTTCATCGTTTTATCTAAACATTTTCATCTCGATCATTGTCATAATTTTTAATTAACTGTCGTGCGCGAACACACAAAAACAACAAAAAAAATATAACATTTATAATACAAGCAGTGGGCGCCAACAAATGCTGCGTAAATCAGTTACCAAAAAAAAGTAGAAATATATTAGACAGAAGCGTGCCAGCGACGCTTCAACGCTGCAAACGATCAACTAGCGATCGCCAAAAACTCTTGTTACAACATTAAGCCTTCAAATTGTTTAACAAAATTGAAAAACGCTCAAACAACACGCGCTTGTACACATATTGAGCTACTGATACGCTGCCCAAGCCAACACACACATACACTAGGCTGCTGATCGTATGTGGTAGCTGTCAAATTTGATTATGGAAACACCGGTTGCTTGGCGCCAAGCACACCAGCTATTTTTCTTGCATTGATTGCCAGCAAATAGTTTTAAGCGGTGAAGTAGTATCCTATACAAGAAAGCAAATGTTGAGCGCGATCACTACAAACTGATCGCTTGTAATTTTCATGCGTTACAACAAAAACGCATAAATACATACATATATACAAATATTTATACATTCGATTTTACTCAATAACGCTTTCTATATACCTATCTCTATGAATATAGGTAGCATATTATGCTCACATTTGGGTTCTAAAGATCGTGTCAGTGATGGTGGCTGCTAAAATTAATGTTTATAAAGTCTGTAAAGCTGCTGTTAGGTAACCATTGGCCGCAGTTTGAACTGTTTTTCATTAGATAACGTTGTTTATAATTGAAACTGTCTCACTTCATTAACTTTTTGCTAGAATGCTACGTCCAAAACTGTCTGCAAGCCCGACCCACACTTTTTTTTTAATTTTAATATTTATTTACTTCCTTCGTACGTTGTTGATTTGGTCATTTATTGCTCAAAAGAACTACCATCTAACCAATTTAGGGCTTCCGATCGCGTGCGCTGATCACCTTTCCGCTGTAGAGTTCATTTTTTCCTCTTTCTCTCCTAATTTAATTATTGATTTTTGTTCTTTTTGCTTGTTGTTCAATAAATGACAGCATATTGTGGCGGTCAATATTTTTTCAACTGCTTCAACAGTTTATTCGTACATTAAGGTCGCTCGTTTTCGGGGTTAAAGTTCGCTGCTAGAAGTTTCTTAGAATTTTGCTACTGTTATATTTTAAACACATATTAATTTTATATTCAAAAAAACCAAACTCTAACGAATAGTGAGTAGAATGCACAACTGGTATAAAACAAACAAACTGGCGTAATCGAAAAAATAATATAACTGACTGACATAGTGGAAGAGTTGTTCTAACTAGAAGTTATACGAAATTATACGTTTTGAGTAAAAAAGGGAGCAGAGCCGTTATAAATTAAATAACTGGCATAAACGTAAATATCGTAGCTAGCAATTATGCGAGTTTAACGAATCGAACAAATAACTGGTATAAATTAGTTAGGTAATGGTATAAACAAGAGATTGGCAATTTTTAATAAATTCGATCGCAAAAATTTGTTGTTGCTTCTAAATGTAAATTATCTTAAGAGAGTGCAGAGCTCGCTTATGCTCGCTTATGATCGGCGAATCGAACACGCCCATTATAATTTTTTTAATATTCAGTTACGTTTTTAATCGAATTCCTTATAGTAAATATATAGTCAAAAGCAACCTTGATGCTCAAACAAAGAAGTTGGGAGTTTTCTTGCTTTCAGCTGCTTAAATAGTGTTTAAAGCAAATATTTCTTCTAACGTCATTGGCTCAATAGCTCAATTACGAAATACGAAAACTCATTTATTTACTCAAAGTTTATATGTTATCTGTGGCAGATTATCATCTTTATTTGCTCAATATGGCAAGCAGTTGTGCAAAGGTAATTGATATTATTTGTTTCAAACTGAAGTAAACAAGTTGTACTAAGCGTAGTTCCCCGCTAACAAGAAATAATGAATAAATAAATAAATAAAAAAACCAAAAAAAAAAAAAAAATTTAATATAGAATTCTAAAAATTTGTTTTAAAAAAGTAAATATATTATTAAAAAGAGTTAAAAAATTTAATATTTAATTGTAAAATATATAAAATAAATACTAAGGATTGAATAAACAGATACAAATATATTAGTACTAGTATAGCCATGACACTTAAACAATTTCTTGAACAACAGTTTTCAATTATAATGAATGTATAAAGGCAATGCGAGGATCAACACGATCACTTTGTGCTCACTGTTTTCCTCATATATTAAAATTTCAGTTAATTATGTTTATTTTATTTCTAAAATCAATATTGGTTTTTCACAAAATTTTAATACAAAGAAAATTTTAAGGCAATACGCGTATTAACATGATCAATTTGGGCTCACTATTTATACCAGGAATTAATGCTACAAATTTTACTTCAAAAATTTCTGTCAACAACTGTGCCGCGCCCACTGTAGACAGTTCACTAGCCGCCTCTACTCGGTACGAGCCTCTTCGCGGCACGCAAGGTCGCTTATCTCCATAATCGCGCAATCTCGCTCTCGCTACGCTCTGTGCTTGACCACACATAGAACGCACCTCCTAAGTCTTACGCGTGTATACGTTAATTTTTGTTATTTAATTATTAAATCTGCACTGATTATTTGTTTCTTACATTCTACGAGTATAAATTAATGCTGAGTGCTATCAAAAGTCAAAGTTTATTGCCGCACTTGAATTATAGGCTTAGTTGTTGTAGTCAGATTAAAAATCAATAGAGCGCTCAAGACTTGTTGATTATTTCATAGAAATATTGATTATTTGTTGCTGCTTTTTGAAATTGCTTTTTTTTTATTTTAATATATTTTTGGATTAAGCGAAAAGAGAATTTTTCGTATACTTTGTTGTTATACATACATGCATACATATATTAGCACGTACTTACAAAAAATCACTAACACATATGCCATTTAACAAAAGAAGAATTTATTTTTAACAAAATTCGATTGGTAAATTCTATTTTAATCACTCATTTAATGATCGCTGCCTTGACGTTCAACTATTAGCAACATTTTTTTTTTCCTTTTTAATTTTAATATTTTTTATTTTAATTTTTTTTTTGCTGTGCTTATTCTAAGTAGAGCGCTTTGTTTGTTTAATATTTTTTCTTTAATAAACCAAAAATAAATATATTTCTTGCTTTCATTTGTTTGTTTGGTTTATTTGTTTTTCAATTCTCCCTGCGAAGTTATCACCACTTTTATGTATGGCCTATCAACAGCACTTGTTTTCAACTTTGGCTTTAATATGTTGCTGAAATTTCGTTAGTTTCGATTTGCCATTAATCCGGTAATTTGCTTATAATTATTTGACGACGCTGCGCGACTCAAGTGAAACTAGTTGGTTTTTGTAAAAGTGTAGATATAATTTTTCAAAATATTTTTTATAAATAATTACAAAGCAAAAAATTGTGAAAAATGAGTAATTCAAAATTTTTAAATATATGTTTGAGCAAAAATAAAGTTACAGCGAATTAAATAGAAATTAAGCAATTTTTTAATTATAAAAATTCAAAACTCACATTTTTTAATTAAATATAGTTAGTTTGTGCTTTTTGAAAAAAATATGTATATATGTATATTGGAAAAAAATGTTAGTGAAAAATGTCTCTTTTAAGTGAGAAGATAGCAGTGAAATTTTCACAAAATTTTTTTTTTTTTTTGAAGTGAAAAGTGAATTATATCTTAAATATAATTTCAATGCTAAGAAAGTGATTGAATAATTTTGTTACGCAACAGAATTGTTTTAAAAAATATAAAAAGTGATCTAAATACCATAATGTTAAAAAATGAAAATAAAAACTCAAATTTCAATTTATTGAAATTTAAAATTGAATTTTCTAAAAATATCAATTTATATATCAATAATATTTTAAATGTGCAAAATGTGTTGAAAAAAATATTATTATTATTATTTTCCAAAAATCTGAAATAAATAAATTATATTATTGTTTTAATTTTTTTTTTTTTTTGAAAATTTGTGCAAAAAAATTCATTACAATTTCAACAAACAAAAATTAAGTAAAAATTTCGTTTTTAATTTATCTTCAACTGACGAAGAAAAAAGTGAAATTAAAGCAGCATGCTTGCAGCTGGAAGCTTCACAGTGTTGTTGGTTACAAATTACATGCTTGAAAGCGGTATTGAGGTTTTAGAGCAGAGTTTAAATCTTGGAAAAACTACTGAGAAACTAATGGAGTGTATGGGCTTGGTAAGTGTGCTGGCATTTCAATAGAGAAATCGAAAATCTAAATATGAAAAATAAAAGCGAAGCAAAGAATATGATAAAAATTATTATAAAAAGCTTAAATGGAAAAATCGGAAAAATAAAAATAAATTTTGAAAAATAAAAAGAATTTAATTTCGAATTTTCTGAATTGAAAAATTAAAATAAAACACTTAAAAACTATATTAAAAAACTAAAAGGAAAAATTTCAATAAAAATTAATTTTGTAAAACTAAACAAAAATTTGAGAAAAATTTTAGACGTTTTCTAATTTAAAAATGCTGGTACTAAAAAAAAATTTGAGAAAAATTTTAGACTTTTTCTAATTTAAAAATGCTGGTAGCTAAAATAACCCATTAAAAGTTATTTGCAAATACAATGGGTTTGAATTAATTTGTGTTGCTCAGATTTAAAACAAAAAAAAAAAAACAATTTATTCTGATATATATTTCATTTTTTTTAACCACTTGCTTTTTGAATGTTATAAAAACTCGGTCAATGCCATAAAGAAATTTTTATATATTTATTTATAATTTTATATTTCTTTTGATACTTAAAAGTTATTAAAATACCCTTATTTTAATCATAAAAGCATTTTTATTTGATCTCTGCTACACTGAAAAATCATTAAAACCTCACCAAATGACTCAATCATTTCCATTTATCCGCCAACAAATGCAAAGCAAATCAAAGTGACCCCCTGTTCGGTTTTAA